>OY992765.1:21833498-23033498 GCA_963921325.1 Logfia minima | reverse complement strand
TTCAACAATCTAGTACACTCAACTACTTCAATGATCAAGTACACATAAGTACCTCAACAATCTAGTACACTCAAGTACTTCAATAATCAAGTACACTCAAGTACTTTAACAATCTAGTACACTCAAGTACTTCGACAACCTAGTACACTCAAGTACTTCAATGATCAAGTACACTCAAGTACTTCAACAATCTAGTACACTCAAGTACTTCAATGATCAAGTACACATAAGTACCTCAACAATCTAGTACACTCAAGTACTTCAATAATCAAGTACACTCAAGTACTTTAACAATCTAGTACACTCAAGTACTTCGACAACCTAGTACACTCAAGTACTTCAATGATCAAGTACACTCAAGTACTTCAACAATCTAGTACACTCAAGTACTTCAATGATCAAGTACACATAAGTACTTCAACAATCTAGTACACTCAAGTACTTCAATAATCAAGTACACTCAAGTACTTTAGCAATCTAGTACACTCAAGTACTTCGACAACCTAGTACACTCAAGTACTTCAATGATCAAGTACACTCAAGTACTTCAACAATCTAGTACACTCAAGTACTTCAATGATCAAGTACACATAAGTACTTCAACAATCTAGTACACTCAAGTACTTCAATAATCAAGTACACTCAAGTACTTTAACAATCTAGTACACTCAAGTACTTCGATGATCAACCACACTCAAGTACTTTTACAATTAAGTACCCTCAAGTATTTCAACAGTTAAATATTTTCATTTAATTTATATTCCCCTATTACTTACCTCGAAGTACGTGAAATTCTGCAACCTCTAGTCTCTCACGTCTGAACACTGGTCTGTACACAAACAGATACAATTTAAACTCTATTTCACAACTTAGCGACGCTATTTTAAAGCCGCTACAACAAGGTGCATCACAAATTTTAACTTGCAAAAGTCCACTCGCAAAAGTCAACTCAACTCAACTCAACTCAACTGAACTGAAAAGTCAACTCGCAGGTCAATTCGCAACTCAACTCAACTGAACTGAACTCAGAAGTCAACACGCAGGTCAACTCGCAACTCAACTGAACTGAACTGAACTCACAAGTCAACACGCAGGTCAACTCGCAACTGAACTGAACTGAACTGAACTCACAAGTCAACACGCAGGTCAACTCGCAACTCAACTGAACTGAACTCGCAAGTCAACTCGCAGGTCAACTCGCAACTCAACTGAACTGAACTCGCAAGTCAACTCGCAGGTCAACTCGCAACTCAACTGAACTGAACTCGCAAGTCAACTCGCAGGTCAACTCGCAACTGAACTCAACTCGCAACTGAAACTCAACTCGCAAGTCAACTCGCAAAGTCAACTCGCAGGACGAACACAGCCGACCTCAAAACCGAATTTTTCACAGAAATCATTCAAATCCATCAATTTAATCAAATTAACTTTTCCAAACTTCAAATATAACATTAAGTAAAGTAATCTTACCTTAATCACGGTCGCAATCCTTCAAATCTTCAATTTTAAACCTTGATTCTCACTTTCTCTCTCTAAAAACTCGTTTCTCTCTCTAAAACTCGAAAATTGCGAATTCAATTGTGTTATGGAAGTGATTAGGAGGCAGTAAGAAGTTAATATATATATATATATATTTCGCTATTTACGCTTAAGCTCCTCAATCTTACATTAAATCCCACATATAACCCAAATCTTAATGTCGTGCAAATTCTAACTCGAGACATCAACAAATAGCTCGTAGGATTCATAAACTTTATTTTAAATTCCGAAATTCCTTTCAAACTTTGGGATGTTACAACTCTCCCCCACTTATTTGGGATTGTGTCCTCACAATCCATTCCTGATACAAGGTTGGATAATATTGAATGATTTCATTCTCCGGTTCCCACGTAAATTCTGAGCCTTTACGGTGTTTCCATTGAACCTTTAACATTTTTATCTCTTTATTTCTCAACTTTTTCACTTTCTCATCCATGATGTTAATTGGTTCTTCCACGTAATTCAATTTCTCGTCCACTTCAATCTCCTCTAGAGGAACATAAGTCGTTTTATCCGCTAAACACTTTCTCAAATGTGATACATGAAAAGTGTTATGAATTTTCTCTAATTCTTTAGGTAACTCGAGTCGATAGGACACTTTTCCTACCCTTGCTAACACTTTAAATGGCCCAATGAATCGTGGACCTAACTTCCCACGCTTTCTGAAACGGATAATGCCTTTCCAGGGTGAAACTTTTAACATCACTTTATCACCTTCCTGGAATTCTATGGGACGTCTCCTGTTATTTGCATAAGACTTTTGTCTATCCTGGGCGGCTTTTAATCTTTCTCTGATCTGACTGATTTTCTCCGTTGTCTTTTGAACAACTTCTGTACTAGCCAATTCTCTTTGACCAATTTCATCCCAACAGAGCGGAGTCCGGCACTTTCTCCCATACAACATTTCATAGGGCGGCATCCCTATACTTGAATGATAGCTGTTATTATAAGAAAATTCAGCTAATGGCAGATGTGTATCCCAACTACCCCCAAAGTCAATTATACATGCTCTCAACATTTCCTCTAACGTTTGAATCGTTCTTTCACTTTGGCCGTCAGTTTGTGGGTGATAAGCTGTACTTAAGTTAAGACGAGTACCCATTTCTTCTTGAAATCTCGCCCAAAACCTTGAGGTAAATCTGCTATCTCTATCCGAAACAATAGTCACGGGCACCCCGTGCCTTGCTACAACTTCTCGAACGTACAAATTAGCTAATACTTATGAGGATGACGCTTCTCTTATTGGCAAAAACAAAGCACTTTTCGTCAATCTATCAACTATCACCCAAATCGCGTCATGATGTCGCGGCGTTTTAGGTAACTTAGTAATAAGATCCATAGTTATATGCTCCCACTTCCAAACGGGAATTTCTAACGGCTGAATCTTCCCATACGGTTTCTGGTGTTCTGCCTTTACTTGCAAACATGTTAAACATTTCTCTACATATTTAACAATCTCTCTTTTCAGATCACGATACATCTTTGTAGCACCAGGGTGGATTGAATATTTTGACTTATGTGCCTCGTCCAACAACATCTCTTTTAACTCAGGGGAGTAGGGAATCCAAATTCTTCCAAATCGGGTCTTTAAACCTCTTGAATCATCCACCAGATTCTGTTCATGTCCCTTAATACGTTCCCTTTTCATATCACCTATTTGCCAGGCTTGATTCTGAACTCCTTAATCAATTCATGTAGCTTTGGTAAAACCGTCATTCTAAGGGACTTAATCCTTAAAGGACAATGTGTTGCTTTTCGGCTAAGGGCATCAGCAACCACATTTGCTTTCCCCGGGTGGTATAGTATTTCGCAATCATAATCCTTTACTAAATCCAGCCATCTTCTCTGACGCATATTTACAAGTAGATAACGATGATCTGGGCTTTTCCCCATAGATCTTTATTACACCTCCACTCAGCGTCACAACACAAATAACTTTCTTTTCACATTGGATTATGGCTCCATACTTTCCAAGCCAATCCATACCTATCACCACATCAAACTCACCCATTCTCATGGGAATTAGATCAATCATAAAATTCTCCTCACCAATTACCAGTTTACACCCACGGTAAACATTAATCACACGAATAACTCTATTATCCGCCACTTCCACATCTAAGGGAGCATCTAATTTACTTAATGAATTAGAAAAATCCTGGCTAAAGGTCTCAGACACAAAAGACCGAGAAGCCCCTGAATCAAATAAAATATATGCGGGCTTTAAATTTACAAGAAAAGTACCCGTTAAAACATCTGGGGCATTCCTAGCCTCTTCAGCTGTAAGTTGAAAAGATCGACCTCTAGGTCTCATCGGTTCGTTCATCCCTTTTCTCATTGGTTGCCCTTGGGCAATTGTTGGAGGTTGGGCTCTCAGCTTTGGACATTCAGACTTTATGTGGCCCGGCTCATAACAATTAAAACATACACGAACCGACTCGGGACACTCTCTCCCAAAATGGCCTTCTTTTCCACATCTATAACACACTTTCTTCTCAGCCCTGCATTCTCCCAAATGTCTCCTGTGACACCTCTTACATTCTGGTACGTCACGTCGTTCTTCTCTCCTAACATTCTCTGGCTTGAATCTCTTTGAAGAACCTCCAGCTTGTTCAACTTTACGCTTTGACGAATCATCGTCGCCTCTATTAATTTCAATTTCTCGTTTCCTGGCTTCATTCACAAACTCTTCAAAACTACCCCAACGATCGGGGTCAACAAATTCACGTATGTTCTTCCTCAACACTTCATGAAATTGATTCATCAGCTTCCGCTGATCTTCAATAAATTCCGGACAGAAACGTGCTCTATCAAGAAATTTTCCCGCTATTACGTTCACCGTCTCAGTAGTTTGTTTCATATACAAAAATTCCCTCCGAATCTTTGTTAATTCAGCATTCGGTGAAAAAGCCGTCTCAAACACTTTCTTAAACTCATCCCAGCTCATATTGTTGACAACCTCTGCCCCTTTAGATTGACGTTGAACGTCCCACCACTCTTTAGCTCTCCCTTTCAGTACGCTCGATCCAAATTTCACCTTTAAACGGCTCGGGCATTCAGAAATATCGAATGCACCTTCTATTTCAGACACCCACCTGTGACACTTAATGGGATTTGTTTCTCCAAAATATTCAGGCGGATTACACGCCAGAAATTCCTTGTAGCTGAACCTTTTTCTCTCTTCTTTTTCTTCCTCTCTCTCTGTCATTCTAATTTGAATCTCCTCAGCTACAACCTCTTTAATAGTTGCTGAAATATGATCCAGCAAGAAAGCAAGAGATTTTTCTTGAGCCTTTGCCACCTCTTCGGCAATTATCTCTTTCATCTCTTCCCTAAAAACTTCTTCTACATTCACTCTGGGGCTTTGTACACCAGAACCCTCTCCCGGATTAACCTCTTGATCACCAGACATCTTTACTCTTTTAACTCTTAATTCTTTATACTGAAATTTTCACAAAACTCAGTTAATCAATCTCAGTAAGGCTAGCTAAACTCTGCTTGCCTCATACACATTTCACAACATCCAGAATCTCAACCAGGCCCCCTTGACGTCATGTGATTCCTGTAGGTTTACATGGGTCATGTGATAACTATTACGTTGGCCAGACGTAAGGGTTGTCACATCACAGTCACGCATCTCTACAGCCCCACATAATGTCTCGGTCACTGGGTTCAACTTTACATAACACATAAACCATGCACATATAAATATATGTACAATTCTCACTCACATAATAAAATACATATACTAAATCACGGTTTAAGTCCGAGCACTCAATAATGGTGAATACTCGAATCCCTTAAACCAATGCTCTGATACCAACTTGTAACACCCGTTTGTTTACCCGTTTGTTTAAGACAAATTTTTTTTTTTTTGAACTCATTAAACATAATTAAACACATATATAAATACATATCATACATTCGTTACACGAACTTCACAATGTTTTATAGTTATTACAAAATGTAAGTTCTCAAAAAGACTCCCTCGATATCTGAGCATGATTTAACGGGAGTAAACGCTTACTACTAGCCGTAGCAAGCCCACCACTAATCGCGCTGAGGTTCCTTCCCTGAACCCTTTATCCCTCTACTCGACCCACCTGTAATAAAACAGCAACAACAACATAGATAAGCACACAAGCTTAGTAAGTAACAGGATTACATCAGTATAAAGATAACAATCTTATAAAACACTATAACCGTTTATATTTACTCGGCTCAGTAAAGATTCACGATTATACTTCTAGGCCATTTATGATCACTCAGCATAAGAGGGCCAATCACTGAATTAATACGGTACGCTCAAGAAATCTGAATGCAGTGCACTCAAGTACTTCAACAATCTAGTACACTCAAGTACTTCGACAACCTAGTACACTCAAGTACTTCAATGATCAAGTACACTCAAGTACTTCAACAATCTAGTACACTCAACTACTTCAATGATCAAGTACACATAAGTACCTCAACAATCTAGTACACTCAAGTACTTCAATAATCAAGTACACTCAAGTACTTTAACAATCTAGTACACTCAAGTACTTCGACAACCTAGTACACTCAAGTACTTCAATGATCAAGTACACTCAAGTACTTCAACAATCTAGTACACTCAAGTACTTCAATGATCAAGTACACATAAGTACCTCAACAATCTAGTACACTCAAGTACTTCAATAATCAAGTACACTCAAGTACTTTAACAATCTAGTACACTCAAGTACTTCGACAACCTAGTACACTCAAGTACTTCAATGATCAAGTACACTCAAGTACTTCAACAATCTAGTACACTCAAGTACTTCAATGATCAAGTACACATAAGTACTTCAACAATCTAGTACACTCAAGTACTTCAATAATCAAGTACACTCAAGTACTTTAGCAATCTAGTACACTCAAGTACTTCGACAACCTAGTACACTCAAGTACTTCAATGATCAAGTACACTCAAGTACTTCAACAATCTAGTACACTCAAGTACTTCAATGATCAAGTACACATAAGTACTTCAACAATCTAGTACACTCAAGTACTTCAATAATCAAGTACACTCAAGTACTTTAACAATCTAGTACACTCAAGTACTTCGATGATCAACCACACTCAAGTACTTTTACAATTAAGTACCCTCAAGTATTTCAACAGTTAAATATTTTCATTTAATTTATATTCCCCTATTACTTACCTCGAAGTACGTGAAATTCTGCAACCTCTAGTCTCTCACGTCTGAACACTGGTCTGTACACAAACAGATACAATTTAAACTCTATTTCACAACTTAGCGACGCTATTTTAAAGCCGCTACAACAAGGTGCATCACAAATTTTAACTTGCAAAAGTCCACTCGCAAAAGTCAACTCAACTCAACTCAACTCAACTCAACTCAACTGAACTGAAAAGTCAACTCGCAGGTCAATTCGCAACTCAACTCAACTGAACTGAACTCAGAAGTCAACACGCAGGTCAACTCGCAACTCAACTGAACTGAACTGAACTCACAAGTCAACACGCAGGTCAACTCGCAACTGAACTGAACTGAACTGAACTCACAAGTCAACACGCAGGTCAACTCGCAACTCAACTGAACTGAACTCGCAAGTCAACTCGCAGGTCAACTGAACTGAACTCGCAAGTCAACTCGCAGGTCAACTCGCAACTCAACTGAACTGAACTCGCAAGTCAACTCGCAGGTCAACTCGCAACTGAACTCAACTCGCAACTGAACTCAACTCGCAACTGAACTCAACTCGCAACTGAACTCAACTCGCAACTGAAACTCAACTCGCAACTGAACTCAACTCGCAACTGAACTCAACTCGCAACTGAAACTCAACTCGCAACTGAACTCAACTCGCAACTGAACTCAACTCGCAACTGAAACTCAACTCGCAAGTCAACTCGCAAAGTCAACTCGCAAAGTCAACTCGCAGGACGAACACAGCCGACCTCAAAACCGAATTTTTCACAGAAATCGTTCAAATCCATCAATTTAATCAAATTAACTTTTCCAAACTTCAAATATAACATTAAGTAAAGTAATCTTACCTTAATCACGGTCCCAATCCTTCAAATCTTCAATTTTAAACCTTGATTCTCACTTTCTCTCTCTAAAAACTCGTTTCTCTCTCTAAAACTCGAAAATTGCGAATTCAATTGTGTTATGGAAGTGATTAGGAGGCAGTAAGAAGTTAATATATATATATATTTCGCTATTTACGCTTAAGCTCCTCAATCTTACATTAAATCCCACATATAACCCAAATTTTAATGTCGTGCAAATTCTAACTCGAGACATCAACAAATAGCTCGTAGGATTCATAAACTTTATTTTAAATTCCGAAATTCCTTTCAAACTTTGGGATGTTACAACATCTTGTGTGACAACAACATCTAGTTTGTAATTGGTCATTTTCTTAATCATTGTAATCATTAACTTTTGTCTTATATGAGTATATATAAGTTCGTACGAACTTAGATGTAGGTACGAACTTAGCCAAGTTCGTATGGGCTTCGAAGTGATCGAAGTTCGTAGGGCCTAATCCATACGAATTTGAGTAGTATATATACATATATCCGTAGGTTGAAAAGGAGTAATCAGATTTTCAGTTTGTAAACTCGGTCTTAGAGCTTAGTGCAAGTTCGCAGAAAGCTACAAGAGAGAGTTTGAGTTTTAGTTTGAATGTAACCGATTTTATGTTCAATAAAGCTTAATTTGTGACCTTTACATATTCGTATTTACTTGTTTATTATCGTTGTGTATATTTAAGGATTCCGCACTCAAATATATTGTTTACCTTGTGTATCCAACACCAGGGGAACCTACATTTAACTTGTGTTTAATCGAAAAACCATATTTGTTGGTAAAGTGTTTAGTGTTTATAGCAGAAGCTTTTACATTTAAATAGTTTATTACAATTGTTTATCTATAAATGATTGTCAATTAATTGTGGGAGCAAGATTAGAAATAACTCATTAATTAAACTTGAATGTGTTTGCATTGAATTTAATCTAGCGGAATGTAATTAGGTTTAGTGATCCTATGAGAGTAGTTTTATAAGATTAAATTATAAGTTTACAAATTGAATTGAGATTTAGTTTGACTAGAAACCTATAGCGGAAGCGATAGAAAAATTCTAATCACTTGGTCAAGAAGAGTGAAAGCGAATCCTATTGTGAATTCAATTTGATAAACAATATAAGTTAAACACGTTTCAACAAACACCTCAAAGTCTTTAGTGAAATAGTCTAAGTGAGTGTCGTTTTTAATATTATAACATTCTAATTCGATTTCTTCGGAACCCAATTGCTTGTTTATTTACCTTTACTTTTATTTAGTGACAATTGCAAAACAACAATTCTGTTGCCAAACCCCCCATTTACTTATTTGATTTAGGTTAAACTTCACACTTACTTACTTCATTTTTAATTGTACAGTTCCTTGGATCGACTCGGACTTACTATAGCTATACTACAACACGATAGGATACCTTTCCCAGTTTTGTGATAGTCTATTTGTGGTATCCTCCGTTTTCAAATTTTATAAATAGATTTTGTACATCACTTCGTCAACATATGAGTTGTGAACAGTGTTTCTACGCAAACTACCGCTAGGCCTAGTGTCAAGGCGTTATGCTAATTGACCTATTGAGTTTATAGGCTCTTAAATAAGGCAAGTTAATTTCTCATGAAGATATCAATTTGGTCTTGTCTGGCTAGAGTCTTCTAGTTAAGCTAGTATTGGACCTGGATAAATTGAGTAAGTGTGTCTTAAGAGCCAACAACTGGGGTGGTTGTCTTAGCCTTTGATTCAACAGTTTGGGTAGTGTTTGACGTAGGCTAAGTGAGTGGAAGTGGTTGGTTGTAGGTGAGTTGGGGTTGTTGAGGATAAATAAGTTATCTAGGTGGATATCTAGGTTGAAAGCGAGGTTGGCTACTCTTAGGTGAATATGGGACGCCTCTGGACTAGGTTTGTGAGTTTTCAGTGAATCCGGTTGGTTGGTTTTGTACGCAAACTAGAAACTGAGTGTAGTAAACATTGTCGTCATGGTCCTCGTACTCAACCTGGTACTCCTCTGTAGGATGTGGATTGGTACAATTTGGGCAGGTTAGGCTTGGTAGACTTATAGAGGTTGTTTCTTCGATTCTATGATATGCTTGGTGAGGGTGTCCATTTGCTCGCCGAGAGATTTGATAGCTTCAGTGTGAGATGTATTGGAGGCGGAGACCAGTGTTGAAGATGATGTGTAGATCGCCACTTTTCTAGTGGTCGTGATGTTTCGTCATGTTTTCGAGTATGTTTATGCTTTATTTATACTACGAAAACAAAGCAAGTAAAAGATAATATAAAATCAGATGATTGATAAGCAGTGTTTGGCGTGATTTCATTAGCCGGATTGTAGGATGATGCTTGATAAAAGTTTTTCAGAATGTGAGTATTTTTGGTTATATTAAATACTTAGAGTGTAGACAATAGATTCTCTTCTAATCGATTAGCATGTCACCATGAACTAGGCCATGGTGATGTTGATCATAGTCGTCCTGTTAAACTCTCAGCATTACCCAGTTACGAGAATAGTGACCCTTCTTGGAATATGAACATTCCTGTGTGCATGATAGAGTAGTAGAGCCATTCAATGCTGGTCGTTCTTAACATCATTATTGCATTTAATATAACAATCATTTAAGAATATGACTCGGTGTTTTAACTTGCTTTCTATGCATGACTTTAATGAAATCTAAAGGTGATAAACAAAAATAGAATACTTAATGATTCTTCGTCTTTCGTTTTACATTTATAAACTAAGTTTTCAATTTAGCACTTTGAAAATCAATTTACGATTTAAACCGGCTTTGTGCAAAATATTCCAAGGAATCCCTAAGTTTTTAACAATGTATGTTAACTGCTTGAATAGTTGTTCCATTGTTTAAGTACTTCCTGATGTCATTCATAGCGTTTCCATAATAGCTACAATGTACTTCACTTATAGTGTTTCCATAATAACCTAAGATGTACTTCATGATGATTGCATGGTATTGTAATAAATTATAGTTTTGACACATATAATTAATTACTTTCTATTAAGGTTCCGGACATCTTAATATCAAAGTTGTAATCACGTTCATTGGTGGAAAGATGATAGTTTAGAATAAGATTTAAAATCATAAATAGAAAGTATAATTAAAACACTAAGTTTCTAATTAAATAGCATAACATCATCCCATAATAAATTAGCTAACTATTTCACAACAAAAACGCAAAGTAACTACTCGCTAATCATGACAATATCTAGGTTTAGCATAATTAAAACAATAAGAAACATTTTATTTAAGATAGATAAAGGGATAGAAATCACCGGAGATTATAACGAGAAGGAATAGAATTGGATTAAATACCAAGGCTCTAAACATATTTCAAATATTACAATGTTGTTATTCTACTCTAATTAGTTAATAACTAGTCTAAAACTAATTCAAAGTATTGTAGAGAGAGAAAGACTTAATTAATTGAATGCGAGTGTGTGTTTATAGGGTTTTTTGAATGAGTTGGTGGAGATTAGTATTTATTACGATGTTGGCGCGCCCGTTCTTAGTGTTTTGCCTATACAAGAGTACACCAAAAACCACCCATTCAGGCATGCCTTTGAAAAAGAAACACCTTTATAGTAAAACGGGTATCGCATGGCCGTGCACGGGCGTCCTATGGCGTGCACAGGTGTCAGATGTCTGTATACAGTTGTTAGGTCGTGCACGGGCGTGTCCGAATGGCCTGGACCAGCCGTGCACGGGTGGTGCTGATAAGGGGTGCGATTCATTTTGTTTCTTGTGCAAGATCACAACTCTTGTACATTAGGTCGTAATTCTTTGTTCTTCATTTTTGCTTTAAAATCTTCGTTATTCGTCCTTTTTGCGATTCTTTTTGCATTTTCTTCTTAATTACCTAAGTAACAAAATAAGACAAATAAATGCATTATTTGGATAATTCAGTTCATTATCTGGTAAAAAGGAATAAGATATCGTATGTAAAAACATGACTATTTACGTGATATCAAAGGTTTTCTTGATACGAAAATTGGTGAACGTGAAAATGGTTGAGGGTGCGTCGGCAGCTAATCATGTGAACAAGTTTAACTTGATCTTGAATAGGTTAAGATCTATAGTGGTTAAGTTTGATGATAAGTTGAAGTTACTATTTCTTTTATCTTTGTTGCCCAAGAGTTGGTCCGGCACGTTTACAGTTGTTAGTAGTTGATCTAGAACTACTAAGCTAACTTTTGAAGAGATCCGTCATTTGATACTCAATATGGGGATTAGGAGGAAGAATTCCCATATGCATTCAGGTTCGGCTCTGATTGCAACGGGCAGATGGCGTAGTATGAGTAGATCCAATCGAGTAGAGAGTCATCGGAGAATAAAAATGTCACGTGTAGGAATTGTAAGCAACACGGTCACTTCAAGTATCAATGTCAGTAAGTCGAGTGTGAACACAACGACTGATGAAACTGAAGATGCATTAATGGTTTGTGAGGAGAATCTTGTGGAATCCTCGGTAATGGATTCGAGTGCATCTTTTCATGTTATCCCGTGCATAGAATAGATAACGGATTTCAAGTATCATTCGGGTAGGGTTCATCTAGCAGATGGAAGGATACTTCATGTTGGGGGTATTAGAATGTAGTCCTCAAAATTCACCTTGGTACGGATTATGTCATCAAGCATGTGAGGTTCGTTCCCAAGCTCAAGAGCCGGATGATCTCGATTGGGTAGTTGGATGATGAACGGTACCACATTAGGTTTGGCGATCAAAAGTGGAAGGTTATCAAGGGTAGTTTGGTGATTGCTCGAGGGTATAAACGGGGGATCTTGTACATGGTCGAGATTCTGAATGAGGAATGTCTAGGCAAGAGTGTAGGTTCTGGAAGTTACAGAGAACTTGAGCTTTCTGAGATTGTTAAGGGATATGGAACGAGTGGGAGTTCGGGAAGAGTTGAAACTAGTGGGAGTTTGGCGTTGAGTGGGAGCTTTGGAGTTTCTACGGATCAAATTTGTCATCTTAGTGCTGCTAGAGTCTTCAACTCTTCGATTAGATTATCTACAATGGCAACTAGGTTGCGACTGACAGAGTGAGGTGAGAAAGATACTTTTCCAAGACTCATGTTTGGTATTACATTCGTACATTGAGAGTTGGGAAAAGTTTTGCTTGTTCGAAAAAATATGTATGTTCATAGTCGGTGATCCAACAGTGAAACATTGAGTGTTTAAGTGGATGAACAAGGGTGTGATGTCGTTTTCACACGACTTCTTTGATAGTGTTATTCACGTGGTTGTTCTATCCGGTGTTCTTATCTATGTTGGAAAGAAAGATCGTGTGGATGCAAGACTGTATGGATGGATTGTATGTGCAATAAGAGTGTTGGAACCAAATTGAGCTTCAATCGGCATTCTCATGAATAAGTGTACACCAAGTTTTTCAATTTATGTTACCTTTATATGAACAAAATTGATCACTCACTCCTTACGTGCAATGGACTTATGTTTCCATTATCAAGTTAGTTTGAAACTACAAAGTAATTGTAAAAGAAAATCAAGTTAAGAAATGCAAGTTTATATGAGAATTATTAAATTATTCAAATAAAAATATTAACTTTGATGTAGTAATGTAAGGTTTCATAAATATACAATGTGTATTGAGAAGACGTAATGTTATAAAATGTATATTTGAAATGACGTGATTTTACATGATGTACATTTAAAAAATCATAACTAGAAACGAGATTTGCATGATACTAGTAATAAACATTGAAAGACAAGATACCTAACATTATTGTCCCAAATTTAATAAATCGGGTAACAAACATTTAACATTACTTTTAAAGAATCGTTACGTACATTAAATATTAAGACCCTTGACTCCAACTATAACTATTAAAATGTGGGTCGTACAGAAAATTGATTTAAAGTTTGCGGGTAGGGGTGGTGGTCGGCGATATTAGCTAACATTTACATCCTCCGCGTAATTACTTTTCCCGCCGAAATTTCCCACAACCACTGCTTCTCAGATGAAACTTCCACACCTTTTACTTCTCCAAATGATTTGCCCTGACAACTTTTCTTCCAATCAAAAGAACCTAACCGTCATACCCCTTTAATATCCTTAAACCTAAACTATTAATTAATTTAAACCATTATTATAACCCATCCTACACCAAATCCTTAAAATTCATTCATTTATTTACATGACCGCAACTAATTTGCCTACTTATAATTGTTCCTTCAACCACCGGAAAAAACTGAATCCATTGAAACAATACAGGCACTGATGAATTTAGGATAGAAATTAAGGTGGGTGTATTTTTCTTTTATGCTAAAAAATAACTACATCATATGAGTTGTCGAGTCGGGTTGAGTTATAGTCCTAATATTTTTATGAGTTTCTTTGCTAAAAATATTTTTAAGACTCTCTTGAACTTAAAAAGGTTATAGAAGCAAGTAATGGGAACAAGTAACATAAATAAATAATATTATCCTAACTAAATAAGATTCAAGGTAAAAGTCAAAGATAAAATGTACTTATTAAGTTCATTGCCTAGAACATAACAAAAAGATTTAGACAAAAACGATATAGATTTTACAATAATTTAACAGCCCATGTTTTGTGAAGCTTTTAAAAACCTTAATATTTTATGGAGAAAAAAGAACTAGGCTCAAATACAACGGTCCATGTTTGTTTTATATTTATTTGCAAGCCCAAACTCTTATAGTCTATCAAGATAGAATTCAACTTCATCTTTTCAAATTTCATTAGGTTAAAATTCTATCATGAACAAAAACAGAGCCTCCAATACTTGTGTTTCATTTTAAATATTGATCACATCAGAAAGATCCAAACTCATTTGCAAGGAGGGTCCAAACTCCTTAAAATAAGATTTAATTAAAAATTTGTATGGGTTTCCGCAGTAATTTTCTTTCTTAAGGGTGGTCCAAGAACCCCCTTTATATACATATACATTCGCCACTGAATACAGGTAACGTTAACATCATCTAATTCTTTCTTTTGTGTTTTCTATTTAATATATATTTTTTATTTATGAACAAAAACTCAATAATCTTTATATATCACAAAACTAAATCAAAGCAAAAAATTTAACAAAACAATATAGTCAACATGAACCAAACTAATAACAACACTAATAAGTTTTCAATACTCACACTTATACACAGAACGATAACACCAAAAGATTATGATTAAGATGATCACAATATCTTCAAAGTGAGTTCTGGTACCAAACGAGAGAGAAAGAGCCAGAGAATTATTACACACATAGGAAACAAAATAAATGACTAAATGGCTTATAATTTTGCATAATAAGAATGCACCCTTCACTTCAGTCTCTGACACTTCAAACCCTTTTAATGAATTGGCTTTCACTCTGCTACCTCTAACTTCTAATCTTTACACTTTTAACACATAACTCTTAAAATTGAAATATATAAAAACGACATAATAAATAACAACATATATAACATCAATTAACATATGTAACATCAATTAGATTGACCCACAAATAGATTTAGTTTAGAACTATCATTCATATGTTCCATTAGTTTTTCAGATTAGTCATATGTTAATTACCTCCAGATTAATGATTCACTCATGACTTAAATCATCTAGAATTGTCATACTGTTCATTTTTTAAAACTTATCAATACTAGTATTTAAATATACATTTAAATATATATTACCTTCCATAGAACTTGATATACATTTAAATATACATCTAAATTACCAGCATCTTACTTTGCAAGTTGTTTACTAGTAAATGTCAGTGGAGGAACAATAGAACTTGAAATAGAATTATCAGTAGAAGAGAAGAGTTGTTACTAGTGGCATACTTATTGAAAGTTTTCATTTTAAACCCCGGTGAATATCTTACTATCTCAAAGCATTTTTTAATTGTATCATCTGTACCATGACATTTCTTAAAAAACATATTTGTATTCCTTTTAAATTTTTTCGAATATCGAACTATTACAAAACATCTTTTAATAGTAATCTCATGCCTGTTACACTTAGTACAACGAAGTGTAATATTTTTCTGAGGTTCTCTTTTATTATCAAATGTTACATCAAATGATGATGTTTGGCCCATATTAAAAGAATTTTGATATGAATTAATACCCCTATATAATTCTTCTCTAGATATTATTGAATAAGTAGTTTTCACATTAGGTATTGGTTAAATACTTTACTTCTCACAGGTAAATACACATCATCTAACCCCATCAAGAATTGTATCAGTTTCAATATATTATTATGATTTTGAAAAGTATTTGCAGCAGCACAAGTAAGATGCTGGTAATCTAATCAATGCATCATATTGTTTCTAAAGAAAATTCACTTTGTAATAATTATAAGAAATTAAACACTCATTTTTAAAAAAAAATTAATTGTATGATGCAAATTATACATAATAGACCCATCAACTTTATCATTCATAAGCTTCTTTTAATTCATTCCAAAATACTGATGCATTCTTAAAACAAAATTCCGAGAATATAAATCCTCATATTGACCCCAAAATCCATGACAAAACAACAACATTACACCTATCCCATTATGCCCCCAAAACCTCATTAGTTGAACTTCTAACACAACAACCATTTATAAATCAAATTTTACTTTTTGTTTCTAATGCTAACCACATATCACGACTCCAAACATTGTAATTTTCAGTACCTTTCAATTTCACATTTACAATTGACAAACCACTAGTATGACTAGCATGTAAATAGAGTGGATCACCAAAATCCAATTTATGAATTAGTGTTACCTCACTTTCCTCGGACATGTCTCCAAATAGTAATCTTAGCATATACAACTAAACACAAAATGATGCAGAGAATCACAGAAAAAACAAAAATTATAGTTTAGAGTAAATTACATTCTCTGCCCTTGTGGTCCATTGTTTTTTCACGGCTCGTCCCTCCCAACTTTTTTTCACAATCCCTACCCCGGTACTGGCACTTTTGTATCTTTCCTCGTCCATCCCCTAACGGTCGTTAGTTTTTGTCCGTTAAGTGAGACACGTGCCCAACACGTGAGGGTAGATCTGTAAAATCAACTCCCCCACCTAATATAAATATTCTTCTTCTTCTTTCTCATGCAATTTACTTCCCGTTGTCATTCTCATTCGAAAAATTGCTCCGGTCCTGTCCTCTGTCCAAAGTCGTTCGAAAAAATTATGGAAATCCATCGTCAACAATGGTCGTCGTTTGTAGTTGTGGTAAACCCGCATGTGTTCGAACATCTTGGACAAATATTAACCCAGGTCGTCGATTCTATGGGTGTACCCAAACAGTAAGTAAATTCAAAACCCCCAATGATTAATTTATAGTGCGAACCCTAATTTTTTATTAACTATTTGTACAGAACAACAATTGTGGATTTAATGGGTGGTTTGACCCACCCATGTGTCAACGATCAGTGAACATAATACCCGGATTGCTACGAGCTAGAAACCAACTCGAAGAACAAAATGAAGCAAATGCAAGAGAAATTCGTAGGTTGAAGAAGTACCTTTTTTACAGTTGGGTGTTTTTTGTTGTTTATGTGTATCTTTTTTAGGTTTAATTGGAGTAATTTTGCTAAGTTTTTAGTTATTTTGACTTTTGAAGTCAAAGGCTTCTGTTGGTTGTCTGTGGTGTAAGTTTCAGTATTATCATGGAATGTATTGCTTTTTCTGAACCAAATTCATGTTATTTTGACTTTGATATGATAACAGGCACTTGTTCTTAAATGTTGATGTTACTTTGACTTTTGAATTCAAACGCACCTGTTCTTATGAATACATTCTCAACCTGTATAATTTGCAGGTTGATTTGCAGTATGAAAATTTACAAGGACAGGACATAAATACATATAAATACAAATATGGATTAAACATGATCAAATTAAGTCACATGAATCCAAAACATTGTTTAAACACAAATATTGTTTTACTAAATGAAGCCAAACTACAAGGACAAAAACAACATGAACAGATTTCTAATTGACTGCTCCAGTACCACTCCCTTGAGTTCCAACACCACTGTTACTGCTTCCAATACCCACTTGACCAGATTTCTTCAAACGTTGACTGCTTCTAACACCACTTTGACCAACCTTTCCACCACTCTTACTGCATCCAACACCAGTTTTACCACCTCTACTACCACTTGCATTGTTCCTGATCCCCTCCTGTTGACCTTTGCATGTTTTTGAATTATGGCCTCTATTCTTACATTTAGCACATGTTACTGTTTTCCCAGACCTTGTTAACTTTCCTGCTCTAACCATTTCACTGTTCACTTGTGAGCTTTGTTCATACACACCCCTGGTCCTCTTTTTCTTTGGCCTACCAACTGGAGTATGATGTAATGGAGGCAAAAGTTGGGTTGGGCATTTACTCCTTGGCCACAAAGTAATCCCACTTATAGGCTCAATCTTAAATGAATACATTTGTTTCCAAGTTTCAAGCTTATATGCAGGATGAACCCAATCTTCTACAACACCTACATCAAAACCATTTACACCCATGTTCCAAATAGCTGCCACGGCATGTCTACATGGGACCCCAGTTAATTGCCACCTTCTACATGAACATGCCTTTGAGTTCACATCTACCACACACTGCTCATCCCACTTACCCTTACACTGGTACTTATGACCACCATTCCAAGTTACAGTAATACCCCCAACTTGAGTTTTAATTCTGTCAAAGATTTTCTCTAAAGTGGGTGTAAGAGGACCCTCAGCTTTATCAATCACTTGTTGCACTACCACAATTCTTTTCATCAAGTACTCTCTTATATACTCTAAACAGGATATGATTGGTTGGTCTCTGGCAAGGACAATTTTGCTATTGAAAGACTCACTAATATTGTTCAACAAAATATCACACACTGCTCTACCTGTTTAAAATGTACCATACTTTTATTACTAAAGCAGTAATATCACCAACTTATCTCTTGGACAAATAAAATTAAAAAATACAATACCTGTAAACTGTGATCTTGCCCAATGTTTTGATGAGATCCCAGCCAACCAAGCATGCCCTGCAGCACTGTGCTTCTCAAATTCCTCCATTGCAACCTCAAATTCTGTTGTAGTTGACTTTGTTGCACACTTCCATAGCATATCCTTGAATGTTGCTCCTTTAAAATGTGCTTTCATACTCTCATGAATATGTCTGATACAATATCTGTGTTCTGCACAAGGAAATACCTTTGCAATGGCTGGAACAAGTCCCTGAACAAAAAAGTCAAAAAAGTCAAATTGTAGTAAATAAAGCAGTATTATAATCCCTCTTCAAAAAAGTCAAAATTGTAGTAAATAAAGCAGTATTATAATCCCTGATCAAAAAAGTCAAAAAACTCAAATAAATAAAGAACTTATTTACCCCTCTGTCTGTCTGTCATGAATGTAAAATTGGAATTACTTGGCAACTCCAAATCTGCTTGAAGATTCTCCAAAAACCATGTCCAAGAATCCATGGTCTCTACTTCAACAACTGAATAAGCTATTGGATAGATCCCATTATTTGAATCTACTCCAACTGCACTTAACACTTGACCTGGGTATGCCCTTCATGAAAGCTCCATCTAAACAAATTATTTCCCTCAAACCTGCCTTGAACCCCCTTTTTAATGAACCCAAACAGATATATATTCGTTTAAATACCCTAGTTGGTGAATTAGGGTTGGGTTCTGGCTGCACATCAAGCTTGACAGTTGTCCCAGGATTTGTATTTTGTAATTCCATAATGTAATCTCTTAAAATTGTATATTGTTGTTGGTAATCCCCCCTCAATCTCCTCATTGCCAGATCTTTAGCTCTGTAAGCTGTCATCTTGTTTATACTCAATTGAAATTGTTGCTCTAAATGTTGTTGAAGTGATTTACCAGAAATTGTTGGGTTGCTTTGAATAGTCTCACTGATCTGATTAGCAAGAAAGCTTGAAGTGCAGATTTTGAGTTCACGGCATTGGAGACATTTATGGTCATCTATAAATGTTTTCACCATCCAACATTGTTCATTTACCCCTTTAGAAACATGTAAGGTCCAAGGACAGGCTGGCTTATCACGTTTTTTTGTATGACTTTTTTTGACATTTTTACCCTTATCACCTGCCAATACCCCTTTTCCTTTTCCTTTTCCTTTTCCTTTGACTTTGACCTTGTTGACCTTTGTTTTCCCAATAATTGACTCATCACAAACATCTTCACTCTTTTTACCAATACTACACTCTCCTGACTCATCACCCAATTTCTTGCTAAACCCAGGCCTAAACCCAAAACACCTAACCCTTACTCGATTTTTGTCACTTTTAACAACCAACAGCTCCCTTCTAGTCTCCACTGCATGTGCCCTTACCAGATCAGTTATTTGTTTCTTAAAATTAAATGTTTGCCCCACAAAGAAATCACTCTTGACTGTTTCATCACCCATCTTAGATCTCCTCAGTTTCTTCAACCTCAACTTCCTTTCTCTATCAACATCACTTCCATCCCCACTATCATACTGATCAAAATTAATCCCTACAACCTCATCATTAACTTGCATATCCCCAACATTTGGGTCAATACTTATTCCATCCCATTCCACATCCCTGTCAGTCTTTAGCTTGAACCCCTCCATATCCACCTCCACATCATGCACAGTATTATCATCATCCTCTAGAAACTCATCCTCTTCATCACCCTGTTCAGTATTATCATCATCCTCTAGAAACTCGTCCTCTTCATCACCCTGTTCAGTATTATCATCATCCTCTAGAAACTCGTCCTCTTCATCACCCTGTTCAGTATTATCATCACTCTCTCCATTCAAATATTCTTCATTCATCTCGTCACTCTCTTCATTCAAATCCTCCTCATTCACTACATCATCCAAGTTATCAAAACACTCCTCATTCACTGGCTCATTCACTGCATCATTCACTACATCATCTATTGCATTCAAATCATCCTCAGTCAGTACATCATTTACTGCATTCAAATCCTCCTCATTCAAGTTATTATTCACTGCATTCAAATCATCCTCATTCACTGCATCATTCAAGTTATCATTCACTACATCATTCAAGATATCATTCACTGCCTCATGATTCACATCAGCATTGACCTCATCATTCACATTAGCATTGACCTCTTCATTCATATTAGCATTGACCTCTTCATTCCCTAAATCTATTGCATTTTTATCTAATTCTGTAAAGAAAGGATCCAAGAATGGGTTTTCATCTTCATCATCTCCCCTACTCTTTCTCACATTTTCATCTTGCCAGGTAAAATACAATTTCTTTTTCACTTTCTTCTTACTTGGAACAACATTTCTAGTAGAATCATCTTCTATTTCTTCTAAAACCACCTTACTCTGTTGTGGGGATCTCCAATAATTCCAAAGAGTTGTTATTCCATGTTCTATATACACATATATCACCTTATACCTATCTGTGTAACTAATCAAATTCCTTATATCTTGATCACAAGCTAATGCTAATAGGCCATAATCCAAATTAGAATCTGGCTTCTTAAAATGGTAATACATCTTGTCATCTAGAGAATACCCTAACTCTTCGACCATTCTATCAAGTTCATAAGCAGAAAAATAATCTCTATCTACAAGGTCAAAGTAACTAAATGTACCTCCAACATATTTTCTACCAGGATACTTTGAGAAGGTACCAGCATGATGCATCCTGATGGAGAAAAGAGTTTTGTATTGCTCTGTTTAGAAAATAAAATAAAGACAAACAATAGTCAGTGACCACAAAAATTAGGGTTTTATAGTTAAAAAAAAACCCACATTACATTTTTTTTACCGTATAATTGTCGCAAGTCTTCGACAGCTATATCATCTTGCCGACGAAACCAACGTGCTGGTCCACTCATGATGAACAACTATGAATTTCAGATTTTTTCAAAAATGACGATGAATAATGTCCAATTGTTTCGAACGATTTGAACAGGGGAAGGAAAATTTTCGAAGTCCACCGGAATTGATTTTGAACGATGAAGAAAGAAGAAGAAAAGGGATTATATTAGGTGGGGGAGTTGATTTTACAGATCTACCCTCACGTGTTGGGCACGTGTCTCACTTAACGGACAAAAACTAACGACCGTTAGGGGATGGACGAGGAAAGATACAAAAGTGCCAGTACCGGGGTAGGGATTGTGAAAAAAAGTTGGGAAGAACGAGCCGTGAAAAAACAATGGACCACAGGGGCAGGGAATGTAATTTACTCTATAGTTTATCTCAGCGAAACCTAAAGGAAGACCTAAGCAGTGTTCAAGATAACTGGATTCTCAAAAGGAATCCAACCCAAATCTTACTTTGGTTCATCTCTGCTACCAGAAAAGTTAGTAACAACCTAGGTAAGCAACACATAAGATGAACAGAAAACAATATAAACACCTTTTCAAGTAAGAAAAAAATAAATAAACTAATCTATAAACAAATCAAACACACTTTCAAGACCGTGGCTATAGTCCAAGTGAGTCAGGGGGCATTCGATTCCTACACCCAATGTAGAAACTCCATGGACAAGTACTTGCTACCACGCATGAAAGTTAAGAATAGCTTATGGAGTATTGGGAGCAAACTAATCAAGAACAAGATATATGTAGTGGAAAGAACACCAGGAACTCTAGATCAACCAAGAGTTAAATGAAAATAGATTTTCTTTTAAAAAAAAAAGAAAAAAAGAACCCCTAATTGAAAATTAGGGTTTCGAATCAAAACCTTAATTATGATGATCTTGCCCAATAAAATGCTTCGGATCTAAGATATCACCTAATATCATCCAAGCATGAAATAACTCCAAACCCTAATTTTTAGAAATTAAAATTTCTTTGATTAAACCCACTAACGAACTAATCAATACCCCGAACAAGCTATCAAACACTTTCAATGGATAATCAAAGTCGTATCTTTGATACCATGAACAAAAACTCAATAATCTTTTATATATCACAAATCTAAAGCAAAACTGAAAGTTTAATCAAACGAATACAGGCAACATGAACCAAAATAAGAACAACACTAATGATCTCTCGATACTCACACTTATACACACAATGATAACACTAAAAGATTATGATTAAGATGATCACAACTATGAAAAATTTTATTTACATCATTCGTTTAATTTTTACCCTTTACATCAATGACATGTGATTTTTAGAATGGCTCAACTTACTTCTTTTTAAGTTCCATTATCATTTTAAAAGTTTGTAAGATAACAGTTAGCTTGTTTTCCAAATATAAAGTTCAATGACTAAGTTGTAATTTTTTAAACAGTACAATACATTAATCCTTATTAATATTAATTAATTCAGCAATAGTTACATAAAACTATACAAAATTATAATAACAACGAAATGTAGTTTCATATCATTCTAGAATTAATCGGAAATATCAAGATACATATATTGAATAGGATTAAAGTAAAATCAAAACCTAAAAGAAGCAACTCTGTAGATTAAGAACAACCATATACTTACCAAAGTTATGTCGATTTAACGGTACCGATATGACTTTCTAATAGAGGCTGTGAATTCGAGATGATTTTTAGTTACGAAGTTGTGAATTCTAATCCCAAATTAGTATAATGTAAATACTCGTGGATAAATATAAATATTCGTTGTAGTCATGTGTCAAAACTTGCCTTTTCAAATAACTATAATAGCAATAATACTTCGTTCTGCTTATGAATGAAAATTCAATTCTATAGTTTTTATTCGTAATCTAAGATAAGTAGCAACATAAATTTTCTGATCACCAGAAGCTATAGCCTATAAACAATTATGAATGGCTGAAAACACTTTTGTCGAATTCTGCAAATCATAGTCAACTTATGCAAATTAGGATGAATGGTTTCTATGATGACATTAACATCATTTCCTGCAAAAATTTATAAGTTTTGAGAATTTGTTATATGTACATATTAATGAATTCTTAATTATTGGTGTTCATTTTCACGTATTCGAAATTATGAATAATAAATTTCACTTTTTAAAATTTGTATTCGAGATTTCAAATATCGAAAAATTAAACACTTGAAATTTTGGATATGGATTCAAGTTATAAATATCCAAATCCAAAAATAATAAAATTTTTATATTTCTATTATTATTTTATTTTCATATCAAAGACATACACATTTATAACAGTATAAAAAATGAAAATAGTAAAAAGTATTTTTTTAAATATACAATAATATTATTTTTAAACATATAAGTAAACTCGTATAGCCATTTTATCACATAATAAATTAACTAATTACTAAGTTAGGATTATAATACTACAATTAATCAAAATAAATCTAAAAATTATAACTTCAAAACCTATTTTCTGATATTCATGAATTACCCAAAAATTTAAAAAATAATTATTGGAACCCAAAATTCCTATACCTTTTTGAATAATGTGAAATTGGATATTTCAAATATCGAATTTGATTCCAATTAGAACATTTTGAACACTCCTATTGTTAATGAACTCTTAAATAAATTGAAAGAGAATTAATCATGTTCCTCTGGGTTTATTTATTCAAATATAAATAAGATAGATAGATGCGTTCAAGTTGTTTATTAACTGTTTTTTGTTTTGTATTTTGGATAAACATGTTTTCTAGAATGGATGTGGAGATGGGGTCCCTATTTAGGACTTTTAACAACTCCCTCCTTTTGAATTTGTTTAAGGATTTGTCGATTTTTATATTTTTAGGATACGTTTGGTGAAGTAATTGTAGGTTGTAGTTGTAGTTCTAGGTTTTAGCTGTAGGTTGTAGACTGTAGTTGTAACTTTAGTTTTGGAGCTTTTCTTGAAAAGCTACTAAATTTGAAAATTCAAACTTTTCGTTGAATTCTAACGTTACAACTTGTACATCACAAACAGGGCTTTCATTTTCATATGAGTTTTTTGTTGAAAAACTAAAAGCTAAAGCTCCGAAAAACTTCTAAAAACTCCATATCAAACCGTTATAGAAATCGTTTAGCTAATTTCTCTAGAGCTTTACAATTATAGAAATCAAAAATACGAAACTACCCCTAATCCCAATGGAAAAGACAAGACTAGCCATACCTAAACTGAAGAACATTTATAAGTTTGGAAAAGACTTTTACATTAGCCAACATGATGAGTAAACCACAAATAAATCTGGACGAATATAAGTTAATTATATTTTAATAGTTTGAAATCGTCAGTAGCAAGAAAGAAATCCATCTTTAACACTTCGGATTTAAAGTTAAATGTAATTAATGATATGATATTGAATATTAAATCATATACATTAGAGATTCGAAGATTCACCGGAAAGCATTTTGGATTCAAAAGTCAAACCGTGTTTTCTCAAATTTATATTTAGACTCCTTTATAGTTTGTTTAGCCTCCAACTTTAATGCTTACATTTTTAAAGATACATAGTATCTAATTTGTCCATAAAATTGACGAAATTGATTTGATAATAATAACAACACATTACTCCTACAAAGAAAATAAATATTAACAGTCTTTATGACTAATGATAAAGCTGACCCGTTACATCCAAATTTAAACAATTTTTGTTTATAAACATATAAATAAGTTTAGAAATGTAGATAAAAAACAAACAACTTCTTTTAAATTTTACATATTAAAGTAATGGGATTCAGAATTCAAAATATATAATTATTTAAAACCTGATATAATCAACACTCACTATTTTAATAAAAAGTTTATATTAACTATCACTAACTACAAATTTAAAAAAATATCTTATAATTTGTCAATCTTATACTCTAAGCAACTACCTATTTTACATCACTTGGTCCAGCTACATCTTTACCTAATGAACATATTACGCATACGGGGTTAGCTAATAAGCTTTGTGAGAACATGAGTTTATCACTAAAATCTTGTTGGTACATCTTGTGTGACAACAACGTCTAGTTTGTAATAGGCCGTGTTTGATAATCATTGTAATTATTATCTTTTGTTTACTAAGTGTGTAAGTTCGTACCAACTTACAAGTAGGTATGAACTTAGGGACATACGAACTTAGCGGGCCTCAGGTTAGACAAGTTCGTAGGGTCCAGCCCGTACAAACTTAGGTCTTATATATAGATAGCTTCGTATGTTCGAAGCGAATTAGTTTTTGTGTAATTTGTATAAGTCAGAGCAGAGCAAGTTCGAATATCTTGTTAGTGTTTTGTCTTAGGTTGAATGTAATCAAAGTTTACGTTCAATAAAGCTTAATTTGTGTTCTTTACGTATTCGTGTTTATTTGTTTATTATTGTTTTGTTTATTTAAGGATTTCGCACTCAGATATACATATTACCTCGTGATCTAACACAAGGGGAACCTACAAATCTCAACATTAATACTATAAAATTGTTTGATTAAAACAAGAGCTAAAACTTTAAATAACATTTCTATTACCAATCATTTGCCTCATGAGCAGGCAAGCTCACATACACATTCTAGTCTGGTGGGGGAGACCCATATATGCAATGGATCCATTCAATCTAGACAACGTAGCTGAGTCATACTAAGCACTACAAACACAACAATTTCACAACAAACAAAACTAAGTGGGAAAACCAACTTGTCCTGCTTGAAGGTATTTATTTTACTCATACCGAATCACAACAAATGCACTCAAGTACCAAAAAGTTCACAATAACAATTATTAGAGTAGTTGTAAACTTTTCGTACTTAATTGCACTTATTGCTACCAAAACAATATCTATTTAAAGAACTTTTGAAAATAGTTATATAAAACACATTTTAATATGTGCTCCGTTTTAAAAAAAAGTCCGTATAACTCACTTTGAAATTCTTTTGCTATTTGCTAAGTTGACAAAGTATTAAACTCTCTATATCACCTATAATCAATTTAAAAGCGCTATCATTAATAGACTTTACCTCTCTATACTATCAAACATCTCCTTATACTCTAGTATTTCACTAACGTACATCTAAATTATTGACTATTATTTCTAATCCAACTCTTATTCATTTTGCAATAACTTAATTAGCCACTCTAAAGTAATTAATATAATTTACTATGAATGAATACCCCTGACTTAAACATTGTTAAACATATTCAAACAATTATATGATGATTTGTATGATAATTGAGAAATTTTCCTTTGAATGTGTATTTCTATTAATGAGTAATGAACTTGGAAACTTACAAATGATTAACCATAACTAGCTATTTATACTAATACACTAGTCACATGGTTAATTACAATAACAAGGTTTACAATCTATATTTTTATTTCTAACAATCTCCCCCTGATTGTAAACTTTGCTTGAATTGTCTTCAATTCAGATATGTATCTTTTGAGCTTGAGAATCATTTTTAAGCTGCAAACCACGTTGAAGCGCACTTTTTGATTATCTTGTCTCAGCTTTTATCTTTGAAGTTAATTCTCGAAGATAAAATGAAGACAAGTCATTTTCTTGATCTCCAACGACAACTTCTAATCTTGAATATGTTGTTGAAATATTTCTCTTGAAAGCTCACTCTTTGAAAGCACATTTTCTTTATCTTAATCCTGAAAGTATATTCCACCTGGTTGCTACCGATGAATCCTTTTTTGTGTATTTGATTTTAATGTATGAAAGATTTTTGGTTTTATCTTTGCAATCTTGATCTTTCGTTAAACCTCTTGAAGCTTATTTTGTCTTGCTCCTCCTCAAATGAATATTAATCTTCTAGAGCTTTCATTTTCTAATTAAACCATTTTCGAATCCTAATTTGCTCCCCCTCAAATCAATAATCTACTCATCTTAGAAAAAACTCAGGCTTTCCTTCATTTTGTTTTCTTTAATCGCAAATCTTTTGATTTCTTTTATACACAATATTCTCCCCTTTCTGTTAAACACACTATTCTTTTCTCCCCATTTTTACTATCTTCAAAACACTAACTCTTTTCTTTACTATCTTCAAACACTGCTATCTTTAAACACTAATTCTTTTCTCCCCCTTCATGATGATTATGATACATCTTAAACATCATGAATATGGTGTAACACAAGGTATTTGAAGAATAGTAGTCTCCATCAAATCATCTAAGCAACGAACTTCCAAGAACATTTTGTTGAATGTTGTATCTTCAATAAGCATCATATGTTACAAAACTGATACTTTCTGAAAATACTATCAAATCGATTATCTCAGGATAATAATGCGGAAAATGATAGTAAACTTCAAGTAAAACATCAATTTTGTAACCATTTGGGTAAGACAACTATTTACTTGAGTAAATCAAGGAAAAGTTGTTTGTATTTTCGGAAAACACATTTCTAAAAACACTATAATTTCTGGATCACATAGATTACCAGTTTACACATCAATTAATTCATTCTAATGAATCTATCGAGCAACCTACTTTCAATGTCGGCATTGATGTTAGCATTGGTAGGATTTCCGTTCAATCATTGTAGAATACCAATACTTAGGTATCACTATGAATGTTCCGGCAATGTCATCTAGACATGCATAATGTTACAAAGAAATGTAGTTTAATAGTAGATATCAAACATATATAACACCAATCTACCCAATTATATAATTAAACCTACATACATTGCCACATCTATAAAATATTGTACATGAATAAGAAAAGCAGGTATCTTTTTTCTCCCATTGTCACTAAGCGAACAACTTGAAATAATCAAAATGCCATTTTAGGATAACCATACCTCAACATTTCCCTGGTACTCCTCGTCCACTTCAAGTTCTTCAACACTCGACGAGCCAATAAAAGCCCAGTGCAATAAGCTACAGTCAAAAGAAAAGAAATTAAAATCATCATCCTAAAATCATCCACCTTCATCATTGTAACCCATACATGGCATGATTAGTAAAATTAAAAGATCAGTTAATGTATAAATGCTATGTTAACTATCAGAATGTGTTCAGCATAAAAGATCAATTAATGGACACTTGGAAAAGATCAAGTGCACAAAAACCACCTGCACAAAACAGGATTACATTCTCAGTTAGAAAAACAAATCTCACATCTTTCTGAAAAGTTGAGGACGACAGAGGAATTCAATAGCAGGCTCCAACTAAAAGTAGTAACTTCATCATTCTTTTTTATAATTGTCAAATGTTACCAAATGTACCCAATTAAAGTCCGTGAAAACATATTTAGATGATATAAAGGTCAAGGAGCTCAAGAAGAAGCTTATAGAGCGAGAACAATTTGGGGCTATTGCATACCAACAGTAGGTATTTGTATAATTTTTCTAAATGTAGTGCTTATAAATATTTTCAAAAACTGTCAATGAATAAACTTTTTGTATCTTTAAATGGAGTTAGGGACCTTGAAGACAAAATGAAAGCGCAAGACAAAAAGTCAAGAAAAGGTTGTAGAGTTTACAATTTAAAACGGGCGTACATTTATTCATGTTAAGATTGTGCATAATGGAAATAAAGATTTATTTCTCCCTTCTTTATGGTGTTTTAGATTAAGGAACTTGAAAGGAGACTTGAAGAACAGGAACAATATTCTGATTCAACCTCACTTCATTTAAAGGTAAACATAAGGGAAGAAAATTTTGAGCCATGAAATTTAAAAAGAAAAAAGCAAATTATACCTGTTGGAGAAGAAATCGTGGAGGAGGAGAAAAATTTACTTAGTATCAAAAAACAGGAGATTTGAATAGAAGATGAATGAGAACATAACTAAGGTATACAGACTATGGCGGTGGTAAGTAGCGGTGGTGGAATTATTGAAGAGAAAATGAAGAGACAGTGTATTAGGGCAGGCAATTGAAGTAAGCATAAAGGTATAATTTATTTTATTTTTTTTAAAATGTAAAATAGTAGAAAATTCTTTACTTCTAAAATATAACATATCATCAAAGTTTCTTTTTAATAATGTGTCACATCAGCTATATATGTTTTAGGCATTGCCCTTTCGTATATAGAATGTATACAGAATAGATGTGAAGAAGATCCTTTGGCACATGCAACTTAATAACTTAAATTGTCATCATTCCTAAAACTTAGAATATTGTGAACCGAAAGAAATGAGTCAAAAAACGGTAGTGACACATTTCATCCTTTTAAGTTATTTGGGCTGTTTGGATCTTGTTTCGGCCCCATTTTTGTAGTTTGGACTTTTAGGAAGAGCGATCCACAACGTGGAAGTCTTCACTCCCGATCGACCGTACCATGTAACTGTATTTAACTAGCCAACAAGATCTTACAATGACAACAGTTGTGTCGAGGTGTTGGTGATCGTATTATTGCAATACCGTTGTGAATTCTGTGACAAACAACCACACATATGGCCTGCTATACTTCGAAATATACTACTAGACGTGAAACTTTCTAGAGCTGTATGGATTAAAAGTGTTAGAATATTAAAATTGAATAGATTAATGGAACGATGAATTGATGATTTGGCATACCACTTTAAATTGTTATATCCATTACTAGTGCTCTTGTGCCCATAAGTTTGAAAACTCTTTAACATAAAAAGAAAAGAATTTTGAGTAATATGGAGTGCTAATCCAACACGTGTTATATTCACTCCTCATTAATTAATAGAAACCAGAAATGAAATCATAATCAAAATAAAATTTAAAAACAACTTTAAAACAACTTTAATGAAACCTTTTTATATATGTGATACAACAATGTTACTACACATGTCATATTTAAATAATCACAACATGTACGTGATATAGTTAATCTTTTTGTACCAGTCTAAATGTGTTGGCTAATATGTATTTTTATTGTCTAGTTCTTTCTAGAAATTATATTTCTGATTTCTCAATTATATTTATAGTATATGTGGCTATATATATATATGTGTGTGTAAGTTTGCTATTTAAAAAAGATTATAGTTAATTAGCCAGAAAGTTTTATTTAATTTGATGTTAGATCCTATTATAGTCACATTCATATTTAATTTTAGTGTCAATGTTATCGGTGCTTAATACACACATACGGGTTTAGTAATGAAATGCTTAATGTTTACATTCAAATTTGAACTTGAATGTTGCTTAATATATACCCAGGTACAAAAATATAAAATAAAATATAAAAATAATGTTTACAATCTTAATTTTTATATTCAACAATTTTCCCCTAATTGAAAATGTTGCTCAGATTGTCTTCAATTTTGATATATTTTTGAAGCTTGAATGCCGATAATCTTTTGGAAGCCGACAACCACGTTGAAGCGTACTTTTTGGTAATAATGTCTCAGGTTTGTCTTTGTTTTAATTCCCGAAAGCATTATGAAGACGAATCTTTATCTTGATCTTCAATGGCAACTTTTATTCTTGAACATGTTGTTGGAATATTTTTCTTTGAAGCTTACACTTTAACAGCACCTTGTAATGATCTTGATTATGAAAGTATCTTCCAAATGTGTGTTGTGATTAATCCTCTTTTATCTATTTAATCTCAAGCTTGATTGACTTTTGATTAAACCAATTTCTTTATTCTCTGAATATGCTCCCCCTCAAACCAATAACTCTTTTAAATTGTTAGAAAGATGTTGTGAGAAGTCACTGAAAACCGTTGAACATTATTCATCAATGACATATTCTGTGAAGCTTTATCTTTCATTAAACACTTGTCAAATTTCATTGAGTGTCTTGAGCAGTATTCTGATATCCTCTCTTCCATTACCTCTTCTAGAAATCTCAGACTTTTCAACCGTCATAGATTCCCTAAGATTCTATGAAACAATCTTTGAACTTTCTCGAGCATACCTTTCCGATCACTATTTTAAAACACGAACTTTTTTCTCCCCCTTATAATGGTTATGATTTATCGTGAACATCATGAATATAGTGTAAGCTGTAGAAGAATAGTTGAGGTTTAAACAAACTTCACAAAGTTTTTCAAGAACATTATGTTGAATGTAGAATTTTTAATAAGTGTCATTTGTCACAAAACTAAGCTTTGATGAAAATACGATCAAATCAATTATCTCAGGATAATGATGCGGAAAATGATCGTATAATCCAAGTAAAGTATCAATTTCGTGACCATTGAGTAGACAACAATTCACTTGGGTAAATCAAGGAAAAGTTGGTTGTATTTTTTGAAAACAAATTCTGAAAACACTATAACTCCTGGATCACATAGATTACCAATTTGCACATCGATTAAAGCATTAAAGAATCAATTGAGAGACCTATTTTTAGTGCTGGCATTGATATTAGTACTGGTAGGATTTCCATTCAATAATTGTGGAGTACCATTATTTAGGTATCACTTTGAATGTTCCGGCAATGTCACAAAGACATGTATATTGTCACAAAGGCATGGAGTGTAAGAATACACTTTTGTCCTAAAAAGTGTTTAATTATGATGTAGACTTGATATGTGCAAGAAATGAAGTCAGAGGCTGGAGCAAAATGTCCTCCTGTTTCAATATCGACAATCTCCGAATGAAATGTCGATAGATTATGTGTTAAGTCTACATGAGAATTTGAAACAAGAACCTATTAAGAAGTACTTGAGTGGCTATGAGGGTAATGTGTATTGTATCACTGGGTCCATGATGTCTTCTTCAATACCAGAAATCAACTTATGAAATCCGATAGTAGATGTGACAACCCGGCGATTTTGTCAGTGTAGTAAGGGTTTTACTTTTCTTTTAACCCTGTCACACACTCCTCACTCAACCTCTCATAATTTTAAATTCCTCCCTCTTTTACATACTTATGACAACCACGTTCTGAAAGCATTCAGATCCGCACCCTAATCTCCACTCTTCCTCTCACTTAAACCTAATAGACTTTTGCGTCTTAATATTTGGAAGGTGACTCTTGAGGTAGATCCGTCCGGCTCTGGTGGATCATAGGAGTAATTGTAATCTATAACACTATGTGCAGGTGATCAACATTTGTCATGGGTAGAACGAAATCTTCGTGATGATGAGAACCAAAATCATTTGAAAATCTTTCAAGGTGTTTACATATAGAAAAGTTTTAAACACTTGGAAGTTTGAATTTGAACAACACTCCCCCTTAACATATGCATACAGTTTCAAAAAGCTACATATAAAGGTGAGGTGTATTAGACATATGATATTGTACGAGCTACCCCTAAAATATATCCTATTTGTCTTAAAAGGAGTTATGATGTGAGCTTGATCTCAAATAAATATTTGAGCGCTGTCAACTTAAACGGGTTTGAACTGAAATGTTCAAAAGTCATTACAGTGAAGCAGCAGTTTTACTTTGATTGAAGTAAAAACCAATACATTGAAGAACAGGTTTTACTTTGAGTTAAGTAAATACCAAGACATTTTAAAACTGGGTTTTAGTCTGATGTGAGTAAAATCCATAACACTTTAAACATGGGTTTTACTCGAATTTAAGTAAAAGCCAAAACAATTAAGATTGAGGTATGAAATGATGTGTCCATAAGTCATTATCAATGCAGAACGGGTTTTACTCCGATTTAAGTAAAACTGAAAACATTTCAAAATCAGGTTTTATTGTTTTTTAAGTAATAGCCATTACATATAAGATCGAGTTATGAATTTAATTATTCATAAGTCATGACAGATTAAGAACGAGAGATGAACTGATGTGTTTATAAGTCAACTGAAGAACGGGTTTTACACTGAGTTATGAAAAAACCAAAACAGTTAAGCTCGAGTTATGAACTGATGTGTTCCTAAGTAATTATATTTCAAACTAGACAACAACGTTTGGGAACCCATTTGAGCATGATGCTTTTAGGTTTAGAAAACTTTGAAAACCATTTGTATGTTGTGTCTATCTAATGTAAAGAAGTTGAATTTCACTTTGATTTGAAACTTGCTGTTTCATTTTCAAATAAGATGCGTGGAATCAATGGTGAGTGAAAACTTTTTGGGGCGGGGGATACATAATCATTTGTTCTTTGCACCGAATAAAAAACGTTTTGTGGTGCAAATGTAAACATTTGTGTTTTTGAATATTTGAATGACTTTGTATTGGAAGATCTTTCAGGAAAGCTTTGTTTATGTTTCCAACTTTTATTAGCTTTTGAAATCTTGAAACTGATTGATGAGAAGTTTTAAAATCATGAGAAACCGACGGATGAAAATGCTTTTGAGAAGTAACTGTTCTAGTGGATTATGATTTCTTAGAATACCTCTTAGTCTTTTGCAAATAATAATTGGTAAACTGATAAATCCTATTTTAAAAATGGTTTGAAAGATTTATTCGTGTAGATCTTTACTGGAACATGTCCTTTATTCAATTAACGTTTTGGTGTCCAACTTGTTATGACTCTTGATTCAAACTTTTTGTCAAATTGTTGTCCTAACTCTTCTTCTGAATTCATAGCTTTATCAAAGTCAATTTCTAGAGAGGTTTTAAACAAAGGATTTGATGTACATGATGAGGAGATATTATTCAGTTGTTTAATAGTTTTTTGAAGATTTTCCTTTTCTTTTTCAAAGTTACCTTGTTGAAGAGTTACTTGGTTTCTAAATCTAAGATTTTCTATTCTAAAATGGAATTTGGAATATAAACCTTAGTTTTAATAACTTGTTTAAAAACTTCTCTTTGTTCTTCAACAGGCTTAGTAACACTTGGAAAATAATCTTCGGAAATTGGAATTTTCTGAGTTTTATAACTCTCATTTAATTCATCATAATTGAAAGAAAATTGAACATTATCTTCTTTTGCTCTATTGCACACCTCAAGTTCCTCTCTTCATTTGTGAGTTTTAAAAAATGTACTTTTAAACCTCTACCCATGTAATCGTCATTATATAAATGAGGAATTTTAGAATTTGCTTGTTTAAGATAACATGGGCTGTCAAAACCTAAACCCTCTCTTGGATTATAAAACTTGATATCTTTGGATTTATTTAAGAAGATCGTTTGTTCAGATTGACCTATTTTCAATAATGTACTTTCTAAATCTTTAACCCTCTTAACAATTCTAATGTTGTTCGTAATCACATGGTCATGCTGACGAATTGCAAGTTTTCTAAGACGTTTTGATTCATCAAACTGAATTGACAAATCAGAATATTCTTTCTTTAAAGACAATACTTCAAGCTCAAGTTTCTCATATTTTTCTTTATAATCTTCTATATGAGTTTTGATAATTCCTTTTTCTCGAATAACTTTTTGTAATAAAGCATCTTTGTCATATAGTTCCTTTGTTAATTTGGATACTTTATCTATCTCAGTTTGCAATTTGTCAACTTGTTTAGATAGTACCTCAGAAGTAGAATGTAACTCAGACTTCAACTTCTTGTCAGCTTGATTTACGACATTATCGACCACATCATCTTTCAGTCTGTTTTGAAACTCTTCCAGATGTATCTCCATCGAGATTATGTGTTTTTGAACCGTTGTTGGTACAATAGAATTTGCCCCCATTGATATGTACTTCGTTTTGCTTGCTGTCGTAATGTATCGATTTAGCTCTTCTTGTAATGCTTTGAAGTATTCATCATATACCCGCGTTGTCCCATATTTCATCATCGTTAGAATGTTTTGCGAAAAAATGTTGAACTAAAATTTAACGTTAATTTTCTTGTCAAATTTTCTTCTGAAAATTTATCGAGTAAAATGAAAATTTTCTCAAACCAAAATTATACAAATCTGCGCTTAAATTCAAAATTTGATAATTTGAAAATTGTCCCGCCAAATTATTATTATTCTTATTTTGAATTACACTTGAACTCCTTTTAAATTTCCGAGGAGCTCGCTCTTAACTAGTTTCAATCAGGGTGTAAGATCAACAATTAGTCTCCTAGATGCAAGATTGCAAGACTCTACTTAGGTGTGAGATCGCAAGAATGTGTGAGAATAAGCATGTGATGCGAGCTCAAGTATGGTGCGAGCTCGCAGGTGTATGCGACATTCCTGATGCGAGCTGCCTGATACGAGATCACTGATACGAGCTTCTTGATGCGAGATCGCACTTAATGATTTGTGAGATCTGAAAATGAGGTGCGAGGTCAAGTGCGATGCGAGGTCTAATGTGGTGTGAGGTGTAGTGTGGTGCGAGGTCAATCAATGTGCGAGCTCGCAATTTTTCTCAACATGTTCTTCGTGTGAACAATAAATGCCAACTTTTCTAAAATTCAAATTATGAAAAATTGATAGAATTAGAGTATGATACTTGTACCAATTGATTCCAAATCGATAATATAAATGATTGCTCGGTTGAATTTGATAAACTCTTCCTAAATCTCATGAATTTCGCAAATCACAGTAGATGTTCTTGAATACCTATTTCGATACTGACATCTGCAAAATTAGCCTTTTCTTCTTGTATTTGTTCAATCAAACAAGTATTAAACTCGAATACTAAATGCTCTTATACTAATTGTAAATTATCTAAATCGAGTTATATTGTAAATTGATGATTATTGTGATTGAACAGTTGTATGTATTGAGAGAAACTGATAGAACAATAACTAATGTAATACACACATACAAGTTTAGTAATAGAAAGGCTTCATGTTTACATTCAAATTTGAGCCATGTATACCCAAATACAAAAATATAAACTTAACTATAAAAATAATATTTATAATCTTATTTTTTATATCCAACATCAATCATGCTTCTTTCGACTTTAATTAAAAGAATACGATCAAGTAAATATAAGATAAAAGAGCTATTTCAAACTACGCGTTTTATTATAATCGGAGATCATTGAATAACAAAATATTAAATAATTAGACGTTGATGAGTGACACAATATTAAATAATTCTTGAAAGTCCTATTTTATATATTATAAATATAATATAATTATTTTTGAAGACTTAGAATATATCACCTATATATCTATTAAAAAACGTACATGTGATTCTTTCGTAATTGGATGCGTGATTCTAACTACGTACAAGATCTAAATAAAAGGTTGCACTTTTTTTCATTTAAGCCGTGTATAGAATGAAAAACTCAATTTTTCTTACCGTATAAAAACGAATTTTAAAATAGACAAGCAACTAAGTCTTGCACGTTATTCCAAAATTAATGTTTTATCACGTCATTTATGCAACTCTTTTTCATATGAATCGGTCTTTTTGGATTACCGATTAGATACATAAGTTTTGATTGCTTTTACTTTTTCTTTTTAACTAAATTAATGATTAATGATTAATGACTAGCTAGTACAATTTTTTTTATTTTTTTTGAATATTAGGACATATAACAATCTTCATCCTTCACCGTACTAACATGTAACGAATATATTTAGCTGCTAAAATAACTAAACATAATGTACCGTTATTTTATGTTACATTTGTTTATTTATATACGAACACGGCTAACAAGTGTACTAGTATATATCCTCTTGGGTTAAGAGATTGAACTCGTTTATCGTGAATAAAATTAAAACCATATAAATCGGTTTTCTCATTTGTAAGCTGAATTATAGATCGTCAAGGTGTTAAGTATAAGAGAAATGTTGACACATACCAAATTTGTTAAGAAAATTCTTACAAAACTATATGTCATAACATCACGATAAAATAAAATGACGAAAAAGAAAAATGTAGTACACAATAAATGCAGTTTGATCTATTTAAAGTCACATTATTCAGTAGGAATTTATTTGTGGAATCATCATATTGCACATCTCTAAGTAATCGTCATCAAATAAGTAACTTGTACGGATACTATATGTATCCACAACTCTAATTCAAAACATTCATTCATATTTGAAAATTTGATGTTCATACAATATATGTACACATTTTTGCACAAGAAGTAACCATGATATCATAGCAAAATATAACATATTAACTTCCATTTAATTTCTAATTAATTACAAACTCTGATTGGCTAGAAACCTCTTCTAATAATTTATACCTTCTCACTTTATTTCTAAAAACTGGTCTTGTTTTTACACCACTACCATTACCTAAATGATTCGCGGACTTTGACTTTCTCAACACCATATGTTTATTCTTCTCTTCACCGCCGGCGACCCTTTTCCGGCCAGTCGACGCCGGCGACTCTTCCGGCGATGTTGATCCACGTAGTTTCTTGATCACGGCAGTATTTGTTGTTACCTTTATCTCTAAACCTTTCCTTCTATCACTAGGGATTCTTTTGTTTTTCCCCGCGTGATCACCGCGACCTTCACCGGAGGTTTTTTTGCCCCATGACGATGAATTTGATGAGTTACCACCGGAGACTTGTTTTTCAGTCAAACACCAGTTGCAAACTTTGAATGTATCAGTTTTAGGGTAAAGATTGCTGCAATAGCTGTTAAGAAAAGAAAGAAAGAAAAAAGATTGAAACTTAATGAAGAATTTGAGATTAAAATAATACTATAAGATATACCCAGATGGAATTGAATTGAATTACGTGTGTTGAGATCGGAATTTGCAGATTATGCATCTGAAAAGTTCTTGGGGAAAGCCATGATCACCACACATGCAACACTCGGAGCTTGGTTGGATTGTGGGAGTATCACCGGTGCCGGTGCCGGCGATGGCACTGTCAACGCGTCCTTTGGTTGCCACCATCTTGTTTTAATTTCTAGAGAGAGAAGGGAGGGAGTGGTGAGAGATAGAGAGAGAGAGAGATGTGTGTATATCCATGTGTCTATATATATTGTTATTGTATATGTATTCTAGACAAAATTTTCATTTTATGGAATTTAATATCTAGTGACATAGTTCTTAAATAATACTAGAATAAATTATATTCGATTAGATGATTTTAATTTTTGGATTACCGCGAACTGATAATCATGTGACGTTTACGTACATTTTAGTTTATATATGTTTAGATTTCCATTAAATGTATCATTAATATGCCATAATAAAGAAAAATCAGATGACAAGGAGTATTATGAATAACGAAATTAGTAATTATTTTGTAGATCTCATTTGTGTTTGAGCCTTTGAGGTATGGAGTTTAATCTATAAGTCACTCATGAGTATATATCTCGTTGCTAGCGTTTTATTAGATAAGAATCATAAGATAAAGGGTTTTGTAACCTTTTCTTCACTTTTCTTCTTTTCGATCTCCTCTCCCATGGTACACCTTGTCGCCTTCGTTATCCTATCTCATCTTCTTCAACGATTGATCTTTGGCAACTCTTTTTTCCACTAATAGTCTCCAACAACTACTGACCGTCTATGTTAGATCTCTTTATCGCTACTTTTTGGTATCTTGTTACTAACAATTGAGCTAAAATCGCATGCACTTCTAATTTGAAGTTGTTTTCACATATATTTGGTTGTATTTAATAAATAATCAAGAGGTGTAATTAACGTAATAGCAGAACCACCAACACACATTTATAAATCAGAGATCTAGTTAACTATTTTCATCGGCATAACCATAAATACAAATAAGAGTCTGTAAACAAATGCACTGAATGTTTGACCGATTCAGTGTTGAATCAATCTCCCATTCAGTAGCAATAAAACACAACCTACTTGGAACAATTCTAGTAACATATTAAGTAGTCGTATTTCTTATTTATATCTATACTAACTAGGCTTTGAGTCCGTGCGATACACGGCCGTTTAAAAAATACGGTTTTAAACAGTTTAATAAATAATTAATGTGTCAAATATGGTTTCAACATGTTAACGTCGATAATGATTTAGGTGGTTTTAAGCATTATAATATCCTGTAAACATACAAACTTTATACATTTACAACCTTTAAGCTTCAAAAATCACAATCAATCTAACATGCTAAGATAATGCAACATTAGTACTGTTACTATTAAAACTAATAATTTACGCTTCTTAAAGAAAATTGCGAAAAAAATAATAATCACTTAGTATTGAAATACTTTAACAATGTGGAATTTATATCTTACGATCAACCAAAATTTGGCCTAAATCAAGGCATATAAAATTTCATCTCAAAACTGATTTTCTCATTTTCAATAAAAACGATTACTCGTTCTCAACGGTATACAACATGTATATTAATAAAATTAGGCGTTTGTGACCATGCCAAGCAAGACATTCAAAAGGTGAATCATATTACCAATAGATTGTACCCAACATCAACATAATAATATGATGGGATTACATAGCTACTAATAGTAAAACTCAGGCCTTAAAATTATTGACGTAGTAAATTAAACATAGGTTGAAAGAGTTCAAAAGCCACATGTAGACAATGGCTGACAAAAAAAAACCTATTCACTTTAACTTTTAACATTAAATATCTCACAAATCGTATGTCAATAAATTATAAAAATTACATATTCGGAATCAGCGTTTTTGAATCTTTAATTAGAGATTCCACAACTTATACTTTCGAAGATTTTTTTTTTTTGTCGGGTATTAAAAATATAAATACATGTGATTTATGATAAAAGGTTAAAATTGGTACACGATTATTTATTCGTGGTATACTTTTATTAACATGTGATTACAACTTAATATTTATTCACATGAATAATATAAATATAAGTTTAAAAATTACGTTTGTTTTCGACAAAAATCACATGTGATTGCTAGTTTGATATTTAATCATATATGATTTGACATATAATCACATATGATTTGGTATTTAATCACATGTGATTTTCAACTAAAAAATGATCTTTGATGATTAACTTACCGATAAATGATAATTCATATATTTAAAATAACATGTGATTAGAGATATAATCGGACGTGATTATTATTTAGTGTTTAAATTACATGTGATTTAATATTACGAACTTTTAAAACCCATTAAAAAATAACAAAAAAAAGTTCGTCGAAAATATATCATGTGATATATTTAATTAAAGATAAAATGTCGCTGATTCTAATGATGTAGTTTTATAATTTATTGATGTACGGTATGTAATATATTTAAATTTAAAGAAAAAGGTGGAAATGGGTATTTGAAATTAATATGAGAGTAAGTTGAGGTGGCATAGAGGATTAATAAGAAATTGACACATAAGCTTATTAACTAAGAAATTGAGACACAAGCTTATTAAAACCTTGTTTTATATGTATATATAGATATATAAAGCATTTATCCCCTTCTCATTCTCTCACTTTTTAAGATTAAGTAAATTAAATCTCTAGCATTGAATGTATAACACTTTTAATCTCATCCATTCATTTCATTTTAACATATCTATATAATAACACACCTAACGAATAAACAAACACTTTTAACCCAAAATCTCATACAATAACTCTATTTATCTTCCTTATATACCTGTCATGTGAACATAAACATACCTAATAAATACAATAGAAAACACACACATCAGACACTAATAAATATGATGACGAACCAAATCATCCGACGCCGCTGCTTTGCGCGGGTACAAGACTAATAAATATGATGACGAACCGTACCAAACCGATTGGTACCGCTTTTCTTTTTTGCCCTAATGTGAGTACCGAATACCGTACCAATTAAAGTGGTATGATACGGGTACGGTTCCGGTACCGGTACGGTAAAAGGTTGTACTATACCCGTTTGGTACCGAATTTATGAATTTGTTTAAAGAAAAACATAATGCAAACATCATTTACAACACAAAATTGAACAATGTTCGGTAGTCAAAACATAACACCACCTCAATGCCCTACATACACTATGGTCCAACAATGAATAAAGTTATCAAAATAACAATCAAAACATAAAAGTACTAAATCATGCAAGCTTTAAATAAAATGTAATATAGAAGTTTCAAAAATAAAACGACCCGCTTCCAAAAGTTCTTAATCCTCGAAGGTTTGTTTCCCTTTTCCTTTTGCATTTTGTTGGTTTACCGCCTCTTCAATTGCTATAGTTAAAACAAGAAAAAAAGTAACTTAACACTCATTATATAAACATTAAATACGTAACATACAACGTAAGTTAATAATTCGTATTAATTACCTATGGCAATGTCATCATCATTTAATATATCATCGATGTCATCTAAAATTGGCTTCCTCGACTTTCTCACCCAATCTTGTGTGCAAATTAAGGCCTCGTCAATGGAAGGTGACAAGTTTGTTCTATATGGGTCTAGAACACGACCACCTGTGCTAAATGTCGACTCGGATGCCACGGTGGAAATTTGTATCGCTAATATATCTAATAAAAATACAAACTTCATAAACAATAATATTGTTAATCATAATGTAAAAATAAAAAAGTTGGAAATTTAAAAATTTACCTTTAGCCATGCGAGATACTATCGGAAACTTAATAGCATTTACTTTCCACCACCTAAGTATGTCAAAACCGGTAGTTAAGTTAATTTTGGGCTCTTTTAAGTACTTCTTTAACTCGGATTCAAATGATTCCAAGCTACTCCCTTCCCCCACTTAAAAAATTTCCCTAAAAAGTCATTACCAACATCAATTTCATCTTCATTACAAGCTTCTTGAGATCCCGAATTATACTCAACATTGTCAAACCGAGCTTCATAAATTTTAAACAACTTTTCTATCCTTTTCTCAACGTTTGCCACCATTTTCAACACGTTACTTTCATAGTAGGATCCAACAAAACGGAAAAATATATAAAGTCGTAAAGCTCATCAAACTTCCCCCAATACTTATCATATTTGACTCGCATTGCTGCACCCATATAGAAGTGGCTGAAACAATTTCCGTTTTATTCTTGAATTTCTCTAGAAAGCAACCACTTCTTTGCACACTCCAAAATCAGAATGTTCAGGAACTCTTTCAAGATCATGACAATAACTACTATCCACAAGTTCATAAGAAAAAAATACCTCTCTTAACTCAACAACAATTTTCAACATGTCATGAATAGAATTCCACCTAGTAGGACAATCACCACACAAAAACCTCTTTGATTCATTACCAGAATCTTGCATACACTTTTTAAATTTGGTGATTCTTTGTGACGAGATTCTGATATACCTAATTGCCTTTGTCACACAATCTATATGATAGTTATTCTCCTTTAAACAATTTTTCACAATAAGGTTTAGAATATGAGTCATACACCTAACATGAAAATGTTTCCCACCATCATATAAATTAGGCAACTCTCTAACCAAATACTCGAGTGCCTTCTCATTACTACAAGCATTGTCAACCGTCATCGTCATAACATTTTTTATCCCCCAATCATGTATACACTCTAATAAATCACGACCTATATCATTCGCCTTATGACTATTAATCGGTTTAAAGTTAATAATCCGTTTATATATCACCTAATCATCGTCTATGAAATGAGCTGTGCAAACCATATAGTTCACCCTTTGACAACAAGATGTCCAAGTATCTGTAGTCAGGTGAACGGTGTTCGTTGGTTTGCTTAAATAAGCCAACAACTTATTTCGTTCATCTATATAATATTTTCCAACATCCCTAGATACTTTGTGACATGATGGTAATACAAACTTCCCTTTTAAAGCATTAGTGTATTCAACAAAAGCTTCATGTTCTACTAGTTTAAATGGTAATTCGGCAACAACAAACATGTTTAATAAAGCCTTTGTATTTCTACCTTCATCATGCTTCCATGTTTGCACACTACATTCTCCACTAGCTCCTTTTTCAAGTGTTAAGGTACTTTTTTTCATCTTAGCAATATTTTCAAGATTTGTTTTACAACCTTTTAAGTGCTTATTGAGACCAGTAGTACCGTTCCTAGTGTTATCGGCTCTTATGAAAGTGTTACATTAGTTGCACTTACCATATTTCCGTTTTACTCCATCTTCTTCTTCTAGAAAAACCCGTTCATAGTGTTTCTAACAATCGGCTCTCTCCCTCCCGTAACCTCCTTCATCTTCAACTTGCACTTTTGAGCTTTACTATGTGGTTCTTTTCCTTTGTTTGTGTGTTTTCTTTCACCGTTTTTATCTCCGTTGTGCACTTTGTCACTTGTCTCACCCGCACTCGAATCATCATCAATAATCTCATAAGGTGTCTCCTCAACAATTGTGTCATCTCCCTATATACACAGACAATGCAACCATTAGATAATCATCAATTTTATTAACCGTTTATAGCCGAGCGCATATTCAAATTAGATAGATAAGACGCAAAACATGTAAAACTTGGAAAGGGACATTAAAAGCTTTACTAAAATGGCTATTGTTCAAATAGATTGAGGGGATTACTGTAGCCAATTGCATAATCAATTTTGGATAACCTCCTAAACTGTTTTATTGAAAGAAAAAAAAATGAATCATTATTCTTGATTGCACACTGTATAACACCATCATAAATATCTAAGCGTATGAAACATCACCAAATTTAATACCTAAAGTATACATATCATGAATATTAAACAAAAACATCATAAAAGAAAACCTAATATAAATAAAACATGCATAAATCAATACAATGTTCATGTACAAACAACATCAATATATACAATTGTGTCAACATTAAATATTAATAATGAAATTCATAAATTAATAAATTAAATTCATACGATACAAATTAGACACGTACTAAATATTCTCCATGCAATTGATGATGATTAAGGACTATATTAATATAAAATACGCATGACAAAACTTAGGAATAATAATAGGCATACGATCAGTTCATGTTTTCTGCTTTTATATGATGTTGATTATATATATATAATGTTTATGATAGAAGTTGGTATAAAAGAAAAATAGCACATCAAGTTTAATAGGTAAAGTTGATAATTTTACGATAGCACACTCCAAAATAATGATCATATTACAAGAGGTAATGCATATTTTGAATAAAGTAATTAACATTGTTACGTCATTCTTATGTCGGTGTTAGTAAACTTACTTCCATATTTATTTTTACTTCTGATGATGGTGACGGTCGCATTGTAGATGATTGAAGTTAATTATTAACAATTGATGATGATTAGGGTTTAGATTTTATGATAATTAGTAGCCGTATATGTTACCAACTGCCATTCATTTTATTTATATATAAACAAACTTATAAAATTATATGGAGGCAAAAACGTAGGACTTTCTAAACCGGGACCATGTACTAAAACGGAAAAATACCGGTACCATACCGAAAGTACCGCATTTAAAAAAATCGACTATACAAGTACCGAGTACCGGATTGTTTGAAATGGTATAGTACCGGTACGGGTACGATACCGGTATGATATAGGTACGGTATTGAAAATTCAGTACTAATACCCATCCCTATAATATATAAGGTCGTCCTTCAATTCCTTTGAAGAGGTGTTGACAAGGAAGGTTGCCACAGTTTGAAATGGCACACGATTATATATCGAGTCCTTTAAACACATGGTTTGAAGTTCATTGCAAATACGATTTTCAACAATACTATGTCTACACTCTTCACAGTTACAAACCTTTTATGGCCTTATGTTTGCTGCACGCTACGACTACGTACTCTAATTAAAATGGCTAGCTTAATTAATTAAAAAAAAAGAATTACATGCTTAAAATGAATCACTAGCATGTGACATTTTTGATAATTAACTCTTAGATGAAAGAATATTCATGTATTCCAGGAACGGCTCAAGTTCATCGGAGGCTAAAGCGAACTTTTAAAATGGGGTCTTTTTTACTATAAGTTTTAACTTATTTTAGTTTATATAAAACTTATTTTTCTTTTTTTATGCAAAATCTTAATTACGTAATTAAAATTAGTTTCGTTTATTAATTCATTTTCAATTGATAAAGTAGCTAATCCATTTAACATTTCTTGTGACATTGTCGATCTTAGATAGTTTTCTACAATTATAAGCTTTGAAAGCCTTTTTTCGTCTGAAACAACTTTTACGGGAATGGTTAAAATAATTATATATGCAATATACGCATTTGGAAAAGAATCATAGTTTTTAATATAATTACGTATATCAAATATCAATTGGTTTTTCATTTTCTACATTTACGATTTCTCTTAGAACCCTTAATTCTTAGAACAAATCTATACCACTATTATCCGAACAATTATTGTATTTTTTTTCAAGGTTAAGACAACTATCTTTTAAATCTTTTTTGTCAAGAGACTTTGATTTTGATATGCTAAATAAAAAACCAAAAAGAGTTTCATAGAATTTAAATTGATCAAATCTACTTTCAAGAGATGAAATAGCTTTATCTATAATATATAGGAAATAATCAATTTTGAAATATTCTTGAGGTGTCTTTATGATCAGGAAATCACTTAACTAGAAAATAAATTGAGAAAATCACGTTATATTTTATTTTGTTTCCTAAATATAAATATCATGGTTTTTTTCTTTCACCTAATGGGCTATTAGTCAAATGAATTTTGTTAGGTTAAAGTTATTAGAATGAGGTTTTACAAATGGGCTACTAATTTAGTGTCTTAAGAATTACGGGGCCTTAAAGTTATAAGAATGAGGCTTTATAAATTGAGAAAATTTCATCCATTATAGATAATTATAAAGAAATATATAAAGAATAATATATTTATCATATATAAACACATATATAGATATATACGGGGCTTTAAAAATTACGGGGCCTAAAGCGGTTGCTTTACTGGCTTTACCGTTGAGCCACCCATGATGTATTCACATACATTAAAAAATAGACCATACGGAAAGTTTCAAATTAAGAAAAGAATAATAATATATGTGCATTAAATAATTTTACTAGCTAGCTAGGTGAATACTATTTACCAATTAAATTATGAGTCGATTAGGTAAGATTTTATTTAAGAAAAATGCAAAGTTGGTTCACTTAATTCTCTTTCAGAAGTAGATTTCTTGTTGATTTTAAAGTTGCAAAGAAAGTAGTACATGTGTTTGACTTCCCATTGGATTTGTAACCGTGTGAAGTACGTGTTTTTTTAGTTTGCTATATGTGAAGAAGCAAGTTTTAGGTTGTACATTATGTATTTTTCTTTTTTGTTTTATTTTATTTTTTATTAGTTATAAACGTGTGACGTTGTAGAATAATATGTTTGTCCTCGATCCAAAGACCAAAGTTCCAATAAGCAATTCTAAAATTTGTTTTCTATTTTAAAATATAATAAATTAGATCGATACTTAATCCAAATAGGAAAATGATTCATCAAAATGAAATAAATATATATACTCTTTTTGAAAAGAGTTAGATAAAAAGATCTACAAAATGAGTGGCGTGTAAAGCCGTATGTGAGCCTACATCAGGTGTAAACTGAAAGCAGGATCATACAAATTTTCTGGTCTTTTTTCAATATGAATATGATATGATGAGAAGGAAAACTGTGTTTTGAAAATTACTGCTGGAGATGGAGCTGAATGGTAGAGATCATAACTACGATTAGAGCATGAGCTGGACCCACTATTACACAAATAGTCATTTAAAGCAGTGAAGAGTCTATCATTTATATGTATATTGTTTAAAATGAAAATAACTTTAATAGCGATGAAACAATTGTCCTAAAGTAACATACAGTAAGACACATATTTAAAAGCAGGGCATTTACGTAATATAAGGCGGTGCATTTCACTTGTTTGGCACCGGTTTAAGTATCCGTAAGGTGGTTTAGCCTAACCGCCTTTATATTAAATTAATAAATTTAAATAAAAATAATAATAATATGTGAGGCAGATTAATTTGATCTACCTTTATAAAAATTAATAATAATACTATGCGCCCGAATATATGATGCACTTTAAACATTGTTTAAGATTTTAGGTGTTCAATCGTCTTTTTATAATGCACATTAAACATAGAAACATTGTTGATTAATTAATTTTGTTTTTTATTTTTTATGTATAGCAATCTTATAAAGTCTTTAACTAATTTTCATGTTTTGTTCTAATTATATTTATATTTGATTATTTTTTTGGTATTGACTTTACATTTACAATATATAATAATTGTTAATACTAAAAGAAATGTTTACTCAAATCTTCAACCTTTTCAAACTCGAGCTCGAACTATGTTAAATTTCTTTTGAACTAAGCTCGAGTACATGTAGTTCCAGGTATGTTCGTCGAGCTATAGAGCCAAGTTCAAACGTAGCTTAAATGAGTTACTTCATGTCAAGTATGCATCGTGTATTGATACACCCATCGATGGTTGTTCATTTCAACGACTGGCCATCAATGGGAGTTTTATACTTTGTAAGATTGTTGGGGCTTAAATATCTACAATTGCTTATCCTAAGGGTGAGCAAGTTGTAGGTATAACATATGGTGTTTTTAAAATCGACTGAATTTGAAACAGGTGTGTGTCAGGCCAAGTGATCTAACTACTGAGGGGATTTGTACAATAGTGAGGGAGTTTGATTTTTGGATTTTCTAATTTAAACAAGTAAATAAAGTAAATGATGTATACAGTTAGGATATAGAATGTGTTTGTTATAATTCATTAGCTAAGTTGTGGGATGATGTTTGTTAAAGCAATGGAAACGTCTTTTCAAAATATTTGTATTTCATTGTCTTAAATACTTGTGGTATAAACACTAGATTCTCTACGAATTGATTTCTCGATTAGCATGTCACCAGGAACTAGGTTTTAGTGATTCTGATCGGAGTAGTCATGCTCAACTCTCAACAATGCCCCTATTACGGAACTAGTGACTCTTCTTGGAATATGTAGATTCCTTATGGTGCATGAATATAGTAGCAGAACCAATCATAGTCTGACTGTTCTTAACACCACAATAGTACTTAATCTAAGAATCATTTAAGAACGAGACTTTGTTTGATGTTTTGAATTGCTTTCTCTGAATGGCTTTGACATAGTCTAAAGGTGATAGACAAACTAGAACACTTGATGATTCTTCATATTTCTTTTTAGATTCATAAACTAATTATATTTTAACTTTAAATTCCATTTATGATTTAAACTAGTCTTTTGCTTAAAAGTTTCCAATAAATCCCTTAGTAATCCATAATGTACTTCACTTATAACGTTTTCACAGTTTCACCCCTTAAACATGTTAAAATACATCATATAGTAGTTCATCATGTACTTTATTGCTTAACAATATTTCTATGATTTCTTACTTTGACTATATTTTGACACAATAATTAATTACCTTATATTGACGTCTTAATAAAAAGGTTTTAATCATGTTTATTGGTGGAAAGACGATAGTTGAAAAAGAGGTTTAAAATTATAGATTGAAAGCATATTCAAAACATTAAATTTCCAGTTAGATATTATTTTAATGTCATCCCATATTTATTTAACTAACTACATAACAACAAACACGCAAAATAACTAAGCACTAATCATGGTAAGTCCTGAGTCTAGCATAATCGAAATGATAATATCAAACATTTTAATTAAATAGATAAAAGAAATAGATTACCATGGATTTGGAAGTAGTCGAAATATTCTTGAATTACAACTCTAGACTCCGAGAGCTCTTCCAAAATATTACAATACTTATCTACTAAATAACTAATAATTAATCTTAATTACTCTCTAGTTAATTATTAATCTAAGCTAGATTAATAATTAAACTAGAGAGAGAAACTTGAGTGAGAAAGAAATAAATAAATAAAATGGAAGAAAGGGTAAAAAGTTGGATGTTGAAGATGTTGGTGGAGTTGGATATTTATAGATGAAGCTTTAGCCAATATTTGACCTAGCAAAATTGCACCAGTATTGCACGAACCGTCCAACGACATGAAATTTACGCATATAAAGGAAAAATTGGTCGTATACGATTGGTTTAGCTGTATATGGGTATACAGGTTGTTTTTGGGCGTATGCGGGTTGTGTTTGGGCGTATATGGCTAAGACACAGTTGTATATAGTTGGTTTTGACGTATATGGTATGCTTTGGGCCGTATACGGTTGGATCCAATCGTATATGGTTGGTGTTCACCGTATACGATCTGTTACATGGCCGTATGTGCGAGATCGTAATTCTTCATTGTTTGTTTTCGTTCTAACTTCGTCGTTTCTTATTAGTTTTTAATGATTCTTGAACTCACGCGATCTTAATTACCTAATTTATAAATTAAGATTGATTACGAATAATTTCCCAAAATTTATCAAATAGATAATTAAAACACGAGCATATCGTCTTTTGTTGAATTTGCTCTGTTCTACTCGTTCTTCATCCGTTTTTGGTTATTCTTGAAGCATTGTCTATATATTAACCTTGTTGAAAAAATATGATAAATAAAGATTGCATTCGCACAATAATGTAAGCCTTGTTTATCGTACATATACTGTGTACTTTATATGACATTAATATATACACATATCATATAACATATAGATGTACCTATCACCTCCCAAAACAACTAAGTTGAACTAATGATTAACCACAACTATGAGGCTAAAAGGAATCTCCTTATGAGTGTGGTTAGTAGGTTAGGATTTCAAATTGAAATAAATGAGGAAGGGTATCTTTGTTATATTTAATGAGTTAACGGTTCATATATAATTTTATTAGGATGAATATGAAAAAGTAAAAAACGAACTCTTCAATCACAATATTTTATTTACTTATAAAAATTAAATTCGTTCCACAGGATAACGAGTTTATGACCTAGTTATTATTTATATATAAAAAAAGAAAAACATTTTTAACTCTTACATCGATAGTAATAAAATTTATCGTGGTTTGCTTCATGTATTAATTTTATACTTTTTGATAATTATCAAAAAGATGGTTCATAACTTATCTTTCCAATTATTTATAAAAAACACCCTTTTTTACTTTTACATCAATTGTAAAATTTGTGATCGATTGCTTCACGTACATGTGTTCACCGTTTTAAAAATCATAGCTCAATTTTGTATTAGTTTAAATGAAAATCTCTTTTATATATTTTAAGAAAGTCAAAATTAGCTAATAATTTTTAATTTTGACCGTTTATTTTTAAAAAATATAAAATTAAACCCATCCAATTTTTTATTAGTTAATGAAACAAGAATTAAAAATTTATTAACTACTATAATATAATATGGAGAGCAAGATTCGTTAATTACTTAAATACATGTTAATATTAATTCTATTCCACTTTCAAGTTGGAATGTCCGTTCAATATTAAAAAATGACGCGTTCAAGATATTAGTTTGGAAACTTTGCTTTAATCCTCTCTATGATTCTCGAATATCAGCCATATCTCTTCTCTATTCTCTATTAAATTTGATTCCAGTCATTCGAATTTCCTTTCACCGAAAGCCATTGTTGTTTGCTTATTGAATCACAATCACAATCATAAATTAGGGTTTGCGTTTGATTCATAGGTTCTCTGTTTATTTTTGGTAATATTTTTTATTTTGTAATGTATAAGGTTATGATATTTAAAGGGTCAATTTTTTTAGTATTATTGCAATGAGTTGAGTAGCCACTGCACATGGTGTATCAATAATACTTCGATAAAGCCATTTTTAGTCGCACCAGGTGTTTGGTATAATGCCTTTGAAGGTTTGGTCATGGTTCTATAAATTTGATCGTGGTTCTATTGAAATGTTATAAATTTGGTCAATAATTTAATAGTTCAATTACATTTTCAGGTTTGGGCAGAGGATGGTGATAGTGATGATTGGCGGTGCGTGCAGACTTTTTGCGAATCTATTGGCACTTACATGGCTTTTGAGTACGTAGACCATGACTTAACTCGGCCTTGCTGATCGTCCTGTATTTTCTGGTCCACAGGTTAAGGTACCAATGTTTTATTAAGTTGTTCTTTGTTCTATTCCTGGACAGTCATAATGTTATATGGTATGCTCACGTACTCGTCCTCTTTAATTGTTATCAGAAACAGCTTTTGACAGGGCTTCACTACTGTAATGTAAATCAAGTACTTCATTGTGACATCAAAGGGTTAGTAAAAGCTGTGATGATTATAATCATCTAATAAGCGTGTCCTAGCAACATCTCAAGTCAATACAGATTTTAATGAATATTATTCGACCTTGAAACCACTAAACTTAATACAGCCTTTAATATTATTCTTCGTAGTTTACTCATCTGTTTTTGTAATAAAAATCTTCTATACTAAGCTGATGTCTTTTATACAAAGACATTGATAAATTGATGTCTAATGTCTTAGTTTCTTGTGTTCCTGATTCCGCATAACTTTCGCATGAGGTTCCTAGCACTACTAATTTCAGAATATGTGATCAATAAGGCACAATCGTAAAGGGTGATCAGCATATTGATGGTCACACAAGTATTATTGGTCTTTTATGTGGCTTTTATACTGCGAACTTTCGTTGGGATGCAATTGTTTATGTACATCTTACAACTCTTTTGACATGTAGCTGGAACCATGGGATTCCTATAGCCCAAAATGATTTAATTGGTAAAATTTTGTATTATATGATCATGTTAACTTGGATAGGTTAATCATTAGTTATGTCATTGATTCAATTGCGCATGTATTAGGCGAATTGACAATATAATTTTTCTCCTTCTACAGTCGCTGACACATAAGTTCACTTTCATTTTTAGCTGTTATTGAAAACATATAGTTTATTATTGATGATTTTGAATATTGTACTCTTATTCAGTGAACCAGGCTACAATAATCCACTTTTGTGTCGACAATTACTTTTGCCTAAAGCATGGAATCATGGATGTGGTCAACGAGGCCTGCCAATGACGGGTACCTTCGGTGAGCTGATTGAAAAGGATCATGGCCAGTGCTCCTTATTTCGATATGCTGGTGAAGACCAAACGCTGACACATATTTAATTGCGTTGAAAGTTATATGCTTGTGTACGCATAGGTTGCAGCAAAGAAGCGTTTGGTCATGAGACTCTTTTCTTTGAGTGATATCTGGTGAAGACCAAGTCCTTTTTATCTGGCCCATTTGACATGTTTGAGATAAAACTCAGCCTATGATGTTTATCTTTTGTATACATGTCACTCTTAAGCTGCATGCTGATTCTTGAATTTTTTACATTAGCTTCTTTACAAATTTAAGAATTTCCTTATGACATTTTGTAATTAAATCAAGATATACTTGGATCAAAGTGATGCATATTTTTCATATATGGTACATTTAACCATAGATATTGTGAACTATCTTAAAGGTTTTCAATGGTCGCTATGACACACTGTTTTTGTGATTTCGTTTATTTATGTAATCTACGGTAGTGTTTTATCAAGTTCAGGAAAAATGTTACAAAGTAATGATGGGTCAAGTACATGTCTTCAATAAGGAGACTACATAACAAGATAACCAAATTTCTAAAAACGTGATGACGCATCAGCTGTATTGTTGGTAACTTTGACTTTTTCGACTTATAATTATTTCTTTGATATGAAGCCTGAAAAATCGATTAACTTAGAAGCCTACCCATTCAAGTTTTTTCTTTTACCCATTCAATGTTCATTTTAGCATATCCTGATTGATGCATCTCACAAATTGATCATCTGAATTGTTTTACAGATGTGGTTGGAGCTATTCAAGGTCATCTGTGCAATCCCACTCTCCCTGTTGTCACCGGAATTGGGGACCAAGTTACAGTAGCAGCCCCATGTAACGTCAATTGATTTGAATGCCTGGTGATAGTAATATTGCCTTTTGTCAATTAGCATTTTTCTACACGTGGTAAAGTGGGTCGGTTGGGTGAGTTTGGTAACGAGTCAAATGAGGTATTTGAAATATAAATAAATTAACATGTTCAATTATACTTCAAAAACCGTATTGTTGCAACGTTATCTAATATTCTTAATGAAAACAAGCGGAGTTGATAAGAATTTTGAGTACCATTTGGCTCAAAGGCTTTAGTGACTTTTGACAATTCTAGAAGCTTAGAGTGTTGTATTAAAAGCATTTTTGACTTCGTATTCTTTCATTTCTGAATTCCCGTCAACACCATTTCTGGAGTATACCATCTTGTGTAAGTTATGGAGATAAGGTATTATGTTGTTCGTTAGAGGTCAAACAAACAAGAGCATGTTGTGAATTCTGTTCCATGCTTAATATTTTCTTTGGTAGTTGTGAATTGAGTTTATTAGGGTATATGTGGCAAGTTCAACCCATGTACCTGGAAACGGGTTGATCTCTGTATTTTATTTGAATCGGTTAAACTTATAAAAAAAATGGAAATTCCAAAATGATTGGCTTTCAAACGCTGAATTTTCTAATATGCTTTACATGGAATCTCTATCATTGTGCATCATCTAATTTGGTTACATGTATCTGAAGGTGGCATCTACATTTTATTAATACTCTTTACCTCATCAAACTAAAAAGTCGAATTCATAACCTCCAATACCCAATCAACCAAAATTTGTTCATACAGAAGTTTAGACTATTATAAAATATTTTATTTGAAATTATACATAACAGGTTAATAATTTATTAAAGTCTATTTACTCATACTATTCAGCCCGCCCATTTTACCACCCTTATAGTACACTTTATCTGTTCTTGAATATGATTATTGTTTCAGTTTTGTATTTCATTCTAACCTTGCAAACTTGTGTGATTCAAAAGAGGTAATAGTAAGTGGAGTAGAAGTATATCCCCATCTCGTCTATGAAATCTACAAGGTTTGTAATGGCTATCTTTTTTAATCTTTTCCAAATCATGAAAATTATAATATGTTGATAAAAACTTATTAAAATTATTGCAGATTTTTAAAAGATCCCTATTGATCGAACCAGCTGAGTTTCGTATATTCTCATGAATGAAATTCATTTGAAGCTTTAAGGTAGTCTCTACTGCTAATTTCTATATTCTCATTACTCAGGGTGTTTCCCAACAAACACAAACATCTTATTTAAAGAGTTAGATGATCATAATAATTTAAAGCTTGGAGACTACGGTTAGAGATAGTAACCATTCGTTTGCAATTTATGGAGATGGCCTCGAGTTATCATCGGGTTTGGATAAAAGACAATAAAAGAAATCGGTAGTGATGAGTTTGAAAAATTGAAAAATTGCCATTAAAAAGATGAAATAAAAGAAGGATTAAATATATAAAATGAAATTCATTTGAAGCATAACATATGAATTTATGAAGCATAAGTCTGATAAAAAATCATGGATGTCTTTCATCAATGAAATAGGGACTAGATATGATGGAGTAAAAAGTTATAAAAAAGATAAATAAATAAATAAAAATAGAATTGAAAGATGGAAACGTGAGTAGCAAGACTATTCCCATCCACAACCAAAACCAACCCAACATTAAAAAATTAATTTCTCTCTCTTCTACTTACACAACCAACTAAACTTAATTTTTTCACTCCCACTCACAACCAACCCAACCCATATTTAAAAATATATTAACAACCAATCACAAAAAGACATGTGTATTTAAAGATATTAAAAAAAATTGTTGGCCCAACCAACCAATGGTTGGTGGACCGACTTGATCGTGAGGCTAAATGTATCAAAATTTTCTTTTTCATTTTTTTCTTTGTTTAATACCCAATCAACCGGAAGATCGGTTGCATGGCATTAGTATAAAAAAGGAACATTTCACGACGAAAAATATGTGAGATGCAGAAAGATCTTGCTGTCATTCAGAATGAAATATGACATCTGCTTACAATGTAAATAATTTCAAACCTTATTCTAAATCATAAAAAGAAAAATAATATTTGAAAATATCTATGTAGATTTCTTAATGAGACTGGATGACATTGATGATTTAAAATCTAAACTTTATCAAGTCAAAATTGAACTAGAGGATAAAATTGATCACATCAATGAAAATGCATGGTACAAACTTGAACTCAATGGTCACAAAGAAACTTATAAAATGGTAGCTTTAAAAAAATATAGATTTAAAAAAAGAGAGGAGCATTTTGAGATAATTTGTAAATTACAGTGCATTTCATCTTTGAAAATTGTGAATTGTTTTTCTAAACAAATCCTGCATCAAGTTCAAGCAATTTTAGACGATGAGTTTGATCTTAAATCTCATTTGAATTAAGATTAAGATTCAAAACCAAAAGTGTTTGTTCCTGATGTTATACTTCACACTTTTAGTTATATAGTAGCAGCAGTAGTAGGGTCTCAACAGGTTCAATAATATGATTGAAAACCTTAGAGGTACAACTAGGTACTTGGAAGTCTGCATGTTTAGTACCAAAATCAAGATAAGTTTGAACTCCCAATCATTTTTAAAAGCATAGGGATGAGAGTCGAATAAATGGAACATTGAAACTCCTAGCAGGCTCAACGATTAATTTGAAAAGTTCTTTATAATAAAGCACTGCATTGTTTATATTGGCCCATGTAATGAAACTCAATATTTGAGTTTCAAACTCATTGAGCTTACATGTACTCCCTAATTTACCCTCCAAAGATCTTATAATTCCATAAATAATAAACTCCGACTAGAGGTAAAAGCAAAATAAAAGATTGTACTAAATGGTTTAGTGTAGCCAATAATAGATGTAAAAATGAACTAAATATTTGAGTTTCAAACTCATTGAGCTCACATGTACTCCCTGATTTTATTAAAATTAAAATTTCAACGTTAAAAACTAACTTCCAAGGTTATTGGGTAACACATTAATTGCCCTGTGAGTTAATTACTTGATTATTGACAGAGTTGATGATATTTATAAAGTGTAGTTGACTATAGTAACATCAACTTTGACAAGTCAATACCAAAATCTAAAAAACTTAAATTAAGAAAATAAAATCATTTTGGTTTTTTGTGAGATTTTGTGTAACAACTAACAAGAAATAAATTTAAAGAAATAAAAAGAACTTGTAGTTTACAAAATTGATACAAGGTGATCTCAGTCTGTGATTTGCTATGAGTGTGTGATCTGGCTTAATCTGTATGATGTCAGCTAGACTCAGAACGAGCCGAAGTTACAAACTGAGATTGACATACTTAGTTTCAGTGAGTGCTTAGGGATTGAGCATCCCTAGCAGACCTAGTAGATAGTAAACCGATCTTCACTCAAAGGTTTGGTGAAGATATCTGCTAATTGGTCATTTGTTGACACAAACCTTAGGATTACTTTATATTTTTCTACACAATCCCTGATAAACTCTGATCTCTATCTGCTTGGTCCTGGAGCGGAATACTGAGTTCTCAGTTATTGCAATTGCACTTTGGTTATCACACATGATGGGTGTTCTGGTAAACTACACATCTGATAATTGATGTTGCATCTACAATAATTGAGCACAACAACTACCTGCTGTAACATAATCTGCTTCTGCTTTAGAAGTAGAAACATAGTTCTGTTTCTTGCTAGACCGATTAATAAGCTTGCCTCTAAGTAGTTGACAACCATCAAATGTGTTTTTCCTATCTAACTTGCAACCTCCATAGTCTGCATCTGTAAACCCTATTAGTTCAAACCTAGACTCTTTGGGATACCAAAGACCAAGGTTATGTGTACCCTTAAGGTACATAAAAATCCTTTATATAGATTTAAAGTGAGACTCTTTTGGATTTACTTGATATCTAGCACATGGACATGTGACAAACATTATATTAGGTCTACTTGTAGTTAAATAAAGCATTGAACCAATCATACCTTTGTAAGTTGTTTGATAAGCAGGTTTCCTAGACTCATCTTTATGTAACTTATTAGTAGTACTCATTAGAGTTTTCATAATAGAACAATTTTCAAATGAATAATTTTTGAGTAAATCATGAACATATTTGCTTTAGTTTATGAAAGTTCCATTAAATTTATGTTAGACTTGTAAACCAAGAAAATAGGTTAATTCATCCATCATATGTGACACCCGACCCTTTAGGGTAATGATTACCTTAAACTAGAACTCAAATTTCGTGTATTTAGTTCTGTATTAGGCTAAGTACTTGTGATTATTTGCAACTATTTGTATATATGTGTATGTACACTTACGTAATTGTTTGAATTACACCTTCGTAATTTTCGTAATTACGCGAAACAACCGGACGTGGTCCGACTATTTATACGACGTTGGTGAAAACTTTCCATAGATAACGTAATCATATTTATAGTTAAAATGGTGGTTATATACCTTATATTATTATTTCAAATACTAATACACGAAAAACTTTGACGTTTTTGTTTAAAAACGTATCAAACGCGACAAAAACGCGCAAACCGAGCCCGACACCCGATTGACGTGCGAAATATACTTTTGTAACTCAATTTAATAATTTAAGAATACTTACTTATCCCGAATATTATTCACAAATTTAAAAGTATATACAAAAGCTCGACGTAAATTATCAACTTTTTAAACCGCAAATTAACGTTTAAACGAACGGGGAACGAAACACGAAGTCTAGAAAACGAGTCACGAGCCCGAAACACTTTTAGGTCAGGCCCAATTCGGCTTGGGCTGATCCAAGAAGCCCACCCCAAATAAGCCCAAGCCCACCCCACAAAACACCTCCCCTACACCTCATTTCACACACACAACCCACACCAATTCTCTCCTCCTTCTCTCTACACTCTCAACTCTCTCTCTCTCTCTCTCTAAAATCTGCCATCTTTCCACCACCATCAACCACCTCATCACCACCACCAACCACCACTCCACCACCACAAGCCGCCACCATAATTTCAAAGAAAAGTCAAGAAATCAAGCTCTTTCCTCACCTTCCTCTCCATTTCAATCCGTTTTCAATCTTGTAAGAACATATAACTCTTTTATAATACTTGTAATTCACCTATAAACATGTTAAAGTGCTCACTTAACTAATATATGTCCAAAAGAATACATAAAAATCGTTTTTCATAACTTTAAACATGCAAGAACTTTGCATGCAATCCGGCCAGAAAATTTGTCCAACTTTGGGAGGTGATATCTACCTCAAAACTTGACCAAAATCAACGATTCAAAAGGCTAAAATTAAGTTTAAGAAGTTATCTTTCATTTGCCACTGGTCTCATAATTTTTGGAGCTCGTTTGATACCTGAAATAATTTTTACAAAAACATGTAGGCGGGCTGGGTAAAAAGGCAGAAATTTGTCTCTCATTGTTTTAGTCATAACTCGAGATTTACATCTCTAAAAGACTTGAAACCACCGCCAAAAGTTCATAAATTTCGTTGAGAAAAATAGTCATTTAGATGAACTTGTCCAAAAACGCACGCATTCTGCCCAGAAACTCAATCACCTTGCATGTCTCCTGATTGGCTACTTTTTTGACCCTTGTGAGAATCCATAATTTTTATAAATACTTAAACTCGTCTAAAAATTCTATAAAAATTATTTTAAGTACCTAACATAATAAGAAACAACATATATTTTTCTTGGATTTTTTCTCGAACATTTAGATTACGAAATAAAATTGGAAAAACTGATCTGTTTTGGTCCTTGTGTCGCTGAAGCCCAGTAGTCATTAGCGACACTATCCTTGTGTCGCTATAGCCTTGAACCGTCACCTTAGCGACACTATCCTTGTGTCGCCGAAACCTCCTTAGCGACACTATCCTTGTGTCGCCGAAACCTCACTTGCGACACTAATATTGTGTCGCCTAAATCACACTTGCGACACTAGTATTGTGTCGCCAAGATCACATTAGCGACACAAGCCTTGTGTCGCTAAAAACCCAGAATCAAAGCATTTTTACTAAAGAGATGTAGGTTGAAATAAAAAAAATTTCGCGCTGACCTAGCAGCTCGACCCCAGCCAAGGGCCTTGCCCCTTGGACCCCACCAGGGGTTGCCACCCCTTGGACCCCGTCACCAGGGGCGCTGCCCCCGGACCCCTGTCATTCGTGGGTTCCACTCACTTACCACTCTAATCAACCTTATGTTTTCACAAACTTTCACCAACGTTTCGTACACGTCTTTCGATAAGTAAACAAGAACGGACATACTAGTTAAGTGAACTACTAACTTATAAGTGGACATTAACCCTCCACTTATACAAGCACTATAGATGGTCTTTTGAGACATCTACTTACACAATCTTATACGTCTAGGGCGTTAGAAGATTACTATTGGGAACACGAATTGCTTGCTACTTGTTATTTGCTAAGTAACAGGCTAATCTCAGGTGAGTTTCATAGCCCCTTTTTCCACTATTTCCACTCAGGGGTGAGAATACATACAACTGCTTTTAACAACTGCTATTTTATGTGAACGCAAGTACAAAACACGATATATTGGTTGCATGAGTTATTTAACTAATCCTGAAAGTCCCCCACACATAGTTTGTTAGTATCGTTATAGCGTGAATGTTAATGAATAGTACTATTTGGGATTGACTCCCCCCGTCCGGGTTAGTCGCGCTAACTGGTCAAACGGACGCATTATCATTTGTTCTTACGAGTGTTGGATTAGGCACTCGCTGGGAGGCACCACGATCGTGGCACTTGATTGTGACCCGACACCACAGTTAAGCTCGAACTATGGGCTCATGGCAACAATATACACCTCTTTTACATTTTTGTAATACATTACTATCATTGTTGGATGATACAAACAGGAAATCTTGTGTTCCACACGTTCCATATAATATAATATCAATTGTTTTCAAACCTATGAGCTCACCAACTTTATGTTGACTCTTTTAGTATGTATTCTCAGGTGACCAGCCGCAGTAGGATGCTTTGGAAGCAATAGCTCGAGTCGCATATTTTGAAACAACCAAGGAATTAGATTGCATTTACTATATTTTGTAATAATAGTTATGTGATTCTACGAATCGGATGCGAACTCCTAGCTTTTATGTAAACACTTTTAAGTTTGTAATGTAATGATTTTTGAAAACGTCTCATATAGAGGTCGTTTGTTGTAACTCTTGTGTTGTGATATTTGATTTGGTCGCCGCCGCCATGACACCCCATACCTTCCGCTGCCACGCGTCTTGGGGGTGCGACATCATACTTGTTTGATTGTTTGGACATTAAGTTTGAAAACCATTTACAAAAATTTCATTTGTAGACCAATAATTTATGTCATGCATATATATCTAAAATAAAGTGACATGACCCTTATCCTTTTGATAAATTAAGTTTTGTCAATTGACCCTCTAGAGAACTTCTTTAACAAAAAATTGGATAGGGTGTCATACTAACTCTTGGAGCTTGTTTCAATCCATATAGTGCTTTTTACAACTTATAGGCATGAGTTGGAAATTGTGAACTTACAAAACCTAAAGGTTATTTTACATACACCTCCTCTTGTAGATTTTCATTTAAAAATGCACTCTTCACATCCATCTTATAGACTAGGAGGTCTTTATGTGCAGCATAGGCCAAGTATAACCTTATGGCTTCAATTTTTGCTATAGGGGCAAAAGTTTCATGATACTATTTCCCCTCTTCTTGATTGTAACCTTGAGCTACTAGTCTAGCCTTGTTTCTAATCACCACTCCATCCTCGTCCATCATGTTTTTGAACACCCACTTGGTTCCAATGCTAGATTTATCTTTTGGAGTAGGAACCAAAGTCCAGACTTGTTTCTCTCAAATTCTATCAACTCCTCCTGCATTTCCTCCACCAATTCATATCTTTTAATGCTTCATCTGCATTCTTTGGTTCAATGATAGATAGAAAATTTGTGTAGAAACAGAAGTTGGCAGTTGATTAGTTTGTAAATTGTGTACTAGTCTATACACAAGTACCATAGTCACCAATAATTTGGTCAATAGAATGATCATTATTTTGTTTGATACCTACTAATGTTTCTTATCAAGAAATGGATCTTTCAACATCATGAGATATATTTGAGGGATCTAACTCTGCTTCATCTACTTGAAGTAGCATATCTGGTGTGTTGAATAACCATTGTCAGATTGATCATATGAATTTGTGCTACCATATTGAGCACTTGATTCTGTGTTGACAGATTGAGATGGTGAGTCTCTATCTACAGATTGAGATGATGAATCTGTATCTACAAACTGAGAAGTACAACCTATATGATTCACTTGGGAAGTATCAGGAATATCTTCACTAATGATTGGTGCTTCTTTGATGATTCTCATAATGAGACCCAACAACGGTTAATTCTTCTAATAAATCAATGCCAGACTGAGATGTCTGTACATTATTTACAGAAGTGTCATTAAAAGTGACATTGATTGATTTTTTCTTTCTTGCACCTCTTGTTGTTGTAGATTCTGTATGCCTTTGAAAACATGGAGTAGCCAACAAATAGTCCTTCATTTGATTTGAGGTGCATCTTTGCTAATTAATGTCTTTGATTAAGGACATAACATTTACTTCCAAACACATGCATAAGATTTTTCTATGGAAAAAAAATGAAGCAAGAAATGATTTTAAAAGAAATAATTATATATGAGAAAATTCAGAAAATCTAATTAAATCTTATCTGAACTAGATTTTTTAGATAAGGCATTTTATCAACAAGAACAAACAACTCGCAGAGTTGCGGGTCCTTGGTTGCATTTTGTGTGTCCCGTTCCCGTTGGATAATTTTTCAAATAAGATTTATTAGATTTTTTGAATTTTTTCAGATAAGATTTTATTAATTTAAAAGATCTTCCAACCATCTGCATATTCATACAAACTTTGATATCCTACATCACTAAATAATTTAAACTCGCTTTCTGTTTCAAGTTCACTTGTACAAGATGATCAAAATATACATCTTAAGCCCAATTTCGAATGAAATTCAAACATTCGAAAGAGAAATTGAAGAAGGAAGAATCTTCGATCACTCCAACATCATTTCAACTTCTTCGAGGAAAGCGCATTGGGTAATCTACTCTACCTTCCTGAACGAATCGTTTCAAAACTGTTGTCTCAAGATGAATGTGTTGGACCTTAATGTTGTTGGATATTAAAATATAGATTGTAAACATTGTTATTGTAATTAACCATGTGACTAGTCTATTAGTATAAATAGCTAGTTAGGGTTAATCATTTGTAAGTTTTCCATGTTTCCATGTTTAATAGAAAAACACATTCAAAGGAAACTCTCTCAAATATCATTGAATCATCATAAGAATTGCTTGAATATGTTTAACAATTGGTATCAGAGCTAGAGGATTAAAGATTTGAAGATTATCATCAAGAAATCATCAAGAAAAAAGTCAACAGAAAAGTCAACATAGTCAAATTCGTGATTTCTAGATCAAATTCAGAGATTTGTTTGTGTTTTGGTGAAAGTAATCCGATATAATTGTAGTTTATTGATCAAGGAACGAGTATCAAGCATCAATTTCATAGAATTCAGTACATATTTTGTCAATTTGAAGAAATTGAACAAAATGGGTATTTGATATTCATACTACTGTGATTGTACAAATTTCATCAATTCAAAAGTTTCTTTGAAATTGATTCATCACGAAGCTTCTAATAGTTATCTACATCAGAAAGAAACAAGAATTCACGGTTAAATCACACAATTTCTCAAATTTTATTCAAAGTTAAAAATGGCGGTTATTTGGTGATTTGAAGTGTTCAAGCTCGAATTTTGATAAATTCGTCCGATCAAAGTGTTTCATTAGTGTTAAGTAACATACAGAACTCGAATTCAGAAGCTAATTCCAATGTTTGATCAGATTTCAAGATTTTGTTCATGGATGTTCGAAGATCAGGAAGAAGCTGTTACAATACCTTCTGCGACTTTATTTGTGCGACTATATCAGCTTCAACGACTTTATTCGTGCGAACTTATCAGTAAGGTCGCATATCAGCTTCAACAACTTTATTCGTGCAAACTTATCAGTAAGGTCGCATATTAGCTTCATCGACCTTATTTGTGCGAACTTATCATTAAAGTCGCATATCAGTTTTGCTTGCGAACTTAACTATACTTTAAAAAAAAAAAAAAAAAAAAAAGGATTCTTTAAACACTTGAGTAACTTTGGTTTGAGAAAATTTGGAGGGAAAATTTGTCGATTTACAAAATTTGAATTTAAGCTTACCATTGAGTAATTTTGAAATTTTCTTACAGATAAAATTTGAAATTTTCGATTAACATTTTCTTAAAGAAAATGATTCTTTAAACACTTCAAATTCTTTAATCTTTAAAAGATCCATTCAAGCAACAATTTCATGATATCGAGAGACGGAATTGAGAGCGATTCTGATGAAGAACTATTCAAAGAGTGTGAACGTTTACAAGGTCTCTACAAAAAGATGCATTCTAAATCAAGAACATCTTTGCAAAAGAAAGAGAGTGCTACAACAATTGTTCAAAAAACGTCAGAGTATTATGAGAAAAAGATGCTCATTGCACTGAAAGAGGAAGCCGAAAAAGCAGTAACGGAAAATTGGGAAGTGAAATATTGGGAAGAACATGATCAAGTACTAAAGCTGTTAGCTGAAAAGTCAAATGTTTTGCATCAAGTCAAGCTTCTTGAAACTCAAATTGAGGCACACTCTGAGGTACACTCTAAAAGTCTAACTGAGTGTCAAAACAAATTAAACTCAGAAATCGAAAATGTTGATAACCTGAAAAAGGAGCTTGCAAATAATCTTGATATATTAAAAAAGGTGACTCGGGAAAGGGATGTTTTTAAGTTTCACAGGGATGCATATATAATTACTAACGAGAAACTTGAAAAAGAAAATAAGTCCTTAATAAAGGAAATTCTTGAATGTTCAGCATCAAAAGATGTTGAAAATCGGGTCAAACAAAGGTATGACCATGCAATTGCTGAAAAATTGAGATTAGAAAGAAAGATCAAAGAACTTCAAGATAAATTGTTTAAGCGTGGTCAAACAGATCAAACCATTTTTCTCAATAAACCTAAGGATATCAAATTCTATAATCAAAGAGAAGGATTAGGTTTTGAAAATCCCTACTATTTACAAAAACTATTTCTAAAGTACCTACCTTGTATAACTACGGTGACATGGGCAGTATTTTAAAAATGTTTTTTGTAAAACAACTAATGAAGAAGAAGTTATTGAGAACTTTAATAGAGCTAAAGCTGAAAATGCACAATTTTCGTTCAATTATAGAGAGTTAAATGCGAGTTATGGCATAAGGAAAATTCCTCTTTCTGAGGATTATTTTCCAAGTTGTTCAACACCTGTTATTGATCAAGGTGAGGTTATGGAACAAGTGGTTAAAACAAAACTTTATATTCCAAATTTAATTTTGGAAAATAAAATTTTTGATCTATAAAAACAAATAACCACTCTACAACTAAATTTTGATCAAGAACGAACAACTCTCTTTCAAACTATTGAACAGCTCCAAAGTACTTCCTCTTCATCTAGTTCAGCATCATTATCAAAATCTACCCATGAACTTGAAATTGAGAAGAACTTAGGAAAAGAGTTTGACCAAAAGAAAGCTTTCAATGTCAAGAATAGTTTGAAATCTCAAATGAATGTTCCGGTGAAGACTTACACGGATAAGTCTTCCAAACCAATTTCAAAAAGGATTTATCAGTTTACCAATTATTCTTTGCAAAAGAATAAGGGTTATTCTAAGAAATCACATTCACCTGGAACATTTACTCAAACGACTTTTCATCGTTCAGATTCTTATGCTTTCAACACTTCACGTAAATCGGTTTCTCAATTTCCAAAGAAAACCAACGTTTGGAAATTGAAACAAAGCTTTTCTTCACAATCTTCCCAACCAAAGTCATTCACCTACTCAAGATCGAAGACGTTTGCTCTTGCACCACAAAATGTTTCTTATCCAGTGCAAAGAAAGAATGATTTTGTACTCCCCATTCCAAAAAGATTTCACTCACCGTTGATTCCAAGAAACTTATTTTGAAATGAAACACCGAGTTTCAATTCCAAATGGAATTCAAAGTCTTTAAACCAAATAGACACAACTTATAAATGGTTTTCAAAATTCTCAAAACCCATTGGTATTATGCTTAAATGGGTTTCAAAAGTTGTTGTCTAGTTTCACAGTAACTTATGAACAAATCAGTTCATAACTCGGTTTTAAAAGACTCATTGACTTATGAACAAATCGGTTCATAACTCCCTACTTACTTTTTGATAAATGTTTTGCTATATTTGGGGGGAGCTCGCACAATATCAAAAGACAACTCACCTTCATACGTTGCATATGTTAAGGGGGAGTATGTTTAAAGATCAAAAAATTCAAAGTGTTAACATCTTTATCATTATCAAACACTTTGAAAGATTTTCAAATGATTTTGGTTCTTATGCTCTTGGAGGGAAATCATACCGAAGGCATCTAAATCGATGTAATCCCAAAATCACAAATTCGTGATGTGATGATCAATTAATGATCAACTTTTTGGCATATGCTGACATCTGCACTGAGTGTTATAGAATAAAATTACTCCTACGATCCACCAGAGCCGGATGGATCTACCACAGGAGCCACCTTCCAAAATTTTAGGATGCGAGGGTATATTAGGTCTAAGTGAGAGGGTTGATGGACATTAAAGTGCAGATTAGCATACATTCAATAATGCCAAATGCAAAAGAGGGAGGAGTTGAAAAATGTGAGAGGTTGAGTGAGGAGTGTGTGAAAGGGTTAAAAGAAAAAGAAAACCCTCACTAAACAAGAAATCGCCGGGTTGCCACATCTACTATCGGATTTCATTCGTTGATTTCTGGTATTGAAGAAGACATCATGGACCCAGTGATGCAATGCACATTACCCTCCTAGCCACTCAAGTACTTCTTAAAAATTCCTTGTTTCAATTTCTCACGAAGATTTAGCACATAATCTATTGACATCTCGTTTGGAGATTGTTAATATTGAAACAAGAGGACAATCTGCTCTAGTCTCTGCCTTCATGTCATGCACTTATTGAGTCTAGAGCCTAATGATATAAAAATATGTTTAGGACACAAAGTGTATTTTTACACACCATGTCTAAGTGACATTATGCATATCTATGTGATATTGCCGGAACATTCATAGTGATACCTAAAATGGTATTCCACAATGATTGAATGGAAATCCTACCAATGCTAACATCAAAGCCAACATTGAACGTTGGTCACTCGATTGAAATATTTAAATAATTCAATCGATGTGTTAACTGGTAATCTATGTGATCCAGGAGTTATAGTGTTTTTAGAAATGTGTTTTCTGATAATACAAACAACTTTTATTTGATTTAATCAAGTGAATTGTTGTCTTACCCATTGGTTACAAAATTGATTTGATAGGATTTTAAGCAAGTATTAGATTTGTAACGTATGTCGCTTATTGAAGATACAACATTCAACGGAATGTTCTTGAAAGTTCGCTTATTGAAGATAATATGTTTAATGAAAGATAAAGCTTCAATGAAGAACTAATATCATCTTTCTACAAGTTTGGGAAAAGATAATTGATTTTAGGGGAGCAAAATAGGATTAAAAAATGGTTCAACTTAGAAAGTGAAAGCTCCAGAAGATCAATATTCAATTAAGGGGGAGCAATAGAAGAGAAGCTTCAAAAGTATTAACGAAAGATCAAAAAATTCAAAGATCAAATCATAGATCTTTCATACATTGGAATCCATTAGTTCAAACAGGATTCATCGGCAACAACCAGGTGAAATATACTTTCAGGATTAAGATAAAGAAAAGGTGCTTTCAAAGAGCAAGCTTTCAAGAGAAATATTCCAATAACACATTCAAGATGAGAAGTTGTCGTTGAAGATCAAGAAAATGATTTGTCTTCAAGTTTATCTTCGAGAGTTAACTTCAAAGATAAAAGCTGAGACAAAATAGTCAAAAATGCGCTTCAACGTGGTTTTCAGCTTATAAAAGATTCTCGAAGTTCAAGTTTAAAAGATACATATCTGAATTGAAGACAATCCAAGCAAAGTTTACAATCAGGGGGAGATTGTTGGATATTAAAAGATAGATTGTAAACATTGTTATTGTAATTAACCATGTGACTAGTCTATTAGTATAAATAGCTAGTTAGGGTTAATCATTTGTAAGTTTTCCATGTTTCCATGTTTAATAGAAAAACACATTCAAAGGAAACTCTCTCAAATATCATTGAATCATCATAAGAATTGCTTGAATATGTTTAACAAATGTCGACTACACCAAAACTAATCAAGTTAGTTAGTTCAAGAATAAAAGCCGTTATATTCGAGTTTGGGCCATATGCCAACAAACTAATAAAGTAGCGGTTAAATTGATTAGTTAGTTAAGAAGTTAGAAAAGGAATCGGTACAATGGTTCAAGAAATAACCGAATCATATCCAAAGGCTACACCTTTTAGAAGCACCGATTCAATATGTATGTAAGTAGTGTTTATGTTTGAACAATATGTATCCACTTTGCTATATAAAATTGCTATATATATATATATTCTGTTTATATATACTACTGCACTTCTTGCACATCTCCATTACCAAGTAATACAATCACGATACTTTGTAGATATGAAACATAATCGTTTACATGTTGCAACAAGTGGCCAAGTCAAATCCAACACATCGAACAAGAGTTCTCAACATTGGTATCAGAGCACACAGTTCAAACCTTGGACAAGGCCAATCTGAAAGCAAGTTACCATGGGATTCATGAACTGGAAATTACAACGACAAACCGGTGAAAGTGTACTACCATGGAACCAACAAGTAAAACGAATATCACAGGAATGCAAGTAGATGTTGAAACGAAAGTTGAAAGAAATTCAAGAGGTTAAAACTGAGTTTTGGATTTAATGGAATTCAACATGAAAACAAGATCATCTTCACTTATGGAACCGGTGAAGGAATCGTCAAGACAAGCAAAAAGGACTTGATAATTCCATGTGTTAGTTATACACCAGAAATAACACTAAATGTATTAAGCACAGATCAATTGAAGGCACAAGGATTTGAGATCGCTTACAAAGGAAATAAATGTGAAATCCTATATATGTTTGAAGATGATGAAGGAAGCAAAGTGGATGAAACTGAGAATGATGTGATTAAACAACATAATGAGTATCTTGAAAACTACTTCGACACACTTGACCTAAAAGAAAAACATGAAGACTCCAAAGATCTCGAGTGGGACAACATTGAAATCATGGAATACATAGACACATACTATGTACGTACAAATGGGAAGATATACTCGGTCAAGGTGAACTCGTTTAATCGCTTTATATCATTCATCAATTTGATCAAAAGTGATAATATAATATATCCAAATTGGGATCTGTTTAGAAGCAAATTTGATGACATGCTTAGATGGTTTTATATGGTATATTTGCAAAGGAGTAGTATGGATACCATACCACCAATCATTGGAAATGTGGAGATCAATTTACTTGATCTTTACAAAGTTGTTGATAGTATGGGAGGCTACATCAAAGTATGTTTTGATAAAAATTGGAAAATTTTTGCGAACATGTTTGGACTAACGGAGGATTACAAGGAAGAAAGGAGAAAGTGGTATATCAAATACATAGACATAGTAGTTTGCTACTATAACACAACACATATACTCCGTTCATGTGAGGAACCACACTCAACCATAGGTGTTGAAGAAGGCAGTGGAAATGCCGAAGAAATTGACCCACATAAGGATGATGGGACAATCGAGAATGAAGGAGTTATGGCTAAGGTTAGTGGAGACAGTGGAAGTCTTCGTATGGAAACAAAAAACATGAAGCACTTTGGAGTAATCTTGGAAGACAAACATGAAGGTGGAAGTATTGAAGAACGGGTTGGTGAAGATGAAACGAAACCATAAATAAAGAAGAACAAGTCAAGTCATCAAATGAAGAAAAAGACAAGTCGGAAGATGATGACTTCGTCATCATTGTATGAAGGAATACTCGAAGAACGAAGGTTTTTCTCTCTTGACATTAGGGGGGAAATGTTGGACCTTAATGTCGACTAAACCAAAACTAATCAAGTTAGTTAGTTCAAGAATAAAAGCCGTTATATTCGAGTTTGGGCCATAGGCCAACAAACTAATAAAGTAGCGGTTAGATTGATTAGTTAGTTAAGAAGTTAGAAAAGGAATCGGTACAATGGTTCAAGAAATAACCGAATCATATCCAAAGGCTACACCGTTTAGAAGCACCGATTCAATATGTATATAAGTAGTGTTTATGTTCGAACAATATGTATCCACTTTACTATATAGAATTGGTATATATATATATATATATATTTTGTGTTTATATACTACTGCACTTCTTGCACATCTCTATTACAAAGTAATACAATCACGATACTTTGTAGATATGAAACATAATTGTTTACATGTTGCAACAAGTGGCCAAGTCAAATCCAACACATCGAACAAGAGTTCTCAACAGAATGGTTAACCCATTCACTTTGATCTTTTAAATTTCACTTACTACTTTGAACTTCCTGGCAGAGGAATTCAATACTATTGCTCGCAAAAAGAGCTAGGATACATTAATCTTAGAATCATTTATTCGAATCAAATTGTTGATGACATTTGCATTCGAAGTAGTATAAGTAGAGGTAGGTTGCGTGTCATTATTGAAGTCTTTGATCTTAAACCAGAGATGAGAACAATGCTTGATATTGTTCGTCATAATATCTCTTGTCGATCCACAGACCCACATCTTGTTTATACCATGGAGGCCCTCATGGTTTATTGGATCAAAAATAACATTCAGTTTGATGTTGGTTTTACCTACACCGATAATCCTTTGCCCAATCGCATGTTACTCACTAAATTGTTTCGTCGTTTCTCCAGTGACACCGGTCCTTCATACGCATGTTCCTTTCATTGAATCGGTAAACATGTTATTGTGTTGTATTGTTCTTGTAATGTTTTAAAATATATATCTAATAAAATGTTTTAGTTTTTGTAATCAACAAACCGCAGTTTTGAAAAATTCCAAAAAGTTAAAAAAAATCATTCCGAAAATGCATAAAAAATAAGGCAATTTACACTAAAAAAACTACGATATGGACGTTACCAGCCACGATCTTGGACACGACCCCATCTACGATCCCGGACACGACCCCGGCCATGGGCACACTGATTTAGGGTAAAAACGAGATAAACACAAATTGAACCTGTTGATTCACACGAATACCAGGAACAATTATTCTAATTATCGTTGATTAAACTGTTAAGTCATGATCCTTTCTGTGATGATTTTATAATGATAGCAACTCTTAGTTAACATCATGGTTATGGTGTTATCCATCCATCAAAGGTATTCTTCAAAGTTAAGCTAAGTCATGTGAATGCTGATTGCAAAGGATTTGTTGTGAGTTAGTTCACCCAGCAGACAGAACTAGCAGTTCAACCAGCAGACAGAACTGGCAGTTCACCCAGTAGACAGAAATTTGATGAAGAATAACCAGCACAGAGAAGATTAGAGATTTGTAATCTATACATCTTTGATGATTATTCAATCAAGTGCTAAAGACTCTTTTTGTTAGTCAAGAATGAGTTTTGATCATAAGTTTGAAGACTCAGCATAGAGACTAATGATCAGTTCACCCATCACAGAGATTGAAGAATATTTTATTTGTTACAAATTCAAGTAAACATGCTTGTAACACTTAGGGACTTATGTGTATGATAAAATGGCATCTTCAGAGGTTGTACACAACATACATACATGTCCATTTTGGCTGCTTATGCACATAATGTTTCCTTATCATAGTCAGCCTACAAGACAAAATGTGCAATGTACTTTCTGACAGACTGCAGACCTGGTCGTGCAGAGTTCATCAGAACACACAAGCAAGCATGTCTGAAGTCAACCAATGAAGATGAAGACATCTGAAAGACATCTATTGGCTGATCAAGTTTCAAGCATTACACAAGCTCTACTATAAATATCAGACTTAGTTTATGAAGTCTGTGTGTGTGAAAATTTTGAGTGAATTAATAGTTCGTTAAGAGAGCATTTGTGTTAGCAGAACTAGCATTACTTGTAACCAGCTTTGAGTTTGTTCTTAGCTGATTTTAGTGTTAGTAATTTGTATTCAAGTGAGTTAGATATTCCGCATCTAACTTGTAATTATTTGATTTATCAAAATAAAAGAATTAATTGAAAAACGATCAGATGTTATTATCATTAGTTAAACTAAAATTCACTATCCTGTTTAAACTTTCAAAGAAGTTGTATTCACCGCCCCGCCCCCCCTCTACAACATCCGTTTTTAAATTTTGAGACCAACAACTGGGTCTGCATCACACACGCAACCCACAAACCGGGGGCACACAACTCGCTATTTGCGGTAGGAATGGCAATGGGGCGGGTTCAGGGCGGGGAGTGATAACCAACCCCAAATCCGTTAATCAAAACAATCCCCAAACCCGCCCTAAACCCTAACGGGGATCTTATCGGGGCACCCCATTGGGGACATAGGTTCCCCCAAACCCTAACGGGGTTCGGGGCACACCATCGGGAACATCAGTTCCCTAATACGGTTTCCCATTGATAATACCCTAAACCGGTGTTTTTAGTGGATTTTCTTCACAATATTATCTAGCAATTCATATAGTAACATTTTGTTTTTCTAAAAACAAATTATCAACACGATCAAGATAATATATAGTAATTGGTGTAAGTTAATAGCACAAGTGGACGATTCAAAATCCCCAAGTTAACACAAAATGGTCTTAGAATATCCCGACTAAATCACATGACACTGAGTCGAAACAACAAGAGTAATCAAAACAAGACAAGTAATCAAATTAACATATATAAACAATGCGAACCCATTTCTAAATATAGACAATCAAATTAACATATAGACAAGTAATAACACAAAATACACAAAGCTATTTATTAATGTATATAAACAAATATTATATATATATATCGGGGTGGGGCAGAGCGAGGATGATGGTACTCATTCCCCAATCCGAACCCGAAAAAAATCCCCATTTGCTGCCCCAAAACCCGAAAAGTCATCCCCAACCCGCCCCAAAAAGTGCGGGGTTCGGGGATCCCCATCGGGTTCGGATCCTTTTGTCATCCCTAATTTGCGGGTTACGTGTGGAGGGTAGTTTTTGACAATTAAGTATCTTTTTATATATATTTGTATATTTTTGATATTCTTTGGTGTATTTTTGTAAATTTTTCTAAAGTATACGTATAAAAATTAATCCAAATAAAAGTTGTACTTTCATTTGACGAGAGGCGCGGGTAAATCAATTCAGATTGACCATATTTTCAATTTCATTGTATTTGTTTTGGAATCTGGTCAGTGGTCATACTTCAAACTCCATACATACCATTTGAACTATGTTTTGGTCATGTATATCATTTACATGTTATAAACTAGTAGTTCATTGGATACGTGTTTAAATCAATTCGGTTGTTGTTAATCAACTTTTAGTGAAACTATGTGACAAAAAAGAGGCAAAAACTACAACATATATATTGCAGACATATATTACACAACTAAAGAAATTACATAAAAATTAACATATTAGCAGGGAACTTGAGCAGTGAACTTATCAATTTGTCCAACCTAAAAAAGAAGAGACCCACCATTCCTTTGGATTTGTACCAAAAAGAGAGAAACTTGAAGTGAGTTTTGGGTCCATCTGAGTCACCAACAAGGCATGCAAGCTTGCCAACTTCATAGGTCCCACGTCTTTTTTCAACAATCAAAAGTCTTCCTTTTGCTTCTCAATTCTCATCCATCCAAAGTCCAAACACATACAAACACACAAAAACATAAATACACACTGCTTTTCAATTTCTACCCTCCTTTTTTCACATATCCACAGCAATAGTCATCTTCTTTTCAGTCTTGTACTTGTTGCAATAAATGTTGTACCTTGTGGAATAAAGGTGGATCTCGTGCAATGCTTCTAAAAAGCCTGAACCCTTTTAGAATCTTAGTATTATATTAACTTGTACATCATGCAGTTGAGATTATACAGTGCATAAGATCTGACCACAACCATTATACACCCATGAAGGCTCATAATCAATCATCGAAGAAAATAATCATCTTCAAAGTTGTACCTCACGCAGTAAAAGCTGTACATTACTTGAGATTTGGTCTTAAAGACTGCTCTTCTTTTAACCTTTATACACCCATGAAGAATCATTATCATTACCAACAATTCAATAATATCCCATGCTTTGAATTAGTCTTCTTTAACCTTTATACTTGCATGAAAGATCATTATCAAGAATCCAAGAAAAATACTTGAAAATGGCTTGATGGGTCCCTAAGAGCACACATAATGGAGGTATTCCCGTCGCCGTTTTTCGTCAATAACACCGTTGAATGGCGTTCTGAAACGGTCTCTCCTCGAGACACTGCTTCGCGTAATATTTTTTTTCTTGATTTCTTTTTGTTTTTCTTCTTTCTTTTATTTATTTTGCCTTTTTTTTAAAGAATGAATAACAAGATTGAAGAAGACGAAGAAAAATGAAAAAGAAAATTAATAAATAAAACAAAATAGTAATAAATGTCATCGGGTGAAGGAAAAGACGTACACCGTACTTCTTATTTGTTGACTGACTTTTTGACTTTTCGTATGATGATTGTCTGGGTTTCATTTTTTTTCTTTTTAATTAAGTTTATTTTTCTTATTTCTAAATAGGTTAATGTTTTTCATTTTTAAAATTATGTCAAATTTTAATTGATGATTTTATTAATGGATCATTTTAGCAAAATTACCAGATTACACCTTCACACAAACTCAAGAAAAGAAAAAGCATACTATATTAGTAGCTTTCAACTTCTTCCTTCTCTTATAAACCTCCACGAAGCACTTCATAGACAAGTAGTCTTTGCCCAGATGACCAAATCAAAGACAATGATTCTGCAAGGACTTGAACTTCACACACTAAAACGTGTACATTGCTGAAAATTATACCATAAAGCCTCATCTTACTTGACCATCCATGAATGGCTTTTATGGTCACAAAACTTGCCTTTGACAAAAAGCTTTCAAATTTCAATTCACTCGTCAGTATGGCAAGACAGTCTCGAGAAATAAGATTCAACTTTCCTTGTGGTTTTCTAAAGAGAATCAAGCCCTAAGGCTTTAGCTTTCACCTTCAAAATTCTTAAGTAACTAATAGCTTCATCGATAATCATCATGGCATCCTTGCCACTTTTCCGACCAGGAATCAATTCCTCAAGAATGCTTATAGTTTCTTTCATTTTCCCTTTTCTTGCCCTCTTTCCTGCTGGTAAACTTTCTGATTCTATTTCGAGAAATCCATTTGCAGAACTGGAATCATTCCCATTCCCATTCCCACAGCTACTGAATTCCGCCTCTCCGGAGCAATAAACACCTGATTGTCCTGAATTTGCGGTATCTTCAAGTGAAACTACATCATACTCTCCGCTTTCAAGTTTACAACGTTTCCTACAACCTGTTGAACTAGCCACTTCTTCAGGATCATTCTCATTCCGCCATTCATGTCTATCGGACCCCATCATCGTATTAGGGAAATGTGCGGTACTTTGTACCTCCTCATCCTCAGAATAATCAAACTCATCATCATCTGAATAGAGCAACGCCTCAAGCTCTTCGGTATCTTCGTGCATTTCACTTAACTCGTTGTTTCCATCATCAAGAAACGTGTTTGAAAAACGGATATCCTCGTGTTTTTCTTCTACTGAATTTTCCCTTTTTGGGTTGAAGGTAAGATGAGGTTTTGGGAGGTGGTACTGGGTTGGGGTTGAAGTATAAATCAATGTTGTTCGGTCAGTTGATTGATCAAACATAAGAAACTTCTTCTTTACCTCGTGTGTTGTTCGAGGTTCAAGATATTGTTGTTTCGGAAAAGAGTTGACCACTGGGGTCATGCCTTTGAACCAGCCACACGATTCTTGTGGTTTGGTTGCTGCAAATGTAAACACAGGAAGGTTTCCATTAATCAGGTTGGGTGAAAGCGTATTCCCCAAAGATGGATCGCTAAGTCGGTGCTGGAAACTGAAAGGAGCACTCGACAAATTTGGACCGATGTGTTGGTTTTTAAACCACGATTCAAAGCCTTTCTCCATTCAAACAAAACTATCACCTGCAAAGATTTATGGAAACAATAAGCATATGAAATATGAATAGTAGACGTGGTAAAATGTGTAGTTCAGGTATGTTGGCACGGCAGGTAACGGGTCATAATTAGTTCGGGTCAAAACATGTGTTCTTGTCTTTTTGGTATGGGTTGGGTCGAGTTGACCATAACTCCTTATCTGTAGAAAGTTTATATTCTTGATAGATGATTAAATACTAAATTCATTAAAATGATCTACAAGGTTGTATGAATTAAAATTAGATTATTGGGCAATTTTTAACCTGTTTGACCCATTCCGTTTTAGCTCAAATTTGCCACCTCTAATCAACAAGAAAATATACATATTCGATCTTTTCAAATCATGAAACTTACCAGGAGATCAACAATACGCAGGCGAAAACTTTAAAGATTTCTGAAAAACTTTAAAAATGACGAAAACTAAATATTCCAGCTTGATCACGAAAAAAGAAAAACAGACTACGTTACGGGCTTAAGCAAATGTCGAAAATACTCAGCCTGCATAAGAAAAACCGATATTTTAGATTGAAACAAAAATTATACTAAAAGTTATACTTGAAACAAAGTAAGATTTACAACAACTAATTAAGTAACTAACCTGACAATCTTGAAGAGGTTGAAAGCAAGCAATAACTTTAACAATTATTGTGGCACTCCCATCAATTCCATTTTCATGTTTCAATGCCCGGAATCTTGTTTGTCCAGCTGATTGACACACCATAACTACTACTACTTCCAAACTTTTTTTTATACAAATTAAACTAATTCCTTTGAAAAAGATCTACGAACTTAAAACGCGAAAAGGATGGAACTTTGATTAAGATTCAACTAATCCAACGGCAGTAACAAGGGATGACAACAAAAAGATTAGATCCCATGGATGGAAAATGAAGGAGTTTAGACGAGAGTATGGGTATTTTGGTAATTCCACCGAAGGGTTTTAAATTTACAGAATCACACGACAGTAGAGATTCAGGGAGATGACTTTCCGATCAACATCTACTGATAAGCCACACCACCGCATGCTTTTTAAACCACAACTGACAAATAGATAACAAGAGAACATATTAGAATAAATATGCAGGATTTAAAAGGTGACCTTATTCTATGTAAATAGACAAACTATATGAAATGATAAGCTATAAGCTACTCATATAACACAAAATTTAGTAATTGATAATTTTACTTATAATCTTTTTTTCTTGATTTCCTTAGATGAGAAGGGGAAAAAAATAAGAAAAAGGTATGAAATAACACATAACTTCTAATAAAAATCAAATCTTTTGAAAATCAGAAGACAGATAATATGATACTACACATTAAAATACAACAATTGATACCCTACTCTCAAACTAAGAATTCTTTAAAACCCACAAAAATATATATAAAAAAAAACAGAGCTCCATACTCACTTTGAAAACAGAATAATAAGTTTACAAACACTGAAACCCAAATCCCAAATTTATTTATTTTATAAACCCATATACCAAATAATAAATAAATTGAACAAATTAAAGTAAACAATTAAAGAGAAAAGCCAAGAGTAAAAATGATTGCATTACAAGCAAAACAAAGTAAATTAAAATTGTAAGCTTGCATCTAAAACTAAACACCCTAACTATAATCTTATAAACCCACAAACCAAACAGAGAGTTGCACCATACTATAAACAAAAGATGAAGCACAATATATGGAGTCGTAAATAAAATAGATAAAAGTTTACCTTTGCAAACAACTCTAAAAACCCAAATCCAAGAATCTTGAAAACCCAGAAACGAAATCTGCAGGGAAATCACGGGCGATGGATATGTGTGTGTGTGTGTGTATGTGAAAGAAAGAGAGAGAAAATAAATTGTCAAAAGATGAAGTGAGAGTGTGAAGAGAGATAGACAACTATATAGAGATGAATGAATGTACTTGAACCCCGCGCGTGCAAATAGAAACAACAAGTATGTGTGTTTTTAGTAGGTGCGAATCGCAAACAAGAAGTACGTATGTTTTTTATACGTGCGAATCGCATGCTTCAGTGGGTGTGTAATTTAGTGAATAATCACGTATGGTGTTCATGACATGGACCCTGGTTTTCGGTAGGAGGTGGAGCCATTATTCTATTTACAACAATACTTTATTTCCTTTTATATATTAAAATTTTTAATATAAATAATATTTTTTTACCGTCTCCATTTGATACACTAAGTTATAAACTCGCAATAATGCGGGTCGAATTTAATTTTCATTTAGTCGATTTTTTTATATAATCTATAGACTCGCGATTAGGCGCGACAAATTTAACTTTTATAAATGAATAAAATGTTTATCTTTTTTATATAGTTTATAGACCCGCGATAACGCTGGAAGAATTTAATTTTTATAAATGAATAAAATATTTGATCGATTTTTTAAACTGCCTAGAGACCTGCGATAACGTCAAACAAATATATTTTTTATAAATGAATAAAATATTGTGACCGATTTTTTTATATAGTTTATAGACTCGTCATGACGCATGTCGAATTTAATTTTTATTTGATCGATTTTTTTATATAATTTATAGACCCGCGATGATGCAGGTCGAATTTAATTGTTATTTAATTGACTTTTTTTATATAGTTTATAGACCCGTTATAACGTAGAATAAATTTAATTTAAATATACAAATTATTCTTTATGCAAAATCTTTAGATCTATTCACGATTTTTGTGTTTGACCACCGACTTCTTCTTTATTCATCATGACACAAAACATTAATTTGAGTAGATAAATTCCGAAATCAAAAATCAAAAATCAAATGTGAGTACTATTATTTCATTTCTTATTATTAATCAAGTTTTCATAGCGACTCAAATACACATTCGTTATGCATTAACGAGCATGTTTAACACATATCAACCCAATTATTATATTTGTTGGTAGAGACATATTGAAAAACTGATCTGCATATACGATTATATCCATTTGAATAAGCGTACGATTTAAGATATCGTAAGAATATTTGGAAAAAATATTCCTGGACGATATGATAATCACAAGTATATCATAAATTAAACATCACAAAGTAAAATTGAAATATCAATACGTACGTTTCTAAATCCAAGTCATAATTTTCATTCAATAAACATACAAAAAATAATTTTTGTGTACATCCTAAAAACTTTTGGTTAATTGTCTTGATTTTCATATGGTTTCTTCCTAACTAATTGTATAACATTTATGTTCTTTTGTTTTCTTTGAGTTGAAGAGTGTGTATGTACGTGCAGGAAGGTATTTGTTTTCTTTGAGTTGAAGAGTGTGTATGTATGTGCAGGAAGGTAGAGGGTGGAGGGTGGAGGAAGAAGATGACCTAATGATATATGTCATTAGATTTTTAAATAAGTTAAATGTGCTTATTTAAATTAAATTAAATTTATTAAAATTAGTGTGAATTAAATTAATATGGATTACGTATTTTTTAGAACTTGTTATATTTATTTTTATTTATAATGAATTTATTTTGTTATTTATTTATATTTGTTCAATTATTTGAATTTTTTAACCAATAAAAAAATTAAAAATAAATTAAAAAAATTAAAATACTGTTTTCACTCTTTAATTTTCAGAAACTAACATTTTGCGAAAAACATTGTTACCATTCAATGCACTCTAATGGAGCTCATTTAGTATCATCTTAAGCAATAAGTACGATGATGCGGCTCAATTAGGTGCAAAATGTTTCTTTTTTTTTTTTTTTTTTTTTTTTTTAAGTTATCTTAATTAATAATCAAGTAAAAAGTTTGATATGAAGTTTTGTCATTTCCTAGATATGCAAATGGTGCACGGTGCAATAAGCATGCTTGTCTTAGAGATTGCAAATGTTTTTCAATCATTATGTCCTTTATTTGATAATTTGGTTTATTGAATACTCACTTTATTGTATTAACTTACTGATAATACTTCATGGGTGTTCTTAAAGATTGTACGTTGTTCTCAAATTTAATGGGTGATGATAAAAATGAAGAGAAAGATGAAAAGAAAGATGATGCCTCTAAATCTACAGAGGCACTTAGTAGAGATGCAAGTGAAAGCTCCTTTTATGCAACAAAAGATGACGAAGATGCTCATATACAGTTCGGTCCCAAAATTAGTTTTAGAGAGCACCTTGAAAAGGATAAGGTTCATGTTTTCTTGATCCAAAAAACTACTATTGTTCTTTTCTTTATATGATTAAATGTTCTTGGTTATATGTGTTGTTTTAGGATGATGAGAGCTTTAGAAAGTGGAAGGAACAGCTGAACAGCTGCTTGGAGGTGTTGAAGTCAACGCGATTGCAGGTATTTCTTCAGCAATACGTTTTTTGATGGTAAAGGAACGCATACTTTTAGTCCACACATAATTTGTAACATCAACTGAAAATTGCAGGTTGTAAAGTGATTAACATCCGCATTATAGTTCAAAACTTTTGATATTTCTCCTAGAAGTTAGATATATAAAAAATAAGCAATATGTTCGCTGCTTTGATTTGCAGCCTATTGTCTTGCATAGAAGACAAAAGTCAATTTAAAAGTAATTATATTAAAGGCCATGTCAAGTTGCCATCACCAATATAGGAGGAAGCAAACTGTTTAATTAATTATCTCAATGTTAAATTAGTTGCACAACTACTTGCAGTTAAGTTATCCTCAAAACACTATTAGTGGACAGTTTTAGTTCTAATTTAAGGTAGCAAGTTTGACCATTATTTTCTTTTTCATTTTGAGTTATTTAAATGAACATATTTTTCTTTGGTATTTACAGGTTTGAGAGATGTATATTGCTTTGGGAGCATCTGGTGTTGTAGTTACATTATTAGTCCTTCAGCTCATTTATGTGCAGCTCTATTGCAGCTTAAATCGAAAGAACAAAGATTGAGGCCAAGTAATTTTTAATTATTTTTTTTTATCTTTTTTTGTGCTTTGCCTTCAGAAAATACATTTGGATTTAGAATTTGGCATAGTGTTCAAGAATCCTCAAAAACAAAAGATAAGTGGATTGGTTAAGTCATACAGTTAGAATAAGTCGTATTTGTGTTCCTTTAAGTTTAGTTTTGAAGAGTGATGATTAATAGTGCGGAGAGTTATCAAGAAAATTTGTCCGAATTTTGAGTTAGATGATTGTTTTGATTTTATTTTTGATCGATGCAGTGAGTTGACTTTTTTTAATCAAACTACAAACAAGTGTAGTTCTTTAGTAATTGCTCAACGAGGTTTCCTTTTACACGGAAAAAAGTTCCTTTTACACTTTCCTCAAGTTTATGAAGTGATTGATAGATTAATATTATTTAATATATAATATGTTTTTATTTAACTTATGTATTATTTTATTTGTTTTATAACTTTTTATATATAATGCTTTAAATAATTCTGAATATATATTTATGATCAATATAATTTTATCTACATTTCGACATAACTTTTATTGTCATATGATATTTATTTAACAAATATAACTTTTAGTCTTGGAATCAACTTTTTTTTATATCGAAATGTAGATAAAAATAAACTGATCATGATGATATATTTGGATTAAAACTAAAAAACATATCATCAAGTGATTTCACAATATACATTAATTAAAGCAAGTATTAAAAAGAGCAGAATTTTCATTTTGCATACATGCAACATACCACATTTCCAACTTTACTTGGGCGTGTTTCGCATCATGCACTTGAAATAATATTAAAAGAATTTAAGTGGTCTGAATTTGTTGGTTTATATCCTGAGAACTGTGAATGTCAAGTGATTACAAGTCATGGTTTACCATGTGCACATGCACAAGCAATTTATGTCAATGGAGGTGAACCAGTACCACTTGAATCGATTGACGAATTTTGAAGGACGCTTGATTTATCACCAGGCAAATCTTTAAAAGATGAAGATTTTGGTTGTGAAGCAGAGATCGATATGTTTAAATCACATTACCAAAAACAATCGAATGTTGGTAAGCTTAGTGTTCTAAGAAGTTAAAGGATATCTTCACGCCATGGTCAACTTCTGTTTGTGAACCTTTAACTAAGAAAAATATGCGTAATCGTCCCTCGTTTAGAAAACCTCATGTTAATCCACCTACACAAACTCAACAACCCCGTAGAAATAGTTGTTCGAGTGCACCAACATTTTTTGACCAAAATACTTTCGATTACAAAAATCATTATTCAATACATTTGTTAAATTCCAAATTTTTTTCATCCCTATATTACCGAGATACAATATGTCATGGTAGATGAAAATTGTGGATTTCGATCGATAGCTCTGTGTCGCGGCATTCATGAAAATGATTGGCCTATTGTTCGAAGAAATTTAATGGAAGAGTTAAGCATGTATGAGACTGAATATGTTTATATGTTAACCATGAACATTATAATCATATTTACAAAACCTTGAATTTCTTTCACCTTTATAAAGATGCACCATTTAGACATTGGATGACTATGTTTGAAATTGGAATTCTCATTTCTTCTAAATACAATGTGATATTACATGTAATAGACATGGCAGGTAGTACAACATACTTACCGCCTCGCTCTACTCCGCCTGCATGGTATCAACATGAAAATATTGCAATTGGGTATGTTAATAATAACCATTACATAAAAGTTACGTTGATAAGAGGATACCACATGCCAACTATTAGCCCACACTGGGTTCATTTCAAGTACGATTGTGCAGCTGCATGGGCTACTTCGTATAGTGATCGAATAAATACTTATGACCAATGTATGCGCGATATGCTTAATCGTAACAATTAGGCAAACTTTATAATTATTCAAGTAATTGCACGAATAGTTTTTCATAATTTATTATTATTGAATAAAAGGTCTTTATCATTATTTTTGTGAAGTGTTGAATATTAAAATGTATGTAATATCAAATAAATATTATATTGGTGATAAGTATTTATTTCAATATATATAATAATCTGTGAGTAGTTTTTATTTGTATTTTTAAAATGAATTAATGAGTAGATAAAAAAGATTATTAGTTAAAAATAAAATTATATTTTAATAATAAAATGATGATGCAATTAGTACTGATTTAGTCAAATCAATTTTAACCTCCGTGTAAAAAGTAATTCCCGTGCTCAATGCAGGATACGCTAAATTAAGATAACGTTATGTGATGAATAGTGTGTAATATAGTCTTGAATAATAATAATTGTGCAGATAAAAAGATTGACCCAAGATAAAAAATGGATAAGAAGAGAACAAGAAAAGGGATTTGGGCTGGAAGATGGATATGGTTACGTGGCTAGGTTATTTTTGCCAATATGAATGGTCATGAGACTCTTTGGAGGGACTACAAAAGTGCTGAAGTGATATTAAGTTTTGTCACCAAAGTAGATATGGTATGCCCTATTGGTCCTGTTTGAGGTGTTACAATTGTGGTTATATTGTTAGTAGTGTATATCATTGGAGGTGGTGAAAAATTTAACAGATGAGTCAAATAGGTGATTATGTGGAGAAAAACACTCTCATATATAGGTTAGTTTCTTTATTACATGTACTTCCAAAGCATATTTTGGGTTGACACTTGGGTTTCTATTGGGATATGCCCAGTTTTTTAATTAATATGTTTTGTTTTTTAGTTGATGATAAAGTTTTTGCATGGGATGTTTTATCTCTTTTATCCAAGAAAAGGTCTAGTAATTAGTTCAATAAGTATTGTGTAAGTATTGTATGAATATTTGAATTGTTATAATAATTTTGTCCTTACTTATAATGTTTAATATTCGAGATACCAAGATCTTATTTACACATATTGTACTAATATTCATAATAGTTACTGGTATTTTGTTCATTTATTAATAACATTCCATAGAGGAATTAATCGGATAATTGATACTATAAGATCGTATGTTATCTAAAAAGCTGATAACTTCAATAGATTACGTAAATATGAGATTAAGTTGTATACAAATTTTAATAATATAAAATATCTTATACTTTTAACATCTATTTATAGATTTTGTAGTATATTTTTTCATCATATGGGTAGAATCACGGGTCAATAATTCGGTGCATATCAAAATATAGGTTGATTTATCGATTCACGTACCATACTATTGACAAGTAGTGGTTGACTGTCTTCGTCATGGACACTGTCACTAATTTCCCCGGTATTTGGGTTGATTATTCCATTAAAAAGGCAGTAGGTTTTCTTTTGACAATGATAGTCGACATTTTCATTAATACTCAATTAACCAAACAAAACAGTTAATTATTAAATTCAAATGGATTACGTATTATTTATTTATTTCACACACTTTTTGTTAAAATTTAAAAGTACAAGATGAAAATTTAATTAACATACTATCTCTTAATTCTTACTTTTAGTTAAATATACTTTCTGTTGATTATTATGAAAGTTCAATTAAAATTTACAAATAGTTCTGTGACCTTATATCTCGAACCAATTATTCTCAAATGTTTTGTCTTAAAATAAACATGAAAACAACGAGCAGTCGCGTTACTATTCGAATATTCGTGTCGAGTTGTGTTAATTTCATGTTTTTTTTTAAAAAAAATCAATAAACATTATTTGATATTTATTTTCACTGCATAGCTCAAGTACCCTACTAAATATGATAATGTAAATGTAAATATAACTGAATTATTTGACAAAAATATTTCTCATATTTATTCTTCCATTCATCATTTCCTTGGTAAAAATAGTCTGAAAAATCGAGATCTTGGTCATTTTTAAAAGTCAAGATTCCGGTGATCTTGATTTTTGGTATTTTGGATCCAATAGATGGTATGAGCTTCTTTTAAGATCTGAAAAATTTCACTGTAGGTTTAGTTGTATTAGCAGGGATTACACAACGTGATGGTGGTATTTACTCTTTGTTATATACATGTTAATGGTGAAAGATGATTGGAAGAATGATCAATTTAGGCTAAAAATGGTCATTTTATAGTACTTAAGAGTTGAATTTTAAATTTAACAAGTGAGAGACCGTCTGTACAACAAGATTTATATTTTTGGACTGCCAATAAAAAAAGCAACATACATAAACTAGATGTGTCATTGTATGTAAAATACAAGAATCAACCGTCCGATTAACTCTTACAAATATACATAACGTAATTATATCTGGTACAATTCAAAATTTGAAAATATGTATTTTCCTTTTTATTATTGAATCATTTTCTTGTGAACTAAAAGCTCATGATTTTTTTAAACTATAATTGGATAAACGTTACAAACTACAGTATTTAAAACATATATTGTCTATTTAGATAACAAAACATTTGCACTTTGATCAACTCACATATTTCATTTAGGTTATCAGATAATGGTATGTGTGTCTGAGTAACATATTCCGATTAACAATTATATAGATAAAAACATATTATCACACTACAAGAAAACAACTAGAATTCTTACAGTTAAATTCGTTAAAAATCTTATAAGATCTTTGTCTATTTCAAAAAAAAAAAATCCGTGAAAAGTCTGTAAAAAAAAGAATTTATTTCTTACGAACTTGATTCAGCGTAAAATGCAATTACGGGATGTAGGTATTTAAATTTCTCAACATTTTCCCACGGAAGTCAACTTTCTGACAAAATAATCCGTAGGATAATATATTTAAATATTTTTATAATATTTCACAGAAAATTTGAAGATTCTCATGGGTTTTTCATGAGAAACATTTCTCACGAGTTGTTTACAGAATATGTTTTTCACGAGTTTCTCACGGGATACCATTTTTCCCCAAGGGATACATTTTTCACGATTTTCATGGATATGTTTCTTACAGATTTTTCAAGGGATACGTTTCCTCTTAAGTATGATCCTCACAAATTTTCCACGAAATTTTTTGTCAAAATTTTCAAAACTGCTCTTGTTTTTTCATATTTTATATTATATACCCCACCATCTGCTCAATATGATGCAATAAACAACAAATAACAACCATTCAGATTCGTTTCAATCATCCAAATAACATAAACCTAACAAGTCAAGCATCCTAATACACAACAAAATCGTTAAGTATCAAAAGAGTAATTATATGTTAAAGTTAACACTGTATTAGTTGTTAAAAAAATAACTTGGATCGATATCAAATATGCGGGGATCAATACTAGTTAGGCGGTGGTGAAAAATCCTCTTTTCAAGCTTTTGTTAAAAGTACAATCACTACTAGAAAAGTGTAAATAGAATCCGGTTATAAGTGATATAAAACTCGGTCATTGAACTGGATTATATAATGAGGGGAGTCTATTTGCAGTTAAATAGAATACGGTTAAATAACCGGATTCTATATGCTAAATAGTACCCGTTTTTATGTTTGGAACCGTATTTTATTTGTTTTGCCCAAAAGTGTATTAGAGCAAATTGAATCCGATTGCTTGGTATAGAACATTGTCACATTTACATTATTGAATAAATCTTTTCTCAATAGTACATGTCTTCTTGTTCAAATCTCGGTAAACATATACACAAAAGTAAGTTGCTTGCAAACACAAATATTATGAAGAAATAATAGAGATTAGTGTTGTGTGGAACGACATAGAAGATGAAGAAAAAAAAATAACACCATGATCTCAAATTTTATTTATTCACCATTACAAACGATCTATTTCAAAAAGAAAAAAAGTGAAAAGCCACTTGCTAGTTGGAACCTTCCTAGTTTTGAACTAATCTTCTTGTTCTCACCGCAACGGAATGTTACAGACAGCTACTACTACCACCAGCTTCAAACAAATCTTTCTCTTCTTCACTAGATTATATTTTTCCGTCGTCGCATCCCAAGCCACCACAAATCTTATCTTCAACTTTACAAATCTAAACATATATAAAATAGTCGGCATAGATCTAAGCAGAAAAGCATTATACAAAATAACAATATATATATATATACCTTTGAAGAAGATTGGAGTTGAGTACAACATTTGTACAATGGAGTAGTTTTGTGTTTGCTAATTCGTGTATGTCTCTTCCAATTTTAAAATGGGTTTTTCAGAAAGAGGGAGAAGGGCGTCGAATATATATTCGTTGGCTAAAACTGGATTCTATTTGTTTCAAAAAGAAGGGGGAAACTTTTTCGCGCTTGATTTTTGGTGAATTTTTTGAAGACATATTGCAGTTAAATGAACTCGGTTCTTAAAATGAAAGTGGCTTTTATTGTGGTGAATAATAGAACACGGTTTTTGTATAATAAACCGGTATACTTGCTTCTAATAGAACCCAATTTTTATTAATATAACCGTGTTTTATTATGTATTTTTATCTAGATTGCGGTTTCAACCAAATAACCGAGTTCTATTAGTTTGTACATAAATATATAACCGAGTTCCATTTATTGTTCTGGCATTAGAATCCGACTTTTATAAAATCGGGTTATATTAGGGGGATTCTATTTGCATTTTTGTAGTAGTGAATGTGTTTATGAATACTTTTCGGTCCCCTTCACCTGTGGGTTCTCGCTCTTGAGATTCAATAAGTTGTTCTTTCAACTTTTGTACTTATCAAGTGAAACACAACACATAAACAATCAATACAATTGAATCATACAATACTGTACATTGAACTTAGAGGTAGTGTTGACTACGGGTTCATTAGAGTCGAGAAATATATCCTTTCTAAAATGATTATGTTTTTTATTGGTGCTACATGTACAAATAAATTGGGATACTGGTCCTACAGAAAACGAGTCTGTTCTGTATTATTAATTTGAAAATTAATAACTAGATAACTTTTACATATTTAAAAGAAGATAAAAAAAAATTGATGAGTACTACTTTCATTGAAAAAAAACTAGTTATTTGTTAACTTTATCAATCAATGTTTAATAACTCATACACTAAAAGATTTATTGATGTTAATGAAAATAATTTGTGTTACCGATCACTTTTGATTTTGGATCCACCACTGCTGAGGGACGACTGTTTACATATATTTTATTTGTGTTAAATGTCTCCGATGAAATTGAGTGTTAGTTGTTATTGATAAATAAAAACATAAAACTAAGAACATAATATTGGGTGCAATATATATTATAAAGTATAGCACAAGGTAGTTGTGATGAATAGCTAAGATTAAAGAAAACGATGATGCATCATGACACTAATAGTTAATAATTAAAGAAAAGTAAAGTAAAGCATGTATATAGTATAAGATAGGCATGATTAATCACCTGAGTCAAAAGATCTTGTGGCAAACCAAGAAGATTTGCTGTTTACATATTGTATGTTTGTAATTAATGTATAGAATAAGATTCACACTTTAATTTCATGTCATATTGCTTGGAGTGGAGGGAACAGTGCAAAGGGCCATTATCCCCATGGGGTCCAAAGTTACTGATAAAGTCTAACAAATTCAAAGTTAACTAAGGATTCCATCAAGTATATAAGTATTCTTAATGGTAAGTGGTATATATGTTGGTTTTGGCATATTAAATGAAAAGGAAAAACATCATTTTGCTCCTTGAATTGGCTTTATTTCATAGTAGGAGTGTCTGATACATTTAACCTAATCATAGTGCTAATATCATATAAATCAACATTAATCCCGGATCAATTTGAATATGAAAATTGTCGCTTCTAATTAATTAAGAGTGATAACATGTGTGTGCAGTGTTAGAGTCCAGGTTATTCTCTCTAACTCTCTGTTGGATCATTTTCAATATATGTACTAGGACATTTGATATATTGACGTAAAAGTTCATTTTCAATCACGATATCACATTTGATATTCAACTTGCTTTGCCACTTTAGATTAAGTTTGGTGCAATACCAGTTAAGTTTCACACCAAATTTTATGAAGTTTCAATTTGTTGCTTGAGTCTTTTTAATAATTAGCAACAATCTATAAGTAAAAGTTCACAAATTCTATGCTACCACGTGTTTAAATGATTAAATAGTAATTGGAACATCAGGATTGATTCTTATATTTATGGGTCTATGAATTTATCAACTTTATTTGATCGAAAATGCTTGGAAAACTTATCAACATTTTTGATGGATACAAATATAATATATTGTTAGTTACACTCTCTTTTGCATATAATAAAATTATATATACAAAAACCTCTAATTACACTACTACTCTTATGTTGGTGGGGTAGTATTATATTGGTGCATGATAAAAGCACATTATATATATATATATTATATGATAGTTATTGCATACAATTACATGCTTGCCATTCCATAGCTTATTGCTTGGAGTGGAGGGAACATTCACTAAAGCTCCCAATCAACCTATGAATAATAATTATGTATATATCAATAAAATAATATTCGTAATTCTTGATAAAATTTTATTAAATACTCCTCCATTTGGGTGATGAGATGTAAAGTGGTGAAAGCAAAGGATTATTCCCCGCACGTCTTATGGGTATAAAATTTAATCATTATATATATATATACATATATATAAGAGGTCGATATACAGGGAAAAGGTAATTCGAGGAAAGGAGAAAGCTAATTTGGACCGTCCTTTAACATTCATAACGGTGAATGTTAGTTATCATTCATCACGAATAATGTTAAAAATAGTGAGCAGGGGTTATGATTTAACATTCTTTGTAATAAATGTTAAAGGACTGTTCAAATTAACTTCCCCATTCTCCTAAAATTATCCATTCCCTCTGAATCATCCCTCTACATATATATATATATATATATATTTATTATACAAAATCGTCCTTTATACTAAAAAAAAAATAAAAAAAAATGGCATGTCTACCTCCCTATTATTTGACACCTCATGCTAAGGCCTCACTCTAATATCTATATTATCTCATATTAATATTCGACCTATATTTAACCTCGTCACTTTCATGTTAATCTCACACTTAAGTTAATCACTTTAATGAAAATATTACGCTTAAAATTTTTTACATTTGTATTGCATTTAACCTCTACTAACGAGGAATGATAAACTTTTGACATATTATTTTTCATTTTATAAGCTTAAGATTTTCTTTCTAAGCAAATAATTACAACTTATATGTATTTATCGTAATTTTTGTGATAGGAAAGGGCTAAATAAAAATAAAAGGGTTCAAAAAAGTTACAGGAGGAAAATGTTATATAGTGTATACATTGATGTGCAAGTAGAGATAGATCAATAAATAATTATTATTCACCAAATATCTATGAATATTGTTATGCACATATTTATTTTTTGGTAGTACCTTTAAACCTCAATATGTGTTATTGTTAAGCTAGTCTGAACTATCACTTACATACGTTGGTATACGTATTTATATAGTTAACTACATGTAACAAATATCGATTCTAATAGCATCCTATTTTTCCCACAAAAAAAAGGGGAGATCACTTTTTCTCTTGGTCCGTTTTTTGCCTGAACCATCTAGACCGAGAGCAAAATCGAATTGGGCCGAACCATTTTTTGTTGGTTCCTGTTTCCTATTTGTTCAGGTCTCGGGGTGATTTTGATGTAGGACGGTTCGGTCTGGGTTTAAATCATGCACCGTCCTAAAATTAACAAATCTACATTTTGTTTCTTATCTTGACCTTTCTGAACCATGGACTTCATGTAGGTATTTATCCTTGCTTGTTGTTACTCTTGCTCAAATAAATTTTCGAATGTGTGAGACACTATATATGTATGTAATTAAATTACTTAATGGGATAAAAAATGTTACGAATGCAATTTTTCAGAACAAATTATGTTATATATGACTTTTGATATGTGTGTATATATATATATCGTTAAGATGTTATCTTTACGCAAATTTTTGTATACTTTTGTTGTCATACTAAAAGTACAATACCCCCTTCAGGACTGTGTATTAACACAGCCAAAGGCTTTCTAATATATATATATATATATATACCCTCAGTTCCCTTTAATCAATTATTACTCCAGCATGGATTATATTAATGCATACATTCATATAATCATGCATATGATATATGCATAACCCACTTGCAAGTTAATATATTTATTACAAGTAAATTGAGAAAAAATAAGTTATTACGATTTAAACATCTTTAAATAGTTTTATGTATCTAACAATGAAATGTGAAGTCATTAGAACTGTTACTTAATTAAATATACCTTGAAAAAACTCCTTCAGATTAGTGAAGTTAAATCATATCCTCGTTAATCTGCCTTTATAAAAGAGTAAAGTGTAGAGAATGCAACCAACTATAATGCGAAATTTATTATGTATAACCATTCAAAATTCGCATTATTGTGTGTACCCAATCTAGAAAAAGTATCATTTGATGTTAGCCACCAGCTAGCAATTACATGTCAACGGTTTCATGCAACGTAAACATACACATGACGCAACACGTCAGCGGTACATATAATAGACTTTGAACGATAATTGAGTACATACAATATCTTCGAACAATACTTGTCTTTCGTAAACTACAACCCTCGCCGGAATCCTGCAACTTTCAGTCGGCCACATAAACCACCACCATCGTCACTTCTCTTTTTCTCTCCATATTGAAACCCAGACATCATCTTCACTTCACTTGTTTAAGCTTCGTAAACCACACTATTTTGATAAACCTACATTTTTATATTTGGTATTGTAAACCACACTTTCAGCTAACCAAGAAGGTTGATGCAATGAAATTGTAAAGGTACTGCTGAGACCAGCATGTTGGGCTTCTTTTCCTCTTGCTTCTTGCCTTGCTACGGTATAACTAGTTTAAGCATAGAATGGATTCTTCACTTTTGGTTCTGCTGATTTATTTGTACCTTCTACATTTGGATGTTATACTACTGGGGTTTTACATGCAGTTCACCGGAAGTTGAAGCATTGAAGCCACGATTATCACTTTTTAGTTTTTGCAACGCAGCCGTCACAAGCGGTCACAAAACTAATTATCTAAGAGTAAAATAAATTATATGTTTATATATTTATAAATCTCATTTGTAAAACATCCAATGTAATTATCTGTGATTTGCAAATGGAAAAAAAATTAGATGATCAACTTTTAAGCGAATACGTAAACACCACCATGTAGGCTCTCAATACAAATATCCAAAACTACGACGTTAAATATCTATATTACAGACTTACTTAACATGTTCCTTGTATCAGAAGGCTAAGATTTTGGACAAACCCAGTACCCACTACGTAAAACTTCCTTAAAAGTCAACAAGAACAAGTTCTCAAGTACTACTAACGATTGGAAGTAAAAAGTTACCACGAATGAAGAACCATACCCAATCAACATGAGACTCGAAGGTGGCTAAGCAGGTGCATCCTCCTCGGTCAACTTCCATCTCTTTAATGTGCCATCCGGGCTCCCAGTGAAGAGGTAACTTGAGTTATCTAGTTTTCATGGCTTCAATACAGCCAAGCTATTCACACCTACACAATGCTGCAAAAAGAGAGAAGTGTTTCAAATATTACCTTACGACTGTCTTTACCCACCGTCAAAAACAATCAGAATTGTGTGCCTATTTTAAAACTCGGTTTAATTTGTATGTGATACATACCAAACGGTCGGTCATGGCGAGTGTCGTCGGTGGGATTGCCGGACGGTGACTGGTCGGCGCGATCAGTGTGTTTTAAATTTAAATTTCCTGGGAATCCAAAGTTACTACTACTTTCGGGGTCTAATAAGGTTATTTTTAGAGTAGCAAGCGGTAGGTATGACTCATGTGTCGTTCTTTAAACTACAACGGACATAGAAATTTAAGACGGTTCATTATCTTTGGTACTTCAGCTGGGATTTTAATAATAGTTGAAAAGTGGTTGTTTTGTTTTCTATCTATTTAAACTACTAAAGCATAAAAATAGGGTGAGCTACATTTATGTAACACTTAAGGATAAAGAAGACGTGGTTCGCAATGACTTGAGATAATGCAGTGCTAGGATGATGTTCATTATAAAGATAGACGGGGACACTCTTAGTTAGATAATATATGAACTTTGGTGTAAACACTAGAACCCTACCACTTTAGTCCGGTTATAAATTGGTATGTCACTGAGTACTAGGCTATCAAGATTATGATGAGATCAGGCCGCTCAACCCTCAACACTGTCCGATAAGGACAAGTGACCCTTTGGAAAGATATCATGGGTGCATGAATTAGGTAAATGATTGTTTTGTTATATCTGACATTTCTTGACACCTAAGTCTATGTATTATTATCTAAGTGTGTACTGATCATTAACTTTGTATGCTAAACTATTTATTTATTTATTTTTTCCCTCATTGACTTACATTCTTCAATCAGATTAAACGATTTCGGATTTGTTTATCAATGTCAGTTTTTCGCACCTAAATGGATAAACACGAAATAGTGTGATGTGGTCCACCTAGACTTAATTTCTTTAATCAGATCACAATTTCGAATAGTTTACCAGTGCCAATTTTTCACACCTAAATGGATAAAAATGAAAGTATGATGTGGTCCTCCTTTACTTACTTTCTTTAGTCAGATCAACAATTTTGAATTGTTTACCTTTGCCTATTTTTCGCAACTAAATGGATAAACACCAAATAGTATGATGCCGAATATAAGTAGCAGGACATCTAAATAGCATTTTTCATAATTTTGAAAATTCTAAGATAAGTTTGTGGGAGTTTTGGACGTGATTGGGTTTAAGGATGTGGGTGTTTAGAGAAATGAACAGGTTAAAGCTTAACAAGGTGTTCTAATTGGAACATCAACACTTAAAGTGTTGGTTGGGTTAGACTTGAAAAGATATGATGAAATGGGTTTATTCTAAGAAATACCAACGTTATCTAATTGCACCTATACCGCATATGGTACTCACCAATGTGGTCTTGAAGTGCATACCAGAAGCAAGTTCTAAATCAGAATGCATGCATTGGCACACACAACAACTGAATAGTGAATCATTTAAAATGATTTATTTTTAATAGGCTTAAAATACCTCATATCAATAATTATGAGTTATGTGTGCCTAGTCATGTGATGCCCCTCTTAGATTATCATTTCAGTTTAAGGAATTCCTACCTTATTCTTCTTTATTGTCCAAAATAAACTAGTCATGTTCAAAAGTGATTCCTCTAAGAAAACATTTAAATTCATAATTTTTAAAAACTTTTAAGCAAAAATGAAGTTTACTTGGAGGAACATTTTCTAAGTTTTCTTTTGGAATTTAAAGATCTATCCGTGGTATTCTATATCACTATCCCACACTTTAACGGAACATTGTTCCTAATGTTCTTCTTTGTATGGGTTTTACTGAAAGTAAAATCCCACACTTAGAAATTGAAAAAGTAGGAACATTGTTTCTCAAGTGAGTCTTATTTGGGTTGGAATCCCACACTTAGTGATAAGATTATAATAGGGTATAGTTTATATTTAACACACATAGCAAAGCAAATTATAATTGTAAACATAGAGATAAGGACGAAGAAACTCCCCAGGTAGCTAACTGCTCAAAAGACGAGGGTCCGAAAAAGAATTTCTACGTTGACGAGTAATGTTGTCACAATCTTCATTCTATGTCAGCTCTATGAGGATCATTAGACTTCAAGTGGTTTGCACAAGATACGAAGAACTCCCCAATCACTGGAATAAATGAGAGCTGAGGATAATAAAGGTAGACTGAGTCAACACCAATGTTTGCTAGACTGAATTAGAATTAGTAATCATGAAGTGCACTCGAGTTCACACTGGCATAATCAACCTCGAAACACTCCACCAGTTCAACACAAAAGTAACTAAGAACAAAAGGATAGATTGTATAAACTGAAGTGACAGCGTCATTAGGATGCGGGTAGAAATAATCAAGATACACAAAATGTTGGATAGAGATAATGATTCCTGATTCTGATCACCAAAAGCTGCTGATGTAACAGCTTATAATGAACTGAAAAGTGTTGATTCCGAAGACCATAAATCTCTATCACCCTTGATTTTCTCCGACGAACTAATGAACTGAATATGATGTTGTTCTTGTCAGATGAGATCACTAGGTCCCATATCATTCCCTAATTTGATCCTAACTAAAGATTCCGAGTCACCAATGACATCATTTTGGTGAATAAATGGTCCCAGATGGCAGTGATAAATGTGAAAGGGTGGATAGATGGGTGAATATGGGAGAAAATGGTTATGCTTATGGGTGGTGGTGGTGATGGTTTGGGTTCCATGAAAACACCTTGCTAGCAGTCAACGTTGTGGTGAGGGAAATCAAATGTATAGCTCTAGGATTTGGGTAAATGACAGAATACATGGGTACACATGGTATACTATGAGATGATCTATTTGATGAACTATTCTTAGGAAACTAGAAAAAGTGATCATCTTTGTATCCTGTTAATCCATCCATAGGCATCAGTCCCTGTTTGTTTAGGCATTTGTACAAATATGCAATAGAACATATAAAATGCAATCTAATAGACACGTTATTATGCTTTAGGTCATAGTCTCACTGGTTTACATTTTAAAGAAAATGTCATTTTAGAAACTTATAAAGTTTCAAAATTTCAGGTTTTGAAAATGCAACAAATCAGTGTATGACTGAGAGCTTGAACACACCCCTGAAAGTGCCGATAGTCTGTTAGTTCACTGCAATACAAACATCATATATGAAAATACTAAAATAAGCAGATTATAAGTTAGATTAGGTAGCCAAGTATAAGATCAACACATATTTTTAACTGAGTTTGCGCATAATACACGTTTAGAAATACAAACCATGCTGTTAGATAAAGTTTCAAAAGATCTTATGTATGCGCAAAGGAATACATGTAAGTACCTCAAATGCTTGAAATATGTGACTGGGTGGTTATGATGACTTAGGCACCTAAGTGCATTTTTTTAGGGTTCCATGTTTGTAAGTTAAAGGATGTTGAAAAGTTGAGACTTTGGTAATGGTTAAACGGATAATGTGATGAAGTTTAAAATAAGAAGGAGAAGGAAAATTTTAAGGTTTTTAATAAAAGAATTCAATATAGATTGTGCAGTTTTTAATACATTGCTTCATATATATCCAATGATGTTGAATGAATGGTGGTATACTTGTACTTCCCATAGTGCCAACACTGCTATATCTGGTACTATCGATCAAGGTAAAAAGGTAATTACCATTGATCAGGAACTAATTAGAGATGTCTTAGACTTACCCATGGGGCAAACCTTTTCTGGAATTCCATCTAAAGAGATAACAAGGGCTTCTCTTACTCAAATTGGATATACTAAACTCAAAGGTATCATTTTTATGAATGCTTTTACCTTAAGATGGAAGTTTTTGATTTCAAATATCATTAGAAGTTTGAGTGGCAAGTCTGAAAATATAGGGGAACTAAATGAATTTGAAACGCATATCTTATATTTATCACTGCTGTCAATATAAACTATGCAGAATTATACTTCAATGAGTTTTTATAATTGGTTAATGCTCCTGCTAGGATTTTTAATGTTCTTTTAGTAAGATTTCTGTCATTATGTTTTCAAAAGAGACTTGGTGTTGAACAATACCAAGCCTATACTAATGATTATGTAGAGATCCCTGTTCCAATGCTTAGCTGCAAGGTGTTCAACAATGATATTGCTCCTACTGAGGTCCCCATTAGCAGCACTGTAATGAGCATTTATATGTCGCAATTGCTCATATTGAGGGTGGTAATATAGGTAATGGTGGGGGTTCTAATGATGAAGGAAATGAAGAAGAAAGTGTGGGAGATAAAGTACACACAAAGTCTGGTTTTACAGGCTCAGGATCACATTCCACAGACTCACACGAGTCTGATGGTCCACTGATGTAGCTGATGTAGCGTAAAAAGTCATGTTTTTAAGTACATTATTCCACCGATTTCAACCCTAATCTTTATGAAAACACTTGATTTAAACCATTAATTACTTAAATTCATAAAAAGGGTTGAAATAAGGACGATGTGTTAAAAATCAATGAAAACGACTAAATAACGGGCAAAACAAGGCAAAATTCGCAATGCTCAATTCACCACCCTCAAAATTACCCTTATGCTATAAACTGAGAAATTATTCTTAATTAGTCTCATAATTTTCCTCAGGTAATTACGAGAACATTGGCGAAAGAATCGCACAAAACGGACGTGTAACGAAGAAGATACGACCAAACGAAGATACAAGATCGCATGAGGTTGCACACCACCACACCTGGGTGGCCGTATACGGCCATAGAGGGGGTATACGGCCTCTAAAGTGACCGTATACGGCCTCTATGGGCGTATACACCCTCCCACATTGGGTGTATTCCCCCATTTGAGTGGTTTTTGCTCCTGATTTGGTCTTGTGAATACACCCAAGCTCCAAAGGGTGTCAACGTAAGTGTCGAATTTTAGTGCAAAGTTTAGATTTTTATACTACACCCAAATACGATTGAAATGGAAATTAGGTGTATTTTGGGTCTCTCTTGGCCTATAAATACCACCATAAACCTCCTCATTTCAACACACCTCACACCTCCCTCCTCATTCTACACATACACTTCTCTCTCTACTTTCTCACTCTAGGTTAGTTTAGTTAGTTTTAGTTAGTTTCTAGTTAAGATTTAACTAATACTTAACTAGAATATTAGAGAGGCATTATTGTAATATTTTGGAAGATACTCGGAGTTCCGCCTTTGTATTCTTTCACGGTTATTACAAGCTACGCGCTATTTACGGTTCTATCCTTTCTCTCTCTATCTTAATTACAATGTCTATTATGATTGTTATTATGCTAGAAGTAGGAATTGCCATGATTAGTGAGTAGTTACCCTATGTGTTTGTTGTGATGTAGTTAGCCATAATGTGTTGGGATGTTGATATTTATTAGTTATGTCTTGATTTACTTTTCAACTATGATCTAAACCTAATTAATCACCTTTCCACCAATCGACGTGATTAAACCCTTTTAATAAGATGTCGCGAACCTTATTAAACGGTAATTAATTATCTATGTTAAACTATGGTTTGATTACAACGCCATGCAATCATCGTAAAGTACATCGTAGATTACTATGGTAATCCATAAGAAATATCATGGAAAAATGCTATGAACGACATGGTGAAGTACTTAAGCAATGAAGCAACTAATTAATAGTTGTTCTCCTTGTTAATAACCCTAGTGTATTTTATAAACATGGTCTGGCTTTTAAGCATTGGAAATATTACTATCTTAGATCGTAGAATACATCTTTAATTAAAGCTATGAAAATATTATCTCAAGATCGTAAAGTACAATGTGAATCAGCTAGGGATCTATTGGTCACTTTCAAGTGAACGGGTTGGTTAATGACATAGTGGGGAACCTTTGATCCTAATACAAACTTAGTTTATGAATCTAAGGAATTATTATGAGCAACGTAACTACCGTAAATCGGTTGAGTCCCTGGTATAGCAATGGAAACACCACTGGGTGTAGTACAAATGTGGAAGCCGGAAAAAGCCGTGGGTATACTATTTTGTGGATTAATAATAATGACATCCTTAGATTCTACAAAACCCTTAAATGAAAAGTAATCAAACACCAATCAAGTCTTAAACTTAAATGTTTTGTTTAAATTAGATCTTAGCTTAATGTGGTGTTAAGAACGATCGGACCGTTAGTGGGCCTGTTACTCTATTCATGCACCCAGGGTGTTTAGAGATTCCAAGAAGGGTCACTGCTTCCGTAACTAGACAGTGTTGAGAGTCGAACAGTCTCCTCCGATCAGAATCACCATAGCCTAGTTCTTGTGTGACATACTTTTCGAGTAATCGAACGGTAGAGAACTAGTGTTTACATCACAAGGATCTAAGATAAATAAAATACAAATCTTTAGAAAAAAACGTTTTTATATTTAGACATCATCTCAACACTAGGCTAATGAAATCACAACAAACACCCTCTAATATCCTGACTATTATCTACCCGAAATATCCCTTATCTTAATTTATTTACTGCTTTACTTAGTATAATTAATTAAAAACCCCAAACCAAATCCAAATCATTTAAAACCCCCTTTGCTAAATCAAATCAATCGTCCACGACCTCTCTGTTTCAATTCGGTTGGTCTCAAGAACGACCCTAGGTCATACCTACTACTATAAATCCTTTAGTTGTAGCATACTTAGGTCCCTAGCTATTATAAATATTAAAACACACCCCCACATTGGTGCGCGCCGCTCAGTTGCCAAAACAACACCGACCATTTAGGGCGCATCATCCACCTTCTAATGAAGGCTCAAGTATGTTTCTTCCACCTTCTAAGGATACAAGTGAGTACATCCCATCTCACTCTGACCAATCCTCACCCATAAAAGAGAATTAATGAATGGCCAACCCAATTGAGTCACCACTCAATTTGGAGAACTCACCATACTCTGAACCCCAACTTTTTGAAGCACCCGTGGAATCCTCATTCATGCCTATATATATGTGACTCCATCAACAACCATTAAAAACCAATTCCTTCATTTATTTCATTTTACTTCCACATTCTCTCTCTAGTCACTCTCTCAAACTAATTATTAATCTTTTAATTATGACTTTTAATTTGTAAGGAGATGCTCCAAACGCTACGATCTAGAACATTATTTACGCCTGTATCAGGTTTTAATTATTCTATCTTTGTATTTAAATTTGATATATCTTATTGTACTTATTATTTAGAAATGCATGCTAGAATTACCATGTTAGGCTAAATAATCTAAATTGTCTGCTATGATAGACGTTTACGTTGGCGTAGTTATGTAATAAATTATACTGTAATTTTGTCTATACAATAATTAATTAATATATGAATATATGAATCAAATCTCAAGTGTTTATCTGTCCAACTCATGTTGTGGTTGAAAACTTGCCTCTAAAACGTAGCTAATTCATAGGTATATGTCACTCAATTATTCTATGTTAGAAGAATCATTGAACCTTGCATGGCCGCTGTTCTCCTGATTGAAATATGTCCGTGGGAGACACGGAGCATGGGAATAGAGATATATTAGATTTGATATCGTATAATGGATATTTTTTAGAGAACTTTCGGAATATCCATCACCTAGTTAATCCCTTCATCTGATTTATAAAACTGAATGTTGCCCTCATATACCTATTGTACCCCACTACTCAGTTGAATGTATGACTAGGTCTTCGAATATTACTTGATTATTGTATCTTCATAATAATGTAGTAGAATGTTAATGATGATTTCTATATATGGATGATGACAACTTAGTTGGCTGTTAGACAAAGTTGTCCCAACCTATTCCGGTGGGTTTACACCCATTCATGTTATTGTTCATTAAATAATTAATGTCATCAATACAGACGTCTTTGAAAATTGAGAATGAGGAATATGATTCAAGGATTACTGTCAGGTTAAGTTGGTTATTGCATTTGGGAAAACTTCTGGTGCTAAATAACCTTTCGTGTCCTCTATCCAAGTTACATGCCCTTATCTGATTATGGACAACTTTGTGTTAGATAAGCGGTAGGATCGTGGAAACGACTCATCCAGAAATAGGAATTTAGCATTACTAGAGCCATAACAACATAACTACTAGAAACCAACGTAAGTCAATATCATAGTGGACACCCCTATATCTATAATATCTAAGTAACCTCCTCTCTTTACTTTACAGTTGTTAATTAGATTAGGATAGCTGAAATACAAAAACCCATCACCTTTTAAGAACTTAGCTGGATTACCAAAGATAACCATTACCCCTAAGATCCTATGCCCACTGAAGTTTTAAGAATGACACATGAGTCATACGTACCGCTTACTCACTTTAGTTAGTACGTAGTAAGAAATTCAGGATACCTTGCACTAAAAATAAAAAACAACTCACTGATCGCGCAGTGTTCGGTCATCGTCAGGCAACCTAAACCGACGATGACACGCCGTGACAAAACCGACCGTTCGGTGACGTATCAAGTTTTTGGCGCCGCTGCCGAGGACTTTAACGACCGATTTTTTAGGAAATTAGTTATCCTAGTTATTTAGCGATCCTTTCGGAAGATCAATATCATCTAAAAGTTCCCTTTTTAGTTATTTCTTTTTCCGCAACCTCTATCCAAAAGCCTATTTTCTATCACAACCTTCGCTAGTCATGACAGAACGCATCACCCTCGCCTCTACTATAACACCATCACTTGAAGGGAGAGGAGGACCAATCGTAATACCAATGGAAGGAACCCCAAAATTCAAGTCACATATCATTCAACTAATCCATTCTCAGTGTCAATTTCACGGTTTCCCATTTCATAACCCAAATACTCATTTAGACAATTTCATCAATCTTTCTGACTCTTATAAACCACTAGGGACAAATCAAAATGTCATTAGACTTCATCATTTTCCCTATTCTCTATCTACACATGCTCTGGCATGGTTTGATGAACTCGAACCCAATTTGATTCAATCATGGAAGGAGTTGGCCACTAAGTTTCTAACTAAGTTTTTTCCTTCTTCCCTTCAAACCATTCTCAAAAATGACATCATCAACTTCCGCCAAGGAACTGATTAAATCATTATGTTATGCATGGGATAGATTTAAAAAAATGCTTATAAGATGTGTGAACCATCAGTTGAATAAAGCAAACCTAGTATACATACGATACAACAGTCTTACATCTTATCATATAACACCCCTCTATTTAGTCAGTATTAATTGTGTCATTTGACTCGGAAGCGATGGATAAAATAATATTATATATTATATTACAAAATGACCATAAACTTTTTCACAAGTTTTACAACATTTAAATATTCTTAAAACAAAACATATATTGTTATTCTTCGAAATCTGCATACATGGTAATAACAAAACACCTAAAAATATTTATCAGAGTTATGGCACGTGTCAAACATTCCTTCAAAAGCCCATCTTCCTGCCCAAACCCACAAACTTATACATAACCTGCAGGAAGAGAAATGGTGGGATTAGCACGAAGCTAAGTGAATGAATGTACAACTAATAATTCAACTTACATAACAATATGTTTACATTAAGCACGAAAACACATAAACTCAAGAGGATCGGTGGTTACTGAGGAACCTTACAGCCGCGGTGGCCCTCAAATAACGCTTATCACAATCTGTATTGGCCCATATAAGATTTACCGATAACTTGGTACTTCTAAACAGCAACACAGTTTCCAGCAACAACACATGTTCCTGGAACCTGTGTTGATCATTATTAGTAACCAAGTCCAATCGCAATTGACCTCTGAACAACACAGATGCCCGAAGGCCACATGTATAACAAGTAGATACACAATCACATATCATACTAACAGTCTATCAATATCTACGTTACTTGTTGTAACCACACCGTTACAACTAAATCAAATCATGAGTTGCAGATCCACTCACCTGACTTGTCTCAGCCCACACTCAAAGATCTTATATTACTGAGTCTTCTGCTGATCTGAGAATATAATAATTAAGAAGTTAGTAACTCTTTCCATAATCGTATAACATATTTCACTACTCAGTATCAAAATGGCAAACAATCACCAAGTTGCAATTATCGGATATAATAGCTCTACAACTATCAATTTGTAATAGTTATAACAATTTGCTTGTTTAATTATTTATTCAATTAACAAATTTTGAAACATTATTATAACCTATTAATCCAAGCAGGTGATCTTTGTAATCTAGAATCTGTTAATAAGAGTCCGATCCGCAGTTAATAAAAATCTGTTAAATTTTGGTCGCTAAAAGTATAACCTTTTACTCAACTCGCAAGACCAACTCAACTCGCAAGGAAACTCAACTCGCAAGGCAACTCAACTCGCAAGGAAACTCAACTCGCAAGATGAACTGCTGCTACCAAAACCGAACCAATTTTTCCAAAAACACAAAAACTCAGTTTCCTATCACTCTAACCAGCTTTCTCACACCTCTAAAACATTCAGTAACATCATATAACATCATGCAACTTCAATTGCACACCCATTTCAAAGATTTGACAAAATTTCAAGTTTATAACCAACTAACAAAATGCTTACAATTAGGAGTGATAACAAGATGAAGATAATGATGGCAAGTAAACTAGATTCACAGCAGATTATAATTTTAACTCAATTAAATGCTAAGTGTTGATAGATGATTTAGGAACCAATTTCTTTGTAAGAGGAAAGTATAGGTGAATTTGATGGAAATGAGAAGAGAAAGAAGAGGTTGGTGATTTATATCACCAACCAACTCAAAAGCTTGCTAATTTTAATCCCTTGTTTGGCTTATTGTCTGGAACCTGAAAACCGTTTTGCGAGACAAATTATTTTATTTTACCGCCAACTATTTTAATTCAAAACTTTAATATTTTACCTGTCACAATTAACTATTCGACCTTAATCTAACTTTCCTATCTAATAGACATATTAGTATAACATAAAACTTATAATTAAATATAAAATTAAAGAAATTACCAGATTACCCCTAGGCCACAAGAGTGGGTGTTACATATCACAAATCTACCCTTGAAACCGCTTCGAAAGGAAACTTCATGCTACGCACTACAGACGAAGCATGAGAGCTACTCGAGACGATGACGATGCATCAACATGACTGGAAGTCCGAAGAACAAGTTTCAGAAGTAAGAAGTACTTTTGACCTGACCTTAGAAACTCTGAAAGCTTAACTTAAGGTTCTCTCATAAATCTGTTAAGGTCTACAAGAATCTTATGAACCACTATGAGAGAAACAACACCAAAGTTACTTCTCTAATAATGGTCTGCACTCAGAAGAATGTCTTGTCACGACTGGTGGACCCACTTTAAAGAACGATTATCTTATTCAATGGCCGAATAAACACAAGCACATAAAATACCCAATAACTCAACCACCCTTCCATAACAACTCACCTTCGTTCCCATCTCAAGTTTTTATCGATTTTATGATTGAATAAAACATCGTAAACAAGAAATTTATGGATTTTCCAAATAAAATCGATGCTTTCGTAAAGAATTCGGAAGACATGATAAAAAAAACATAGAAATCAATCTTAATGATCTATTCTAAAAACTCGATAAGGAACAAAGATTAGTTGCAATAAGTAACACAGTGTATCGCTCATTATATGAGCATGATGACATTTTAGTGCTTGCAAGAGGAGGGAAAGCAACCAGTCTTGAGCTACCAGTTATAAACCCTACTACCTCCTCTTCATCTTGTGTATATTGGCAATTAGTACAAGTAATTATTCTCTCAAAATATCACGCACAGTTCAATACAATTCCTTACAATTCACCATAAACTCGATTTAGATCAATTGCAATTTGAATTTGTATTGTTTCTTCTTTAACAAGCTATGGTGAAACTAATGGCTACGATCAGCTTTTTTTTTTTCCAGATCTAGAATTTTTCTCTGAGTCCGCCCTATATATATATATATAAATATATATATACACTATAATGATGATAATAGTATGTGATTTATCGGTTAAATATAGTAATCTTAGTCATTCCATCGCACTGGGAGGACATTATAAATCTCGTTCATATGCAATTGGCCAATATTACCTGATGAGCAGAGGACAAGTTCATTAATTTACTTCAAATATACTCTGTAAAACTATGGCATGATTAAACAATTCTTTTTAAAAGGTAACACTCGTACGTTCCTATGATGAATATACATATTTGTATACGAATATTCATACTGGTCCAACCTCATTACTTAAACTCACAACTTCATTATTATCAAGTTAATTCAATACATTAGTTCAATGCCCATAGTATAATTAAACAATCTGTGAAACTAATAGTTGATTATGATCTGTAAGCCCATTGTAAAACTTATTAATTAATTGTTATAAATCTATCTTACGAAGGCCCAAAAGTTCCAGTCAGTAGTAGGACGGATTCACAATCACAAATTCAATATGTATTAAATGATCAGTGTAAACTAACTTCGACCTTTTGAAAGTCAAATGTTGTGATTTAATATTGAAAGTAAAACCGTCTTAAAAACATAAAGGGGGGAATCGTAAGGATGGTGGCTTAGAGAGAACATGAGGGGCAAGCAATTTTTGTCTTTCATTTTTTGATCTACAGTTCACATTTACAATATCATAAGTACACTGCATAATAACAACGCCGCATTTTATCCTTATAAATTAACTGCATTATAACTTCATATCACTCCAAACTGGACCCAAGTATCCTAATTCAAGAAAATGGCAGCCCAACAACTAAATAGTACCTTGCTAAATATTGGTAAAGAACAAACCTAAAAACTCTATATTTGTAAAATCATAATAAACCTTAAAAAGATAAGTTTTTAATCATTCATGATTTAGATGTCTTTGATTGTTAAGAACTTGCAGTGGTATAACGTGAAATCCATGACTAGAATCCGCATTTATTTTGTTTTCTTAAACGATAAACGTGGGTTAATTACAAATCAGACTTTTTAACTTCATGTATTGCGACATGATCTAAATGTATATATTTTTAAAATATAAATTATAAATTAATATTGAAATATAAAAGTCAACATATTAATATTTTTATTTATATTATATCTATATAAATAGGGGCTCAATTTATGATTAATCACAATTCTATAAATATAGTGAAAACTAATAAACTCTTATACACATTATGTATTTTTATCATCTTTACAAAATTTTAAACATCGACAGTTTTGAGTCAAAACTAAAAATAAGGTCCAGAGTATATGAACAAAAACCACACTTTTATGCAATTTTAGTTGTTATTTAAACGTTGCTATTAGAAACACCACCGAGACTACTATTGTCGTCCCTTCATCGTCGTCCACTAATAGAAAAGAAAAAATGTAAGTATCTCATTTATTTTTCTAAAAAGGAAATCATTAACATGTAAATGTATTTGATTGAAAAAGAAAGAAAAAACTATTCATCAACTATCAAATAGATAGTATTATTCATTTTTAGTAAATATTAATATAAGTAATATTATATACACTTTCTCTCGTAACAAAATCTGAACCGACCAATAGTGATTGAAGTGCATTTTGACCATGCAGCAACGGACTTGGCATAAAACTTCAGGCATTACATTAGCTAATAAATATTCACGTAACGCACGGCTAAATTTAATCTTTTACTCTACTTTAATATGTGTTGCTCTCAACTAAGGCAGGAATACCCTAGCTAACAATTCATTTTGGACTTTTTGTCCAACGTGGCGTTAGGTTTTGTTACGAGTCGTACATCACAATTTTGTTACATATACACTATCGTGTTACATTATTGGTGAACAAACTACGAAACTTCTAATGTATAATTGTAACGTACTCGTTAAAAATTGCGGTGTACAAATCACCTTCTTTTGTTAAATAAATTAATTTAGCATGAGTTTTTATCTCTGATTCGTAGCTATTGTATAGATTAATGATGCGTTACATATATTTACTATTTTCCCACTGTTAATTACCTCTCTTTTAAAATCAGACATGTAAATACTTATTTCGGAAAGAACCGATTATTCTTCTCAGCCGCCGTTCTTGAAAAAAATCAATAAAAATACAAATATCTATGCATAATGTACAACCTCATTAAACAAAGTCAATATCATTGACCATTGTTCCCCACTGAGTTGACAATTCAATTTCACCCCCAAAAACCACAAACACAAAACTTTCACAGATCCAATCAAATCAAAAACACTTCAATTTCACCCCAAAAACAAAAAACCCTAATTGTTCATCAAATCAAATATGACATCAACCATGATGATAAACGATCTGTTCTTTCAAGCTGCTTTCATACTCATCATGATCTTCATGTTCTTATGGATGCTAAACATTCCTCAAAATCTCTACGATAAATTTCAATTCAGAGATCGATCAAGTTACGCCGCCAGACGCCACTTCGTTCTCGCTGCTGATCTCCTTTCAAAATCACGATCCACCGCCGATCACACCGCCGCCGTAAAACTAGCAATATCCGCCGCGGAAGAAGCAGATAAATCAATCGCGATCAATCCAAACGACGCCGTTTTCCACTTTCTAAAAGCGTTAGCTCTTGATGCGCAAGGCTTTACGACTTCGGCGTTAGACGCGTTAGATGTTGCATTATCGCCGTTAACGTCTAAATCATTGTGCGGTGAAGAGAGAAGTGATGCGTTGTTTAAGAGAGCGGAGATTAAAATCAAAATTAAAGTGAGTGAAGCGAGAGGTGGAGTGGAGTCGGTGGTGAGTGATTTGGAGGAATCGGTACGGTTGAACGGTGGTAACGCGGCAGCGTTACGGTTGTTAGGGGAGTGTTATGAGAAGAAAGAGATGAAAGGGGAGGCAATGAAAGCGTATATGGGTGCAGTTAAGCTCGAGCCACATAATCCCGTGACTCGAGCTGCTTTAGTTCGGTTGGGTTCGACGGCATGATCTGTCGACCCCAAACCGTAATCATGTTAGTTGTATTTTGCTATATACACGTCATAAGTTATGTTTAGTAACATGGTTTCGGTTTTGTTGTGATATGTTAAATAATTATGGGAAAAGGGTTAACTCGCTTATTAATTAAGTAATTGTATATGACAATGATAATACTTCAGTGTTTTCCTCAATGTTATAATGATTAATTTTGTAATAAGACTATAAAGATAGTAGACTAGTAGTTGAAAATCACTAAACTTGATCAAAGAGTGACAAACATGGTTTGCATACAGTTAAGACGTTCAACTCACTTTATCATAGTCAGTCAACAGTAAGTCAATAATATAAAGTTTTATAACCATAATTGACGTTTAATGGTTGACTGTCTTGTTGTTTTGATACAAGAAAACGATATAAGAAAAATGTCAAAAGCAACTTTTGGGGTTAATAATCAAGGGTATTACTAAACATACTGGTTTAATAAAGGGAATACCGCATTGAAAATTGTAATACTGCATTGGGAACTGTGTCATGTGAGTGTTGACTAGTAAGTTTAGTAAATTTGATTAGTATATTGAGCTTGAGCCATAATCAATTACTTTGTACAACCTTTATTTATGATTTTTATGAAATTTTCTTACTAGTTTCATTTTTAGCGACTTTGTTGCTTCATTTGTTTATCTGAGAGGAAAGTGAAGTGCACACTTTAGAATAATTCAAACTAAGATTCGGAGGGTGAGCCAGGCCATGGTAATACTTTGAGACCAAGGCGACTCGCAAAGACAGCAACAGCATGCTATTGTGGTGGCTCTTTCCCCCAAAAAAATAAGACTAATATCAAGTGAACCGATGGTTCACATATCAGATATTAAACTAATAAGAACAGATACTACACTTGATCTTAGCAAAAAGGCCGAGAAAGGTATGCTTTTAAACTTCTCAGGCCTCAATTTTTATAACCATTTGCATCTTCTTTGTAACAATACCTCAAGCAATGTGGGATGCAACATCAGAATAGTTAAACCTTTCTTAGCCTTTTCAGTATTCAACTCCATCATATCTCCAATTACCCAAAATGAAAGGTCTGTACAAGTTCATGTACAGTAAAGATCACGATACTCATATGAGCGCGAAACATAGATCAGTCTTTGTTTTCTCATATATAGGACGTACCCAACTTAATATTTATCTCCAGCCTAAGGACAAAATGTCTAAGTTCATAATTTGCTATTGTGCTTTTTGATTTTTTGAAATGTTTTTCATGGGTTGATTATCTTTATAAAATACATCTTCTGCAATCAAGAGCTATTTCATATGCGGTGCAAAATGTGACACGAACAGATACTAGAGTTGATCTTGGTTATTTTGTTTAGTGGAGTGATGTGGGATGCCTTAGAATTTAGAAAGAACCATTACTTCTGGTAATCGATATCTTCCATTTGAAGCTTCAACCGTTATTCAGTTCCTATACAGTCCATTTTCTTGTGCTTATATACTAATCCTGTTACCATGTTTCTGATCACCCATTTGGTCTTTTTCTTAGTTAAATGTTCTTTAATCCTACTGTGGTTGCCAAAAGTACTGTTCCAAGTGTTTGATAAATGATAATGTATGTTTCTATTATCAAACCTTGTAATTCTTAAATGGTACGAAACTGAAGAAATAATGGATGCAACATTGAATGATCGTAAAGCAAATATATACTGTCTACAAATAGTACAGAATACCATTTTCATTTCATTTTGAAAGTTAAAAGCAAGCTTAAAGTGCTCCACCAGGGAAAAACACTGGCCTTGCCTCTTATCATACATTAAATATCCTAGTTTCATTTGTGGTCCAGGTTGGGTTAGTAAGATCATAGAGCTCTAATGAAAGGATTGTTTTTTCAGATCTTTATAGCAACCCATCAATATGTTCTACTCCCTCCGCCCCATTTTTTATCTACCTTACTATCATTGTTTGTTGCAAAATAGTTGTCCACTTTACAAAATTCATTTGTATTATCTACTCTTTATGTGTTATACCATTAATTAATTGTCAATATTATAACTTTTCAAAGTCAAATATGTCGTAAATGCAACAGTAGAAGTGATATTCTATTAATTAAATACTTCGTTATTTACGCATGTTTTAATATCTATATTTTTCAGTTGTGAAAAATTAAAATGAAACCAAGAGAGTATTTGATCTTTTTTTCTATCTCATGCAAGTTATAGTTAAATATTGTGTTCTGTTGGAAGCTTTTTAGTAATAACCCTTTGGAAAGTTTATATCAGGTTATACCACATAATGTTAGTCAAATATATTGTCATTAACTTATAAACTTATATTAATCTATATCAACTATAGAACCTCTTCAATAGTTGAATCTAATGGGGAAAAAAAAAAAAACAAAAAAAAAAAAAACACCTACATCAGATAAAAAATTATGTTATATATAATATTAAAACTATTTTATATGTACATATATAAATTTTAAATAAAACTGGATATTGGGTACGAATTAACACATAATTATGACGTAGGTTCGACCACTTGGGCCGACCTTAAACTAGCACCTCTCCTTTTTGTGCAATGGAGATCACCAGCCTAGGCCATGGGCCTTCTTAATCGCTCAAAGACCCCGTCCAGATAAGTTACTTTTCTATTGCCCTCGCTCATTTTTTATACTATCACTCCCCTACACTTTCTTTTCAAACCAGTGTGGGATCATATTCACAATTTACAATTACAACAAAAACTAAACTTTTGCATCATTCACTGTCCATAGTTTCATCTGCGGTTATTAGAATACTCATGCTTTGAATTAATACTTTATTCTATGTCAGATTTGTAGGACGCTAAGAGTTGTTGATGGTATGCCTACTTTTGCTTTGTGGTTCTTCAAAGATATTGCTTAAGATAGTAGATAGCTTCAACTTTCATGACTTATTTATATTCGTATCAGATTTTTTCTTAAAGCAATCATGCCCCAGAAGATAGACTGTAAATCTCACATCTTGTTTCAATCAATGTAAATGCAATCATTAGTTTAAAGATCCTGTGTTAGAATTCTTGGATTGTGCAGTGAAAACATTAAAGTAAAATGTATTATGATGTGTAAACACCAAGTCTCAGATAGTCAGATGTTTCTTTCTGTGTTTCGTCGTTACGTTCAAAATTTTGGTTCCACTCCTTATGAACTGATGCAGCCAAAGTTTGCCTTAGTTTTGCTAGAAACGGAGTATATGATTATACAATAGAAAGAAAGTCAGACGGATTGTCTCAATATCTTGTACGAAGATTGGAACGCATCCATCCTTGTGAGACGAGGGTTGGGAGCAAATGCAGTTGCAATATTGCTTCAGTTTTGTTGAATGGCTTGGCGCAATTATATTATGATTTTGAGTGTCACCTTAGTTTCAATCTTGGCTTCAGATTTTTGCAGAAAGATAGAAAGAATGAACAAATTTTTTCAATATACTTTAATTTTCTACAGATCTGTAATTAATTATATTTTTGACTAAAATTGGAGGGGTGAGCCAGGCCAAGGCAGTAGTGCAAGACCAAGGCGACTCACAAAGACCCCAATAGCAAGCTATTGTGATGGGTCTTTCCCCATGAAAAAATAAGATTAATATCGAGTGAACCGATGGTTCACATATCAGATATTAAACTGATAAGAACAGATACTACACTTGATCTTAGCCAAAAGGCCGAGAAAGGTATGCTTTACAACTTCTTAGGCCTCGGGTTTTATAGGCAGTATTCCTCCAGTTGCATACTTCAATTGGCCAATGTGGGATATATTTTCCCTTTGATTCCAGTTCCTTGAAACAATCTTATCTTGAAGCGTAATATCAACAGATGTAAAGATGTGGCATTCATGAATGTAGCTGCAACCAGTGGTGGAGTTGTGTAGTTTGTATTGAGAGACAATAATGTCGACTTGAGAGTGTGAGTTGGCATGGCTAGCCAGGATTTTATCAATGTTTATGGAAGTGAATTAAATTGTTTTGTCAAGCTATGGAGGTGCTGCTGGTCGGAAATATAACAACTAACAACTCGTTTTTGTAAAAAAAATTAAAAATAAAAAAAGTTGAATGCTTCTAGTGATAAAATAATGAGAAACTGAAATAAGCAATTTGATATAGTTGTATCTCATTTTTCTTACATAAAAGGTCTTATTTGACACCAGACTAGATAGTCCAATTTGAAATACTTTAGCGAAAGAAAGTTTAAGATTTTATATGAACTTGTTTTAAGTAAAAGATTCAAGAATATATGTTTTAAGTAAAAGATTCAAACTGAAATAAGCATATATATGTTTCTCATAAAAGGCACAACTTTAGATAACGCGACCATAAGTAAGTAAATCTTAGTCACAAAAAAACACCTGAATTTAAAATCTAGAATATTTGATAAAGAACGTTATGGAATGATCATTTTCAACAAAGTGTGCCAAGAAATCTACCAAAATCCTTTATACATGTGAAAGAACGTCAATGTAAAGGAACGTATATATAATACACTAATGACCGGAGACAACCTTGCTTTCCTAATATATGAATATACTATTTAAGTAAAATATACATAGATCGATATATATCCCTATCTTAACACCCATCCTCAAGTTGGACCATAGATATCATGCATGCCCAACTTGATACAGGCAGGGTTAATTTTAGATCCCCGAAGAGGTTTTGTTAGGACATCTGCAAGCTGATCTACAGATGGAACCCGTATTGGTTTAATAGCTGGAGGTTCACGAGAGGTTCCAACTACTTTCTCCCGAACAAAGTGACAATCAACTTCAATGTGCTTTGTTTTTTCGTGAAAGATTTGGTTCTTGGATATGTGAGAAGTAGCCTCATTATCACAGTACATTTCCAGTAATCCATTCGTGGAATCACCTCATTCTTGTGGTAGGTTTCGAATCCAAGTTAATTCGCATGTTGTTTGAGCCATGGCTCGATATTCATATTATGCACTACACAATGAAACTATATATTTTTTCTTGCTCTTCCAAGAAATTGGATTTCTACCAAAAAGGATGCAATATCCAGTGGTTGATCTTCAACTACAGGGAGATGCAGCATGACTTGCATCTGAATACCTAACTATCAACTATTTGAGTGTCCCTGATCAGTGAATCTGAATACCCAACTATTTTTAGCAACTTGAATACCTAAAAAGTACTTGAGGTTTCCAAGATCCTTCATTTGAAATTCTTTTTGAATAAAAGTTTTAAGAGCTAAGATTCCATCTTGATCATCACCTATGATGTTATCAACATAATACGAGTATGATTCTTTTCCCATGTTAACGTCGAAAGAACAGAATAGTCACAACCTACTCATTCCAAAAGTCTCCAAAACTTGTGAAAATCGAGAAAACCAAACCCTAGGAGCTTGTTTCAGATCATAAAGTGATCAGCTAAGACGACTACTTTAGAGGACTCCTCCTTAATTACAAAACGAGAGGGTTGTTGCATGTAAACCTCCTCAAAAACAGCATTGAGAACTGCGTTCTTGCTTAACTAATATATGAATATACTATTTAAGTAAATAAACATAGATATATATCCCTATTTTAACAATACAAAAAAAAAATAACAGACCAAAATTGCAGATTTAGGAATATAACCCAATGACAAATGTATAAGTTACTTTAATAGTTACAATTCCAAAAGACGTTCTTATACCCAATGAATTATGTATAATAACACGAGTACAAATCACATCTAACTCTACTTTTAAATTACTAAAAATCTCCCTCAACTCATGAAAATAATTTTCTATTCAAAAAGCGAATTTCGATCCTAACTCAGGTTAACAGGCATAACCAACTCACTCTGGTTACTACATGGAACCGACTCACTTGGGTTGTTACACGCAACCAAAATGCTTTCCCCGTTTGTATTCAAATCTTTGACTTTACCCGGAGAAGGATCATCTAGTTTCACCTCGACAACGTTACCAGGTGTTTGAAATTTCCTATTTCGTCTCTTAGGAAACTTATTTTTTTTCCTCTTATTTGTTTTCACTTTGTCGTGTGTTTCCACCACAGGTCGCTCAGGTGCTTTCCGTTTAGTGGGGAGCACTGTGTATATGGAATCTGTATCGGATGTCTCTGGTTTTTCGTTTGGCTCAGATGTGCTCATTTGTATTGCCAAAAGAGCGGTTCTTGCCGCTTTAAGTTCTGCTTCCTTCTTCGTCTTTGCTGCTGTACCAATATATTTGATTCCTCCTATGTCGACTGTGCAAGAAAATGGGGATTCTCGGCCTTTTGTCGCCTCATTTGTGCAGACATAAGATGGGATAGCATAATTCATCTTTTGTGCATATTCCTGAAGTAGGTTTTTGCATAATCCAGTTTCATGCTACAATAGTACAAGAGAAAAACACGATCAGATGAATTGTGCAAATAAGAGATGGGATAATAGAAACAAAATCCACATGGTCCATGGTTGTTTATAAAAAAATTACAAGTTATAAGTCGTGTTTAAAACAGCAGTGGACAATTTTCCCCATCTGAGAGTTCTAGGGCAAAATAGTCATTTTGGTGATTTTCGTTAAAACTTGGCTGGATTTGGTGAAAACGACACTGATACCTTAACTTCAGTAGCAACTGCGTTAAAATCCAAAGTTCAAAGGCCTTCTATAAATGACATAAACTATATCTCTTAAGAGCAACTTGACTAAATTTAAAGCTTTTATATAGACATTCAATTCTAACAGAAGTTGGCAACAGCAAACACTGTATCAACTGAAATGGGAAATAGAAATATCAAGATCTTTCCCGCCGACCCAGTTATTCTTGCGGATATAACACTCTTTTCGAGTCCATGGTTAATACAGGTATAGTGGTAAGTCTCTTCTACACAAGACCTCCAATATTGTAGATTGATTCAAATAATATAGTGAATTGATATCCTTGAATAATTGCACACACATGTCAAAATTCTAAAAGCTACTTGAGCAAAGAAGAATACATTTGAAGTTATTCCAAAGATATTCTATATTCTTTCTCCATCAACTTTTGTCTTTTGCAATAGAGGTCTTAATACACCTGAAAGTTTCAACTGGACACCTATTTCATGCAAGACATGAAATAAGCTGCAGATGAAAATATGAAAAGGCTACAACTGAACAGACCCTATTTAAGTCTATAGGGAGGAACTTTGGTGCCTCTAATATCAACTATAATGATTTATGACCCGTCATTCTATTAAAACAGTATATCTGGCCTCACCAGTCCTTCTTTCCAGCCAAAAGAACAAACTATAATTGTCTGAAGTGTTTATGTGATGGAAAATGGAAAGGAGAATCAGATCCGCAACCGCCTACAGATTACCACCTAGAGCACAACTGAGAAATCCTTCAAGCTGACTATTTAATGGTAGAGGCTTAGAGTTATAATCACTAAGTAAAGCTCTAAGATTCTTTTTCCCTATATGTGGAGTGTGGACCATGTGCAAGTGTGCAACATTAAATGCTCCAGTAATCTATCGGTAAGCCATGCCACTAACTTCAGGAAAAAAGAGAAAAAGAAACTTGCGAGGTGAACTAACAGGGTTAGCCAATAATAATTGATGAGGTAACGCAGTAGTTTTCACCACCCAGTCTCACATTTGGACCACAAGTCTTAAAGATAACTTAATGCCACAAAGCCCCATTTTACTCATATAAACCAGATACGTGCACAAACACACGGACTAGAGAGGCTTTAAAATAGAATTGAGATAAATTGTACTGAGCATTCGACACAAGAGTTCACTGAACAAAAAACTTTTTCCAGTTTCAAAACTGATACGTAGAGTGTGTGTTGCCTAAAATATTTGATAACTACATCATAATTTGAAAATGTAGGTTCACATCTACGTGTCTATAAATCTAAATTTGGATACAAGTTTGAAACCAACCTATAATAAATAGATCTCATATTTCATACGTTAAAGACAATTACATATACATACAAAAACACATGTCTTGTGGTTTATCTTATATTTACTTTTATTTAGTGGTTTGAAAATGTAGTACGATTATGTCAGTCTAAAACATTGAGGTATAATAGAAGAATTTACGAGAGCCTCATCGAGTCATTAGGCATAAGTATACATGTTATATGTACGGATTTTAGCCTCATTTATTACTTATATATAGTATCACCAAGATGGCATAATGGTTTCCGTCCTGATATCCTCTGATTCAAAAGTACTAGCTACACATCCTAGGCTGCCGAGGGAAAGGATCGGAAACGGTCACGGAGATACCCCGGTTAGGCCAGCTATATCTGAGTAATACTCGCCCTCCCAGGTAACCTAAACAGGAAAACCTCCTCATTTACCTGTTTAATTATCTCTCTATATTTGTAAGCAGGGACTATAATTACCCTTCTCATGAAACCTGATCATCTATTTCCTTTTACGTATGGTCAACAATATGAGGATTTATAATAAACAAACATATTTGTGGTAAGTTTCACTCCATTGATGCATAAATTGACAAAGTAATACTTACCACGGGATGAGAAACACTTGTATCTGTAGCCCCAGATTTAGAAATTTCAATGAGAGCAACTTCCGCAGCAGATTGTTCCGACGCCTTCCGATTCAAAAACCCAGTCAGAGAATGGTAAGTTTTCTCATTTATGACCACAGTTGACCTGAATACTGGCTGGTGCGAAGGGCCTTCCTTGATAGTATGATAAATAGGTGTAGTGAGTCCCGCCTTTTGAGCATACTCTTGCAACCGACTTTTGAATACATAACAATTTGACACGCCTGCAACATTTGATATTTCTTTAACTGAAGTCAAAAGGTTAAGTAGTTAATTAAAATAATGCTAAAACCCAACAACAAAACCAACAAAATATTTGCACATTTTGATAAAAAACTATGGAGGGCCAAGCATCCTAATACTCAATGCCTTCGAAGACATAGATGAAAAGGAAAAACTACAAATTAAAAATAAATTCTTTTAACTATTTTCTCATGCCCTATTCAGTGATTCACAACTTGTTAATTATTTTGTCCATACATCAAGTAAATGATTAGTTGGTTACCATATGTTACATTCCCTCACATAATATAGATAAGATACGATATGAATTTGTTAAGTAACTCAAGCAAATAGGATCCAGACTCTTTATTCACCTACAAAGCAATAACACCATATGACTTGCATATTTATACGAGCGTTCTGATGAGAAATGCATAAAGAAAACGTTAGGTCCCATTCACTTATGACATCTCCAATGGCCAAGCTCTAATTTGTGATTCCTTTCTTCGTTTCTAATCATATCAAATAAATAAGACCAGTAACTTACTGTTGGTCCCAAACTAACAATAGAAGTTGTAGATCAATTACTGGAGTTGATAGAGTTTAGATCTATTACGAAGATTCCATCTCTGCATGGAAATTGAACATGTCTATGGAAGACTTTAGATCTATTACTGAAGTTGATAGAGTTGAGAAGACTGAAGAAGAAATTCTTGAAGAAAAAGTAGAGTTTTAGATTTGATTATGTTGAGGCCTATGTGATTCATTTAAGTGCTGCTAAAGAAGAAGAAAAATGAGCAAGCTACTAAAAGAGTAGCAAAATCTAAAAATGTGAAAGCTATAAAGGAGAAGCTAGCACATAGAGTTGTTTCAAGAGTTCTGTCAACAGAAAAGTCAAAAGCAATTGCCTTTGAGCAAGCAAGGTTAGTAGCTGAGGCCGAGAAAGAAGAAAGAAGATGAGCAAATTGGTGCTCATATACTCCAACCAAAATCCTCCGATATTGTTGATAGCTTCTATTTACCAAAGGAGCTAGAAAGATACAAGGATTGTTCTAAGTGAAAGTGATAATGATGAATTCATTAACATCACCAGAATAGATGGAACTGCGGAAAATGTTAGGTTGTTGAACCTATATAACTTTGGGTTTGTTGAATGGTTGGAGATACAAAGGTACTATCAGCACAGAGCAGGAGCTACTAGGGATGCAGTTATGAATATACTGCAGGAGTTGTTAGACAGAGTGGAGCTTAAGCATTTTTTTTATTTTCCAAACTTCCTTCTTAAACTCTTACATTCTAATATTTGTTTTTAACTGGTTTATCTACATTTGTCTTCCCATGGTGAACTTTAGAAATATGTTATTTCAATTCCCGACACTAAAAACACTGGTGACTCTTCTACTGAATCGGCCCTAGACCCACTGGATCTTCATCCAATGGCCACTCATATGCTTTGTCTGTGGTTCTAATAGTGGTAGTTTCGTTAAATATTAACTGAGAAAGAACAAATGATATGCTTGCCTCAAGGCTACTTGAACACAACACATGAACTCGTTGAACTTAACGTTTCATCACTAAGGCAACGGAAACTTAGCAAGTTTTAGCAATGCAACCAGTAATCTGGAGAATCCTCATCATCGTTCATGCATATGCACTTTTAAAGATGTTTTCTGCTTAGCATTTGAACATTAAATATCGATGAGAAATTATACTCATTTACATTACAAACTCCAATGTTGGTCTGATCTACTAAAAGATTCAACTCTTACTGTCCCCAAAAGGATTCAAAGCATTTTTATCAAATAAAATAATAGCTTCATTACATAGAGGCACACATGTCCATAATAAAACTAAAACATTAACCACGTCATTAGTTGCAGAGTTGTCACTTATGCATCCATTCTACATCTTCCGATATACACTAAAAGAAACTTCAGTCATTACAAATTACTCCAACACAACATCCCTACCCTCTCCAGGATCAAAGTAAGAGGTCAAACATCATATGTCATACCTAAACCAATATACCAATTTCTCGAGTAGATCAACCTTTTGGCCATTAGGATGCATGGATCTTTGATTCCCAGTCAATACAAGATGAGGTTCTTAATTTCATTTTTAATTATAACCCTTCTTTCCAACACTGAAGTTAATCTATATGATTAGAGAAATCAATAATCCTAACAAGATATCAATGTGCACGATAGGCTATCACATAAAGTATAAACTGTGTCTTATAGAAAAATGCCAGTCAGATTCCAAAGTATCAACTCAATAGGTCCATTCAATACAAGCCACATAAAAAGGGCCAAAGAGGAATCTTTTCTTAAAACAGAAGCACCAACTAATTCCATTCCTGATCTCCCACTATCAGGTATGCTCTGCGAAAAATGGTAAGAGATAGACTATCAGGTATTTACAACTATATAATTATACATGTCCCTTGAGTAATTAAAGCACTGTCAAAATGTAAATTCCGCTTTTTCCCATAATGGTCTATCTCTTACCATTTTTCACAGAGCATAAGTTCAAGAAAACTTTTAGAGAACATTCGGCAAACATAAACCAATACTCCATTACACGATAGTCAATCTCTTACTTGTTTTAGCATATCATGATTTCAAATAAACCATAATTCTACACAAACTAAATCTATAGTCCAATAACATAAACAATTAGAGAGACTACAGAAACGTACAACGAATTTATTTGCCCCATGACAAAATATATCGATAATCTATTATTATGAACACAAATGCATTTAATCTCTAATTAACTAGTTCCGGAAACAATGTCAGTAACCGAACATATCGGGAAACAATTTTATAAAAATCACAAATTCACTAAACAAATATAATAATAATAAATTAAAGAGAAAAATCAGTAACAATTAGAATAAATAAACGAGAACTTACTCTGTTGTTGCTCCTCCATGTACCTGTACTCCAATCGAAACACAAAAAGAGAAAAGTAGAAATTATGAGCTGTAATTAATATTAATTAATATATAATATATAATAAAAAAAGAAGAATTGGTCAGTGGTTAAATAAATATTAACTGAAGGAGAGAATTAGAGGTTACTTATTAAGATGTAGAGGTTTGACCTGATTTAGTTTCTCAGGTGAAACCCTAGGAAGACGGAGGTACACAAAAGTGATGTAACGCGAGTAAATTGAAAAAGAAATTTCGGGGAGGGTTTATAGCGCGAATAAACACTAGGGATATTTATAGAGATGTACGGTTAGTTGTATTTACTCTCTTTTGCTTTTGTCAGAAGTCAAATTCCTTTAACACGTAACATACAATCAACCTTGTTTCATATCCAGAGGTCTGTGTGTCCCATAAATAATTTTTCTAAATATTGAAAAAAGACTAAATATTATCTATAAAAGCTTCTTCGAATCACTAGATGTCATTATTTATCAATAATGTTTTTACTATACGCACGAAATAAAAAATAAAAAACAAAGAAAAGAGTTTGGTCCCGATACTTTTACATCTTGGACCATCAATTGGAGAACGAAAATGGAAACAGAAGAAGGAAGATGTAGCCGTACTAACGATTTCTTTCAAAGAAGCACCAAGTTTCAAAGAAGCACCAAGAACACTCCACAAAGACGTCTGTAGACACAGGTCTTACACAGTTTATTATGTACGGAGTAATATGCTTTTCGATTTATTTATTTTTTTCTTCCTATTAATAACAAGAGTTAAAGCTTTATTAACATTATAATATAAGAAATTAGAAAGAAAACAAGAAGAATAACATTATAATATAAGAAATTAGAAAGAAAACAAGAAGAAGATGGATAAAAATAAATATCACTTATGAAAGCATATTTTAATATACATTTTACTCATTTACGTGAAGGAATTTAATTAATCCTTTTATCATTGGGTAAGGTAAGGTTCCGAGGGCAACTCCAATTTGAGGGGAATGAGGGGCGGACAATCTCAGTCGTTAATTATACAGCTCAGATTTGTTGCATCTTAACAACACTGCATTTTACGTAAAATGCAGTATTTCAAATATGTGTCGTTGATTATAGAAATCAATGAGTGAGATCGTCTGTCACTCCTTCCCCTCAAAATGTTGTTGTCCCCGAACCCACACCTTTATCATCCTTTATCATTTTCTATTTCATTAGACATGGATTAGACATGAGGATTGAAATACCCAACCATTTATGATATATATAATTCATAACGTTTTTTTACTTTTTCTGGACTTATTGTTTGTAGTTTTCGAATTGAATAAAAACGTTTTTTTTCTAGGTTGATACATACTAAAATATTTTTTATTTACGCGTTAGTCCATAAATAGTGTTTGCTCAAGTAGAGAATCATAACTTTACCCGGTAACTATTAACAATGATGCCAATTGACTTTTGATGTGAAATTTAAAATTAATTTAGACAATTCGACCCCCTTCTTAACGAGTTTAAAATTGAATTGTTTCACTAGCTCTAATTGGTATGTTTATGTTCAAGATAATCCAACCGAATAAACATCTTAGTGAATCATACAAAACCAAAACTGATTTATTACCAAACAACTTTTTCTTTTTTAAGAAATTTTCCCTCACCCACTAAAAAAGGACCAAAGAAATTGTATGAGTTTTGAGGCTCTCATAATTTTTTTATGAGAAAGTTCTCATGTCCATTTTAATACCTCACCTATAAGCTTAACCCAGATGAGAAAGTATATAAAATTTGGTCAAAAGCCATCTTTGGTGTAAATCCAGTTTCACTCACATTGGAGCATGTTAGACAACTCCAAATGTTTCAAGCTTCTTCTGTGCCACATCAGCACTTCTTGAAAAAGATTGAAGAAAGGTTGAACGTTGCAAACAGATGAAGCTTCTTAAGAAAGATTGGAGAACCCCACTACTTATTTAATTACAATAAATACAATTACAATTATAATTTAAGAACATAAATTTAAATAAAACATTCATTAAATAATTTTTAAAAATAACATTACAATTACATTAATTTTATTACACTAACTAAAAATAGAACGTTTCATTAAATAAAACACAATAATTGACTAAAAATAAAAATTTGATTGCATTAATTATTTCGAAATGGAAATTTGCTGGGAGATTCCAAATGTGTTCGCTAAGAGCATTTCGAAGTTGATGACGCACACTCGAATATCGTAATTCTCTGTCCATACAAAGTTGCAGTTCAACCCTCTCCGACCACGATCTCCGCAGATGATTACTCGGGTCTGAGAGGTAGTCTTCCTCAAGTTGACATATATTGCGTCCTTTGTCTTCGGTTATCATGTTGTGTAAAATCACACAACTATACATGATTCTTCGTATCTTATTGATGTTATATGGCCTTGCCGGGTTTTTAATGATTGCCCAACGACCTTGAAGCACACCAAATGCTCATTCGATATCCTTTCTCACAGATTCTTGGAATCTCTTGAATATCATAGACTTTTCCTCAATAGGACATTTAAACGACTTCACAAGAGTCGCCCATTCCGGATAAATGTCGTCAACGAGGTATCATTTCTTAAATTGAAACCCTTTCACATAATACACTGCCTTGGGAGCTCTATCTTGGACTAAATCATTGAACAAATCCGATTGATTAAGAACATTGATGTTGTTTGAACTCGTAGAACCAAAGTAAGCGTGCCAAATCCACAAATCGTACGATGGCACTGCTTCGAGCATGATTGTAGGACAACCTTGATCACCTCGTGTGTATTGACATTTCCACACTACTGGACAGTTTTTCCAAGGCTAATGCATACGGTCGATACTTCCGATCATCCCTGGAAAACCATGCAATTCTTGATGTTTAGAATGTAAACGTTGGATATCTTGGAGTGTTAGTTTTCTCAAATACTCAGTCAAGTATAGATGAAATACACATTTACAAAAGTTGTCCAAACAATCGTATGATGTTTGTTGACCCATGTGTAAGTAATCATCAAATGCATCGGCGGCACTACCGTATGCCAATTGTCGTATGACGAAAGTGTTTTTTGATAAACGTTAAAACTAAGTTTACTAGCTGCATCAGGTCTTTGATGAAAATAACTAAAATACGGAGGTATCGGTATTTGAGAGTAAGACGTTATACCTTGACATATACGGAGAAACAATGACTTACTCATCAGAAAACGTCTTCTCAAGTAATCTTGCGGGAATGTTGGATTAGGTGCAAAGTAATCTTGCCACAAATGTTCACCAACGCCGAGACGATTTCTAGGTAAGAATCTTCTAGGTAACCTTGGTCGTGAACTTTCTGCTTCGTTTTCTTCATCTTGTTCCAATGTTTCAATAGCATCAAGCATAGCAATCGGATTGAAACAAGCATTCATGGAGTTCATATCTCCAATATCGGATTCTTCACTCGAATCTTCGTCGTAATTTTCATATGGATCCATTACGATATGATATTGGATTTGAATTATATAAATAATATATGAGAATTGTAGTTGTTATTGTTATAGTTGAGAGAGAGACTTGTAGTAGTTTGTGTGAAAATGATAATGAAATGGTGTGTATATATATAAAATGGAAAAAAAAAAAGAAAAAAAAAAGAAAAGAAATGTAGCCATTGTGAACGTTTGGAAGACAAAAAATAAAATAAAATATGAATGTGAGCGTTTGAAGAGTACAAAACAAAAACAAAAAAAACTTTACTTTTTGTAGGTGAGGCCCACACATAACCCATTTTTGAGTTTCTTCTTCACGATGGAAACGGAGGACGGCCGGAAGAAGGGTCGTGCCAATGGAAGACGGGGAGGACGGTAGCATTTTTGCTACCATTGGCACGGGTCTTATAAACTCTAAGTATGTATCTAAATTTATGGACTACTTCCTTTATCATGAAATTGTTTTATAGTGGAACCTAGTTTGACTTAGATACTGGATTTTGTAGTTGAACTTGTATACCGGCTTCGTACGAACATAGTACAAACTCATTGGATTTATATACCGGTCTTCTAAATCAATAGATATGAGGTCATTACACATGCTTTAACCCTTCATTAGGATGTTTGTTTTGCAAATTTTGTGGTGTACCTTATGTTCTTTATACGATTTGTTTTCCATGTTACCTACATGTATATACGTATGTAACTTACATGTATGCATACACATATACATTAACTTTCTAGGTAATAACATGACATTAATTCTTATCGATAATTACACATTCATTCTTAACGTTTCATCTATTTTTGTTTTTTTAGACCAAGGTGGTTAATTAAATTTCTTGAATAACACTTGAATAGGAAATAATGCAATAGGGTGTTCACCATATTTTAATTGGGTGTGCACTCTTAATAAAGTTTTACTAAGAAAACTTAAAATAATAAAAAACTTAAAGTTGCAACTTAGACTTAAGGGTATGCAAGTGCATACCCTTGGCTGCGAGTACATCCACCCCTGGTCAACACTATGCGGATGGATGTGTGTATCTATCAGAACTATTATACCTGGGTCAAATATCCACTACATTCAGATATCTCAACCCGACTATTTAGAATCTATCAAAAAAGTGAATCAACACCTCAAGACGATTGTATCTAACTATCTATGCTGATATCCCTGTAGCTTCCTTTGGTATCAAAAATAGAAAACCAACCGGCATAAATGTGCAGATGACTTGAATAGCTATCCCGAAACTAAGGTTATCAAAAGAACCCGATGAGATGTTCAAAACTGAAGCTAAACCTGCACCAAGAAACGCACCGACTGTGGCCCCAAGGTTGTTTATTGACATAAAGAGTGCGAATAAAGTCCCTTCTATCCCAGGTGGGCACAAATGTCCGGACAGAATCAGAAAAGGCATGAACCTGCCAGATGAAGAAAAAGTTAGTATATAAAACAGAACTACCTCTGACCGTAAAGTTATTTTACTTCGTCTTTGGTTTAACATCAACACCTTAAGACGTTTGTATCTATAATGTTGTTTGTTCGTCACCACTTATACAAATACCAACCTAGAAAACCTTGTTTGTGCGCCATTGATAAATTTAAAATAAACCCCAAGAATTAAATAAAGTAAGAAATGAAGAGAAATTTGTAGAAGCATATAATATAAATTATTTGGCTAATAAATCAGAGGATTTTGAAAAACATGTTGATAGGTACTAGGTTTTGACATCACAAGTTCAAAATGCAAGATGTAGTAACGCCATGAAACCTCTACTATTTAAGTTGCACCAAGAAAGATTAAAATAGGCTAGAGGTAGCAAAATGTGCAGGTTGGGTAACAACTCAAAATGAGCCGAGCTGTCTTGAAACACTTTTTGTCCAAATCTAATATTTTAGAGTGTTGTATACGACTACAAAACTATATTAGTATGTTAACAATATATTTTCTTGAATAAAGCGATTTAAAAGATTATATGGATTAACAATGCAGTTTGGATGACTTTGAACCCGTTGGACCAATTTAACCTGTCTCCCTTTTACCTTTTAATTTACCTGTTTGATAGTTTAGATATAAACATAACACAAATTGACCTATTCATAAGCAAATGTTAGAAATCTCGACCTCCACCTGCGACTAATGCTCGTGGTTGTGGTGGTTAAAGGAAGATAGAGAAGGGGTATTTGGTCATTTTTACAAGACTTAATGGCCCATTTGTTAAGTTTAATGGAAAAGGACCAACTCGGCAGAAATTAAAAACAAACTGGCAAAAGTGAAAGACCACGGGGACGAAAAATGCAATTTACTCAATCTTTTATTAATGGTTATCATTTGTGTATGCATTTATCTATATTGACAGAAAATTGCATAAGAGAACAACATAGAAGCAGAAAAGCACTTACTTGAATTGATTAATGGCATCTGAGAGAGCAGATCCAAACAACACCATCATCTGATCTGATATGCCCAACGAAACATTCAGTCTAGAAACCAACACTATATCTAGTAGTGTTAGCAAAGATAGAGCAACATGGGCCAAGCTGCATATTTACAAATTTCCAGATCAAAATCAATGAGCAAAAATGACAACTTGTGTTGAAGTTTAATATTAACAAAAGCTTACAAGAGAATTCTTCGTAATGTCATCTTCTTTAAAAAGCGATTGTAAATGAAAGTTCCAACCATTAGGCCGATCCATCCAATAACACGTGCTGTGCCCAGAAATGATGCTTCCAACTTTAGGACTTCTGTCTGGTAGTAGAACATGACGGTTGAGAGGTTCGGCATTGTTACCTGAGCTAGGAAAAACCAAGCCATTGGTCTGGTCTCCAGGTCAAATTACATTAGAGGCGATCATAACCAGATTTTAATATTAAATTAATTTGTCATCAGGTTCCCTATGTCACCATTAGGAGTGGCAATTAGAAGGTTCAATAATCATGTCAAAATGGGTTGGTCGGGTTGGGTCGATCCGCATATACAAGTTTATTTTTCCTTTTCTAATTTGTTAATGAACGTCTTGTTATACATGATTACAAAACTACATTATTATAATAAAAATATGAAGTTTTTTAGTGAATAGAAGGTTTTAAGCATTCAATTTAAATATATATAGGACGACGTTCGACCTGTTTGACCCATACAAGCCATTTGGCCAGTCAGAGTTACAAAACATAACCGGCATTTAACACATTTGCATATAAACAGGTTAAAATTGCCACCTCTACTGGCCACTGGCCATAATTAATGTGTGCAACAAACATTATCATTATAATTCATGCCGAGTCATAAGTTGAAATTCACATGGTAAAGGGGTATATGTTATTGATTGAATCAAATTCTTTGCAGTTATAAGAACCCTGTAAGGCTGTAACCATCAGTTATTAAGTGACGTAAAAATTCAACCTTCCAACCTTCCAAAGGACCTATATGTCCATTACTGATTGTCAAAAAATATTAATAACAGTGATTTTCATCAACAAGATTCTTGTGTTTAAGTTTTAGAGGCTATTATAGACTTCGAGTAATGGAATAGTAGGAGTAAAAGCTAATATAAAAGGAAGTTAATAGTCCGTACCTTAGGATAATTGGCTGTCGAAAAGCCTTGAACAACGTATAAGCAGCCATTTTTAAAGATTGTATTAATTGTGATGGGAAAGATTCCTCCTTTTCAGGCAGCCGATCATTGCTTCCATTACTCTTCCTCTTCTTTTTCTGTTTAGAACTCTTCGTTCTCCTAAAACTATTGGTTTTATGCATGGAGACCAAGGATTTATCTTCATCTGATATTCTTCCATTCAGTTCTTCTGAGCCATTAGAGTTAGATGATTTGGTTGAAGACTTGCTGCATACAGGACTCTCTTTCACAAAAGCACACGAAAGTAGTTGTACCATTGGTAATATAGCAAAAAGCAGAAATATGTTTTCCATATGAATGTTACTTAGTGCATATCCTCCTAACAAACTCCCACATATTCCACCAACAGCCATTGCCATCCATGATACTGACTGCAGGTCGCCAGCAAACTTAGCCCTGATCACGAGTAAATTTCAGAAATAAAATATAAAAAAGTTTAACTAGCAACATAAATCCAATGCCTATCTCATATGTAAAACAATAGTTTATGTAGTTAATGTTATTTGAATAGGGATGGTTAGTAAATGTTTGCAGTTAACTTATCAATTGTGAATTACAAATCAAGCATTATGTCTCTTAAAACTTAAAGGTTATAGATATTTACACTACATTCTTGGTAGCATTGGACTCAAGTCCACTTGCTTAGTCGTCAATGGATGTCATATGTTAAGTTAATACGCCTCTTCAGCTTCTTCTTTTTTTAATAACTGTTTACAAATATGTGTGCATGTATATACTTATTTAGATACATATGTTTGTAACACATGTGGCTCATTCTAACGTGGTTTGTACCTCAAGATGGATGAGACCTTAGCGATTCAGTGTGCTCATGCCTTAGATAACAATGAGCACAACCTTTTGGCAAGAGTACATTAGCTACTAGAACTTTCTTAAATAATACAATGATATATGATATATGTCAGTTTTAAAGTTCGAACTTAGTGCTTTTAACCTCAACGTCAAACTACAACTCTTTCTTAGGAGATAAATATAATGTAAGTTGTCTAGGGCGTTAGAAGGAAAAATAAAATAAAAATAAACGGACAAAAACATGAGAACGACAAAAAGCATAGTTGGAGTGATGGACATACTTTTCTAGTCTTGCTGCTTCTGCAATCATGGCATCAATGACGACATCTGCCATTGCAGAACCGAGATTTTGTATTAATAAGAAGACCATGAGTTGATCTCTTGAGTTTCTTATGATTTCTTGTAAGCCAAGAATCACCCATGGAAAGAGCGAGAGAAGCGTCGCAATGACTAAATACGGGATCCTTTTCCTTCCTTTGATCGGAATACAATCTGACAAAATTCTGCGCACAAATATATATATATATATATATATCAGTAAGCAAAACTAGAAACTAGTAGTTAAATCCAAAGTTGACTAATTAAAGATAATTAAGCTTCTTTTATAACCAACTCTTGGTTATATTCGGTGCTTTCTTGACGATGGTCATATACTCATATACCTATTGAGTAAATAAATTTAAAAACAGAAGATAGATCAATACCCGTATATTGGTTTTATGCTCCAAGGAAAAAAGGCTACTGAAGTCACAAACTGAGAAGCTGAGGGCGACAGTTTTAGTCTGTCTTTCAGCTGATATGAAACCGCCGTCCATACAAATGATCTAAACCCCTACAGAAATAAATTATGGAATAGCACTTCTCACTAGCTAGCAATAAGAAATAAAATAACTCAAATAATGAGAAGAAAGCAGAAATATACAACCATAACGATGCAACACTTCATTAATAGAAGTTCAAAATAAAAACTTAGGAATGTGAAAGAAATTCCTTCTTTTTAGAGAATCAGGATTTTCAAGGCATTACAATTTATAAATCAATCTAAGTGACTAATTATAACTCCTTATCCAATCTTAAAAAACTCTTAATGTAAAATGTTACAATAAGACATTTAATATGGACACTCTCTTTGGGATGCACAGAGTTAATTTCTCTAAATGTTCATAGATATATATACTCCTCTCAAAGGCAAGTTCTAATAGTAAGCTTATGAAAGAATCGTATGAACAAAGAAAAACGATGAGGTTTAACATTACACTTAATTGAAAGCAAAGGATTAGACTTATATTGCCCTTTAATATATAGAAATCTTGTGGACCCAAATTAATACCATCAATTCATTTAAATTTGAAATAATAATTATAGGAATACACCTAAAATTTCATACCCTAATTTGCAAAATCAAAATTCCTGAAACAAAGGATTCGACTTCCAGAAAGACCTTCAGAGTCAAATTGACTAATTTTCTACTTCATAGATCATACACATTTTTAATCATACATAAAAAAACCTTTAAATTAAATAACAATCATCGAGATAGCAATCGAGATCCTGATTTCCTAATAGATAAATTCAATATCTATCAGCTTAAACGACAACATTAATAATGCTAATATTTATCAGCATCATTATTTATAGCTTACAAATCTGAAAACCAAAAGATAGCTAATCACACAGCTTGATCGATAAACTCTATTATTCTATTAATTTAGTAACTATAAATTATATGATCATATCATATATTATAATCAAAATTGAAAGAACTAAATAAATACCTGAGTGAAATAAATCAAGCAGACAAGCCAGATGAATGAAGCACCGAAAGCAATTCGCAGCTGTTTCATCCATCCAATCATTTTTTTCTATCCTTTATTTAGAAATTCGAGATTTTAGGGTTTGGCGAAAAATTTGATGAAAAGAAATGAAGAACGCGTTTTCTTGTTGCGTTTCTTCGACCAGCTTTTTAGTTCAAACAGCTTTCTTGTACTCTTCGGTCAAAATGAAATTAGTCGTTACTCCTTTCACGTCACTCATAAAAGAAATAGAAATAGAAATAAAAAATAAAAATAAAAAAATAATTAGGAGGATTACAAATTTGTCTTCCAAAATCCATGAATATCATATCATATTTAATTTTGAATGAAGATTTTAATTTATATTTGAGTAAATATGATATTTTATTGGTACAGAGGAAATATGTAATTAACCCAAAACTAAAAAAATGGTTTTAAATATAGAACATAACTACCTAATTATCTTTTATCCTTTTGAAATATTTGTGATGAAATATTATTAAATTTGAATATATGTTTTATCCTATGAAAAGTGACTTATGTCATTATGATCAAAGTAGATTTGATTGTTTGGTTTGTATGCTTGGGGTACTAAAATGAGAATAACTAAATTTCATTACTCCGCTTTATATTGTAATGAACTTCTATGTATATCGATTTTAATATATATAGATGGGATTTTTTTGTTCAAGTTATTTGGAAAAGTCGAGTTTTTTTCTCTAGTGCGTTAAGATGTGCAGCGATCTTTAATTATTTGAGATTAGTTTCAAAGTCAAACTTTTAGGTTAAGTGAAATTTTTAATGTATTAAAATGAATGAAATACAATAAATAAATAATAAAATTTAAATTTATATAAGAATACATTCAATAATATCAACTAATTCAAATTCAATCGATTGAAATCACTATTTTCTTCAAATGAAATACCGTTGCATAAATCGAATACTCTGATAATACATTATCAAATTCTTGAAAAATTTTATTTTTATCTTACACCCCATTTATAAAGAAAGAGAAATGATAAAAAGTCTAGAGTGTAATGTATAATATTCTAGCGATGTGTTAATAATTTTGGTAATGTCCAAATCATTTTACTCTAGACTATAACCCTATAACAGTGAAAAAATGATACTCCGTATACAATATGTGGTTCTTTATTTTATTAGAATAGTATAATACAGTCTTGTGTGATTTCATTTGTTATATCATGTCTAAATTTGATAACCTATCCAATTGTCTGATTTTCTTTTGTGAGATCGATAGAGGTCATATGACCCTTGTAAACATTACATTTGACAGCACATGGCCATGAACAAACAAATAACAGTTTTCGAAAATGAGCGAAAGAGTGATCAATCAACTACAGTAAGGCAATTGGATTTATATACAAACTAGTGGTAATCAAAGTTTTCCGATTGTAAGACATTTACAGACCAAATGAAATTCGAGCAATCGAAAGATCCATCAAACACCAAGTCACACACTATTCTGCATTCTTTAGAAAAGCTTAGATATCACATTGCATGAAGTCCAGAATGCAGCAGAAGCGGCCCTGAGAATGGCGGGGTTCTGGTATATCCTGAGAAAAGAAAATGCCAACGGATTTGTATTAGAAATTATAAGGTTCCATATGTTTTATATTCATCTTTAATAGCAGTAAAGAAGCAGGACACAAAATGAAAATTCACAATGAACACTTGCTGCATCTAAAATAACTGTGATGGATGACTTGACATAATATAAATAACGTACACCTATCCAACCATTGTTGATATTTTCTCAAAACTATTAAGAGTACTAATGAACTTCTAGATTAGCACTCACCACAAAAAGAACAGAAAAGAAAAATACTGAGTTTTCTATCCAAGAAAGAATTAATACGTTTATTTTGGTATGGAGAGAGTATGAAGCACACATCCATGTCTCTGAACCTCAAGTGGGATTCAAAGTATAGTTATTTGATGATTTGCCACATCTCTAAAATTGCATTATGATCATTGTACCTTATGCATTGAAAACTTGTATTCTGGGGTAAAATGATATGTGTGGGGTTTAGGAAGGAGAAATATGAAAATTCCCGGTAATTTCAAAAATTTTCCTCCTAAGCCATCAAAATATTATATTTCCTCACACATGCATTAAAATCATTGTACCTTATTCATTGAAAACTTGTATAGTGGTGAAACATGATATTCTGGGGTTTAGGAAGGGGAAATACGAAATTCCCACACTAGAAATAAACCCACTTGGGGAGGGGATGTTTGGCTAGGGGAGGTCTCAAGTTCGAGTCCCACTAGGGACTTTTACCCTTTTAGGCGATAAAAAAAGGAGGAACAGGAGGGTTTCAGGATTAGCATACTGCCCAATTGGATGTCACTGCTAAACCTAAACCACTAACATCTAACAAGCCGTTCTAAAAGAAAGAAATAATCCCACTTTTCATGGAGTCAAGGGCATATGTTGCTAGAAGTTGGATAAGAATAACCAGCCCCAAAACGTCAACTGAAGAAAAGATAAAGGTCACTTACCCGATAGCTGTTGCACCCCAAGAAGCAACATTATAAATAACTTTGCTTCCATCCCATGCCTTTCGAAGTTTTCCCTTCTGTTTTTTCATGGAGAATGTCTTGCTAAGGGCTACAACAGATTTTCACAACACATACAAGGCATTATAGTTATTTTATACATATAAAGATATGGCAATCAAACTCAGAATCATATTCAAACTGAGTAGGCAATACTAACCATCCTGGAGTTGTTTCGGACTCAAATCCTGAGAAAAATCAAAGGTAATTAATTAAAAACAAGAAATCATCCTACTTACTCGAAAAAACAAGGCTCGATTTTTTCGCACCAATAAGATTCCCACTTGGAGGGATTTTTCCTATCTTATTGAGAAAGTAGGTAGACTACAGAGGCTCGTTTTGAGTTTTAATAGAACCCAGTAACCCCCATCAATTTCATGGAAGATCGTACTTAAGCAAATGTTGCATGATAATGACCGTAAGTGATTAGCATACTAACAGCAGCAAAATTATCTTTTGCATAGCAGAAACAAAATAAAGGTAAGAATTTCCTCTCGTTTGCCTACAAATGGGACAATTTGGGTTGCCATTTCTCTGAATGGATCAAATGGGTAACATAAATATACCTAGCTACAAAGAAATTGGATAGACCAAAGTGTATCCAAAGGCCTAATAACTCTGAAATTATTTTAGCAAAAAATAAAATAGAATTGTATAATATAGTATTTGACCTGATCCTTTTTTCAAGACCTATTTAATCCATCAGCCAACCCCACCCATATTGCCACCTATGGTTTGCTAGGCTCAGTTACAGATGTCAAGTATATTCTGTTGTCCCATGAAAACTTGAAAGGGAACTGTCTGGATTGACTGGAATACTGTTTTTTCATGTGGTAGCATTATTTGTCAAATGCTTGGAATACCATTCAACAATGACAAAATGAAGGAAAGTGTCATCCAAATAAATATCACTGACTTTTTGTAACGACGACATTAGAATAAATAAATAGTTATATGTAAATTCCAATACTTCTCAAAAGCATATGCGTGTTAAATTTTAATAGGATATCCAGAATAAGTAACTTTTGGATTTTATGGAACTGGGGAGTTGAATGTAGCTTCAGAATGGGATGCTGCATATCAAAATGATAAATCACATCTCAAATGCCTTCAAGTTCAATGAAGAATTTCCCCAACAAAATAATCAGTGAAGGAGGAAAGTGGTATAGACAGAGCCTACAATTCTCAACCCCAAAAGAACTTCGGTAATAAAGACATTAATTTACAGGTGGAAAAACAAGTGGCTGGTGTATAAAAAAGGTTGGATTGGTTCTTATTCGACCTTTTTTTACAGATAAATAAGGTACTATATATGATTACATAAAAATTATTCTTAAACTGATAATCTAATTTATAGATATAACGATTCAGAAGGTTGAAGCCATTAAATACGCTCTACACAGCTTTTGAAACGTTCAGCCCATTTCCTTTACAGTCAACATTTTCTATTTTACATGTTTGCCTGTTTATTTATATAACACAAGCAGAACTGGCCTATTTACATATAAATGGGTAAATAGGCACATCTACTTAAAATTCAGAGGACTGTGTGAAATAAGATGAAACAAATAAATATTTTAACAAACAAACGGCATAACAACAAAAAGGAAAGCATATGCACCTTGGTTTCTTTAAGGGAAATCAGATACGCAGCCATGAAGCACGCGATCCCATCGACTATATCATCTTGCCTAACTAAAACATAATCTTCATCGGACACGATATCTCCACCTTCCCAAACTTCATTTTCATTGACCAAGTCCCAAGAACTATTTTCTTCTGAAATATGTTCCATAAAAATTGTTAGCATTCACCATTTAAACTACTATCTGTATGCTACTAGAGTTAACACAATGTTGCTTACTACTTTTACTTGCTGTACAAAAATTGTCAAAAAGCATGTTCAAAGATGCATACAATTAAATGTGACGATCAACAACTTTACCTAAAAAATGCGTCGATTTGCATAAAGTTTTACTTCATACGTGTCAATTCAAACTTTTAGCTAAAAACGGAACGGGCTAATTGGCTGACGGGGCCAAAAGTTGTAAAACTCTAAAGTCTACTTTAATACGTACAACATCATACATCGATCAATTCTAGAACTTGGATTATTACTATTACAAATAGGCCATGCATTCAGTTAGAATATAGAAGAGGTTTTGCTACATACCAGCTAAGTTCTGCGGAACTGAAACCTGTGCACTCTCTAGTTTCTCAAGGAAATCAGGGCCTTCAACTCTTGACTTTAGTAGGCTGCATAGCTACATAACAGAAAAAAAAAATCAGAAACATACTTAAGCTAGTATCATATTTATAGCTAGATAGTTTATAGACACTGTAGGATAAATACTAGTTATTTCACCACCATATTTGAAATTCATGTTTGGACCAACGTTTTGCCCATGTGTCCTATTTCCTAGCTAAATAGCAAGTGATCTGACCAATTTGTCCATGTTAATTTGAAGTGATGATAATAGAGATCGCTGACGAATCTATAGGGAAATAGTATTGGGCCAGAAAAGAGGACTAGTGGGAATAAAAGATAACGAGAGATGAGGCACAATGGCTAAACAAGTAACTTTAAGTCTTATGCTTCATCCCTACCAACTACATACATTAAAATCTTGACCTCCACAGCTCCGTCAACATTCGGAGGGAAATCTGTACTTTCTTTCAAAGATATGAAACATCAATGTCTGTTCCCTCAAACTATCACTAACTGGTCTACGACTTGAAGATAACTCGGGAATCATAAGTTACAGACGTAACTTCAGATTCATCTCAATAATCAGTGTTCCTACAGCTACCTATCTGTTTCCTCAAATACAATCAATTGACCCTAAATGATCCAAAATTATCAGAAAATCAAAATCTACAAAACACCCAAAACTGATGATTGCAAAGCTCCCTTTAGAAGCACATCCAAGCACCCCCTAATATCATAATACATAACAATTTAGCTTCCAAATGGAAGTCAAACTCATCAGGTTAAAATTCAAAAACTAATTCATATTTGGATATGAAGCCTGATTTGGTCTGTACATCAAGACATAACTTCCCGCATCCAACTTCTATAATAGAGAGCTTAGGGCATCGTTTCCACCTCGCCGTATTCTAGCAATTTTAAAGAAACCATATTGCAACACTTTTTTACTACTAATATTCAAGGGACCTGTAGTACAAGTTGAAGCAATGGCAACGGATATCCAAAGTGCTAAGATGATGCTTGCCTGCTTGGATGTGCATCTTTTTCAAAATCAGATACTAAGATAATCAAGTCTTTAACACAAAAGATAATTGTGCTACTCCAATATGATTACTTAATCCTAGATACCTCAATAGCATAAATCATAACAATCATAATTAATTGCTACCCCACATACTCTAAAACTTATTAGGTCACAATATTCACCAAAAAATGCATATCCAAATACTCCTAAATATAGTACATAACATGTGCTTGTTTTTCGTTCCATGTGATTTACTTTTGCTACATGTGCAATCAACTATCCTAACAATAACTTCAATCCCAAAGGCAAGCATTAAAATTCAAGCAAAATCTGATCAAATCTCGATTCAAAAACCTCATAATCCATGCTTATAAACACTTCGTTAATCATAATTAAGATCATAAATTCGCTCTTTAATCTCCCAATCATCATCCCTTCACAAAATCAACATAATTAATGAAACAGTTCATCAAACTAATAAAACCTAATTTACCAAATCAGCTTCGCCGTCTTGCCCCGGCGATCCACGGCGGCCGGTGCTCGGTCCGGCAGAATCATAACCATCATCACCATTTTCATTACCATCATTATCTTCTTCAATACAACCGGTAGTACTAAGTAATTCAAGTGCTCGTTGACATTGATTAAGAACTGCCTCTAGGGTTTTCCTTTTAACACGAACTTGATCACGTTCCGAATTCACTCTCTCAACGGCACCGTTGATTACGGGTTTAGTACCACCTGATACTTCAATAACCTCCATCTATAAACCCTAGGTTAATTGATAATATTAGTAATACATATGTAATCTATACATACAGTAAATTGAATTCTAAAAATTAAACCCTAAAAGTCGAATTTGGTGAAATTGATGGAAAAAAGATGGATATTGAAGAGTAAAAGATAGTTGAATTGATTAAATTCCGTGTAAAAAATGATATTTGTTGGATTGGAATTGTTATTGTTGTGGGGTTGGGAGTGCTGGCGTGAGCCGCCTACGTACCGTCTCCATTATTGATGCTGTATAATTGGGTATAAGCAAACTACAAACAAAATCTTGGGGTTTTCCCAATAAATTAATTAAATAATGATAATGATATATTTTTATCTTTATTTTTTCATTAAACAGGAACGGTATTTTGTTGGGAAAAGAATTAGTTAGTGTTCAAGTATTTGTCCACTGATAAAAACAAAAAACGGTAACTAAACCTATCTAAATGGACTTATTAGTAAGAAAATGATAGTCTTTTAAGGACAGTCAATAAGAAAAAGCTTATTGTATAATCCTGTTAAATGTCTTTATTTATTATAGTTTGCTACTTTGCTGGTTATTATACCATTATTAACGTGTAAAAATGGTTCTATTGACAACTCTAAAAATTATCATTAACAATCTCATCTCATATAGTTAAAGAAAAGAAAAAAAATATAAAGGATATGTTGCAAGAATTGTGTTCCTGTGTTGAAAATAATAGAAATTTTTTTACTTATTTTGTATATTCAGAGAATTTAAATGAAGTACCCATTTATGGAGTAATTCTTTTAGACTTCCGAAAATCTCAACCCTTTCCAATTTTGAATAGACGATTAGGAAATTAACTGAAGTAGCTTTATGGAGTAATTCTTTTTTTTTATTCTATTTTATTTAGGGTAAATTGTCTGAGAATGTATTGAAGTTTCTCAAAATTCCTATTGTATGCATTTTACTTTCAAAACTCTTATGGTGGTGAGGTGGAGATGATAGTGGTTGGTGATTGGAGAGGTGTAAATTGGTTGTGATGGTGTCCTAGGAAGAATGGTTTTTTCAGAAAAAATGGTGAAGATGCTTTGGAAACGGTGGCGGTAATGATGTTATGGGTTGGTGGTAAGGGAGGTGTAAGTTGGTTGTTGTGGTGTTGCAAAAAAAAAAAATAGTGTCACAGGTAAAAATTGTGAAAATGGTGATGCCGTTGTGGATGGTGATGTTGTGGAGATGGTGGTGAGGTGGAGATGATAGTGGTTGGTGGTTAAGGAGGTGTAAATTGGTTGTGGTGTTGTCGCTAGAAAAATGGTGTTGCTAGAAAATTAAAGAAGATGATGACGTGAAAAAAAAATGTATCCATATTTTAGTGACATATCACTGAATGCCAGATAACCGTTGTTTCGGGTAATAATGACATACATTAGGAGTGATTAGTAATTTTGATACACACAGTAGGAGTTTTGAAAGTAGAATGCATACGATAGAAATTTTGGAAGAGTTCAATACATTTTCAAACAATTTGCCCTTTTATTTATGGTTTTCTCTTCGTCACTCCAAAACCATACTTGAAGAGACGACTTATAGTGTAACATCCCAAAATAGTCAGAAATTTAAAGTTTAACGGTTTTGGTGTGTAGGCTGCGACTTTAATGGTAAAGTCGCAGGTGGTGACTTTACGAGCCCTGCGACTTTAATAATAAAGTCACAGGACGGAGCTGAGTGAAATAATTGAGGAGTTAAAGTGTAATTCGCGATTTTTTTATATATATATATATATGAATTTCGTCTGAACAATTCCAGAAACATTCTAGCAAACTTCTGAGTCGGTTTAGAGAGAGAAAACGAAGGAATAGAGAGAGAAAGTGAGAATCAAGTTTTAAGAACTTAAAATTGAAGCAATTGAACCGTGAATTCAAGGTAAGGCTTCGAGTATTATGTGTTATAATTGTTATTACGTGATTTGAACGGATTAGAACGGATTAATTTGAGTATATCAAGTCTGAATTCGAGAATTTCAGATTTGGGGTCTGATCTGTTCGTCGTGCAACTTTAATGATAAAGTCGCAGTATGCAACTTTAATGGTAGTATCCCACAAGACTGACTCCAGACTTCGACTTTAATGGTAAAGTCGCAGTATGCGACTTTGAGCTGTTCTGCGACACTAATGATAGTGTCGCATGATGTGTTATGGCGACTTAAAAGAAGTGTCGCTAAATTTATAAAAGAGTTAATTATTTTATATGTGGTGTACAGATCGGTGCTTCGTACGTGATAATCGAGGGCACTCAACCACATAATTTCGGAGGTAAGTAATAAGAGAATATAAATTGAATGAGAATATCCAGATTGCAGGAGTACTTGAGTGTACTGTATTAATTCAACGATTAAAGTGTTGTTATTAGCCCTCTTTATGCTGAGTGATCATAAATGGATTGGTCGTGTGAATATTAGCCCTCTTTCGGCTGAGTGATCATAAATGGCTTAGCCGTGTGAATATTAGCCCTCTTTATGCTGAGTGATCATAAATGGCTTAGTCGTGTGAAAGCAGTGTTATTACTGACCCTCTTTATGCTGAGTGATCATAAATGGCCTAGCAGTGCGATTGTGAACCCTAATTGGGCAAAGTGATTATAAATGGTTACAGTGTTTTATGAGATTTCTATCTTAACTGTTAATGTGATTCTGTTACTTACTAAGCTTGTGTGCTTACTCGTTATGTTGTTGCTGTTTAATACAGGTGGGTCGAGTAAAGGGAAAGAGGGTCTTGGGAAGGAGCCGCGGTGCGAATAGTGGTGTGCTTACTATTGCTAGTAGTAAGTGTTTACTCCCGTTAAATCATGGTCGGATATTTAAGGAGTCTTTTGAAAGGGAAAAACACACGTTTGTAATATTTGTAAACGATGCGTTGTTTATATGTATATAAAAAGTGTTATTTATCATCAATGAAGTGTTGTACACAAAAAAAAAAAAAAATCTGGGCATTACATATAGTATATGTTCAAAATGTTTTTCTATTACCGCAGGAAGTGTTTTGCAAAAAAAAAGATTTTTATTTTCTTAACAAATGTCGCTATTTTGTAATGTGATGTTGCATAGGTAGATACAACGTCAAATTATCGGCATTTCTCTCGTACATTTGTGAGCTTTATGTAAGAAAAAGAAGGGATCATGTTATCAAGAGCAACAAAAAGTGCATATTCATGTTGGTGGCTAGCCACATCAAGACTAAGAAATCAAAATGGCTAGACCAGAATCTCTTAGGTACATTACATATGATATAATTTCTTAATCCCAAAAGGTTGTTATTAATTAGCTCTTGTCTCATAATTTGTCAGAAATGTTCACACTTTTTTATGTTTTTATATTGGCTAAATAGATATGGAGGAAAAGGTTGAGTACATACTCAAAATTATGATGCGGGCCCAAGTGTGGAGGATCGGGCCCTTGGGTTCATGAAAAAGGCCGTAACTTGGGCTAGGAGTGTCCGTTTAAGGCCCATGACCAGGCGAAAGAAAGCTTGTGCCGAGCCCGACGTCGAGACTAGCCGCCATAGGCGGCTAGCCCAACTTTCGGTCCCAAATTCGCTGTATTTTATGAGTTATGGACATTTTTATGTTTTTTTTCCTATTTTGGTGGACTTTGTTTTTGGGCTAGAGTCCGGCCCGTTTATCTTTTTTGGCCCGTTCGAAATTCTGGTTCTTTTTTAGGGTTTGATGAACATTATGGGGCAGCTAGTTTTTGTTTGAATGAAATTTCAATTTTCTCTCAATTTGAGGTGAATTTTAACCTAATTATTGGTATTCTTTTTAATCAACAATAGTTGGAGGAATCGTTCCTGGTATTCGTGTGAATCAACAGGCTCGATTTGTGTTATCTTAATTTTAGTCTACATCAGTTGGTATCAGAGCTAAATTTCCTGATCAGGATGCCGCCAAGGAGAACTAGGAATGTTAATGACGTTCATGACCAGGATTTTGAGCAGCGTCTTATGGCGCGAATGGAGGAGAGGTTTGATCAATTTGTTGATCAGTTGGCTGATCAGATGAACGATCTGATCAATCACAGATTGCGTGGTATTCATAATCGTAACCGTCGGGAAACTGAAGATGAACAGCCAGAAAACCCGTTCTTTGAGGGTGATGGTTCATCTTCTGATGAGCAACCAGAAAGGCGTCCAAGGCAAAATCAGAGAGATGATAATAGGCGTTGGGAGTCTGGAATGAGAGTCAATATACCAGAGTTTGATGGGGGATACTTTGAATCCAGAATGGTTCATCGATTGGCTTGCTGCTGTTGAAGAAGTATTCGAATTCAAAGAGGTTCCTGAAAGTAAAAGGGTTTTATTGATCGCTACCAGGCTACGTGGTAGGGCATCCGCTTGGTGGCAACAATTGAAACTGACAAGGGAGAGAGTTGGGAAGTCCAGAAACGTGACTTGGGGAAAAATGAAGAAATGTATGAGGGCCAATTTTATTCCTCATAATTACCAACGTTTAATGTACCAGCGGTTGCAAAATCTAAAACAGGGGGCCAAATCTGTTGAAGATTATATAACCGAATTTTATCAACTGATTGCAAGGAATGATATTCAAGAAATTGATGAACAGTTAGTCTCTCGTTACATTGAGGTTTAAGAGTCCAGATTATGGATTCTGTTAATATGTTTGATCCAGTGACGCTTTCTGATGCATATCAGCGTGCATTAACTTTTGAAAAACAAAACCGACGGGTTGGAGGCTCATCTTTGTCTACCACAATTGGGGTAGTTCGGGCTCGGGTAACGTGCCACCTCGTTTTGGGTCTAATCAACCAAGAACAGGGGGTAATAACTTGAAATGTTTTAGCTGTGGTGAGACTGGTCACCGCCAATCAGAATGCAAAAAGAATGGTAAACGACACTTGTATGTTGAACCTGAAGATTGGCAAGATGATGGTGCAGATGAAGAGTATGAAGAGGCCCCAGTGTATGATGAAGAACCCGAATATGAAGAGGAGGTAGTGACTGGTGATGTGGCGACTAATTTGGTTGTGAGGCACTCTTGCTTTACACCAAAGGCTGTTGGTGATGATTGGCTGAGACACAACATCTTTCAGTCAACCTACACTGTTTTGGGTAAGATTTGTACCTTCGTTATTGATTCGGGTAGTTGTGATAATCTGATATCCGAAGAGGCGGTACAAAAGTTGGGTTTGAAAATAGAAAATCGCCCTAAACCTTACAAGCTCCAATGGCTTAAGAAAGGTGGTGAGGTGACAGTATCTAAGCGAGTTCTTGTTCCTTTTTCTGTTGGCCTGTCATACAAAGATGATGTTTGGTGTGATGTGGTTCCCGTGGATGCCTGCCATCTGTTATTGGGTAGACCTTGGGAATATGACCGTAGTATAACTCATAACGGGAAAACTAATACCTATAGTTTCCTGTTTGGTGGGGGTGAAGATAACCTTGATGCCTAGTAAACCCAAGGAATTAGTCAGCAAACCCACTGGTACTTTGTAGACACTTTCTCAGTTTGAGGGCGAGTTGGAGATGGGGGATGAGGTTTTTGTGTTGATAGGGAAGGATGTAACTGAAGATAGCCAAGTTCCCGAGGCTATGATTCCTTTACTTGAGGAATTTTCTGATGTTTTTCCAAATGATTTACCTAATGGATTGCCACCTTTGCGTGACATCCAACATCACATTGACTTAGAGCCTGGTTCACAATTGTCAAACAGGCCACATTACAGGATGAGTCCGGGGGAGCGCGAAGAGTTGCGTCGGTAGGTTGAGGAGTTGATTTCTAAGGGCCACGTTCGGGAAAGCATGAGCCCTTGTGCTGTTCCTGCTCTATTGACTCCAAAGAAGGATGGCACATGGCGTATGTCTGTTGACAGTCGCGCCATCAATAAGATAACTGTGAGGTACATATTTCCTATTCCCCGACTTGATGATTTGCTTGACCAGATTAGTGGTGCTTCAATTTTTACAAATTTGTATCTAAAGAGTGGGTGCCAGATTCGTCTTAGACCTGGTGATGAATGGAAGACTGCCTTTAAGACCCGTGAAGGGTTGTATGAATGGTTGGTGATGCCATTTGGTTTATCAAACGCACCTAGTACTTATATGCGTGTGATGAAACGGTTGCTTAGGCCTTTTATTGGAAGCTTTGTGGTTGTTTATTTTGATGATATTCTCATCTATAGTGCTTCTTTCAGTGAGCATATCGACCATGTGAGGCAGGTTCTAGCCCTACTTCGCAGGGATAATTTCTATGCAGCCACAAAGAAGTGTGTATTTATGACCCCTAAAGTTCTATTTTCAGGGTATGTTGTTTCTGGTGAGGGGATACAGGTAGATGAATCCAAGGTAGCAGCTGTTCAGGAGTGGCCAACTCCCACTACCATTACTGAGGTTCGTAGTTTTCATGGGCTTGCGTCTTTTTATAAGGGATTCATCCCACATTTCTCGTCTATCATGGCCCCAATAACAGATTGTATGAAGGGAAAGACATTTTTATGGACAGAGGAGGCAGAATTGGCTTTTCGGATTATAAAAGAAAAGCTCACTACAGCACCAATTCTGGTATTGCCTAACTTTTCCCAAGTTTTTGAATTACATACAGATGCCTCACAGGTTGGAATTGGTGGGGTTCTCAGCCAAAGTGGTCGACCTGTTGCTTATTTTAGTGAAAAGTTGACTGGGCCGAAGTTGAGGTTTAGTACTTATGACTTGGAGTTTTATGCGGTGGTCCAAGCTGTAAAGCATTGGCGCCACTATTTGTTTCATAAGGAGTTTGTTTTGTTTACTGACCATGGTTCTCTAAGACATATTCGAACTCAAGATAAGGTATCACATAAGCATGGGCGTTGGTTAGCATTTCTTGAGAAGTTTACTTTTGTGGTCAAACACAAAACTGGTGTTTCGAATCGAGTTGCTGATGCCTTAAGTAGGAGGAGTAATCTGCTTGTGTCTATGCGGGTTGATGTACCGGGGTTAGATAACATTCGTGAGCAGTTAATTATTGACCCGTTCTTTTCTGTTGTTCTGCAGGGGGTACAATCTGGGCAGAAATCAGAATTTCTGTTACATGATGGCTTTCTTTTTAAAGGGAATCAGTTATGTATTCCTGACTCGAGTCTTCGTTTGCAAATTATTAAGGAGTTACATGGTCAAGGGCATGTCGGTCGTGATCGCACTTTACAGCTGGTGCAATATTCTTATTTCTGGCCCACTATGAGGAAAGAAGTGGATCGTTATGTAAAACGGTGTTGTATTTGTCAGGTTTCTAAGGGTACGGCTACTAATGCTGGACTTTATATGCCTTTGCCAGTTTCTTTACAGCCATGGGTGGATATAAGCATGGATTTTGTGTTGGGGTTACCTCGTACTCAGAGAGGTAATGACTCAATATTTGTTGTTGTTGATCGTTTTTCCAAGATGGTTCATTTTATTCCCTGCAAGAAGACAACAGATGCAGTTAATGTGGCTCAACTTTTCTTCCGAGATGTATATCGGTTGCATGGTTTGCCTTCTTCTATTGTTTCTGATCAGGATACTCGATTTCCAAGACACTTTTGGCGTAGCTTGTGGAGGATGGTAAATACCCAGCTCAACTTCAGTAGTGCTTATCATCCTCAAACTGATGGGCAAACTGAAGTTGTTAACCGGTCTCTTGGTAATCTATTGAGGTGTTTGGTAGGTGATCATGTCAAAGCAAGGGATCAGAAGCTGTGTCAAGCAGAATTTGCTCATAATCATGCTGTCAATTGAAGCACTGGGTTTAGTCCATTTCAGGTGGTTTATTCTACTCAACCACGTGGGCCTCTCGATTTGATGTCTCTTCCTGTTTCTGTTTCTGGTTCTGTTCCCAAGAAAGTGCAGGATTTTGTTGAAGGGTTTCATGAAGTTCATAAAGCTGTTCGTGACAATCTAATTCAAGCCAACTCAAAGTACAAGCAAGATGCGGATCAAAGGCGGAGGCATGTGGATTTTGAAGTGGGTGACTTTGTGTGGGATGTTTTAACTAAGGATCGGTTCTCGGTTGGTGAGTACAATAAGTTATCAGCTAAAAAGATTGGTCCAGTGGAGATTGTGGAGAAGATCAATTCTAATGCTTATCATTTGCAGCTACCAAGTCATGTTTGTTGTTCTGATGTGTTTAATGTGAAGCACTTGTTTCCTTTTCATTAAGATTCTTCAGATGATGAGCCAGCTGCAAATTCGAGGTCGAATTTTGTCTATCCAGGGGGAATGATGCGGGCCCAAGTGTGGAGGATCAGGCCCTTGTGTTTCTTGAGGCCCAGGATCGTGTATCAAAAAGGGGTTCACGAAAAAGGCCGTAACTTGGGCTAGGAGTGTCCGTTTGAGGCCCATGACCAGGTGAAAGAAAGCTTGGGCCGAGCACGACGTCGTGATAAACCGCCAAAGGCGGTTATCCCAACTTTCGGGCCCAAATTCGCTGTATTTTATGAGTTATGGACCTTTTTATGTTTTTTTCCTATTTTGGTGGACTTTGTTTTTGGGCTAGAGTCCGGCCCGTTTATCTTTTTTGGCTCGTTCGAAATTCTGGTTCTTTTTTAGGGTTTGATGAACAACTAGTTTTTGTTTGAATGAAATTTCAATTTTCTCTCAATTTGAGGTGAATTTTAACCTAATTATTGGTATTCTTTTGAATCAACAATAGTTGGAGGAATCGTTCCTGGTATTCGTGTGAATCAACATGCTCGATTTGTGTTATCTTAATTTTAGTCTACATCAAATTATTACTAAATATGGAGACTCATTTATATCTCAGGCTGAATAATACTATAGAAAAAGACCCGAGATTGTAAACTTTGTATAAGATACTTTTCGAGGATATCAAGCATTAGCCGAAAGCTATGATCATTTGTCAAAGGATCTAAAAAGTGGTAACTTAACCATGACACACTATTGTCTTTCCCGAAAGAGTACGATTGTCATTTGACGAAGAAGACTGAAGATTTCTTATCAAATTGTGACGAAAATGAGAACAAGCTCCAAAATAGTTCAAATGTTCCTACACCGTTGCCTTTGCCAGCGAAACCAAACACTCCAAAAATGGGAAATGTAGCTCAAGCCATGCTAAAGAAAAACTCTGAAATGCCCACAAAAATGATGTCAAAGAGAGGACTAGTCAAGATAGGTGTTGATGAAAGCACTCGTTCAGGATTGAGTAAAGATAAGGCACTTGAGGGGATCGATAAGCTTCAAAAGGTAATATTAGGGTTTCAGACTGATAAAGAGTTCAGACGAGAATGTGTTGTCTACGTATTCGGAAATTGAGAACAATATCAATGACATGCATACCAAAATCAGCAATTTACACCAAGAGTTTGATGTTGGTACAATGATCGAGGATAAAGACTCTCAAACCCTTATGTCATCTTCAACATTAAAGATGTGTAAGGAAACACTTGACATCTCAAAACATAAACAAAAACGCGTCAAAAAAGAGGCAATTATGGAACACAAAAAAGTTGATGAGAATAGGAAAAAGTTTGAGCTTTAATAGCTTGTAACAACAATAATTCGGGCATGAAGAACTTGGAGGAACCTATTGAACATGTTAAGGATGAAAAAAGCAAATATTGAAGAGAAAGAATTGAAAAGCTTTGAAGAAAATAGAAAGAATTTAGATGGGAACTCTCACAAAATACGTGTTGAAAGTCAACAAATGAGTAAGGCTGACCAAGAAAAGATGAAAATATCAAAAATGGAAATGAAAGTATGAATTTGAAAAAGATGAGCAAATGACTATCTCTGAAGTTGCTGAGAAGATTGAACAACTTGTTGATAATGTAATCCGTTGAGCCATTGGTTGCTGACCAACTTAGTCATTGGAGAAACCATCACTAGAAATGATGAAGTCAAAACTCCAAAACTGTAAATTGAGTCACGGGTCGTTGGTCAACCTAGTCACTGCTATGAAGATGAAGTCAAGCTCTCATTATAGAAGAAGAAGATCACTGAGTGAATAAATCTCAACTATGTGTATTTTTCTCAGTAGTGATGCAGAAGAGGTTTACTCACTCAAACAATAAACACAACAGTCGCTGCTGAAAAATGAAGGGAGGTCACTGGAAGATAACAAGTCAAGTCACTCTACAAGAGCATGTTAGCTCGCAATGAGTGAGGAAGCCTATTACTCCTCCAACGACTTCAGAAATAAAAGATTAAAATCTCGATAAGTTACATCTCGCTAGTGTGAGGTCCATGATCAATATTGCATTAGCAACCTTCAAAGATAAAGTGATCGAATGCGTGCCATCAAGCTTCATTGTGATTGGTGGAAAATCAACACACGTATGAAACATGATCAGAAGGGGACCACAAGATGTTCCTTTTTATCCGTTTGTCTGTTACAAGGAAGCCAATCACACATCAGCATGTGTCATTCTGTTTTTCCTAGAATTCAGGAGATCTTTATGAGAAATATTGTACTTAGACGTTTACCAATTTGCATCTATCAATTAATTAGTTAGTGATAAAGTTTGTCTAAGTTCAAATTTGAGTTAGTGAGTAATAGTTTAATTTGTATGTCAGTTATTATATTCTCACAACGAGTGTTACAGTAAACTTGTAATTTTGTATTGAATTAATCTAAGACTTGGTTTGGTTATTCCACATTTGATACTTTGGTGTAATTTTTTATTAATAAATTCGTCATTCAAGATATTGTTCCTTCTACTCTTTGTTATCAGCTTTCATACTTACAATATATACTCTATTACTGAACAAGTGTTCTAAACTTATTAATAACCTGACTAAAAGTTTTAAAATACACAATTAAGTATTAAATTGTATTCAACACCCCCCCCCCCCTTTCTACAATTCAAGCTATGTTGTAACTTCATATCACTTAGTTCACAAGGTTATCTCATATTGCACTCATAATGTGGTTATGATTCGAGAATGAAGAGCTTTGTGAGCACCTTCAAAGCTTGGAAGAAGAGAAAAAGATCCTTATTGATGATTCAAATAATATGAAAATTAAGATTAAAATATTAGAGGAGCAACCGGAAAGAGTTCAAGTCCTTGATCACAAAGTTAAGGAACAAAATATACACTTGGAAATAAGTTTTGATGAGGTGAGTGTTTCCCTTGATAATTTTTTTAACTAACCTTTGATTCCAAAAGCGGATGAAATAATTCAATAAGGCGATAAAATTTTAAAATTAAAAATGAAGACTAAATTTTTTTTGCGAAGTTAAAAGATAAAAATGGTTATGGATCCTTCAAGAATAATGATCTTGAAAATTAAGCAAATGAAGAACATCAAAGAAAAGATAGTGATAGCTTAGAGGGTTATGAAGAAAAAAATTGAGAAACATGAAGGTGAAGAAGATAAAGAAGATGAACATCGAATGTTAACTGAAAATGTGATCAACAAAGATATAAATATTGAATGCATAGGTGGTGAAGAAGATGAACCAAATCTTAAACTAATATCCTCACATGGAATAGAGGATAGAAATAAAATGTTACTTGAAGAGTACTCATCAACATTAAGAAGCTACAAAGAAGTAAAAAAAAAAGCTTAATGAAGTGGAAAAGATGAATCGTGCACGCTCTTTCAAATTCGTTGTGCAATTGAAAATATTAAAAAGTTCGAATGAAATAAATGACAGAGAAAACTAGTCTTATATGACGCTCGTTAGTGTCCTAAAAGGGTATTTTATAGGACGTTTTACCTAATTCACATAATACGACACTTATTTATTAGTCCCATAAATGCCTATTGCAACACATATGAGGTCCTAACATACTAAAAAATAGGACGCTTTTTGATGTTCTAAACTTTAATATATGTAGCCTACTATTATCTTTCGAGACACGCATAAACGTCCTAAAAAGTCTAGTATGATGAAATAATACATATTATTAATACTCTTATGAGGATGAAGAAATATGTCCTAATACAAATAGTTTTTAGGACCAACTTTAGCGTACTAACACAATACACACATTTGGTCATATTAATATTAAATAATATCAATAGCATCCTAAGAATTGTTTTCTTTGAATACGATTCAATATTACAATATAAAACAATATATTACCTAAAATTATACTAGTTAGTGTTTATTATTTACTTACATTGTATGAGTACAAATATTATTCAATAAATAGAAAGAGAATAAATTAAATGATGATTCAAAGAGTCATTCAATAACAAAAGTGTAACCAAATAAAGTAATAACAGCATCCAAAATAAAGTCTACTAACAATTATATGATAAATCAAGAGTAACAATCACACGACAAAAATAATAATTAAAAAACATAGTTTTGAGTCCTCGCGCACATTCTTCACGCATCACCTACAATGAAACAATATATACATAAGTATAAAGTTTAGGGTAAGGGTTTATTTCAAGAGAACAATATTAAAGTCGGATATATTATAACGGTCGTGATAGGCTAATGATCTGAGGGCTGTTGTACAGGGATGTTGTATGTATGGATATATAGTGGATAGATGATATGTATGATCGTGCATGATGTTTTGTATATATCGATGTAAAAGTAATAAAATTTTCCTTTTTCTAAAAAAAAAATAAAAAAAAAGAGGTCAGGAAGATTGACATACCGAAATGAATGTACAAGGCCATGCAGTACTTGCACCAACATCATCTTCAATTGTGACAAGTAAGTCGAATGGCCTCACCAAACGTTCATATCTTTTTATAGGAACTTGAATATTTACCTCACACCGACCCAATTTCACCACCAACATGCTCATTCGGATCCAAGCTCTTAATCCTACCTTTCGCTACAATCTCAGTAGAGTTTAAAATATTTCGAAGGTAAACTTCAATTCCAACCTCCAAAATTGTATTTTCAACCAAAGTGTCAATCATATTCAAATAAACATGTATACATCAATCAACAAATTTACTTAAATCATAAAAACTATACAAATAAAACACATCCCCGTAAAGGGACACTTGAGTCATTAATACAATATTCGCTCGACCCTTCCCTCTGTGGCTCTTTGCCTTTTAATTAACAAGGAAGTTTAGTATAAATAATTACAAGACTTAAGAATGTTAACTAAAACTATTCAAATATGCAACGGAGATATGTAAATAGTGCGATGTTAGGTGATGTGTTAATAGAAATCAAAGTACATACAATTGCTTTTTCAGCTTCCTTCTTCTTTGTAGTTCCATCTTTAGAGAAGCAGGCACGAAACATTTCCATTCTACTTGGTTCACATCTCGAAGATACTTGTTTCAACAAAGTTCAAGTTTTATATTATAAAACATATAAACATATTACATTATTATTATCTAAACTACACATAATCTCAAATGGAAATGAGATTGGGAAAACTCTTTGTGATCTATAGAGGATTTTTCCACCATAATTCTTTGACGTCATGGTTCATCTTTCCGTTCATCTTGCTTTAGAAGCCAAAATAGTTGGACCAGTACATTACCGTTGGATGTATCCAATCGAGAGGTATGTAATAATATTTTAATTGATACTTAGTTTTATATTTCATTAATCAAACTTTGATTTTTTTATCACCTAGGTATTTGTGTACGCTAAAATCTTATGTGCGGAGTAGGAGTAAACCTGAAGGTTCAATTGCAGAAGGGTATTTAGTAGAAGATTGTAGGCCGTTTTGTTCATTCTACCTATCCCCTGATGTTGAGAATAGACATAACAGAGCAAGTCAGAATTATGATGATGGTGGTCGTGTCGACGTTTTACCTATCTTTTCAATGCTAGGTCGATCGGTGGGTGCCATAGACTTTGACTAAAGCACATACTTATGTATTGTTCAATTGTAAGAAAGTTGAGGAATTCATCAGTTAATTATATTTTCAGAAATGATCGAATTCATACTAATAGTCTTGTATTTTTTATTCTGAATGTTTTATTATATTTATCATGGAAGTGAACATCTTCAAATTGTCCGTAATCAAAATCGGCGATTGCGCGAGCATGAGGTTCAATGAATTCATAGTGAAACTTTTGAGTCATGGTTTCACGATTATGTAAGTAATAAGCCTAAATTGTATAACATCTTAAACTCCAACTACTCAAATTTTATGCTAAAATTAGCACATCTTACCTAAATTCAGGTTGAGGACCTAAATAATAGAGGGGATCATAGGATCCATGAAGAACTAAGGACTTTAGCAAGTGGTCACAATGAGGTTGTGAAACAATATAAGGGATTTATCATAAATGGTTTTAGATTTCACACAAAAGATCTTGAAAGTAAAAGAAAAACATAAAATAGTAGAGTTATGCTCGAGGCTATGACGAATAGCTTCACTAGTGCTAGAGATAGCAATCATGTTATAGGAGATGTAACCTACTATGGGGTGTTAAATGACATTATTGAGTTAGACTATTCTTTTGACAAGAAAGTAGTGTTGTTCGATTGTGATTGGATCTCAAACGGTAGGAGGAAAAGAATCGATGAGAATGGGTTTACGTAACTTAATTTTAAAGGTTTAAAGCCTCACAATGAGCCATTTATACTAGCGAGTCTAGCACAACAAGTGTTTTATGTTGAGGACCCTGTTCACAAAGGGTGGCATGTTATGATCAAGACAACAACTAGAGATTCTTATGATATGAGTGAACAAGAATGTCTAGATGATGTTGAAACGTATTTGCAGAGTAATGCATCTAGCGTTCCCAAGATGATGACAATATGGATATTGACTTGATTAAATGGGAACAATTGTTTACACAAATACCCCAATTCTAGATGGAGGTGAAGATAAACTGGAAACAAATTAGTTATATAATTATCAATTTCCTTTGATTGGATCTCGTGTAAATCTCAGGTTTGTCTCATATACTTCTCATAAGTACTTATGATTTAATTTGTTTAGTTTATGCTTTAATGAATTATGCTGGTGTTGATGGTGAAGTGACGATTTATATTACGTATGTCTTTTAAGAAATGACTTAGTTTAGATTGAGATCTCAATTTTTCATTTTCTATTTTTCTGTACATTATTACCAAGTTATTTTCAGCAACAATCTCCTGTTTTTGGTTTGTTGTTATTTGTTTTTTGCTTGCTGTTTTCTGCTTGCTATTTTCTGTTTATTGTTTGTTGTTTGCTGTTTGTTGTTTCCTGTCTGCTATTTGCTATTTGCTGTTCTGCTGTTTACTGTTCTCTGTTCTATTGTTTTCTGTTTGTTGGTTGTTGTTATCAGTTTGTTGTTTGATGTTCTACTGTTTTTTGTTTGCTAGTTGCTGTTATCGGTTTGCTGTTTTCTACTTTCTATTTGTTGTTTTCTATCACTATGTTTCAACCATGGATCTATCTAATGTTATTTTTTTATGATTTCTCCCACCAGGTTTAAACTATGAAACCACCTTCACAAAAACCGACTATTTGACCACCACTACTTTGTTGTACTGGAAAGAAGAACAAATCAAATTACTACTAATATTAAGAGTTTTTCTATGAGCTTTTATAGGTTTTATGTTTATTTAATTACTTATAGAAGATGATTGGGTACCTTGGGTGAGAATGATTGCAAAAAGAACACTAAGATGGGCATTAAGGTGAATCAAATATTGTAGTTTTTCAAATCATCATAGATTGCTTCGAGTAACTATATTTGTTTGGATTGTTCTACATGATTTGTTAGTATTGTTTTGAATGCTAAAACTGTTTGGATATTTTTAATTTCATTTCCGATTGCTTTTGGGACTTTAAAGTCATCACAGATTCTTTGAGTAACTCTATTTGTTGGGATTGTTTAAGTACTAAAATTATTGTTATGTTTATATGGAAAAGCTTTTGAAGTTAATAGTTTGGTTAAATCATTGGAAATGTTATAGTAGGATTTGGAATTGGTGTTATTGTCGTGATAATGAGTCTAAGAGTGTAGGGAATTGATGTTGGTGCAATAACTGTTGTTGTAAATTAGAGATAAAACAACATTTATTGTTGTTAACTTTCATAGGTCGAAGTGGTTGTTTGCAATTTGAGCTATTTAGAAAAAATGATGGGAATTAGTACAAGAGATGGTTAGTAGGACATGAAAAGATTAATGTGCAAAACCCACAAAAATATGTTTCTCTTGTTATGTAACTGCTAAAAACTAGAATATTGTTTAAATCGTCGATAAATGTCGATCAATTGTTATACGAGTACCCATGACTACCACGTGTGCCCTTGATTCATTAGACGCTGACTACTAAGTGTCCTATAAAACTTAATAAAATATTCAAATATCATGTGTCCTATTATACTCTACAATAATAAGGTACCATAAAATAACCGTCCAATAATACTCGATGTAATAAGAATTGCATATCATGTGTCCAATTAGCCTCTACTATAATAAGACCTTGATGAATAAGAGTAATGTAAGACTTAACGTAATAAGATTTGGATATCAACTGTCATAATAGTATTTAATATAATAAGACCTTAACCAATAAGTGTCCTTTAAAACTCAATATATAAGACTTACATATCACGTGTCATATTAGCCTCTACTATAATAAGACCTCGATAAATAAGAGACATGTAAGACTTAACATAATAAGACTCAAATATTAAGTGTCATAATAGTCTATAATATAATAAGACCTCAACCAACAAGCATTCTTTAAAACTCAATATATATAAGACTTACATATCACGTGTCTTATTAGCCTTTACTATAATAAGACCTCGATGAATAAGCGTCCTATAAGACTTAATGTTATAAGACTAAAGTATTAAGTGTTCTAATAGTCTATAATATAACAAGACCTTAACCAATAAGCGTCCTTTAAAAGTTAATATAATAAGAGCCACATATAAAGTGTCCTATTAATCACTATAATAATAAGACTTTAGCAAATAAACATTCTATAAACTTAATGTAATAGGACCCACATATAAAATGTAGTAACAGATAACTTAATAATATGAACAAAAATTTGGAGCGTCCTGTTAGATGTTTTTGTAGGACGCCTTTCTAAAAGTGTCTCACGAAAAAAGTCCTATAGACCCTTTTTTGTTGTAGTGAGAAGATGATTTGCAACCTAGATTAACATCACTATCAGATATGCAAATCGAACTATCTAACATAACTAATGAGCGTCGAATGGCTGAAAAGGCAGTCAATAATTATCAAGCTGTGAGTTTTCAATGAGAGGTTCTTAACATGAAGTAATAAAATCTAAAGGTTTTAGACGAGTTACGAGTAGCATCTAAAAGGGTGAAACACTAAACATGGATATGATATAGAGAAGACTTTATCAAAAGTTGATGAAGATTTAGGTAAGAAGAAGTTCAAGCTCTAACAGAAAGGTTCCTTTTAGGTATTTTCTATTTAGGACTAAGCTAACGAAGAAACATAGGTCTTCTTCACTATTTACATGTATGAGTCCTTCATTGCAAAGAAGATACAGTAGTAATTCCCAACTATTACCCCAACCTAGTGAAGATAGTTGAGTGTATATATAACTCTTTTATTATTTATGAGTGTATAACATATCTCATGTTTTATTAATTAGTGTACTAATATTGACAGGTCTTTCAATCAATTGGGTAATTTCAAATTATGTATTTTACTTGGTGTGTTATATTGTTTATGTAATGCTTTTAATCCCCCTTACATAATGAAATGTTTTAGTGTTCGTCAAACACAACAAAGTGAACATCAAGGAGAGTTATCAGATCAAACAAATCACAATAATTTCAAGGGTGACTCAAATGTACACTAGTTAAATATTGAGTTGGTTAAGACACTTAGGCTTAGACCTTTACCTTGGAAAACACTATTTTAATCTTAATTTTAATCTTGATTTTGACCTTGTGGTGGATCTTGATTTGGTTCTTGATCGACTTGGCTCGTCTGTTCCATCGTAAGGAACCGTACAACTAAATCAGTTTTGAAAGTATTCCTTGCAATGACTAGGTTTTTGCTTGGGTTTCGGTTTTTCCTCCTCTTTGGAAGAAACACGAGCACGGCCAAGTGGTCGACTATTTTGCCTCTTCACAAGGACAAGCAGTAGCACAGGCTTCAGATAACCAGGTTCGAACCATTTTGAAGTATGAGGCATTGGGTTTATAGGCTCTATGCAGGCCGCTCGATATGTGTCCGAAGTGAAATACCTCTCCGCATTGCAGCTTACGTCGTCCTGTTCGAAGAAATAGGTCACTATCATAAAGTGTCCGCAAGGTAAAACGGACAACTCTCATGCATGCAACTGATTGTTTATGTTTCCAAGTTAACCGTCTCATTCATTTTCCAATCCACCAGCTCACAAATCATATTTGTGGATGGATTCACATTCCTGCTTAGTGATTTCCCGTCCTCTTACCTGTTTTGTGCTTGGCATATGGCGTGACTTGTGTTTTAACTCTGGTTGCGGTGTCTCAATGTTTGTAATACCATTGTTGTATCGACGATCGAAAAAATTCCAATAGTATTGTCACATGGAGTCTCCTTACATGCTTACTCATCGCGTTAAAGGACTCTGTACTATTAGTTGAGAGGTAAGCATAACATGTACGTGTTACATGAAGCCTGGACCATTTTTATTTCCCAAAATCTCTAAGAAACTTAGATGAGCCTTGTAAACGTCTAGAAATCACATCAAAATGGGGATCAAAATCTGACTTACAATAAACCTTACACATGTTCCAATAATTTTATTCGAAGTGTTTGACTTTGGAAGATTTTCTTCTCAAGTTCATCAACAAATGATGACAACATAGGGCATGAAATGCCTCTGGAATGAAAGTTGAAATATCGGTTGCAATTAAAGGAGCCCTATCAGAAACCATAGTCAGGTTATCAATCCCACCAACAGCTTCACTGGCGTCACGGAAGTTTCTCAAGAATCACGTCTAGACATCAATCCCACCAATAGACCTGTAGAACATTACCAATTTATCTTTCTCATATGTAAGCACATTCGTTGTTGTCCCTGGGTTATGTAGCTTCAGGTTGTGTTGGTCAAGGGGAAGCATTCGAAATGATTCTTCGACACTACCTCTCAACAACTATATAGCATAACACTTTGCTCTCTAGGCTTGGTTGTATGAAAGACTGATTTTAAAGTATTTTGTCATATCAAGTTTGATTTCTTTACCTCTGTATACACGTCCTTCTAAAGTCATCAACTCTTTTAAGATGTTACCAAGCATTTTCTTCCTTGCATGGCAGTTATTCAACATGATTTAAGTACGAGAACATATGTGAACGTCAACTAACGTCAACTTGGAAGTTGTTACCATCTCTAATACATGCTACATTTAACTTCCAGTCACAATCAAGCAATATACATTTTGTTGTATACCTTGTCTTGTCTGACTTTTTTGGCTTAATCTGAAAACTCTGTTTGAGCACTTGGTGTGCAATTGAAGAAGCAACTTATCTTTCTTTTCAAATATCTTTCCAACTTGAACCCAATAAGAGGGTTCATACATGGTAACTGGTCGTTTATTACTTTCTTCATCATTTTCGCATAATAGTGGAGGCATATTCCATGATATAGCCTTTTTTGGTGCTCTAGGTGGTATTGGTTTATCATATGTATCTCTTAGATCTGGCTCCTCATCATTATCATTATCATTATCATCATCATCATCATCATCATCATCATCATCATCATCATCAATGTGAATACCAAACGGATGGTCAAAAGGTTTAAGTGGATTGACATTTTCTTCATCATAATGATCATAATCATTAGTATGATCATTAGGAAGCGCCACATTATATTTTGAATTACCGTGATCATAGTGAACATCTTCATGATATTAGGAATATTTATGATCATTGTGGGTCTGTTCATCTACCTTAAATTGTATGTCTTGGTTGTTTTGTGTTGAATATGTATTATATGTTGGGTATTGTAGAGCATGATGATAATGAAAATGATATTGTGGTTGAGAAGGAAACAAAAATTATGGAAATTATTGATATTTAGGTGGTTGGTTATAATAATGAGTTTGTAGTTGTTAATAATGTTGTTGAAAACACTACCACTATTACTAGGTTGATTGATGCCCATACCCGAAATATTTATGACAATACCAACAATGTAAATTTTGTTGGGTTTGCTCAAAGATTTGTAGATTTCATTAATCAAAGAATAGCAACGGAAGCAAAACATGAACAACATTTAACAACCATTTCATAAGTCTTGATAAGTGTTGGGATTTATTGATTTGATGATACAAAATATAAACTGATAATTTACATAGGAAACATGACGGATCAAGATCGACATCATGGAATTCTAGAAGATGGAGGATTTTGGAAGACTTGCACATAAAGTTAAAGATCGACATTGAAGAATAAATGGAACTAGTTTCCTAATATAATTATGTTTCCTTATGTAAGTCTTAAGGGACTCTATAAATAAAGAGATCCCTAGACATTTAGATGTGTGTTTCTATGAGGGTAAACACCCGATCTCATAACTAGAGATCGTCTCCCCATGTGAACAATCTAATAAAGAAAGATTGATTCGATATCCCTAATGTTGTAAACCCTAATACATAAAGTTGTATCTGTCTTGTTAATTGATCAATAATAAGATTAGGGATTTGATGTTGTATTCATGATTATCTTCTATGTGTTCTTCGTATTGTGGTTATTGTTTTAATCTTTTGTTTGTTGTTTAACGGGACTTCTCAATAAGACTTACATGCATGCCATGGGGAAACCAATAACTAAGACTAACCACTGGCCCTCTTCTTTTGGCCTCTTTCGACGTTCATAACAAGAACGGGGGAGGGGGAAAATATATCATCTTATAAGTGGGCCTCACATACACTTGAAAAACACATCTTATATCTAACATTTTAAATAATTGTTTTAATACTTGGTGTATACATACAGTATATATACAATTTTATATACAAATATATATTGTTACTAGAAACATTAGCATTAATATGAAATAATTATTTTCTCAATAAAATATATAAATACAAGAGTTAATAACGTTTAATTTGAGTTAAATTGTCATAAACATATAAATGGTTTCTACTTGCTACTGTGTGTAACCCTTTATATTGTATTATTAGCAATGTTATTTTATAGTGATTTGTGAGCATATTGAACCAATAAGTTTCTATCGAACCATTATTAATTTCATATCACAAAAAATCCCGATCAACATCATCAATAACATATTGATCTACCTTATATTTCATACAAATTGGTACATCAAGTGGTAAACCTATTTTTAAAAATGTTTTTCAACAAAACTTTGCATGTCCATGATTTTTCTAATGCAACGGGAAGTTTAAAGGCACTCTATAACATTCTATTGGTAAATACATTGACATGTTATTAATATATTCAAATCGACCTCTTGAACAAATATAAACCTTAAATTTATCATTTAATTGACACAATTTAATTAAGAAAATAAAGTAGATAATAAATCTAAAGGTTTAAAATCGTACTTTGAATATTTTAAATACAATTGGTTGAATCTTTATACTAATTTGAAAATTAATTGAGAGTGTTTTAGGATTTGATGTGAAAAGTTACTGATCAAATGAGATCCTCCGAACAATTCAGGATCTCCTAAAGTCTTATCCGAAATGTCCTTTGAAGATGAGAAATCTTATTCGAGATAACGAATCTCATAAAATCTTATACGTAATGGAAAGACATCGTATCCAGATATATGACTCGGTTGCAAAAGGCAAATTGCAAATCGAACATACATGTATCGCAAACTCCAACCACAACCTCATATCCTCAGACGCGTAAGTCGTAACCCCGGATACACAACTTGCAAGTCACAATTTACAAACCGTAACTCACAATTTGAGTAGGACATTTCGTCAACTTTATTTTTTGAGTAAATTTTTTAGTGTGTTAACATACAATGTGGGAAAAATATCAAAGCCCAAGACAGCTAGATATCTCAATATTTAAAAGCCCAAAACGTATAAAACCCATCTTAGCAGTAAAATCCAGAGAGATTTGTTTTGCTGGAAATTTAGCATGATACCCAAATTTATAACAAGATTTTATTTAAAGTACATGAAAATCATAATTCATTATGCTACTTATTGGTTACGTTTATACTTAGAATTCATCCGAATAAACTGTCTATAAGTATTGCTATGTAAGTTTACTTATACAAGACATAATTATCTAATCGGTTAAATTTTTTTCTCTCTTTTATTTTATACATTGAATTTGACACGTTATAATTTTCTTAATAGATTTAAATTTAAGTTCGTGTAAGTAACTCTATCTATCATTATTCTACTGTTTATAGTGATCCAAGAAAAATTCTTTCAGAAACAACATTTTGTAGTCTAAAAATATTTGGCTTGCTATGTGTTCTCTAGTAAGGAACATTTCATGTTGACTGATTTTAGTAATACCTACCTCGTACAATTACCACTATAAAGGAAACCTTTTTTTATATGAATCCTTGAAAAAAAATTTATATCGAAATCGAAAGTTATCATATTACATAAACAAAACATTTTATTTTATGTATATAAGTCAACCTTTTTCGTTATCAATATATGACCTTCAATTGTGATTTAAAGTCGAGGTCAAACGCCATTTTAAGACAACCTAGTGAGCGACAGCAAACTAAAAGAAGCAATACTATGAAACAAGCAACAAAATTTATTGGTAAAAAATAAAAAATAGTGGTTACTTTAAAATGTCACACATTTTGAACTATTTGAACCGCTAATAAATAAGTAATTTGTGTAATTCCCTACTACTATACACCAACCAATAAAACAAGTTTATTTATGTGGGCCCAAACACCTGATGGGAAGATAAAAGAAAAACATAATACAGAAATAAGATTTGGGACCAAGTTTTTAAATCATGTGTCTAAACAACATAGGAGGAACAACTGAACAAACATTAGCATTGTTTTTTTCTGGGTGTCCTCTCACCACCACCAATATTTGTCACCTTTTATGAAGTCATCTCACAAAATTAATTTCAATTAGTCCTATGGATATTGATGGGTGTCTCTCTTTGTACTTATGCACTTTTTATAAATGTTCCATTGTTGTTCCATAAACAACTATAAATTGTACCATCTGATAGTATGGTACATTGTTTGTAAACAAAACATCTGGTGTACTAGCAATATCACGAGAATATAAATTGCCAAACAAGTTAACAAAAACATTGTAATGAAGTACAAACATATAGTGAAACACTATGCCTTGTATCTTTGTATATACTTAACTCGCAAAGAAATGTGAACTGGTAAAAACTATTGTTTTCGATTTATCAAACATTTAACTAACTCATTGAACATTTTAGTTATCTAATTAGTAGTCAAAAAGAATTTCATAAATTATGAGGAAATATATAAATCAACCAAAAATTATATTTTTCAGGAGAAAATTTGTATTTCCGACAAGAAAACAAAATCAATGTAGACTTCTACCCATTTTTGTCACATATTAAGAACTCATACATTTACTAGAAATGGTTAATGTATGGGTTCTATTAAATATTAAATGAATAGTAAAAACAATTTTCTTTTCTATAATTTATATAATTTTAATATTACATTTATTCTAAATGACTAAATATAATAATTTAGTTATAAATATTTTGAGTGTTTTCCATTGTCATTCAAAAATAAAAAATTGTGGATTATTACATTTTATTTATAATTTTCAATCGAATGTTTTGTAATTTGCATATGCTTTATCTTACATAAATTTTCAATCTCCCGATTGATCAATGTGTTGTCTTTTAATTAACTCGGTGTAACAAAAAATATAGTTTCGATGTGTTTTATTTAACAATAAGTGTCATTTTTGTTTAATCATTATTTACAATTTTTGAATAGAATGGAACAATATGAAATGTAAATATGAGAAATTCTAGACAACAAAAATTGATAGCTGAAATTGTGATATACAAGATATGGAGTACAAGGATAGTTCTTAGACTCTTACGAGTCATGAGTTGACTCTTACTAGTCTAGTCAAAAATTCAAAAAACGAGGTGACTCGGACCCTGCCTCTTAAATGACTTTGATTCTTAAGAGTCGTTTATTAACTCTTACGAGTCGTGTGTGACTCTTCCGAGTCTTGTACGAGTCTTGTACGACTCTTACGAGTTCGAAACCAAACAATCTCTTATTGTAGATTAATACAAAATATTAAAGGAAAAACAGAAAAAATGACTATAATCTATATTAAATTAAGTTTTTTTATTGATCGTGGATCAACGACTTAACTATCGGCTCTCACGATATTTTACTTGTTTTAAGAACAAAATACTAAATAATTATATACATACACATATAACTAACTATGTTCAGGTTCAAATGAGAACCAAATAAAAGGTGAGAACCGCGAAAACTACTAAATTACACATTTTTTCACATGTGATTGACTTCATTCATACGTGAATATTCATGTACATTTGATTGATAAAGAAAAAGAAGCTAAAAATCCAAAAATTACGTATTAAAACACATTTTACCGATTTGTTCAAATTATGGTGCACCTGTGAACATGTATTTCTTATTTTGTGTTTTGAGATATAATTTTAGAGCTTTTAGTTTTTTTTCTTTATAAATCAAATGTACATGAATGTTCACATATGAATGAAGTCAATCACATGTGAAAAAATGTGTAATTTAGCAATTCTCGCGGTTCTCACCTTTTATTTGGTTCTCATTTTAACCTAACCCTAACTATATATATATATATATATATATTGTAAAATAATGACTCTTACAAGTCTAATCACGAGTCGCGAGTTAAAAATCGAAATTCTAAAAAACGGGTTAATAAGTATGACTACAAGATTTTTGTATATTTTTAACTTCATAAAATCACGTGTCACGAGTTAAAAATCGAAATTCTAAAAAATGGGTTAATAAGTATGACTACAGGATTTTTGTATATTTTTAACTTCATAATACATAAATTAGATTTAAATGTTAACAAATACTACATACACTTCCGTATGAAATTATTAGCTTCTATATATAAGTTTTACTTCTCAAAATTCAATTATATTTTAACGCATATGAACGATAAAATTATTATTATCAAAATCAATTATTTTATTTCACACTTAAAATTATAATAATAATTTCTATGTTCTTAACATTGTTTAGTGTATTTAAATCCTGACGCAACGCGTGAGTTTGAAAATACTTGTTTTGGACATTTATCAATACATGTACTAATCAATTTCTGTCCTTTTTAGTAATTCAATTCTCCAAAATCTAAAATATTCCCACTCCTCACCCTATTTATATTTCTTTATAATTACTACAATTTATACCCAAGTACTAACATTTATTACAGAGTTATGAAAAATATTTTCATGAGATATTTCTCAATTACTCTCCATCAACTTGTTTAAGTACCCCTTGGCTCATTTCTCTCCAACACCATTTTCCCATCCTCGAAGACTAAGTAAAGCAAGCACGATGATTTCGTTTGAACGATATAACAGCAGAAACAAAAATTATGGTGTTTACAGAGATCAAGAAGGCAATGAAGTTGCAAACAACATGATCAATGGGGGAGGTTCAAGTAGCTCGAATAATGGCAAAGGGTTGGTAGCAGTCACGAAACTAAGTACAATGACCACCGACTTAGCATCCCAAAAGCATGCTCTCTCTGAGCGTAAACGTAGAAAACGAATCAATGCCCACTATGACACTCTTCGACAGTTCTTCCCTCGATTACTCAAGGTAAGTAAACAACACATCTATACAATTAGTCATATTAAGAAAAGTTGACAGTTTAATAAAATTAGCTCTATTGATACCACCTTCGCGATAAAGGTAATTAATCTTTTAACTTCATGAAAAGAGATTCGGCTCATACGTAAGTAGGTATCAATCAGTTCTTGATGTCTAAACTATAAAGTTAGATTGCATTCATGATCTTGTAGCTAAATTGCATTATAGTGAAACTCTCATGAGTACATATGCTGCAGAATGACAAGGCTTCCGTGCTAACAGAGACAGTTCTTCGTTTAAAAGAGCTAAAAAGCATCATTGCGGAGGTAGCACCTTCACAATATTTTGAAGAACGGGGTACTGGCAAGAACTCATGCCACTCGTTCTTCATACCTAGTGAAAACGATGAGGCAACCATACTCAGTTCCTGTGATGGCGATAAGGAAACTATCAAAGCAATTATCTGCTGCGAGGACAGGCCGAATCTGAACCAGGACTTGACGGAAGCAATTCAATCAGTTGGTGGAAAGACGATGAAGGCCAAAATGGTGACAGTAGGCGGACGAACAAAAATGGAGTTGGTGGTGAAATGGTCCCAATACGACGGAAAAGGGGAAGAAAATCTTGAACTATTAAGAAGAGCATTGAAGACTGTTGTGAATAATCGGGTCTTGGGTCGAATCAGGTTAATGGGTACTGAAACAAAATTGACTAGGTTCGGCCATAAATTTTAAATTGTATAAGGCCCAATGGATTAAATGTGGGAGTTATCAATTATACAGATTCCCAATTATATCACTTTTAATAAAACATACTAAATCAGTAATTACCGTATAGTTGATGCATGAATTGAGGTTCGCATGTCACGTTACTGTGTATCAACACATAAAACCAACCATTGTTCCAAAAAAGTAACAGAAGCAAGAAACAAGATCAAAGGAATTAATGGAAGATTTGTATATATTAGGGGAAGAGAGTGACAAAATGGTGAAGGCTCATTACTACCTTTCCGAAACCCTACAATACATACAAAATACACCCAACCCCAACCCTTATTCCCTCCCCCTATTTTTTACTCAAAAGACCTCTTCTAATAAAAGGTTGTTACCTTCATTTTTAGTCCGATTTCCCTCTAGTCACTGATCTCCTAAAGGTTACACCTGATTTCGCGGTCGGGTTAGCAGACAGCGTTCCTAAACTACCCAAGTTAGTTACCCTACAACAATTACAACTACAATCTAAGTTTCTACATACCTTACTTACCTTACAATCATCCTCCCCGTTTGTCCTCGAAGTGTACAACTGAGAGAGCCTGGAGTACAAGGGAGAGGGGAAGGAAGATGTTGACGAGCTGTCAGAATCTGATGAGCTCAAGTTGATATTTTTCCAGTAATCATGATCTTCGATGGTGGTGGAGTCTCTGTGGGTGCTGTCTGTGCTGCAAGAACAAGACTCGGAGAATAAACTGGAGTTATCACTTGAAGAGGACGATTCCTCCTCGAGACTTCGGTGATGGACCTGCTGGTGAAAAGTGTGTGCACCCCATGGTTCACTCGAGTGTTTTGATACAACTGATGGTGAAATTTTGTGTTTTCTTGGATCATGAAGCGAGATTAATGAGCTGCGAATTGATCGTGGGGCACGTGGTGAGCACCTGATGATGAAGTACAAAGAAGTGTTAGATAACGAATGGAGGCATGTACTAGTATGAAATATGTAGCCGTACCATAGCAAGACTTAGGAGGCAGCCATTTCAACCCATTCACACATGAATAGGAAAGTTTGAGTTATTCTTAATCTCAAATGGGTTATTGAATAAAGGAGCTAAAAGAGGTCAAAGTTAAAGTTGTCCGTATTTCATGCATAGAATCTCTGAAAGAGTTTTACTCCAAGCTTTAGATTGTTATTGTGATCACATTGTCTTTGTGATCATAACTCATGGAATTAACTATTCATTAAGATTTTCAAAATAAACAAAAAGTGTTTTCAGGTCAACGCCACACTAAAACTGCCTACCTGAAAGAATAAAAATATCAACATTACCTTGCATATAAAAGCATGTATGCTCCTTTTGTCAACACGTGTTGAAGATCCACCTCGTTTACCTAAAATTTCATGTAAATCATTTAACTTACAAAGAAATGTGACTCTGTAGTGTTACATATTGATACAGACATAGTACAACACAATGGCTAAGAGAAAATACTTCCAAGTGAGATTATAAATAATTATATTTCCAAGTGAGACTATAAATAATGATACTCCAAAGAGTTAATAATAAAAACCTAACTGCATTATGCAATAGAAGAGCAGGGAAGAATCAGAAGATGAAAACTTAAAGAAAAATCCCCCTTTAAAAAGCTGAAAACATACCATGCTGTCATCAAGCTTGAACCATCGATTCTGAAAATTCTTAACATAGCAAACATAATGACCAGAAAATGCAGCATTCATTGTATCTACATGAACCACCACTCCATAAAGACTGTAAATTGGGGATTTATCACTTGTCCCACTAACATATGGAGCCATGTCTAAAATCTCTGGGAAGTGAACCGATTTGTTGAGCTTTCCAAATTTACCAAACTGTAAAACAGAGAATTGTGAACAAAAGGACCTAGATGAAACCAAGACTAGAAATTACTATCTTATAAAGACAAATGTCACCTGAAAACGTTTCAACGCAATAGTAAGCACATTTGGGGCCTCCAGTAACGTCAATTTTTTTTTGGCTTTCTCATAGGATTTGCACCTGAAGGCAAAAGTATAACAAAATTAATACACCCACCTAAAATTGGTAAAATGTGATTTGTCAGGGATTTATTGAAGTGATCATACTTAACGCAATTATATTTTTGAACAAGAGTACAGTAGCAAGAGTACAACAGCAAAATATACAAAATGTCTAAATCAACCTGCTGCATTTGTACTTGTTTTCGCCATCCAGAATCTCGACAGATATAAATTTATCCAAAGCGCCTTCTAACGTTCTTATGTCGCCATCTATCTCAACAGTGAGATCCATCATCCTCTCATGCCGCTCTGATTTGACTCCACACTTCATGCAAATTATCTATAAATCAAAACCACCAAGGTTATACACCCACCGAATCAAAGTAAATGAGCACTCTGATAGTCTAGTAACTATTCGAAATTGGTACTTTAAAACCATGCTGCTACCTTGGACCGTAGATAACCCCCAAATGTGAGCCCAATGAGAGTTGTTTCCTCTTCTAAAGAGTTCAAGGCATTTGTTCCTGCTTCCTTGATGCAAGACGATTGCAAAGCCTCAATAACATACCTGTGCAATCACATAATAGAACAACTTAAATTACAATGCAAATCAAAAGATATAAAAAGTGATTACATGAGAATTTGTAACTCTTTCACCTTAGAAATTCATGTGCATCTTCTTGTTTCCCATGACCAAGATTGCTTCCCATGTTTTCAATATGGGTAAGTATGTGAATAGGAGACAGTGGAGAATACCCATCCTTTGCCTTCATAACAAGGCCCTGAAGCTCACATGTAAAACACAATCCTCTCTTATCACCTGATATACATGACAAAAGATTTATTTAACAATAGTTTAGTAAACCATTGAGTTCCAGGCACAAGCGATTTATGATGCACGATATCATACATGTTTTGGAATGAATCCCTTCAAGAAGATAAGCAGTCAGAGGTGGTGTGTAAATCAAGCACTGGAGCACGGCATTAGCATAACAACTGCATAATACTAAGTCCATGAATATAGAAACTATTAAGATAAGAATGGTGAGAAGAATGACCGGAATACCACTCCGCACTTCCACTGATCATATTTAGGCTATATGGCAACTCATGCAAGAATAGAACTACTGGAAGCCTAGAGCAGAAAATATATAACAAATAAGACAAGAACTATGACAAGCTCTACCTGTTTCCACAATTTTTGAGACCACAGGGCTGCAATTCAACCTGTTCCGAATTGTATAGCTTGACAAACATTTCATATGGGAAGAGACCCTATCAAAAACCATATTAAAACAATCACCTTATAGATCTCATAGACTACCAAATTAAAATTCAAAGCAACATAAGTTTCAAAGCTATACCTTGAAGCTGTATCGCTGAATTGTCTCACTTCCTCCCTCTAATGACTCCTGACGAGACAAGATAGAGGGCTTAAGGTGGTCAATAACTTTCAATTTTGATGTCTTTGATCCGCTTCTTGCACTTCGAGAATTGTCTGCTAACTGAGATGAAGAAGAAGTGACCTTGTGGTTGTCATCAATGACCTTCACAGGCTTTGTACTGTGTGATTTATCTCTATTGATAAAGGTTGTTATATGATGAGTCGTGCCCTTGTTACCAAAAGCAACATTTGACCTCTCAGAGCCAGAAGAAGGCAAGCCACCCAAGGCTTTATCATTTTTAAGCGTTGAGCACCCTGCATCAGCAGAAGCATGATGAGATGCAGTGCCAGATAGCACTTTTTTAGATTCCCGGAACTTGAATGTTGGTAAACTACTGACATCAGCCCCATCATTGTGATTTAACATTCCAAAAGTAGATGTTGGAGGCCTCCTGGAAATGGGAGCGTCGTTGACCATGTCCTTTGACAAAGCAGTAGTAACAGTAGACTTCTTACTTCGCGAATCAGTTAGATCAGATCCATCTATGGCTTGGGCAGCACTAAGTCCATTCATAATATTGCTACTGTGAACACCTTTTGTTGTATGGTTAGCCATGTAACCGTTTGCAGTCTCACCAAAACTGTGAGGTGAGAGATCAACATGCTCATTGTTACTGGACTTCTTTTTACGAATAGTGCCGTCCCAAAAACCAGAAGAGTTTGTTGTTGAAGGTTCAGAAAGTAAAGACTCCTTAGAGCCATCATCAGTCCAAAAGGATGACCTTGAATTACCAGACTGAGTATCCTCATCACTATGATCAGGTATTCTTGGATTGCTATCTTCTGCAACATTTGACTTTCTTGCAGAGCTGACCGAATTCTGGTGTGCTGATTTCACTGTATCAAAACTCTCAAAGGTAGCAGCTGCAGAATTTTTGGTAAGGGTAGAGAAAACAGAATGTCCCTCATAAGGCGAAGGGGAATTTGATCCAGATGTAGAATTTAAACCTTGCTGATGAGCAAAGGCTTCAACTCCAAAATCATTGTTGTGAGGTGAATTTTCTGGGATTCTTTCAGCTGGTTTAGCAGTTTGCTTAGCTTCGGTATTCACGTCATTACTCTGATCTTTATGGCCCCCCTGCCCATAAGAGCTGCCTCCTACATCATCATTTGGACTCACAGCAGCATAAGGATGACACTCATCTTTATGACCTTGTCTCCAGTGAATAATTTGACATTTACCAGAGCTGAAATTCATGTAATGGCTACATATTATTCACTATGTAATACATATATTTTGCTATATACAATATTGTGGAGTTTGAAACTACATAATTGAAAAGTAACACTGCAACTTCAAGAATCAAGACCACATATGACATAACCTTCAGATTATTCTCTACATCCATAAACTATACATGACACTGAATGCAGCAAGTTATAAATAAGGGTCATAACAGGGTATTTTTGTGACAAGTAAATTTCCTAATCAACCACAATATCACTGGAGGGATAAGCTAACAAATTAGAGATCTCAAGGTATCTGGAGGTGGTTAGAACACATTATTAGCAAAAACAGACAGAACACCCAACAACATTAATCACTTCCTTATAAGTCCCTTAACATTTCCTATTTTATTAAAACCATATTCCTCTAGTCCTCTAGTTATATCTAGCTTTATCCCCACACGAGAGAGTACTTGGAGAGTGCATTGCATAGGAATCGAACAATCCAAATCTTTTGAATTAAGCAACCAAATAACCCTTAAAACTGTCACCAGGCCAATTGCTACAACCTAAACAGAGTAATGGGAAGAAAAGGAAAAAAAAAGAAGCTACCTACACATACTCTTTCATGACAGTGTTCGTCAGCAAAAATATACACACAACCAAGCCCTTATCAGATGCCTCTGTATTTTGACTATTTTCAATTAGTTTAAGCACCACTTATTAAGTAATCCTCTTTTTACAACAATTGTTCTGTCTTATGAAACCAAATTAAATACTTTTATATATTTTCTCCCAAAGAAATGTTCCCTCCTAAGAGTTTCATGTCTTATCTACACGAATTGCTCAAAATAGTTCAATTAAAAGAAAAGATCATTAATTTTTCTCATTAAGCTTACCAGTAACGAACAGATTTGCACTTAGCACAACGCGTAGTAGTCGGACAAAAACAAACAGCACACTGATACTGTGGTTTCACCGGTGAACCCAACGGAACCGAACCGCAAACCGGAACCGAAACCCTAGACAAAGGTGTAGCAGTAGCAGTAGCAGTATAATAATACACTTCTCTAACCTCAAATTCTCTAGCCTCAAACTCAACCCTGGCTGCTTCCTCAGAAGCCGAAACCAAAAGCCTTCTAACCTCCTCACTTCTGGCCACCGAATGCCGCCATTGACGACGGAGAATCAACACAATCACCGGAAAAATCACAACCACAACCAGAAACACAGGGGAATGAAACCCTAGACACCTGATATCAAGCATTTACAACTATATAATGATAACATCAAGTAAAGTAACAATAAAACCCTAATTTTACAACAACAACAACAGCAGCAGCAACAATCATAGATAATAAATTATCATTCTTAATTTCTCATTTCTCATACAGTAAATGGATCAAATCGCAGTTATTTTATCAGAAAATTGATGCTTGCGATGACGATTGGCAATCATATACGAAAACCTAGACAGAGGTCTCTGTATGTGTAGGTTGTATGTATAGGTTCGGTAGTGAGTTGCTTGGTGTAAATTATGAGGATATTTGATTTGCAGATCGAGATTTTAGGGCTTGAAAGAGAATATCAATGTACGTTAAATTAATAAGAAAGAAAAGAATTTTATTTTATTTTTGTTGGTATTGAGAGACGTGAATTGTCAGCTCATGTTAGATTCCCGACCCGAAACCTGCTAGGGATCCGAAACTTTTTAGTACTATAAAATATTGAACATGAAATAAGGTTGTTGTTTTAGGTAGGTGACGTTGATTTGACAAATATGGTATACAGATGTTGGGTTCGTTAAATGTATTTTTGGTAACTACTTCTGTCTAGTGTTAAATTTAAGTGATAAAATACGTTATTGGGCATAGTAACTTGATGTGCTTTTTAATTATAAACTTGTAATAATATGGTAGTTTTTTTAGTGTGTAATTAATTATTATTATTATTATTAGTGTAATTGCTTATAAATAAAATGACAAATAATTATTAAATATTATGATAAATAAGAACTTTATTTGTAAATTAATTATAAGATGGAATGACATTTTGTTTATCAGGAAGATAATAAATATATAGTTTTTGGTTATATGGTATTTTATTTTTAAGACCAACGAATTTTTGGAAGTTTAACCATTTTGTTTATAGAGAAATTTCATAGAAAGAAAAACGTAAAATATTAAAATATCAAGAAACTCAGTAGGAATGAAAACGAGTCCACAATGTACACGATAGGAAGTCGTTCTTGGGCACATACATCATTTTTTTTAATTGATTGATAGGGTATATAATATAATTGTCTCACTCGATTGTGAGTGTAGATACATGCGACGAGAGCCATATAAGTTAGTCAAACACGTGCTACGAATTTAAAAGTTTATTGTTTTTGACATAATCTTGTAAATAGGCAAATCGTAAAAAGCGGTTCCAAATTTGGTTAAAAATTAACTTAAAAGTTGCACTTAGAAAAATGTTGGCCTTTGTTTAATCATGAAAGAAAAGAAAAATGAAATTTATTTTATTATAACGGTTTATTTCAAAATCTTTAAAAGTTTAACTATAAATATACAAATTATTTTTAACTTTAAAGTTATCCTCCTTAACTTGTAAAATATAAATTTCGTTCAAATTAAAAGTGATATAAGTTTATATTATTTATCACTAAAAGTGTGTATAGAGATTAAACTTTTAGAGAAGGATTATTGTAGCGTTGTTTGTTATGGTGGTAATGGTAAGAATGAACTTTTTTATTTTTTATTTTAACATTAACTAATCTTTTTGATTAATAAATTATATCAAAATTATTAAAATTCTATACTCTTTAATATGAAATAAAATTTTTAAATATATATATATGATATACACTATAAATTTGTGTATAACAACCTTTATAATTTTTATGTGTGATACACACTATTAAACTTTTAGTGTGATACATAAAAAATTATAAAAGTTGTGATACACAAATTTAATTTGTATATCATATATATATTTTTTGAAAACTTTTTATTTAATATTAAAGAATATAGGATTCTAATAATTTTGATATAACTTTTTTTATCAAAAAGATTAGTTAATGTTAAATTAAAAATTTCATTCCTACCATTACTACAATAATAACTAATTCTATTTGAACATTCCCCTAAACTTTTAAGCAAGGAGTTGATTTATACAGTGAGGTTATTGAGTTGCAATAATTTGTGCCACTACATTATTATTGTAATTTGTTATAAGAGATCCTCAAGTATTTATTTGTGGAGGATCTCATATTTTAACTCTTCCAAATTGATTGTGAAAGAAAAATTGAATGTTTAGGTCTTCCATTTGTTAGGGGAAGAATCGTTGAATGAGTTACTCGTTCTTACGTTCTTCCAAGGTTGTATAGAAGAAGAAGAAGAAGAAGAAGAATAGTGAGTTGGCTTTTGAAGATTAGAAAAAGAAGTGTTTGGTGTGGTATCTCCTCAAATTGAATTAGAAGATCATTTGAAGAGTATTTATTTTCTATTTTTCAGGAGAAGATATTATTGGGGTTAAAGTGTTCCATATTGAAAGTGGAAGCATCATACAATTGGTATCTAGGCTTCTTATTGTAGAAGTTAGATAGTTTGGTTAAGATATTTTCTTTTAGTTAAAAAATATTAGTGTTGCGTTTTTAGTTAAGAAGAAACAACACTTCGAACGGTTTTCATTCCTACCGGTGAAGAAAGTTTAAACATTTAGTGGATAAATCCCAATATCAAATAATCGGGGAGTAGATTAAGTTGGACTAGTTAACGGCCACTCCAACCACTATAATGAAAGGATTGTGTGCTTTTAATATTATTATAAACATCACATCTCGTTTCATATGAACACCACAAGGTCACACTGGTGAGTACCGGTATGTAATCGAGAAAGGAATTCGAGTATTTGAAGGTTGATAAGGTCCATGCCGCATACTTTAAAAATATCTTAAAATTTTTCAAAAGGATACAACCATACCCTCACGGCTTAAACTTTTGTTTAAGCTTGACTACACAACTACGAGGAGTGAAGTTTCATTGATCTAGTTAATCTAAGTGCCTTGGTAGTGGCTGCCTTAGACCCATGACGTATGACGAATCTAATATTTTTGCACAATTGGAAGTCTGAAAGGATTGTGTGCCTTAATATTATTATAAACGTCACATCCAGCTACATATGAACACTGAAGGTCACACTAGTGAGCACAACTGAACAAGTAGTGTAATTCTATTAAAAGAATTAATGATATTTGATATTATTAAAGTAATTCATTTAAGTAAAGTGAATCGTGAAATGGATATTAAATAGAACGTTAATTTTATTTTTTTCGATCAAATAAAGTAACTAAACATTTGTTTGTTTATTATATGATAATAAATAAGTTAAATGTATTGGAATAATTATTTTTATTAATATAAATAGTTAGTGTAATTATTTATTTAATAAAAATTTATATTAACGACTTATTGATAATTAATTTTATAAATAATTAGATTAAACTTGAGTGTTCTATTTGTAAAGGAGATTAAACTAGAGGGATTACTTTGTAAAATTTGTTTAAGTTATAGAGCAAGTTGAGATTACTTATAAATAGGAAACCTTAGACATAAAATTAGATTAATTAGCGACCCTAATTCTCCCTCTATCCCAAACTGTCTCCCTCACCCCTCCTTTTTCCAAAATTGGCCCAAACCCCAAAAGGTTTTTCAATTTGTGATTTGATCAAGAACTTGCTCGGTTACTAAAGGTTTTAGATCACACTTAGAGTCTACCACTCGTTTGATCGTGGATTATCAGTGGATACCTAACGTGTCCTCAAGTGGTTGTCGATTTCAAGAAGAAGATGTAAACAAGATAGAAGTTTGAAGATTAGATTAAACCGAGCAATCACATGTAAGTAATAGTAAACCGATCTTTGTTTAGTTTACTATTTGTTTTACATGTTTTATTTAAAGTATCATGATCTTGGTCAAGGGTTTAAAATCAATGTGATTGGTTATCCTAATGCTTTCGCCTTACTCGTTGTTATCAATTATGATAAAGATTCGAGTTGTACCATACTGTGCGGTCACGTAAAACCCTTCAATGGTATCAGAACCATATAATACTTAAAAAAAAAGTTAATTGTTTCTTGTATGCTTATTTTAGTTAAAGTTTTAATTTTCTTCTCATTCTACCTTTCTTGCAAATCGACTTAATCGAATTGTTTGTAGACAACGCGTGTAACTATTAATACGCGTTTGATCTTAAACAAGGTATATTTTAGTTGTACCAAAATCGATCCAAGGGTTAATGAAACCCTTGTGATTTTCGATTTCGGGGAGATGGTATATGATACCATAACCAAAATTATACCTTGATTCGTTGATTTAAGGTTTAAATCGCCTAACCTAGAATTTTACGGTTAAACTTTCTAGTTTTTTAGTAGAAAAAGATTATAATATTTTTTAGTTTGCCCAAATCGATTTTGGGGTTTATGAAACCCCTAAGTAAATCAATTTTAGGCTATGGTATATATGATATCTAAACTAAATCTAATGCAATTAGTAATAACCCCTTGTGTTTGAATAAACCCTAAATCGATTATGTTAATGCATATTTGTCATCATAAAAAATGGGGAGATTGTTAGTGCATGTTTGGTTTAAAATAATCTTAAATGATTATGTGAAAATGCACTTCATTTGTTTTGATGATTGCAAGGTGATTAAAATAGTGTTTATGTTAATTATTAAAAATTATATGCTTGCATTAACATTGTGTGAAAGATACGAGCCAAACCAACATTTATAAGTAATTCAGTCATAACTGCCACCTCTATTTTTGGTAACTTCAAAGTGCTTTTCATGTCTATACGTTGTATCTGCTATTTGCTTTCCTTCATCTTAGGATATTGTATTCTTCTTTCCTAAATTAAAAGGTCAAATGTTGAAAGCCATGATGATCGACCCAAAGTGGATAAGTTGTCTTTGAAGAAAAAAGGAATTAGGTCTGTAGTGAGAGCCGAACATATGGCCAATGTAGAAGCAGATTTTGAACGAACATGAAAGATAAAGCAGTTACATAAGCAAAAGAAACGCAGACGTCAAGGAAAGGAAGAAGATGTATGTCATGCCATGGCATGGCATGCCACTCCACTGTGACTCCCTTTATGTTATGTTTTATTTTATACTTGCATCAAAAGGGCTGCCTTGCTTAACAAAACAAGTGCAATAGCTTGGTACAATGCTTTCTATGAGGGTTTCAAAATCTATGTTTTCAAACTTATTATCTAATTCTTGTGTCTGAAGGTCCATTAACAGACAACGGAAGTCTCAAGAATCAGTTTTGATCTTTGGATAAACATGTTCCGGTTAAATAATCAGTTTTCGATTATGCAAAATAATTAATAAAATATATAGAACACATTAATTAGGTTACCGAAAATATATGATATTCCTATGGTTTAACATAACGACATTGACCATCTCCACCGCCTCCCCCTTCCTCTCCACATAATTTTCCTTAATTCTCAACCTTAACTGAAACCCTAATTAATGTATTGTATTCTATTGTATTTGTGTTGATAATGAAGACAAAATATAAATTGATTTATGCTGTTACAACAATTATTATATTTTCCTTTCCAATATGACCTGTTACATCAATAAGAAGGCCTAGAGTAGCTCATAAAGTGTTTTTGAAAGTCCAAACATACCCAATTATGACCTCAATATGATTCGTATCGATGATGTCATAAAAATTATATAACCGAGTATATATATAATTTAATTTAATTAATAGATACTCCATATATAATAGATATTGTGTATAACACTAATAATTTTAGTAGAAGTTTTATATAAAAGACTAGATGTGAAACTTTTTATTATGTGGGTAAAAAAGAGAAAATGACATGTAGTTTGTATAGATTTTATGTGTTGTTATCTTAAAAAAGCTTATTTATGTACATTAAAAAAATGTTAAAGGGTTAAAATATAAAATTTACAAATCTTTTTGAATGTTTAATGATCAACGACATGTATTTATTGTTGTGTCCAACAACATAGACGTTATGTTCGTAAAAAAATTATACTTTGAACAAACTAAAAGGACCATTTAGCTATGTTTTTCTTGGATTAAGATATTTTCAAATAATTTTGTAAAATGATGGGCCGTGTAATTTGTTTTGTAAAAGGAATAAAGTGGATTTATTGTTTTGCACCTTGTTTGTTTATTTTATTATTACCATCACTCACAAAAAAATAGTTATTTTGCCTTGACAATTGTAAAGCTCTCTATTTACTAGGAGGAAAATAATTATTCAATGAATAGTTATTTTGCCTATTAGTAATGTATGTGTGTAATATATTAAAATTAAAATAGATAAATAAATTTGTCACACCCCCAAATTTGACAAGTATGATAATTATGTGGAAGCTTTCGGGGCGTGACGAGGATCGAATAACAATACCTCGAGCGTATGATTATCGCAGAACATCGATATTATTAGGATGCCAAAATAGTTTTACAAACATTTCGGCTCATCGAGCCGTCAACATGTCAAGGTTATCAAATACATCATTTTAAATAAAATGCAAGTTCCGGGATTCAATAAAAATACATCAAGTCAATATTATAAATAAATCCCGTTAGTTTAAATATGGCATCCTAATCATCGTGGCAGGTACGGTCCCAAATATGCATGTGTCTTACGGCATAGCTAATTCCCCTGAAAAACATATTTATAAAAGGTCAACATATCGTTGAGTGAATTCACAGGTTTAATGACTCTATCATAAACCATTATTTATAAACATTTCATCAATAGATCAAAAGTGGCATCAACGGCCTATTGTGCGATTATTCTCAATTTAAAACAATAAAAGCAAACACTGACTGTGATCCCCCGCAGACTATGTAACATCCTATCATTCGGTCTGGTAATTCTATTATTTTAATTGATTATCTAATTGTTTTAGAAATTATTTAATATTATGTGTTTCGTAGTGAAACGTAGATAAATAATCCCTTTGACTTATTGTGACTAGTAAAATATTAGTTGATTCAAAATTTGTAAGTTTTTGATTTTCTGCGACACAAGGGTTGTGTCGCAGGTGGTGTCTGTGCGACACAAGGGTTGTGTCGCAGGACTGTGTCGCAAAACGGGCTGAACTGAAATTAAGTAAGGAGCTTAAGTGTAATTCGATGTTAAATATATATACACACCGCCTAAACACTTCCAGATAGTTTCTATACGTTCTAAGCTAACTTTTAAGTGAAAAACAGAGAGAATTAGAGAGAATTGAGAGAGAAAGTGAGAAGTTGGATTTTGATTTAGTTTGAGTTTTTAATCCGTGATTTCGAGGTAAGGGTTTGATTATTATGTGTTGTTATTGTTTATAAGTGAATTGCACCGATTGGTATATGTAAATTTGATTATTACATGTTTGAATTTGTGAATTTTGAATCTGGGAACTGGGTTGTTCATCATTGCGACACAAGGCTTGTGTCGCAGGTTGTGTCGCTTAAATGTTATGCGACACAGTGGTTATGTCGCTAAAGGCGGCCATTTTGAGTATTGCGACACAATGTTAGTGTCGCAGGTTTCTGTTGTGCGACACAGTGGTTGTGTCGCAAGGGTTTGTGGTGCGACACAATGGTTGTGTCGCTAAGTTTATAAAAGAGATTTTGTTTTGCAAACTTTGAAAATGCGTAAGTGCTTTTGAGACGCGGTTTTGTGAAAATCTCATTAACTCGGATTTAATTAAAATTTGCATAGTCAATTGGAAACGACCTAGTAATCAAGGCTATATTCTAATAGCCTAGGCAGTTTTTGGCCATCCGGGGTCATCTAGGACCCGAAAATGGCATTTTTCAGTTTTAAGCGGCATTGCGGACTTTTTCTGAGTTTATTTCTGAGTGAACTTTTGTTTGCCTAGACTTCAGGGATTACCTGATTGGATAATTAGACTATAATGATGTTTATGGAACGAACTTCTGACTTGTGTATGATTTTCTGTTTCAGATCAACGTAAGACTCAGTGATATTAGAATCCTGAGTGTGGAGACGTCAGAGGTATCGGTGAGTGGATTCGGAACTCATCATTTGATTTAGTTGCAACTATTTGGTTACAACAAGTAAACGTAGATGTATATTAGACTGTTAGTCTTGATTATTGATTATTGATCTACGTGATATGTGAACCTATGTGTACTATGTTATTGAGGTCAACGTGTAGTTGGACTTCTGGTTATTATGTGTTTTACACAGGTTTTGATTCATTTGTTGTGTTTGAGACCTGTGTATGTGTTTAATAGCCAGTAGTTATCGGTCTATTCTGTATTGGCCATACGGATTGACGGTAAGTGTTCTTGGGGGAATCCCCGGGTATTATGATATCCCCAGAGCCACCGATCCTCATTGAATTATGTGTGTTTACGTTTTATTGGTGTAATTAGCTAGTTATGCTAAGTTGAATGGAGTGTGATGAATCTATTGACTTAGCTTTGTGCTAACCCCTCATTTTACTTCCTGCAGGATATGTTTTGATTATTGTGGGTGCGGGAGGTGATTGGTTGATCAAGGGAATGTTTGACTGCGCTTTTGGTTCTCTGATATGGTTTTTGTAATAAACCTTGTTTTGTAATTCTATAATACTCCGCCTTTTGTAGTTTAAAAAGTTTGAAATTAGTGTATTTTTGGGAATTGTAAACTGTTTAATGTATTTTAAATTCATGCTTCCGTGTTTATTAATATAATATTCTTAAATAGAAAGAGGGGTGTTATAGACTAGCTAGGTCCTGCGAGTTAATATGTCGAACTAAACCTATAACCAAACCACAACTCACATATAATTCGTTTGCCTTGGACCGGTTAAGTATACTCGTCCCCAAAGTGTGAAACAACGTCTCTAGTTAGCGCGACTAACTAAAATAAACGTGGGATGGGGATGTCAGCCCCGATAGTACTATCTGTATACTTAGTGGTTAGCGTCATCTAACTAATGGTTATAGTGATTGTCAGCAAGAGGACTTCTATGCTACAACATGAAGAATTTAGTCGCCCATAAAGATACGTTGTCAGGTTTTAATAATCGCATAAATCAGTTATATGTTTTTCACCCCAAATTTGAAAGCAGTAAAACAGTAAAAGTGGGGCTGTGAACTCACCTGAGTCCGAGCGTGCTAGCAACACAGTTTTAAATCACAATTGTCCAAGTAAGCCTCTTAACGTCCTAAACGTAAGAGCTTATGTTAATGCATGTAGACGACACAATGATCAGTCTATGCCAGTTGTTCACTCAACAAGATTCGTAAAATTTGCCATCAACGGGCTTTTGAAAACATCCCACTTTCATTTAAAAAGAACGACACGTTGTGATCCCACTTTGTTTCCAAAATCAATAAGACGTATCTAAGTCCACATTAAAAATACCTTATTAAACGTATTATACTATTAATGTGTAACTTTCATTTATTCAATACATATACTTTCACATAGTTATATATATATTTATATATCTCAATTACGTTTGATTTAGGGTTTTCATGACATATATTGACGTTGGTAGTCTTTCGTTATTATTATTATCATCACGTCATCTATTTCCATATACACATATAAATATAAAAATATACTCATGTAGGCATCTATTTATATATATATATTCATTCTCACTATAATTACCACATTTTAAACGTTTGCATATATATATATATATGTATTCTCATAAGCATTTATACATTTTACTTGTCGTTATGATATATTGACCAACAATATGTACATTTATTCATACGTACATTCCTATACACATATTAATATAGTTATACGCCTTTATAATTTATTTTCACACTTTTACCTTACGATATTATTTAATTCCTTTTAAATTCTATTTATAACCTAACTTTAGGTTTTAATAAATTAAATTCTCGTTCTAAACATTTTAAGGCATGACTAATATTTAACTAACCTTTTAATTCATTGATTTTCCAATTTAAGTCTAAATTTACCGATTTCTATACGTTTATCATTTAATTAAATAAATTCGCGTTTTTAACTCGCGGTTTCGTTTTAAAATCCTCGTTCAATGTCTAAGTCTCGTTTTTATTATTTAAAATTTTATTAACTTATTTAAAATATCTTAAACTCACTGATTTTGTATAAAAGTTCTTACTTCCTATGTTTTTGCAATTTAGTCCCTAAAGTCTTATTTATTCTATTTTTAACACTTAACTTTTATAAACTTAAAGTTTAATAACCTACATTTTGTCCTAAGTTATTCTAACACTTGTTTTACACCAAATTATATGAAATATACTAATCTTTACATTAAAAGTCCTTAATATATGGTTTTAATCATATTTATCCTTTTTAGTTTAGTTATCTCACTTTTAACATATTCTGTCAAATTTTTAGGTCAACTTTGCTTACGGTTTTGACTAGTCAAACATGTTCATAAAATTATGAAAATTTTTCTACACGTTCTCCTATGTCTTAGCTTTCCAGGAACATAAGATTTGTAATTTTTGGTTAAGTTTAAGGGGTCCAAATACATTTTACATCACACAAAGGTCCAACAGTACTTATTTTGGACAGTTGGTCATAGATCCGTATGTATCTTGAGTTTTACTTAACTTCACAAAATGAGATCATACAACTTTCAAAGCTAACACAATTTTTGACTTTCAGGAAAAAGAATCAACTCTTTTTGATCTACGGTTTGAAAGTTATGATATTTTAAAGTCAGGTCATTTTCTGTCCCAACAGTACAGCTTGTACACTTTAACTTAGAAATTCATTTTAAAATAGTAATACTCTTCTAAAAATTATGAATCCAGTGGGGTTTGATAGCTAACTTCTTGAACTTAACTTTAGAATCAAGAAACACGTAATTTAATCAAGATTTGACCAAGTTATGAAGCTTCAAAGTTGACACAACTTTCTGTCCGGATTTCAAATTGTTGTTTATGGACTGTTTTGGTGATTTTTAGTGTAACTTGGTTATGAAACATGTAAATACGATTTTTCAAACTAGATCTTGGCAAGAGTGAACATCTAAGAACACAATAACCATAAATTAAGCATTTTATAAAAGATCTAAAGGGTTTGTAGGTAGATTTTCCTTACAATGCATTAAAAGAGCAAATAGGGCAAAATGAAGGTTTGACTTGGTGTTCTTGAGCTCCTAGCTTCCAAATCCATGGGTTTGGGTTCTTTTATTTGTGAAATGATATGAGATTAGTATATGCACGTTTTTTTGAGTAAAATGAGAGCAATATAAGTGTTTTAGGGGTGGTGGTTGATGGTGGTTGATGGTGGTTGTATGGTGGTTGAGTGGTGGTGTAATGGTAGACTTATGGTGGTGTTTCTTGAGCAAGAAAGGAGGTTTGGGGCTGCAGAATTTCGTGGTTTAGAGGGCTGAAAAGAGGGAGAGAGTTTGAGTGTTTGTGTGTGTGGAAGTGAAGGGAAAGGGGGCCAAGCATGGAGGTATGGAAGCATGGCTTTTTCCTTGTTTCATGGAGGTCAAAGCATGGTGTTTCCCTTGATTTAGGGGTATGGTCATGGGGATTCATGGCAGATTTTTGGGCAAGGGAAGGGCCCACTTGTGATTTCCCAAATCACATTAAGTCTAGATATTTTAGTCATTAGGTGCTAATCTCGATTAGTTAGGTTTTTAATCGCGAGATTAAGGTTAATTAGGATTAATTAAGGTAGATTATGGTTAATTAGAATAGATTAAGGTTATTAAGATATTATAATGTTGTTAATCGATTGAAATAGTATTCAATTGATTTGCCGATACTTCGTTTGTTGTTATACGCGAAATCTCTACGTTTTTGCGTTTATCGAATTCGTATATTCTTTGATTCGATTATTTGTAACGTTATGAAATAACTTAGAATGACAATAGTAATTAACTATTATTAGTTATACTAATGTTCAAGTATTTATCGATACCTCGTTCGATTAAATTCACAATTTATTTCGTCGTTGCACGTTTGTTAGTTCACGTGAACGTTTATCGATTTCTAAAGTTCGTTATGCTTTTAAATTAGCATAATTATCATAACATTAATAACTACTATTTATTATTAAATAGATTTAAGTTATTTTAAGAAAAACGATCACAACGTTCGGGAATCTCGGTTTCTACCGATTGTTTCGGTTATTCTCAATAATCACCAATGCATCTCGCATTTAAAATAAGTTGCATCTCATATGCCAATGTGGGTTTTGTGCTAGACTTTATTTGATAAAAACGAATTCACTTTAAATCAATAGGGAATTAGCCTAAATGCACTTGATAATGATGTACGGAATTAACCGAAATTTGAGGGTTGTCACAAAATTAATATAGTTATTTTGTCTTGATAATGTGTGTCTATGATATAGATTAAAATAAATAAATCAATCGATATAAATTGGTTAAAGAATTGTTATGTTTACTATCATATCTATAAATGTTATCATGTCAATTTAAATTAAGATTAACACACAAATATTTATAAAATGACCAATTCAATCGAATTTAATTCAAACTTATATTTATTGAATAACTTCCTTATATTTCTTTAAAATAGTTTAACTTTTTCAATAAGTCACATCTTTTGTTACTGTATGACGCACTTTAAAAACTTTTATTGTATGTATTGAAAAAATGTCAATTTCATCTATAATATGTACACTTTCCTTTTTTGGCTTTCTATTGTATTGTATTTTTGAGGAGAAATACAATAGAAAGTCAAAAAAAGGAAAGTGTACATATAATAGATGAAATTGACATGTTTAATACATACAACAGACGAAATGAAATTTTAGTTGTATACAAAACATTGTGCCTTAATACATTGAGTCTTAAGTCTTAGTTGTATCGTAATCAAATAATGCATATATTATCGTTCTGTTGTAACGCGCGGGTCAAAAACTTGTTTAGAATGTTATTTCTTTTATAGTCTACCAAACTATTTATACTTGTTTAAATGAAGTATTATTTTATTATATCTCTGGGGTCAGACATGTCAAATATTAGTTCTTTTTTCTGTTAAAAATAATTGATTCACAACTTCAACCAACCCATGCATCTTTTCACAATTTTTTGATCAATAATTTGCTTAGTTTTTCCTTGATGAGTCATATTATGTGGGGGAAAAATACAATAAAACCAATACCATAAAGATACCAAATATGTAACATAACGATATATAATAAAGCCACTGTTTCTTCCTATCATCTTTGTACTCAATAATAAAGAAATTACCATTTACCTATAGATCTCATATTTCCTAGTGAATAAGACCTAATTAGTAACATACTTTGTTAAATTCAAAAACACATAGTGCGAAAAAAGCTGAAGTAAATAACACATTGCTACCCAAGTTCATAAGCAACCTTTAAAAAGAACTTTCAATCTCGACAAGAAAAATTACCAGAGGTCCTCGATCTAGCTTCTCAAACAAATCCAACCTCTGTAGGTCTGCCCAAACAATATTATTATTAGTTAAGTGACTTTAATCCAAGATTAGAACGGTCGTTATTGTATGCAACTAATAAAGTTTTTATTTTATTTTATTACTAGATTATGACCCTGTGAATTCGCAGACTACCACATAATTTTAATTCAAATTTTATATTATATTCGTATTTCAGCTGCAACTTATTTTTAATTGTAAATTAAATTCAATTGGAAAAAAGAAGTGTAAGTTTAATAGGTGATTAATGCATTATAAATTAGCCACATTAACTACATGAGGACAAATGAATAGGTCAGTAACAGGTCAAGAGAAGAGGATTGGTTTCACCTTTGTCTTTGGATCAGTTGCAAGAACATCATGCTCAGACTTCTCCTGATTTGGCTCAACATTATCGTTATCTTATATAATCAATACCACAAACGGACCTACATATAAAATCACATGTACATGATACTCGGGCCAAACTAAAAACATACCCGAGAAGGACCCAATAAATTGCACATGAGCTACACAAAGTAAGTAAAAAAATGATTCTTGAAGGCTATTTATTCTCTTTTATAAATATAATGATGCATGACAGCATCCGTGATCTATTTGAGTCATCAATTAAGGTAACAAATTTCTATTGTTATACAAACAACAATATATTCATAAATATTTCATGTTAACTTTCTATCAAAAAACATCCACAAATTCATCAAACTTCATGTTGACTTATCAAAAAAAACAACCACAAATGATGCAGAATATCTAAAGAGTCAATATTGAGAAACCTTAACGGAGAAATATATATGATTAGGATACGAATCCGTAGGTAGATACCTCCTGATAGGTAACATAAGAATTATATAGCACAGTACAAACTACCTATCTATGTGTTTTAAATAATAAAGAGTACATCGCACCAAACTTCACGTCTTTGAACTTTTAAATCCTTTAGCATGTTAGTAGCACCAATTTTTTCTTTTCTGTGGACACTAGAATGCTAAAAATTGAAACTCTCTATCCCACATACATGTGAGATTTATTCGGTAAGCTGAGAAGCCCCATGTCACCCTAAGAAATTTATCATGTTATATAGGCAGCTTGTCATAAGATCTTTTTGCTATCTTAAATTTTTTTCGGAGGAATAAGGAAAGAAAAAGAGATCCTTTCAAGTTCAAACTTAAACATGCAATTGTACCCTATATAACAGAAAGTTGGTAAATGATTTAACTAAAAAGGAAACAGGACAAACAGGTTGCTAGTCATTCGGAGTGTATTCAAATGCATAAAACCTCCTAATCACCTTATTAACAGAAAGTTAGATTAGTATTGTAATAATGTAGTTTTTCTGAATATATTTACAACATTGATTATTAAAACTTATTGTTAAAAAAAGGATAAGAAAGTGTTTCGACCGCAATGAAAAGTTACTATACGTGTTTTGACCCAAATTCAACCTCTTGACCATCCCCATTTGCCGCCTCTATTACATAATACTCGGAGTTAATATCGAATTTCCCTTCTGATAGCTTTTGCAGATGCTCTACCCACTGATCCATAGGAATGGCTCCATGGATCTTGTCCATGACGAATCAACACTTTGCTTATATGTTTGAGCTTGATCAATGGCAGGTTGACCAATCCATGACAAAAGTACTCCCATTGGAAATTCTACAGAATTACATATACCACCCTTTTAAACGGAAGTACATTCCTTTTACTTTTAATTTGCTCTTCTTTAGACTAAACTACTATTAACCAACATGCTAAGAGGCTAAGACCAACACCATCCAGAGCAAAAACTAAGATCATAAATATTAGATCCAAACATTACATATGTAAAATAGTCAAATATTAGAAGGAAAATGTAATTTCTTATCGTTCATTATATTATACAGATCATTAATCAAAGTTCAATTATTATAGAAATTGTTGGTGACACACCTTTATGTAACACCTTAAATGGCCGTTGAATTTAAAGGTTAGAAACTAAAAAGGCGTAGAGTGAGGCTAAAACTTCCTATAATTACCATTAATTTATGAGATAAAGATTTTATGTATCTTCTATACTATCTCAAAAAAATGAAACAATCATAAGAAATTAATTAAGAGAGCATAAACAAATTTAGCGAGTCAAAGTCAGTAGCAAACTTTTATTGTGAGCTTTAATTGTGATGTTTTGAGAGTTAAAGTTTGAGTCGTAAAACTTTATTTCATAAGATTATAATTTTTATCAAAATGTATTTGATTCATTTACGATTGACGTTCGCGAGTTAATTATTCGATTTCCGGTTGCGTTAACCGAGTTACGGAATTTCCGACTAAATTCTGGTTTTTGTGATAATATTTTGTGATGACGTATGAAATTATATATCATTTGTTTTCTTTGGCACTTTGTAACCTAATTTAATGTTCTTCACGGTCTTAAAGTCCGCTAAGCAATCTTCTAAAACGTTACGCGATTTCGGTAACTTACGGTTTCGGTACTTAAGGAGTCATAACCTAGACTTTCCGTTAGGATTTTTTTTTAAAAAAAAGTCTCTAAATGAAACTTGAGAGTCTAGAGATTTAAGCGCGACAATGACCTGAGATTTTGACGGTTGTCACAGAACCTCTTATTAAATTCATTTCATTACCCAAACATCTAACGTTTAACTCGTGATTATCATCCTTACCATTTTCAACACGAACATCATCTTTATTGCAACTGCCATTACCCGCACCTGATCCTCTAACCTCACCACTGTTATAATTCTGTTCAAAATCATTAACAATCGCTTTCACAACTCCATGTTCATTTTTAACAGTTTCTTAACCGTATCAACATTCTTTTGAGGAATAATTTTATGAAATGGACTTTTCTTACCTCTATCCACTTCAATATCCAGATAGCTAAACTCAGTACCTTGAAACTTAGTATTTTCAGAACATTTTCCATGCTTAGTCACATTTAAATCATTCGGTTGATTCTCAACAGCAGTTTCCATAGAAAAAGAAGCATCACTATCAGCTATCACCTTATCATTTGAATTAACAGAATCTTCAACAATAGAAATTGATACCTCGGGAGTGTGATAACCACTCACTTCAAAGTTAGAAATATTTAAGGATGCATTGATCATAGAAGCATCATGATCCGAATTAGATATGATCTCCACATCTTCATGACTGCTTGGGCTCCATTGATCAGCTGCTAACTTGCTCTTAACTTGTCTCGTCATCCTCATATTTTCTATTTGCAACTGTTTCTTACCTCCTCTTTTCGATTACTTCTTCTTCTTCATGTTCAAACTACTTCCAACAGCTAACAATCCAGATTTTACCTATTTCGTTTTCAATTCAGATGACTTGAAGTTCATATCTGAGCTCAATTGCAAACTAGGAGTAGTTTGAGATTGCGAATTGAGATAAGCAGCATTAGAGATCTTCAGATCAATTATAAACGAGTCAGTCATATTCATTTGATTATCTAGAGATTCAATTGAATTATCATTCTCTTTATAATTCAAATTATGATGACGAACAGTTTGAGATTGTGAATTACTGATTATAGTCAAAGGAATGTTCGATTGAACACTCCGAGATCCAGACAGTGATACAGACATCAGTTTATCCTCATAATCAGAACGATACAAACAATCAGGAGGATGATTAGGATGAATAGTCATGTTACTCAAAGGTGTTTTAGCAAGAATACATTAGGAATTGAAAAAGAAAACAATGAAAGAGTGAAATTTGTACAATCCGTACAAATGGCATTGAGAGAAAAAATTAGAAAGAGAAAACTCGCTTTTTTTAATGATTATGACCGATTATTTAAAAGAAACTAATGAAGATTGGACACTTGTCGTCTAGTCACGGGGGTAGAGTAAAAAGATGCCTCTTTTTACGAGTGGATATAATAATAAATAATAATACGATATTAAATTAAATCTGGTTGCCGGAAGAAACTTGTTTAAGGTTATTTAAATTTCTATTAGTAATGTGTATTTTATATTATGTTTATTTGTCGAGTCAAACATGCACGCCCATTAAAATTTGTTTCTTATCTATTCAATTAATAACACCTCTGTCATATTTTCATGGTTTCTTTTTTAATATTTTCTTACCAATTAGATTCCATAATAATCTTTTAAATGAAAATTCAAAAAATAATACTAAATAATTAGAGAATGAAAAAACTAATAGGATTGTTTCATTTCAAATACTCATTTTTATTTTTTTCTTTAAAATTAAATATCTCACAAATCATACATCAATAAATTTTAAAAATTACACCATTAGAATCAACATTATTTTATCTTTAATTAGAGATATCACGTGATATACTTTCGACGAATTTTTTATTTTCCTATTTTTAATGGGTTTTAAATGTTTGTAATGTTAAATCACATGTTATTTAAACACTAAATAATAATCAAACGCGATTATATATACAATCACATGTTATTTTAAATAATAATAATATATTAATTATCATATATCGGTAAGTTAATTATCAAAGATCAAGTTTTATTTGAAAATCACATGCGATTATATACCAAATCATATGTGATTATATGTCAAATCATATATGATTAAATATCAAACTAGCAATTACATGTGATTGCTATTGAAAACAAACGCAATTTTTAAAATTTTTATTTATAATATTCACGTGAATAAATATTAAGTTGTAATCACGTGTTAATTAAAGTATATGATGAATAAATAATCGTGTACCAATTTTAACTTTGTATCATAAATTACATGTGATTATATTTTTAAGACCCGCTAAAAAAATAGAAAATAAAATTCGTTGGAAGTATAGGTTGTGGGATCTCTAATTAAAGATATAAAAACGTTGATTCCAAATATGTAATTTTTATAATTTATTGACATACGGTTTGTGAGATATTTAATTTAAAAATTAAAGTGGAAATGAGTTTTGTAATAAAATGGAAAGATCCTATTAGTTGTCTTATTCTCTATTTTTGTATCATTTTTATTTGAACCTACACCTAATATTTTATTATTAGTTTTGCAAAGGAGGTGCCAAATGCCTAAATGAGCACGAAGCTCTTGAAAAATTGAATACCGAATGCAAAAATCAATTTATCTAGCTTAAAGTATGATTAGAACATCTACTCGAGATCTATAGAAAAGTAAGTCACATCATTTTATATGTGTCATTTCTCGACTTTCAATTGCACGGATTTGTTATTTTAAGTTTAAATCAAACAAATCCCTTAATTTGTAATGACGAATTAAAACAATTATATAAGTTACGACTCGAGTCAAAAATTCAAAAAATGAGGCGATTCATACCTCAACTCTTAAATGAATTTGACTCGTGTGAATCGTTTATTGACTCTAAGTCTTGTGACTCTTCACGCATGAGTCATCAAAAAAAAATTTAATGTGATCTAATACAAAAAATGAAAAGGACAAAATAAAAATATAAATGACTAATTTATTTTTGATTAAGCATTTGTATGGATTGTCGGTCAACGACTTCACTATTGACTCTCACAATGTTTTACTTCTTTTAAAAACAAAAAACTTGAACAATAATATATATATATATATATTGTAAAATAGTAACTCTTATTAGTCGAGTCACGAGTTGTGAGTTAAAAATTGAGAATATAGTCACAAGTTAACAACTATGATTTTGATATTGACATTACACTATCACATTAATATTAAGGGATTAGTGCGTGAACATGCATTTAACTTTAGCCCGAACTCTAGAGGGTGTATCAAACTTCATTTTAAGTTGCCACGTGGCATCTATACTAGTTTCGACATCATCCAAAGTACTACATGATACATACAATAATGATATATAAAGGTCAGATACACACAATAAAAATTAAGTACATTTTCATATACTAATCTCTAATATTAATATAAATGATACAACTTATTAATACATGATGATGATGAATGGATAAAAACAATGTGTTTGAAAATCATCGCATATTTTAAAACATGTTAACTATCCAGGAAAATTTAGTCGCCTGGAGTTGTTAAGGGCCTCAAACTGACAATTTTTAATTTTTGTTATCTCTAGGACTTCAATTAACTAGATTTGTTTTAATAAAAGATTATGTTTGTTTTCTAGCCTAATTAGTACTAGTTATTTAATGTTTCTTCCTCTACAAAGATGTTAACCGTATAAATAGTAAGGATTGTTTCCATTATGTTATAGTAATATTTAATTTCTAATTCGAGTTTAACAATTTTATGTGTTTTACTTTTGGTTACATTCTGGTTATACTAATTGATAAAGAGAGAGAAGAGAGTAACTACTATTTCAAAATGGTAATTAAAATTTATTTTGTTATCAAACTCATTTTTTTCTTTTTAAATCAAAAATAAAAATAAAAAATAAAATAAAGTAGAAGAAAAAACAAATGAATATGAGATGGCCATAATTGCTTGACCCTCGGGTTTTCATAATCACCACCTCTTTTTCTCTTCACCTTTTCACTCCCTCCATTTCCTAATTTTTTCAACCGTTTTTCATGCACTATTTATATTTTCATCTTCATTTAAGATTATTGCAAGTGTCTCACTTTTGATGATCTTAATTTGTATACATTAATTAATATGGCATAATTTTATCCATGCAAGATTATTGCTTAATTAAGTTTGATTCAATCAAATGCAGGATCTTATATGATTCGTTTAAATTGAATGAGCTGATTGAGTTCAAATGCGAATTCAAGTTGTATAATTCCCAATTCTTATATATACAATACATCCGATTTCAAAAACAATATGGTTGAATCAAAGAACAATACCGTTGATTCCAAAACAAACAATGCTGATTTGAGACACAACAATTACGGCATTTCAAAGAACAACAATACTGATCATGTGAAAACCAACTCTGATTCCAAAGCAAACGTTGATCCTTCCAATCAGGTTTGAATACTTTTTATTTGGTGTTAGAATAATTAGTCGTATTTAGTTTTATTAGGGTCTGACTCATTAGCATTACCTAGCTTAGTCTCCAAGCAAAGCAAGGCTTATAAGTATTCTTTGTAATTGTAATCATTATTATTTCTCAATCAATTCAACATAATCATTAGTTAATTGTCGATTGTTATTTACCTCTTATTACATGGTATCAGAGAGCTTTAGGTACAAGACTCCGTGAATTATTCATCCTCCGGTCCTCAACTAATTGTTGGCGATCCGGAGGGACCCCGTTTATGTTTGAGTTCATTTAATTTTCGTTGTTTTGTACGGGTTTGTCTTAATTTGTGTAGCTGTGGAAGAATCGTGATGGACCACCCTTAAATTCCTACTGTTAGTACTGGACACATAGTTCTAGCTTTTAACCACTCAGTTTTGTAATCGGAGTTTTGAGTAAGGAACAGCAACCTGTCAAAGTCTACCGTTTTCCGTTCGTTGCATTCTGCCCACCAGTGGGAGAATAGGCATAACTCACTTGTTAATCATTAGATCTCCATGATTTTTGGACTGTAGGTTTGTACCACATGGATACATTATATGACCATTGGGATTTACAATTGAAAGTTTTGTTAAGGAGGTATAGGTTTTCGAACTTACTGCCTATTTTCTGATGATGTTAGCTATCGTTTGATTTGTATTATAGCTGTTCTGGTTACGGTTTGCTTTTATCTTCGGTATTTTGGTTTAGTTCCTACATTAAAGGTTGGTTTCATACAATATTGTTTGATTTGGTTCGATATTGTTTGATTTCATCTTGGTTTGGTATGTTTCCATATGGTAACGTTTGACATGGTTCCGTCGGTGTTGTTGCTGATTTTGGGTTATGACTTTTGAGGTGTTTTGACTTGATCCATTGTGAGATCAATTTTGAATTGGTTCGCTAATCACACCATTTGATTTTGATCCTATTTCTTGAACTTTGGTGTAGTTAAAACCTTTTCCGACATCTTCTGTTTAGGTTGCTTCGTATTTTGTTATGATTAGATCCCAAGTGAGATCTATTAAGACATGTTTAGGTTGCTTTGCATTTTGTTATGATTAGATACCATGTGAGATATATTGAGACCTTTTTAGGTTGCTTCATTCCTTGTTTTGATTATATCCTAAGTGAGATTTATTAAGACCTGTTTAGGTTGCTTCGTTTCTTGTTCAGTTTGATCCTAGGTGAGATCAGTTATCTTTGCTTTTGTTCTAGTCTTGGATTGTTGCTACGAGGAAGACTCAAGAGGAGCAAGATTATTCTTAGGTTGTTTATAGTTGTAACAAGCTGAACATGATTAACATCTATGCTCTGCCTTGAGGGGGATGTTAGAATAATTAGACATATTAAGTTTTATTAGGGCCTGACCCATTAGCATAACCTAGCTTAGTCTCAAAGTTAAGCAAGGCTTATAGATATTCTTTGTAACCGTTATTATTTCTCAATCAATTCAACATAATCATTAGTATGTTTTTATGTTATTTCGTACTGTAGAATTCTTTTCCTTGTGGTGTTATTTACCTCTGATTAATTTGGTAATCCAAGTACTGTATTTTCATAACTCGATGTTTAGTATACCGGGGTATATTGCAGCAAAATGTAACGAACTTTTACAAATTGTTTGGATCATATAAATGCATGTATATGGCATTCCATTAGAGATCAAATTGATACATATAAAGTGAAATTTTATAGCAAGTAAAATGGTGATATTGCAATAATTTTTATTTAAAATTTTGTATTTCACATCGGTATATGTCATTACGTACATTGGTAAGATAATACTTGTTTAGAAGGTAACATATACTAACGTTACATACATTGATATTGGGTCAAAATTCCTTATATTTTGGCACAATTTGTCCTAACTTATATCATCTATGATTTGACTTTGGATAAACTTACCAATTTCATTTTCTAGTTATTTGTTGTCAAAATCAAATACGAAGTTATGAAAACCTATTAAATTTTTGTAGATATAGATGTAAAATCACCTAATTATCTTTCGTTTAGGCAATTGATTATTATGTTACTACTCATGTTAGAAAAATGATTATTATGAAAACACATATTTAAACGCGCCTTGTTGGTAATGAAGCCTCGTTGGTAGACGTGGCATATACAGAACAATACGATAGATGTTGACTTTTGACTCTTTTTTAGTATTTGCCTTCCAAAATACAGAAAAAATGTTGACTATGTTGTAAGTTATGATTTTGTTTTAGGGAGATGGTAGCAGTGGTGGTACATTATCTACGCACGATGTTGGTCAACCGTCGAATAACCAACATTCTCTTATTGGCAACAAGGTTCTGATTTCTTTATCACCAATTTAAAGATTAGTTATTACTACCATAAGGTCATTATTCCATTTCCAAATGATATTGCTCTTGTTGCATATATAGTGTAACTCCATTTGTATAAAGTCCAATGTACTTGCTATAAGTTATAACAATATATTCATGTAGACAAGTACATAATGGAGGAATCATATATACATTATACATAAAGTTATATTTCCGATGAATTAATAATTTCTTTAAATAGTATTATGAACATTATTGTAGAATGGGACAGTTCAATATGTCACTGCCAAAGATTGTTCACATGGGTTGCAATCTTTTTGTATTTTATCCCAACAAAATTAGTAATTGATGGCTCATGAGTTGAGATTTGATTTCCTTCCATCAACATTTGATTTGATCAATAATTATTGATTTGCAGGTGTACAAAAGTGGACCACTATTTCTTTCATCAAAAGGTGTGGTTTTTTCATCACTTTGTACTTACAACTCTTCCATTTGTGTTTTTTTTCTATTTTTGTTTTCATCATCATCTGTGCTAGCTTGTAGACTTGAAATATATTTCATTTCTTCAAGGGTTTTTGTATGTAGTTTAAGAAAACATAATCATTACAATGTACAACTGTATAAGATAATAATTTTACCCTTACTTTTTACACGCCTTTTTATGACATGTATAAAGTATGGGTAATATATGAACTTTAGTTAATTATACCTAACTATTTTTAAAAATGGACAATTAATTTGGAACATCCAAAAGAGAAAATATGGACTTTAAATATGAGACGGAAAGAGTATTTGTTTCTGGTCCAACCACAATCTTTTACTATAACCTCTGAAAAGTTCAGATTTTCATTGTTTGTTTAAAAGTAATGTTGATGTATCTACAAAGGGAAACCCTATTCCCTCCTTTTTTTTTCTTGTCTTGTCTCCTACCCCCCATGTCATCTATTTTGGCATTTAGCATTTTCATCATTTTGCGTTTTTTCATTTGCATCATTTATACTTTTGCTTTAGTCGCGTCGTATTATTTTATAAAGACACATTTATAAAAATTAACCGTTTAAATGAAATTTTAAAAAAATTTACTATTTTGTTTATAAAATATACCTTTTTAAAAACTAGATACTTTATGAAAACTAAGTTTTTTTTTTAAAAAAATCTTTTTTTTTATTAAAACGTAGTTAAAAATTAACAAGTTTATTTTATAAAAATATTTGTTTTTATAAAACTATATCCTCTCTTTATTTTTATAAAATTAAAAGATAAAGGTGAGTGGGTTGGGAGATAGAAAGTGAAAAGTAATTAGATATGTAGGGGGGTGAGAGTTAGAAAGTAAAAAGTAGAGACAAGAAGTGACTGATTTGATTGAAGGTAGGGGGTAAAAGTTAGAAAGGGGGTAGGTTTAGTAGGACCCATCTGCAAAACTAGTAAGTTCATTATTAGAGACTGCTCTGACTTCTGCTCGTCCTCATGACTGTAGTTAGATTCTTATTCTTATGTTCTGACATTTAATAAATAAAAGGTTGATTGCTTAAAATGTACTAATTTTGATTAAATTTCCTTTGATGTATCTGCAAAACTAAGTAATTCATCATTAGTGGCTGTTCTGATTTCTGCTTGTTCTTAATTAGCTGCGGTAAAAAGTTTACTAATAAACTTTGATTAAATTTCTGTCTTACATAAACATCTTTTTGTATAAATAAAAAAATTAAAGTTTCAATTTTTTTTGATAAAAATTCTTGGAACTTCAAAGACTTTAAGTTAAGGTAAAATGTGTACCAGTTATACTACCAGGCAAAAAGGACCACATGTCAGATTTGACCATGTTGACTTTTTATGAAGTGGCATTATGTTATGTGTTGCTGACATTTTTCCTAGAACCTGGTTAAAGGTTGAAGCCTGGAGTGTAGCTTAATCATATTGAAAATTTTGAAACTTCGAAGCTTTTTGTTTAGGGAAAACAAATTTGGTTACCTGAAATAAAAGTTTAGCCAATTATAGTTACTTACCTTCTTATGTAATCTATACTTAAGTTAAAAATAAAATGAACATGAATTCTGATAAATGGTATGGAATATATAAATCAGAATAGCTTAGTATGCACAGGCTCTCTAATATCCATTTGGGTGACCTTTTGCTACCTTTATTAAATGAACTTTTGAACTGAAAACCTCTCAGTAGCTTTCAAAATATGCTTACTGTACCTGTTAATTAGGCATGGGTTCACTCTAGCATTATGACCACATTTTAAATCTCGTATTGACATCACATATGGTCATGTGTTATGCAATAAGTCCATACTTCCATGTAACAGCTTCTAACTATTATATAACATCATTTAGAAACGGCCAATAATACCTTGTGTGATGAACCTCTGTTTTTTCATTATCTTGGTCCAACACCAAAATGAAATACTTATCTTTAATAAGATAAGAAAAGTATCATAATTAACATTTCCGTAGACATACCACTTGATCGAGTAGTAAATTGTCACCTAAGATTATCTGAAATATAAATTTTACATCTATGAGTTTATACTCTTAGATAACACCTATGATAAAGTGTTTGTATGAAGCGTGTTTTAATATACATATGTCGCTAATTGTTTGTCATTATGAAGACTCATTATACTTTTTCCTAAGTCCCTAAATTACACATCTTATACAGGGATTGGATGGACCTCTTGGAAGAAAAGATGGTTCGTTTTGACACAAACTTCGTTGGTTTTCTTTCGAAGTGATCCTGTAAGTTGAATAGTTTACAGGGATGTCCTGTTGTGAACTTAGCCACTTTCTTTGTAGTGGTACAAGTACTTGGGACTTAAGCAACTGAATTTAACTAAATATTGTGAAAACACATATTTACAAACTCTAAATGCCAATCTTATGTGTGAATATTCAACTACAATCAACTTAATGTCAATTATGGAGTTATGCTGATGATATAGGGATTAGTGACCTTGTGCTAGCTAGGTTGTGTACTTGTGTGTATGATAAAATTGGACCATCTCATGGCCTAAAACTTAGTATGGTCTCATGTGAGAAGATGGTTAAACGAGTTCAGATCACTAGTTGAAAGATATTTGCAGTACTTTAAACAGAAACAGTTATAAAGGTTATAGCCTCGATTTCACATTAGTGAAATAGTTCTGTCTTTAGAGGTATGTAGTTGTGTATTATTACAATATTTAAGGGTTATTCATTCATACTTTAATACAATGATCAGAATGCTGCTTCTCAAAGGGGAGGTGAGGTGAATCTGACCCTTGGTGGCATAGACCTCAACAGTTCAGGCAGGTTGGCTTGCTTTTTTTAATCCATATGATATCCTACATTATTTGTCCGTCATCCAAATTGTTAAAGCAGATAAGAAACTCTTGACGGTTTCATTCCCAGATGGTTGTGATGGGAGAGCTTTTACTCTTAAGGTGCTATTTATTATATAAGCTTCCTTCAAACGCAGTAGCATTATTCTCGTTCCGTTTTGTGTTAGCAGCCTACTCTATAGTTCAATCCACTTCACTCAAAAACGTATAATACTTTTATAGTATATGTTTCATAATAATAACTGTTAAATGACTATGTATGATAGTCAACATCTATATAACACACTGCATATGATGGTCATTGTAATATACAGGTGTAAGATTTTGCTATCGATTTGAAGCTACCTTCATTCCATTTTCCGAGTATCTTTGGTTTGTTCCTTTAAATATGTGTAGTTAACTGAGTTTTATACTCAAACAGTTATAACCATTATGCCTACAGAATTACAACATATTACGTGCTAAAGAGTTGCACCAAAATGAATAACATCACAATCTGTCACATTATGTCATCTAATATATATCAGTCTGATCATCGGTTATAACTGATGAACTTTTTCCACTTAATGTAACTGAGATTGACTATGATTATTGTAGGCTGAAACCACAGAGGATTTAAATGAGTGGAAGGCTGCAATTGAGGAAGCTTTGGAAAATGCACCAACTGTCAGTCCGACAGCAGAAACATTGAAAAATGACAAGGGTGATACAGCTGCTGATGGTTCTTCAGAACAGTGTATGAATAATTTTTTCATACATTTTTCTTGTTTTAAAGTTGGATATGTAGAAGTGTGTTTTCATTTGTTTTATTTTATTCCAACAGCAAAAGAAGGATCCCCGGGAAAATCAGAGGTTCTTGGTCGTCCAGTATTACTTGCATTGGAAGATATAGATGGAACCCCATCTTTCTTGGAGAAAGCCCTTAGATATGTCGAAGATCATGGTAAGATGGAAACAGTTTTTAATGGGTTTTTATTTTTGAGCCATTGCAAACAAAACAGACCATCGTTATTGCATGAATGCAAATAGTACTTACATTTTGCAAGATGAAGTATCAATCCATGTTCATTTAGTTGCATTTAGTTTTAGTTATCTGGCTTTAAATGTCTCAGGAGTGGGAGTTGAAGGCATTTTGAGGCAGGCTGCGGATGTGGAAGATGTTGAGCGCCGCATCCAAGAATATGAACAGGGTCAGTAATCGTACCAAAAGATTAGTGGTTATGTACTTTTACTCTCTGAAAATGAAAAAAAGGTCATATAACTGGCATTTTTCTAATTACATACTTTTTGATGTAAATGTCGCATAGGAATCTAGTAACTTTGATTTTCAAGTAGTTTACGAAATCATGGATCACTTGTTCTATTATCCTTCTGATTTAAAGCGTTGATGTTGCAATACAGAACTGAAATATATGCTACCTCTATTTATGATTTGGTACAGGGAAGATGGAGTTTACTGCAGAGGATGATGCCCATGTTATAGGAGACTGTATCAAGGTATGTCATCTAACCACACTTCACACATATATTTATTATTAATCTTAATGTTTGACACACTTTCTTACCTTTCTGATCTTCCCAATTTACTTATGTTGAATTCGTTTCGTTATGCCTTTATGTTTCAGTATGTTCTTCGGGAAATGCCATCATCTCCAGTTTCAGCATCTTGTTGCAATGCTTTGCTAGATGCGTATCGTAAGTTTCTAATAAGCATCTATGGCACCATTTCTTGATATTATCTTTGAATTACTTGATTGTAGTTATTGTTAAGTATTCTTCTATTACTTTTGATTAGGTACTGATCGAAACACGAGAGTCAGTGCCATGCGTACAGCTATATGCGACACATTCCCTGAACCAAATCGCCGTCTATTGCAGAGGTTGTTTATTATTTTTTTTTTCTTTTTTTTGGTGGGTGAGGGGGGGGGGGACACGGAGAAGTAGTCTATTGTTAGTTTTGATTTATATCATTGTTTTTCCAATCATGTCTTTACATTCTAATTATCGGTTTGTTTGACATCCTTTATATCTTAATTGATTCATTTAATATGTTGTTTGCAGAATATTAATAATGATGGAAACCGTTGCTGAGAACAAGACCGTGAACAGAATGAGTGTTTCAGCTGTGGCTGCTTGCATGGCACCACTACTTCTTCGGCCCCTTTTGGCTGGCGAATGTAATCTTGATAGTCACATTAATATGGGTGGTGATGGATCTGCTCAACTTATGCAAGCTGCTGCAGCTGCTAACCATGCTCAAGCAATTGTTATCACCCTGCTAGAAGAATACGATAACATCTTTGGTGTAAGCTCTATAAATTATTTTGCTTTAGAGACCATACTATTCAGTTAAAGTATCTATTTATTTTGTAGAGTATGTGTCAATTATTTTAAGGTTATCAGTGATAATTTAGGAATGTGAAATGATGAACAATATGTTTCTAGGAATATGAACTTGAAACGATATGAGTGTTAGCAAGTTCTTTTGTCATTTAGTAGAAGGATTTGAATAACACAAAGGGATAAGTGTTTAGAAATGTATCTAACTATGTCCTAGAGTCTATTGTGTGTGTCCAACTGCATTATGGTCTATTGTGTGTATCCAACTTTCAATGTTGTATGTATCCATCCTCTTATTACTTGTAACCATGGACATGACATCCATTTTTGAAAACATGACGACTTATACAGTTGCCACATCCTCAAAAATGTTGGCTACCAGATAAATAAGTAATCATATACATACAATACCAGGAATAAACCAAAATGATACATTTCTAGACACATGTAACTAAAGCGCATGTTGTATACTTGTAAATGTAGGAAGGTGATATGTTAAGTGATCTATACTCTGATTCGGAAGAATGTGGAAGTGGGAGTGAAGAGCTTAGGGAAGATGAAATATATGAAGAAGTTGATGAGGAAGATAGTGATTATTCATCTGAGGGTTCTAACGAAGATTCTGAAAAGGCATCAACCTCTAGCCACAGTGGCGATGATCGAGACACTTCTCAGAAAAACATCAAGGTTTGATACTTTCACATTTTAGCTAACGTTCTTAAGAAAATGGATGCTATTAAATCATAGTTGGTTTATTCAACTGAATTTTTAATATACTTTTTTTAATCAGTCAACGCAGAAACCTGGTCCTATTAGATCATGTAGAATTGCTAACAGAGCAACCGATGATGCAGGGGCCAGTAGAAAGTTGCTTGCAAGTTCTCATGCCAGATCGGTAAGCCAAGTTGCTGACATGGTTCCAAGTTCACTTATTAATGAGCATTCAACCAGCAAAGGTTTTGAGCATGTCGAACGTTCTGAAGATGAAAATGTACAAGCAAGTACAGGCCGAGAGTTGACTAATAACAGTCACAGATCTTCAACTACTACAGATTCACATGCAAACACACAACACAACATTTCTCAAGAAACTGATGTAAGTATAAAGTATAACTGACTCACATGAGGAATAAAACCAACATACATACTCAGATGTAACCGTGTTTCACATCCATGAACTACCGAGGTTTTGTATGTCTAGTGATTCTGTTTTGTTCGAGTGCAGGAAAAGAAAGCGTTATCAAACGTCGAAGAAGTCATAAGACCTGAGGCCAATGAAGAGGAGTCTAAAGCTACAACAGAGGCAGAGGAATTATTGAGCAAAAAGAAAGCTTTGGAGGCACACCGTTTGCAGCTCGAGCAAGATGTATGTATAAGATTTGGATTGCATCATTCATATAGTATAATAGTTTCCTTGTTTTACTTCAAATAAATTTCTGGAAAAAATTTAGCTTAAAAAGTTCCATTTTGAAATTTTCTATTGTTTTGGCACATTGGTATTTTCCAATTCCGTGTGTAGGTGGCAAGATTAGAGGAACATCTGCAAAAAGAATTAGAGCTAAGGAAAAAACTTGAGACTGGAATTAAGATATCTCAACAGGCCTTATTTTCACAATTTTCAACTAATGATAAGGTTTGTTAGCCCAATACTTTTGTGTTTATAAGTTCTGATTATGCACTATATTATTAAACTCTAGATGTTCTAGGCAGAAAATGATGCCATGGGCTTAGTTCAGGAAAGTAATGATCTTGAAGTGCAATTTACAAATCCAGGAAAAGTGTAAGCTTCAGGTCCCATATAGACTCCATTTGTTCTTGTTCATCCAAATTGTGGTTCCCATGTACTTACTCACATTTGTTGTTACAGAAATGATCATCATGAAGCTACACATTCTAACAAGGATGGCAATGAGAAACATAAGCTTCAGTCTTTTTCTAGTAGATTACCTCCATATCAGCAGCCACTAGATCCAACTCGTAGTTCCAAGGCACGTATAATTTTCATTTTGCCAAATTCTTTTTATTGTATTTCCTTTTTCTTAGAGGCTGTGATGAGAATTCCTGTGTATATATTTGTAACAGGAGACACACTGTAGCAAAGAGTGCGATGAAAAACATAACTTTCAATCTCAGTCTACGAAATTACCTCCTAGTCACCAGTCTGATTCAACAAAAGATATGAAGAAGTCCTCTTCAAGTAGGCCTAAAAGGTTGAATTCAAAGAATGAGGTATGTTTACATGCATCTTTATCTCATTTTAAGCCTTTTTAGTATTACTTTTGCCTAGAAATTACCCATTAAAACTGACTTATGTGCAAATGGGCTGATGTGGCATATGTTTATACTCCAACGGATGAATGGACCAACTTTGAATCATAGCTACATATGAAACGGGTCAAGCGTGAGCTGAAAGTAGCAAAATGTTATTCGGATGTGTAACTAACTTAAATGATTATCAAATTATTTGTAAAAATATTTAATGCACAATTATTTGTATAAATATAAAAAATTTGGACACGTGGGTCAACCTGAACTGTTTTGATCTATGCCTATGCTAAAATTATTTGTTTTGACCCAAACCCATTTTAAATTTTACTAAACCCGTGTGACCCACTCGCTTAATCCAGCATGTCGTTAGCATTTTATGACATTTCATGAGTTCTGTAGTAGTACAAAGATGAAGGATGACACTATTTGCGAGCCAAAATTAGGGGAAAAATTAGATTGGTTTAAGTGTCTTGATAGTTCTTGCAGAAATCAGAAACACCACACTTCGATAAAATCCAATTATGGCTGCCATTTTTGTATTTTCTATAATTTGATATTACTACTGTTTTTAAAATTTCCCGAGAACAAGAGTTTTTCTGCAATGAAAAAGTCAAGTACAAAGGGCTGAAAATTTAAGCACTTGAAAGTATAACAGGGCGCTAAGCTTTTTCGTATTAGTAACATCTACTATGATCCTTGACAGACAACAGGTGCAATGTCAAAAATAACAAATGGACTCAACTTCTTGAAAGAAAGAAGCAACCAAATAGCAGATGAGCTGCAAATCATGACTAGAGATCGAAATAAAAGTCAGTCCCAAAGACACGCTCGAAAAGACTCACAAGATGAGATTGATATCCAATCATCCATGAAACCAAAAGATGATCAACACCCACACTTGGATTCGCATACTGACAGAAACAGAATATCAGATGACCAATCTATTGAAAGTGTATCAACGGATAAGCAACACAATGTGGGTCCACAACATAGATGATGTGTGAGCCCGTTCTTCGTGCTTATTGTTTGCAAATATGATACATGTTGTATGATTCACACTACAAATAAGTTTGTATTCTACTTAATTTAAGGTGTATAATGTAGGCCGAAAGAGTGTGCCTTGGTAACAAACTTATATGGCTATGCCAATTGTAATTCAAGTAGTATTGCTTAAGTTAAGTGGTTGAATCGTTTTACATCACTAGGCTTGATTTTGGTTGATTAGAGATGACAAGGAATGTTATGTTTTGCAAGAATTATGAGTCAAGTTATGAGGGTCTTCCTATTAATTTCGAGGCCCTTATAACATCGTATGCATATAAAGAAGTAATATCTATCAGGAAAACTATATCTTTCAAAAATAAAAGATTAGATAAAATCAATCCAACGAATTACTTCTCTATAGTTAACAATTACTTTTACGGTGGATTGTCTCTTAGCTATGTTGCCTAATACTTTTGAATGATCAACCTGAACTTATCAATGAGATTTGAACGAATAAATGGTTTCTCATCCTCTCTAATTTCAGTAATATTAATTCTAGTGATAATAATAAAATAATTGAAACATAGAAGTAATTGATGGAGGAAAAACAAAAACCAATAAACAATAACCATAAATAATAAAAAAAAAAAAATATAAAGCGATGATACAAAACAAAATTGAACGTTGAAACTACGATGGAACCCGAAAACCAACAAATAAAACTAAGTGGAGGAGGTATAAAAGTGAAAGGACGAGTGTATTTGACAAAAGTAACAAAAGAATAGCCTATTCCTCCGTATCTCATATGGGTTTCATACTTATAGGAATTGCTTCTAAAACCGATACAGGACTCGAAATGGGAGCAGGTTTGAAAAAGGATCTTAGAGTGTCTAGGGTTGGGCCATGGAAAAGTCCTTCCCTTTTGAGCCGGTTGTGGGCGAGGAGGGATTCGAACCCCCAACACCGTGGTTCGTACCCACGTGCTCTAATCCTCTGAGCTACAGCCCCAGGTAGTTGTAGTTGAAAGTACGTAGTTGGAGCTCGTAGTTGAAGCGTATGTTTAGAGTTGGAAGGTGAAACTTATATATTGTTTTATAAATGTTTGGTAAATTAGTTGGAGTTAGAGCTTCTAACTTTTGAAAAATATAAGCTTAAGCTCCTATAAACTACCATAAGCTTGTCACCCAAATACACCTTTTCAATAAGCTTCCAATAAGCTCCTAGTTTTTTATATGTCGAACAAGGCTCGAAGCTTGAGCTTTTGAAAAATATAAGCTTAAGTTCCTATAAACTACAATAAGCTTGTCACCCAAATACACTCTAAAAAGGTTAACAATAAACCTAGAAACTAATAAATAAGAACGAATGTAACTCCAAAGAGCTGGGACTGCATATGAAGGAGTTTAAAATCACTTCCGCTGGACACCCTGTGCAATGTGCAGGGACTGCACAGGCCCAAAAACGGGTCTGCAAGCGATATCAACTAGGTAATTTTCACTTGACCTTTTTCGGTTGAACATATGATAATCACCATTCTTTTCATCTCACAATCGGAAATGAATGAGATTTTTCCTGTTCAAGTTACCTGGGTCTTGGGGAGGGGCAAACTTTTTTGTCCTTTAATTTTACGCAGCCAAATTGGGATATCATTTCGACCTTTTTCCTAACCGAACACGGGTTGTTTCGTGTCACAATTATGAATTATATCATGGGAAATTAAAAAGAAATTTCTCAAATTTTAAAGCTATATAAAAATTTGCCCTAAAATCAATATTATAAATGTACAAAAATTTAGAATCTCAGTATCGCTATCATAATCTCCAAAAAATTGCCCCCACAACTCCCGCGTCAAATACATATAACCGTCGAGCTGTCAAATAAACATACAATGGACCTCGCTGCCACTTGAATATAAGTCACACATAAAGGTGGTTCGGCGATGTCCCTTAGCTCTGGTGTCGTAGGCGATGGAGAAGAGACCATTATCGTTCACTAAAAAATTAACTATCTCCAATATAGCCTCCTTTTTAACCTTCGGGTTAACCACCTTCTTAACTACCCGACGCTTAACAGGCTTAGCCGAATCGATAGCTACGCAACCAACCACCGTCTCAACCGACACAATATCCACCCGATCAACCACCAGCACAAACGTCTCGATAACAACCGGGTCAAAAACCAGCTCAAATGGCTCGGTTACCACTGGATAAATCATCTCATCCTCAACTCCCAAATTAACCGGTGGCTCCTCATTATCCTCCTCATGCACCTTCAACAGTTTCTTCACAAGTCGTTTCAATTGTTTCAGTCTATAATACGGCTATAGCTTAGCCTTACCCGATCGTCGCTCTCGCATATTATGACAAAACACACGTGGAGCCGAGATAATGATCGCAAAGGCTGGTAATGTGTCAGATATATAACCCTCATCCTCATCATCGTCTCCCTCAAAAATCCAGAAAATTACGCTTTAAACAATAAACAACTTAACATATAATTTCTAATGGTGCTATACGCGTCCACCCGCTTAAGTAAGATGGAGATGGTGGCGTCCTACCTCTGCACCTGGTCTCGTAAGGAGGCCACCTCTTTCGGTGATGTCGAATGCGAGGTTTAATGACAAGCACTCATTGTACTCAGGGGGGATGAATGGGCTGCTAGCTGTGAGACGGTAGAAGATCAAAATGATCATCCGCCTCGTGATGAGATAAGGTAGGAGTAGAGGTCTGATCATCATCCTTTTGATTGATCATCAATGGTCGATGGTCTTTATGGATTTCCTACTACGTTGAAAAAAGAAAATACGTATAAATGTCATTTATGTAAAAACTGACGAATTAACATTATTTCATCTTTTCAACTCATCAATTATCAACAAGCTTCTTTTATCAACTATCACATATAAATATAGGAAACTACTTTATACTTTTACTTGCCCATCACTTACCGAAATTTGAAACATATTGACATACTCCTACCAACCATTAACCCTCTTTTTTTGCTTCCAATAGACTGCCCAAGGAACTCCTTCCAAATTTGTCTTTACTGCATTCACCTTCCCCTGAAAGTTAAATGCCTCTATCCAAATCTCAAAATAAAGTATCAAACAACAAATTAGCATGTTGATAACTAATTCATATCAAATTGGTAAGTATAACATTGTTACCTTAAATGCCAAAGTGAAACCGAGCAATGCTTATGCCATCCATGCACTATCTAGTTGCTCCGACTAACCAACGCATCATGTAGTTGGGGATGAGTATGCTCCCAAATACAAGAACCACAATGGCACTCGTCAACTAACCTGAAATCCTCAAGCAGGTGCAAAAATACTTCGATACAAGCTGTGAGCTATTTTTTCCCACAAAACCCTGCTCTACGAGTAATATAATACATATGCGGACACAATCCTCATAGCTAAATGGTGTTGGGCCCGCTAAACGTAGAATCTCGTGAAAACAATTTTTGTACGTGATGAATATAGATGTGGGTATGGTCTCCCGAAGCTCCTTTGGAATAACATCCTCCATATGCTTATTAGGACCAAACAGCAATCTAGTAACCAAACAAAATTCCCGGCGACCAAATCGTATCGCATATCGTGGGAGGAGCCTAAACAACAACTCATCGGCCTCTCCCGAGCCTTGGTAAGGTTTGGACGATCACATCGTGTCTGAAGTAAAATATATACATAACCTGGGTCATTGTCCGGACACAACACATCCAACCAATGCCCAAAACATGTGCCTCTAAATTTTTTCTTCTGATCATCTGTCAACTTATTATTAATATCCTTCAAAAGACTAAGTTGGTTTCTTCATTGCATCGAAAATCCCCTGAAAATTTATAAATTACACCGTCAGTCTACAATAGTCAAACATAGTCAAATATAGTAAACTAAAGTCAAACAAGGTCAATTTGAAGTCAACTAAGTCGAACTAGGTCAATTCAAGTCAAATAAGGTCGAACTAGGTCAATTCAAGTTAACACTGTTCCAGAAAAGTCTAACCTAGTCAACAAAAGTCATAAACACTCAAAACAAGTCAAACACAGTCAAAGATGGTCAAACTATATCAAACATAAGTCCACAAACTTAACTCAAGTAAAAACTCAAAAATAGTCAACATAAGTCCACAAAAGTCTTAAATAGTCAAACATACTCAACAAAAGTCAACACAAGTCAAACAAGGTCAAACTGAAAGTCAAAATGGTCAAATGGGTCAAACTAAGTCAAATGGGTCGTGACCGAGATCGTTGTCGGTCACGAGCTGCAAATTCTCAGTCATGACCGAGATTTATGGCTTGCGACCCAAAATTTCTTGGTCACCGGCTCGTAACCGAGAATAATGTCGGTCACGACACAATTTATAAATCCAGATCTTTTTTGCTTAATTCCTAACAACAATATAACATCAACAATTCATATACATCGATTACTAACATAAGCCGTAACAATTTCATGCAAAAAGCACTAAAAACAACATGCACCCCAAGTGTTCGATGAAATAACTAAGTGAAAATCCGAAATTAAACCTAAGATTTGAAATTTAAATTTGTTTGTACTAGATAATTAGCCAATTTTTGGCTTTCAATTTCGAGAAGACACAAAGGATCTTAGCTTGTTTGAGACTTTCGACTTGAGGACTCGCGGAGGGTGACAGTTGGTGGTGGTGGCGATGGGTGGTGGTAGTGGTTGCAGGTGGTGGTGGCGACGGGTGGTGTCAGCGACGAAGGTTGGCGACGGGTGGTGGTTGAGCGGTATTTGCCGACAAGTCGCAAGTCTCGGTCACGCTAGTCGCAATTTGCGACTCGCAACTCGCAATTTGTGAGTCGCAGGGGCATATTCGATATTTATGTTTAAGGAAAATTTTTTATATCTTTAAAATTAGGGGCAAGTTTTTAAAATTTCCCTTATATCATATTTTTTTCAGCATTCATAAAACCTGAGGAAATTCATTACAAATTGGGCTAAAACATGGATCAAATAAGAACGGTAAGATGTATAACACCACCTATGGACACATTTTTTCTTTTCATCATTCTCTTGATATAAATGAATCGTTTATGTGTATTGATACAATCTATAATGATAAGATCATAGTACTTATAAAAAATGACAACTAATTTCAACACATGAAAATTACGTCTTCTTGCATATAAAACAAACATTAGAGATTATCTTCTAGCAAAACTTAAATTGCAGAAGTCTTCATGTCTGCATACATTGTTTACAAACTTTTAATAGTTGTCCATTGGTTAGCATCTCCACCTAGTTCAGATAGAACTGTCTATCAATGCTAGAAGATAAAGATGCTATTTGAATTTTCTATGCATGCACTAGGGGTTGTGCAAGGCCAGTCAGCTAGATCCTAGCAACATAAGCTTACGTTTCTTGAAAAAGTTCCAGCTGCGTACTTAGCACAAGTATAAGAATCAATGTGAAAAAGTTCCTAGATTTTACTTCAACTTTTAAGAACTCTATAAAGACAGAGGCCACCAACATTGCAGGTATCTTCAGAAAGGAAAGACCAATAGTATTATAGAGTGTAAAAGCAACAATAAGAGATCCTTGTAGCATTCGCAACAATCAAATCATATGACAATAGACTCAGGTTCACGAAATAAATTGTGTACATAATTATAGCAGAGTCATGTTTTCTTTGATGACTATCTTTTGTCATTGTACACAAAAAGAGACAGTTAGAAGCACATTATGCTCGTGTACAATACCTAAAACTATCTTTATTCAATGATGTAATAAGATACGGTAGTTCTATTTTGTATGTCATCGACTTTTAAACCAATAAAAAAAACAGTAAACTCAAAAAGGAATAAATACAGTAAAAAGCATCATAGATATCATCTACTCATAAACAGAAAATCATATGAAACTAGATAAATTAAAGGAATCTGTATACGTCGAGTATCTATATCTTGAGTCCCCAATTTGGTACAATCAATTACATTATCAAAATATTGAAATTTTAGTCTACCGATAACCATACCGTCTTCAACACGGTCTGTAACATTTAAACAAGACAATGTGCACTGTAACATGCAACAAATGTCATTCAAAACGTATTCAGACTCATCCGGGTGTTGATAAGCACCAGCATTGTTGTAATACAAACCACCTGAACAAGCGTATGATTGTTGCAAGGACAAGACGTAAACACGCGCAATGAGTGCGGTTTTACCTAAAAAGTATATTTTTGATAGATGATTCACATATTTGCCAAAGAACAAGTGGCGTGCGTGTATTTTTAGTTAAATCGATATCGATCAAGTTACCTTTCTTGATTGATTCAACTGCATGTTTGGCTAACTGTGAAATCTCTTCTCGAACGTAGGATGGATAGAAATGGGTGACTTCACGGTTGGTGTTGGTTAGGGTTTTGGGAGTTGATTCGGCTATGGATTTCAGTATGTCTAATAACTACTCTTGTTTCACAGCGCTTTTCTTGACGTGGGCTCTTTCGTCGTGGTCAGCCATTTTTGTAAAATCCTAGATTGTTATCGAGGCCGTTTCATAATTTTGAATTTTTTTCTAGACAGCCTCATATTTCATTTTTTTCTGCAAATGGGCTGACGTGGCATATGTGATATGTTTAAACTCCAACGGGTTTAATGTGCCAACTTTAAAATCATTGCTAAATATTAAGTGGTTGAAGCGTCGGTGGGAAGTAGCAGAATGCTATGCAGATGCGTAACCAACTAAATCGATTATCAAACAAAATAATATAGTTTATGTAAAACGAATTGTTTGTAAAAAAAATGAATGCACGAAGGATTTTTATAATTTAAATTATTTGATAAACGTGGCAACCTGATATGTTTTGACCGATGCTAAAATTACATACTTTGACCCAAGCCCATTTTACATGTTACTGAACCTGCCTGATCCACCGCCATAAATCGTGCATGTTATCAGGACTTTGACATTTCATGAGCTCTGTAGTAGTGCAAAATGAAGAATTACGCTATTTGGTTAAGTGTATTAATAGTCTTGCAGAAATAAGTCAATCACAAACCCCAACTATGATTGCCATTTTTCTATTTTTCAAAATTTGTTATCAATATCGTTAATGCAATTTCCCTCGAAGAATCATTTCTGTGCAATGGAAAGTCAAGTACGATGATTTGAAAATTTTAAGCTCTGGAAAGTATAAGTTTTCTTGTATTAGTCTCATTTACTATGACCCTTAATTGACATCAGGGTTGTAAAAATCAGCTTAGGCAGCCGATTAGTTGTGGATATCGTAGATCGGACCTAGTCCAATGCGTCTAGCTTTGAATCGGACTAAAAAGTCGGTCAACGGTCAAAGGTGGTCAAAATTCCGATGAAGGAGGGATTCCATCGAGGCTACTTAACAGCAATGGCGCAGGTTGAGAATTTCTGGTTAGATGAGTGAAAAATCTGGTAATGTGACTATGTACAGAGATGATTGGAGCAGATGTAGGAAAAAGATGAGAGTATTATGGGGAAATATGAAAAGCAAGTGAAATAAAGGAGAGAAAATGGGAGGGTTAATTTCTTTTTTAAGAAAAATATAAAAATTTTACATTTTAGTTCACCATTCCTATCTTATATAACTTATTCCTCTTTCTATATTTTTAAGTATGTTTTCAAGTCTCCCCTTTGTTAAAAATTTACAAACTTTTACATATTGTTTAGATATTATCTACTATTTTGTTGAGATATTATATACTTTCGAAATTTATATATGGAAAATTTCAATCCAAGTACTCCCCACCGAGACTAATTGTTCGCTACAAAGTCCCACTCGAGTACTCACCGCCTAGTGAGTTTTACAACCATGATAGGCAAACAACAACTGTGATGTTAAAAATAACTAACAGACTCAACTTGTTGAAAGAAAGAAGCAACCAAATAGCAAATGAGCTGCAGATCAAGAATATAGATCCAAATAAAAGTCAATCTCAAAGACACACTCGAAAAGGTTCAAAAGATGAGATTGATATCCAACCATCCATGAGATCAAAAGAAAGTCAACTCCAACATCCTGCCTTACCACGACAACAATATTGTCTGCTTTGCCCGCAGGCGCACGACTTTTTCTTGACGACCATACGATAACTTCCCACATCCTGCCTTACCACGACAACAATATTGTCTGCTTTGCCCGCAGGCGCACGACTTTTTCTTGACGACCATACGATAACTTCCCAAGAGGTTACCCATCTCAGTATCACTCTCGCTTGAGCACGCTTAACTGCAGAGTTCTCACGGGATTTGTTGTGCTAGCACCCCCAAAACGCGTTGTGTCTGGTAAGGATGAAATTTACCTTATAAGCCCAAAATCTCTCATGTCCACGGCCGATGTGTGATTTGCCTAAGGTATTACAAACACCCCCCTTGGGACTCATCGTCCTCGATGAGGTTTGCCCCACCATCTCGAACGGTACATGAGTCGCTTTGATACCATTTGTAACATCTCGCCTTACCACGACAACAATATTGTCCGCTTTGCCCGCAGGCACACGACTTTTTCTTGACGACCACACGATAACTTCCCAGGAGGTTACCCATCCTAGTACTACTTCCGTTTGAGCACGCTTAACTGCAGAGTTCTCACGGGATCTGTTGTGCTTATGGCCTCAAAACGTGTTGTGTCTGGTAAGGATGAAATTTACCTTATAAGCCTAAGATCTCTCATGTCCACGACCGATGTGGGATTTGCCAAATGTGTTACACCAACACTTAGATTCACACACTGATAAAAGCAAAAAATCAGATGACCAATTTACTGAAAGTGTACTAACGTTAAGCAACACGATGTCGGTCCACAACATAGATGATGTGTGAGCCTGTTCTTCATTGTATTGCTTATATGGCTAAGCCAATTATAATTTAAGTAGTGTTGCTTACGTTGTTGAATTGTTTGACATCACTTGGCATGATTTTTGTTGAAAGAAATATAAACCGAACTCTATCAAATAGTCCATTTTTGCTTGACCTTATTTCTCTTGAACATATGATATTCATAGCTATGTTTTACATCATGATTGGAAACGAATGAAGTTTTTTTTGTTAAGTTGTTCGAGGAAGATGAATATTATTTAACTCGCACGTTTGCAACTAAAATGAAGGTATCCTTGTGACTGTTTTTAATGCTTTTCTTGACCACCCCAAGTTGTTTCATATCACAATTATATTATTCTTTTTCCAGCATTTCATTATGCATATAATAGAGGAAACCCCTTACAAAATGGCTAAAACATGGATCATGGATTAATAAGAATGGTAAGATGAATAACACCACCTAGTCGATATTTTTCTTTACCTCATTCTCTTAATATAAATAATCATTTATGTATATCGATACAATTAGTAATTATAAGAATGACAACTAATTTAAGACATGGAAATTATATATTTGTCTTCTTGTATACGAAACAAACATTAGAGGTAATCTTTTTGTAATAATTAATATTTAATTGAAAAGTCTTCACGAGTTCATGTCTTCATGCATTGTTTGCAACCTTCTAATAGTTGTCCATTGCTTAGCATATCTACCTAGTTTAGATAGGGCATGTATTCTATTTGTCAATGGTAGAAGATAATGTATCCAAAAGAAATCATTTGATATCTCTATGCATACACATACATGGGTAGTATATTGTTTAATTAGTCTATATTTTATTATTAACGGATATAAAAATAAATATTAGGGTTAACCACGTCAATATAACCAATTAATTAGGCCCTAAAATCTATTTGTCTATAATGATTTTAAAATGCTTTTATTTGTTGACAAAACGTGTTGTGTCTGTTAAAGATGAAATTTACGTTATAAATTTAAAATTTATCATGTTCATGATCGATGTGTGATTCGTCTAAGATGTTAGACATAAATAACATAAGCAAGAATTAAGATTCTTTCAAGTTATCACGTTTTGTGAGAAAAAAAGTAAAGTGAAGTATTGTTGTGAAATTTTTATTTATTATGCCTATATTACACAGAAAAGTAATGATCCACCATGTTTGCATATTGCATATTACTTTGAAAGACTCTCAATCACCAAACCAAAATGCAGGAGAAGCTACAAGAAAGTGTTTAAAAAGAGGGAGCTACTTCAGAGTGTTTAAAATTGAGTGTGAGTTTGCTAGCTCTCAAGAATGGCCATTAAGGTGGAGATTATGTGATAGACATGGATGATGACAATAGAATCATACATATGGGTGTCTTGGTTAGAACTTAGAAATGACAATAGGAATAGGATAGGAATGATTGTTAAAGTAAACTTGTATGAGTTTTTATATTATATATTATGAGTTTGACACAAAGTTAATTTTGTGGGAATCATCCTCAATTTATTTTAAGGTACGAGTTTATACAAACCAAACACCCGAAAAAGGAATCGTACATATTCCTATACCCTGAAATCAAAAACTTTAAGAAGGGGAGATTTGTAACATCCCAATTTTTTACATTATAAAGAATATGAATGAGGTTTTTACATTATAAAGAATATGAGTTTCGAGGAAGAAACAATTTTTAAGAAGAGAAAATTTGTAACATCCCAATTTTTTAAAGAAAATAGTCTTAAAAATTAATTGTGTTATAATAACTTATATAAGTTATCATAAATTATATATAAAGTGTGTACAAAGAAGGTGCAAGGTATATGATACAAATGAAAAAGAGATACTTAATAATTTATGTCGTTAATTATGGTATAACAATATAAGCATGTTATACAATTAAAAGAAGCATGAGCTACTATTATTTGTTACTTGACACAAAATCTTGAAAGAGTTGGTGGATTTGGATGAGTCATCATACACCCACATGAATTTCTCAACAATTGACATCTAATTTTAGAAACAAATAACAATGTACAACTTAATTAAGCTAAAGTAATGACTAAGTTTAATAATTGTCACATAATATGCTTCTTTTGAAGCCATGTTGGGACATGTTATTGTGACAATAGATCTAGCTTGTAATAGGATTAGTGTATTTATTGTCAAACTTGTATAATTGGTTTAGACTCGTAAATATATGATATTAACTTGTTATTATTATTTGTTAAATGTTATTAGACAAGTATCGATTTCAAGTTAAAATCAAAATCGCGAAATGAGAAGTCAACTCGCAGGTCAAATAACCTGCGAGATGAGATCTCAATTCGCAGCCTGATCTGGGCTCGCAGGTCTTGGACTAGCGAGCTGAGATCTGGGTTCGCAGGACCTACTTGTGAGCTGAGATTTGGGCTCGCAGCCATCTGGACTCGCAGGCCCTTGGGCTGCGAGTTGAGTCAACTCGCAAAGCCCATGGCCTGCGAGTTGAACCAGATATAAATATTTTAATGCTGCTCAAATTAAATACTCTTCTAGATATCCGTGCCATAATTACACACACCAAATATTATAATATTCTCCTCGTATTTCGTGCTGATATAAAAGCTATTGTTTAATAGGCTCGGTTTTGATTGTTTAACACTAGTTAATATCAAAACGAAGCTTGTTAATTGATAGATTAGTTATATAAGCCTAAAACCTTAACTATTAAGGGATTCCGCATCTTAATACCTAAAAGATAATCCGTTATCACTAACCAAGATCTAGAGACCTTACAATTGGTATCAGAGCTTTCGGGCTTAGAAACGTTGTGGTTACAAGGTTTGTGGTTATATAACAACTTTGGGGTTGTTTTACGAACGAAATCTACTGATTCATTCGTAAAAATACCAAAAAGTTAAGTTCCCAGATTTCAAGGTGCCGTTTTGCGAGTTGAGATTAGGGTTACTGTTATTTGCGAGTTGAGAATTATCTGCGAGTTCAGTTTCAGCTGCGAGTTGAGATAGACTTGCGAACTGAGATTTCTGCGAGTTGAGATTCAGCTGCGAACCGAGTTCCCTTGCGAACTGAGTTTCACTGCGAGCTGAGTTTCCTGCGAGCTGATCTGCGAACCGAGTTCCCTTGCGAACTGAGTTCCACTGCGAGCTGAGTTTCCTGCGAGCTGAGATTTCTGCGAGCTGAGTTTTCTGCGAGTTGACATTACTTGCGAGCTGAGTTTAGTTGCGAGCTGTGATTACTGAATTCGCAAGATAACTTGATTTTTGACTTTAAAATGTCTGATTTGAGTCGAATGATCGAGATGGAACACGAGGTTGACAAATCTAATGTTCCACCGAAGCTACTCAGACTTGAAAACTATTATGGGTGGAAAGACAGATTCGAAAGTTACTGTAGATTCCACGACATCACCATCTGACTGTGTATTAAGAACGGATATGTTGCACCTACAGCTGAGGTAGGGAATGCAACTGTGATTGTGCCTTACGACAGAATGAATGACAATCAAAAGAAGGAATTCACTATTGATAATAAGGCACATTCATCGATAAAAATGAGCCTTCCCAAGGAAATCAATCACCAATTGAAGTCCTTTCACACAGCTAAAGAGCTCTGGAATGCTCTAGAGAAAAGGTATGAGGGAAGCCCTCAGGTGAACGCAGACAAGTGTAATCTTCTGAAAAAGCAGTTTATGGTATTTAAAGCTTTTAGAGAAGAGGACCTTGAAGCCTACACTACCCGGTTTTATCATTTATTAAGTGAACTTGACGACCATGAAATTTTCTACAATAACAAGGAGAAAACCGACAAATTCATTGAGGGTTTGCCTTGTAAGTGGGAAATGTATGGTATCATGCTTAAGGATAATGATGAGAGATACGCTACCATGACCCTAGAGCAGGCAATTGACAAGCTAAGGGGTTATGATTTCTCTAAAAAGACGAGAGATACAGATTCTGATCATCTACAGAATCCTGGTCTATACCATGGAAAGACCAGTATCTCTAATCCTTCATCCAATTCGACCACTTCATTGTTTGCTGGTGAAATTGATGAACTCGGAGAAATGTTAACCGAGGATATGTGCTTCATAGCTTCGGATGGCGGTGAAAAACGAAGCAGGAACACTACCTCTGATAAGTCCACTCAAGGGCATCATAAGATGCCGATGAGTGTGAAGTCAGCTGAACAGTAACTCTCGGTGCTGGCATCGTTCGTTGCTTCCTATGAAAACTACATTAAAGGGAAGATCAACGATCCTGGACAATTTGATGAGGACTACGATTAAGTAGATCCCGATGACTTAGAGGAAATGGACCTCCAGTGGCAGCTTGCTATGGTGTCAAGGAGGGTTAAAAATTTCCTGAATCGAACGGGTAGAAGAGTTGTTGGAAACCGACCTGGATTCGACAAATCCAAGGTTAAGTGTTATAACTGTCAAGGTTACGGACACTTTGCCAGGGAATGCCAACGACCAAAGATTGATACTGGCGCTGCTAAACAAGACTCGGGAAGTACTTTAGCTTCCAAAGTCTTAGTAGTTCAGCAAGTAGATGGTTCCTATGATTGGTCCACTCAGCCTGAGCAAGCCCTCATGGCTGAGATAGACGATCAAGAGAAACTGACTGAATCCACTTCTTACATGCCAACTGCTGAGGAACCTCAAGCTAATGTGCCACACATAGAAGTCAAGGGGAGCGATGAAGATGTGCTCTACATCAACTCGACTGAAGAAATGAGTCCCGATGACTTCGTTGCATACATGGCTGACGTTCAGACAGATAAGAAAAAGGTATGTCTGGATCTTCTTACTCTTACTGATGTTTGCTATTTAGTTATTGATTTACAAACTCAGGTTAGTGTTTTTGCAGAATCTAACAAAACCTTAACATCCGAATTAGATATAGCTAAGTCTGATGTTCGTAGGTTAGGTGAGGATAAGGTAGCATTAACAGAAAAGATTAAGAGTGATGCCTTAGATAAGACCAGTCTAACTGACATGATTAATGAACAATGTATTAAGATAGACGGGTTATATCTAAACCTTAATGAACTAAATAGAAATATTGCTATTAGGGATAAAGAACTCTCAGAGTCAAACATGAAGTTAGTAGAGCTAAATAGAAAACTTGAAGGTTATAGGACATCTTCTTTGACCTTAGATAGAATCATTAGCTCACAACGTAGTGTGAAGGATGTAACTGGCCTAGGTTACTCTGATGTTCCTCCGCCTTTTAATGCAAATTATACTACTTCCATTGACTGACAGATGCGAATCCTGAGACCGAGGATTTGGAAATTCAACAGTTTGATGCATCTGAGACTCAGAAGGATTCTATGAACGACCCATCATTAGACAAGAGTACAGTCAAATCATTCACTAAAGTAGTTTTTGTATCAAGTGGAATGATTGGTAGTACTAATGTAAATGATGGGGTAATTAAGAAACAGAAGGATATACCTTCAGTGTCTTCTAATCAAACAAAGAAGGAGACTACTAAGACTGCAAAGTCACGAAAGCAGATGTCATGCTTCAAGTGTCATCAAAAAGGACATGTATCTTGTTGTTGTCCCAATAAGAAGACGGAAGCTACTCCTAAGCGCGAGAACAGTGATAAGCATCAAAACATCTCTAGTTCGAGCACAGACAGGTTAGGTACCAGACCGGGAATTGGTATTAAACCTGTAAATGCTCTTAAAAGAGACGCTTCTCACAGTGTCTCGCCACCCAAACCTAAACGGACTGAACACCTTAAAGAACAAGTGCCGTCGAGGTTTATGACTCCCATTAGGAACCATAGTCGTTATGAAATTGGTTCTACTTCATGGAACCAAAGTCCTAATGAGAATGGTTCTACGTCACGTACACAAGAAGTTAACCAAGGGTTCTACAATAGTCGTAACCAAGGGCAAAATCCCAGGGTTATGTATCGGGGAGGTTTGGAAATCAGTCAACTCATAGACCCAGGACCACTAATCATCAGCAAGCTGATGCTTCTTCAAAGGTGACCAAAGCTCCTAATGGAAAGGATGGTTACTTTAAAGAGCTACAATTTGTAGATGATAAGGGACAAACCAAGACCGTAATGGCTTGGGTCCCTCTTGATAACTGATTGTGTACAACTTGTATGTGCAGGAGCAGACTGGGAACAATGATAATTGGTGGTATGTTGACAGTGGATGCTCTAGGCACATGACAGGAACCAGAAGTCTACTGACAGACTTCAGAGGTGGACTGAGACAAGGAGTGCACTTCGCTGGTGATAAAGGAGGAGTAATTACTGGGAAAGGAAAAGTATCAAATGGAACTTTGACTCTAGAGGATGTGAATTATGTTGAAGAACTAACGCACAACCTAGTGAGTGTTTCCCAAGTCTGTGATAAAGGTCATCCTGTTCTCTTCACTGAGAAAGAGGCCTTGATCCTGAAGCCGGGTGTTATCATTCCCGAAAAATGGATACTGATGAAAGCTCCAAGGAAGAAGGACATTTATGCTATCAACATGAATGCTCCTATTACTTCGATGGAGTCTACTTGTCTGTTATCCAAGGCTTCAAAATCAGACTCTCTCTTATGGCATAGGAAAATGGCACACCTGAATTTTCGTAAAATGAACTACATAACAAAATATGAGTTAGTTCCGGGTGTACCACCGAAGAGTTTTGCATTTGAAGACAAGTGTATATCCTGCTTGAAAGGAAAACAACATAAGAAACCACACAAGTCTAAAACTGTGAACTCTATTTCCTCGCCTTTTGAGTTGTTACATATGGATCTCTTTGGCCCAATAAGCAAGAGAAGCATAGGTGGCAAATGGTACAGTTGTCACAGACGATTTCTCTAGATTCTCCTGGGTATTCTTTTTGGGATCTAAGGATGAAACTCCGGGCATTCTTATGGAGTTTCTAGATCTAATAGAGAATATCTATGGAAAAAGAGTTAAGAGAATTCGTAGTGACAATGGGACTGAGTTCAAGAATTCTACATTGAATGTATATTGCTTGAGCAAAGGCATTCAACATCAATTCAGTGCACCATATGAATCTCAACAAAATGGTGTTGCTGAAAGGAAGAATAGAACTCTAATTGAAGCAGCGAGAACAATGCTTGCAGATTCAAGGCTTCCGGTCATATTTTGGGCAGAAGCAGTGAATACAGCATGTCATGTTCTCAATCGGGTTCTTACGGTTAAAAAGCAGAACAAGACATGTTATGAGCTTTTGAACAATAAGAAACCTAACTTAAAAGGGTTTGAACCCTTTGGAGTTTCATGTACATTGTTGAAGACAAGTCATCCACCTAAATTTGGTGAGAAGGCTGACGAAGGATATTTCCTAGGGTATATGCCTAACTCACCAAATAAACGGGTCTTCAATAAAACTTCTGGACGTGTTGAAATAGTTTATTACATTGAAGTTACGAGCTATACACATGACTTACATAAAGGATTAGATTGGCAATTTGATTATTCAGATCTTTTCAAGTCTTTTAAAGTCCCTATCAGTGACTATGTAAGTAATTCAGATATTCCTGAGCATTTATTGTCGGGAGATGAGGATCCTACTCCTTCTCCAACATCGAGTGCTCAAACGTCTGATGTTAGGACTATTGTCGATACTGATGTGGTCTCTCCTATTGAGTCACAACAACCTCAAGATGATATACCTCAAGAGTGTGAAGATCATGAAATTGCTTCTCAAAGGATTGTGGATAATATTCTCTCTCCTCTGAGACAATTAAGGATATCAACTACTAATGATGGTATACCACCTTTGGAGGAAATTGGTGCTAACTTACAGGATGATATTCCAGTCGAACCTATTACTTCAACAAGATTGAATAGGAATCATCCGATTGATAATATCATCGGTGATCCAAATTCTCCTGTTCTGACTCGGAATCAAACTAAAGCTAGTACATCCACTCACTCAAGCTTGTATGCTGAAATGAACGAGACAGGGATTTCAAATCTATGTCTATATTCATGTTTTATCTCACAAATTGAACCTAAGAATGTTCAGATAGCTTTGAAGGAAAATTCGCGGGTGGAGGCAATGCAGGAAGAACTGTCTCAGTTCACAAAATTGCAAGTTTGGGAGTTGGTTGACTTACCCGTTGGAGAATATCCAATTGGAACTAGATGGGTATTTAAGTGCAAGAAAGACGATCGGGGAAGCGTGACTCGCAATAAAGCTCGTCTAGTTGTCCAAGGTTTCAATCAACAAGAGGGGATTGATTACAATGAAGTGTTTGCACCTGTGGCTAGGCTTGAAGCAATTAGGTTATTCTTAGCATTTGCAGCCTCAAAGAAAAAGAAAGTATTTCAGCTGGATGTTAAGAGTGCCTTCTTGTATGGCAAAGTCAAAGAAACGGTGTATGTTTCTCAACCACCGGGATTTACTGATCCAAAGTATCCAGATAGAGTATATCGTCTTGATAAGGCTCTATATGGATTACATCAAGCTCCGAGAGCGTGGTATGAAACACTGTCTACTTATCTTCTTGAGAATGGATTTATAAGAGGAAGAATTGACAGTACACTCTTTGTAAAATGGAAAAAGAGAGACTTTCTACTTGTTCAGGTATATGTTGACGATATCATCTTTGGGTCATCTGACGAAAAGATGTGTAGTAAATTTGAACAAGTTATGAAGAACAAGTTTGAGATGTCAGCAATGGGTGAATTGACATTTTTCTTAGGATTGCAAGTCAATCAAAAGAAAGATGGATATTTCATTCATTAGAGTAAGTACACGAATGAGCTCGTAGAACGATTCAAGATAGAAGAATCTAGAATTTTTCATACTCCTATTCCGGAAGCTCATGGTATTGGTCCAGATACATCGAGTGATAGAGACGTGGATCCTACTCTTTACAGGGCCATGATTGGATCACTAATGTATCTTACAGCATCAAGGCCTGATATAATGTTTGCAGTATGTGTCTGCGCAAGATATCAAGCTACTCCTAAAGAATCTCACATGCTAGCTGTAAAACGAATTCTTCGTTACCTCAAAGGGAAACCAAAGCTGGGACTTTGGTATCCGACTGATGGAGACTTAGATTTTGTGGCTTACACTGATTCTGATTACGGAGGATGCAATCAGAATAGAAAGTCTACAACCGGTGGATGTCAATTCCTAGGAGGTAGACTGGTCTCTTGGCAGTGCAAGAAGCAAACCTCAGTCGCCATTTCTACATGTAAAGCTGAGTATGTTGCAGCTGGCAGCTGTTATTCTCAAGTTCTGTGGATACAACAGCAACTGCTTGATTATGGGTTGAGTATAACAAATACTCCTATGATGATTGATAATGAATCAACGATCTCTATAATCAATAATCCTGTCAAGCACAGTAAAACTAAGCATATTGATATTCAACATCACTTCATTAGAGACTGTGCTGAGAAGAATTTGATGAAGTTAGCTAAGGTTCCATCTGTGGATAATTTAGCAGACTTATACACCAAAGTGTTCGACAGAGCTCGATTCGAGAAATTGGTGCAACTAAATGGAATGAGAAATCCAGAGGATTAGTCTTCCATAGAGTTATTTTGTAATAATTAGCTGTTCTTATTTATTAGTTGCTTATGTTTATTAAAAAAAAAAAGGGGGATTTCGGCGTATGGCATTCATTTGCTTGTTACCTACGGGGAATTGCCTCCGATAAGGGTTAAGTCTTTATCAACTGGGAAATGATAGTAAATTAGAGGAACCAACTTAATAATTGTAGGTAAAAGTCTTGAGTTAGATGTGTTAGTAGATTCTCGTAAGTTACATCAATTCTACATCTCTTAAACCAGGCCTTTACTTATCTTTATTTTAGTATACACCTCTCTTCACACGTTATAATTTGCTTGAAAACTTTAGATCTAGACAGCTTCATTATATGATGTACTAGTAGGCAAATTCTGTTTTGATTTCTGAGCATATAATAAGCTATAAATCTTCTGTGTGTTATCTCGTGTGATTTGCTATATGATGTATGACATAAGTCTTAATTGATGAAGGACAGTCTGACCATACACTGTTATCAAGAAATCTATGAAAATATATCAAGACAAATAATAAGAATTATGGCTATTAGTAAAACTACTGGTGTTTTTATTGTACTAAGTACAGACCTGACTCCTTTAGTTTTGCCAATGGTTTCAAGCTTGTTCTGTCTATACTAAGGGATCTTATGTTGTACTAAGTACAGATCTAGAACCACTAGTATCTACAAAATGGGTTTGATGTTTGTCACATTTTAAAATTCACTCAAGGGTAAGTCATATGCTTCGAAAAGAACATCATTTAGTGACCTCTATCTTGCATGTGAAAAATACAGTGTTATGTGTTCTACTTGATTTCTCAGTATGTCATATTTTGGGTTACATTAGGTAATACACATACAAACAATAAAAGTTCGCTTGGAAATCAATATAGACTTTGTTTATATGGATTATAATACCGGTAATCGTCTTGAACTGTCTGTGATAATTAATCACTTCATTTTGATGTGAATAATATATTCTGTGGAGATCGGTAACCAAGTTATACTTTTATAAATGTAAGTTGAAAAATGGTTAAGTTGTGAGATTTTGTGTAACTTATTGAGAATTTCATGAGGTATGAATACTAACAATCTTCTTAGAATTTTTACTCAACAATTGGTTCAGCTGTTTCTTTCTAATATGATCCCGCTGTCGATATTTTCTTAACATCCTCGATTATGATGTTTTTATCTAATTTAATTGCATTTTATTTTTCGTCTATGTGTTTCATTAATACAAGGGTACTTGATACCAATGTTTATCATGAATCATTGTTGTTTATTTTATTTTTATGCATTTGTTTGTAATATTCTTATTTTAGTAAATCCTCTTTAATTTTATTTTATTTTATGTTCTTATCGTGCGTATTATTGTATGATTACATAACAAGTGAAAAATACTTTTATTCTAGACTTGTGATGTACGTGCTATTCTAAGAAAATAACAAGTGAAAAATATTATTATTTTAGACTTGTTTATTTTATTGAATTAAAATTATTTTAAATTAAATATTTAAATATTTTTATTTATTTTGGGTCAACTCTGCGAGTTGACTTAACTTGCGAGTTGAGCTCACTCTGCGAGTTGAGTCCAACTTGCGAGTTGAGTTCCAAGGTATAAAGGCTGCGAGTTCACATTCCAAAACACACAGTTCTGCGAGTTGAGTTTTTAACAGTTGCGAACCCAAAACAGCGAGTTGGGCCGAGATTTGAACTCGCAATATTTTGTGACTTTTATTTCGAGTACCGAGATTTTACCTCCGAAGCATTTATTTATCTTCATATTGTGAACATTTTGAGATATATCACAAGGGATTCCATTGCTTAATTAACTCAGAATCATTTTTATAAAATGAGGGTTTTTGTTTTAAAACTTTGAATCAATTACTAACTTTTAAAATGCTCAAATGAACACGAAACCTTAGGGTTTATGTTAATTTGTGTAATGTGAATATAATTGCATAACTTGATTGCCCAATAACTCGCTAAAATTAAAATTTAAATGTGATGTCATCATGGCAGTTCATGCTGCGAGTTGAGATCCAGACTCAACTCGAAGCCCGCTCCTGCGAGTCCAACTTGCGAGTTGACTTGCGAGTCCAACCTGCGAGTTGACTTGCGAGTTGAAACTTGCGAGTTGAAACTTGCGAGTTGAAACTTGCGAGTTGAATTTTGCGAGTTGAACTCTGCGAGTTGACTTGTTGACTTTGCAAGTTGACTTGTTCTGCAAGTTGAATTGTTTGAATTTTTATTTTTAATTTACGAATTCTCGATTAATTAACTGATTAAGAATTATAAATTAAAATCTTGTATGGTTTTTCGTGTCGACTTACAATGTGAACACTTTAAACCATATCTTTATTGTATAAGACTTATGACCTTGTGTAATAAGTTATATATTTTATAGCAGGATGTGTAACAAGTTAGACTTATTGATTATATATATATGATTAACACTCATAATTGTTAATTAAGTTTCACGACTTAATAGTTCAATTATGAGTTGTAGATCATATAAGTTTTTCAATTTTTGTTAAACTAATTGTTTGACATTTGTGTGATTTTTGATATTACAAGAATGGCTCGACAATTTGCTGCTCACCACAATGTACTTGTGGACTTGGACATCACTGCTCGTGGAGCATCTAAAGTTGCTCGGATTCTCTCATTTCTGGCACGATCGAGGATTAGATATGCCATCACCGAGTCGCCTGCACTGTCCATGGATATACTCACCTAGTTCTGGGCTAATATAGTATATGATACAGTGGTGAATCCTCCGGTAATTCGAACGAGGGTTAATGATCACCCTGTTGCCTTCTCCTCTACTGACATTCGGAATATCCTACAACTGGGCTCTGCCGAGCAAGAAGATGGACCCACTGAGTTTCCTTCCGACTTTATTGAGGGAGCTCTGGGACGTATGGGCTACGTAGGGCCGATGCGTGGACGTCAATTCCTAAAGGCGTTGGTCTTTGGGGAATGGAGGTTCTTATGCCATGTTCTGGTAACTATTTTTGGACCGAAGAAGGGAGGATATGACGAGCTGAGCTCTTCTCTCCTATTTGCTTTACTGTCACTAGTTTATAACAAACCATACAGTTTTTCTTATTACATCTTTGGGGAAATCGTTCGCCAAATCTTGGGGGGTGTTAGATATCAATTTATGATCTACCCGAGATTTTGCATGCTTCTTATTCAAGCCAATATCCCTGATCTGCCGGTTGTTCAACCATATATTCAGGTGGATACTATTGGGATCCGAGCCTATAATGCGATGTTATGCAAACCTGTCGCAGATTCGAAATACAGCCCCAGCTGACAGAGCTGTTTGGATTTTTGATTAATCCTAAGTATGTGACGCCACCAAACAACGGTTGGCTTGATGTTGATGTGGCCGAGGGTGCACCTGAGCCACAAGAGCTGATTGAGGAAGTGTTAGAACAGGCAAATCAGCCAGGTCAACAGGTAGATGCTGAAGTTGCTACCGAAGTGGTACAGCAGGTGTTGGGAGAGAATGATGATGCTACTGATCCGATCTTAAGAGATGTAGATCAATATGTGGCTGAGGGTCCAAGTACTTCAGGACCAACTTCACTTGCTGAGGCACCTGATGTTGCTGGACCATCGGGACGAGACGGAGAAGCTGCTTCTGCTTCTGAGTCTGATTCTGATGATGATGATGAATCTGGACCACCTGGGTTTGTCACTGGTATTCCAGAAGGGATGATCCGACAGGGATCAAGATTGGTTATGGATCCAGCTCTGAAGTTAAAGAGGAAAGCCGTTGATCAGGATCCCGACTTCGTTATTGTCGAAGAAGATGAAGATGAAGATGAAGAAGAAGAAGAAGAGGAGGAGGTGCTTGTTACTCGACCTCGCAAGCTGATCAGGCAAACAGCTTCAACCTGTGCAGCTGCTATACAATCAAGTTCTACGCCCTCAGAGTCTGAAATGATTGCTGCTTTGGTTCGCCCATCTTCGCACCCAACCACAAAATCCAGTAGGGTTGCGGCGTGTCTTTTGACTGATGTTGCTACAGAGATAGAAAAGAAAATGCAACCGCCCGCTGCCACACCACCAACCACCACTGATGCTGCTCCTTCAACCTCACCAAAGACTGACGCTGAACGCATTACACACTTAGAGTCCAGGGTTAGAGATTTGGAGGATACTGTCAACTTCTTACAATCTCAAGTTCTGGCTATTTCTGGGAGTGTCACTGAACAGAACAACGCTTACTCACTACTCATCAAGACAAATAGTAATCTAATAGATGATGTAGCTGATAAGCAGAGACAAATTGACAGACTTGATTGCCTGGTCACTAGCTTTCTGAAGGACAAGCCATCTCAAGGGGAGATATTGATATATCAGGAGTCCTGCAAGGAAGATGAACTGGCGAAAAAGAGAAGAAATGATAAAGATGATGATCCCTCAGCTCAGAAGGATAGTGAGCTGGCCGGTCCTTCAACGACTGGTCAGCAGACTACGATTCAGGGGGAGTCTGCTGGAGCTAGTGGAAGTGGTAGTGGAGCTAGTGTTGGTGCTGATAAGGGTGGAGCTGAAGAAGGTGACACTTGTATTAATATAGACTGATTGTAATTATTAATACATTGTAACTTTGAATTATTTTGTAATATAATTCTGTAATTAAGATGTTTGAACTTGAATGTGTAAAACATTAATGTTTAAAATGTTATAATTATGAATGTTTGTATATTATAAGCCTTTTGTAATTCTAGATTGACTATGATCGATAAAAGAGTTATAAGATCATATAATAAATGATGTTCGCATATTATAAGACTTATTCAAATTTTAGATTGATTATGATAATCGATGAAAGATTTGAATAAGTATATATATAATACATTTTATATACACAAAGGGATTAATAAGAAAAATCTTAGATTGATTCAGGGAAATCAATGAAAGAACTTATGATTTTAATCTATTTGTGTATGTATTTCTATAGGTCTTGAAATGTTGAACTTATCAGATTCTGAAGGCGACATGCTAGAAGAATTAGATGAGGACATTGACTTTGACCTTGAAGAAGGAGAGTTTGTTCCTCCTGAGGATTGGACTTCCAGTTTTGAAGTTGGGGCAGACGAGTGTGTAGATCTCGATGCTGATATTGATGAACACATCGTAAACCCATCTACAACTAAGGTGATCATTCAGGACGAAGATGGAGAAAGAGTTGTTGATTTGGATGAAAATCTAGATGAATCAACTAGTTCTGAATCTGAAGATGAGCTTCCTGAAAGACTCTGAAAGAATCCCATGTTTAAACCTTTGAAAAGGAAAAAGCAAAAGATTGGGATGTCTGAAGTTGACATTACTGGAAAAAGAGCTCCAAGGAAAGGAATCATCGGCTGATATTTTGACTCTGATTTGAAACTTTTCGCTATTAAAAGGTTTGACGGAGTTCAATATTTTGACAAAAGCTTATAGTATTCAGTTCGCTTCCTCGATTTGAGATCCGAGACTTGGTACGCTTAAACCTGATAAATCCCAGTAATGATCCATATGCAACTTATGTTGAGAGAATCATTCGGACTGAGGGTAGATCAATGAAGTTTGAGAAGATTAAGCCAAGAGTTGGAAAGAGAATCAAATTAAAGGAACGCAGTCAGAGAACTGGCCGAAGATTAAGGAAAAAGACTTATCCAGCTGTCAAGTGTGTACAGCAGATACCGCTGAAGACAATGCCACAGAATATTCTGGGAAATCTTCTGAATTGGCACGTGGATTCAGAGACGGGTGAAGCTGTCATGGTTGAAGCTGATGATGAAGTTGAAGGAGGAGAGAGAGTAATTCTGACAGTCTATGACCATCGACACCTGATGAATCTGTCGAAGAAGGACCTGTTGAAATTACATGAAAACAGGATCTTAACTACAGAAGCATGGGGTGATCTTGCAAGAGATTATCAATTAATGGTGAAGACTTGTGCCGGAATGAAGATTCATATGGGTAGTAGAATTTACAAGTAAAGACCAAGGACAAAGTTGAAGATAACGACGCTAGAGCTATTGTCAAGGGGGAGTCTGTTGGGACATGTTATTGTGACAACAGATCTAGCTTGTAATAGGATTAGTGTATTTATTGTCAAACTTGTATAATTGGTTTAGACTCGTATATATATGATATTAACTTGTTATTATTATTTGTTAAATGTTATTAGACAAGTATCGATTTCAAGTTAAAGTCAAAATCGCGAAATGAGAAGTCAACTCGCAGGTCAAATAACCTGCGAGATGAGATCTCAATTCGCAGCCTGATCTGGGCTTGCAGGTCTTGGACTAGCGAGCTGAGATCTGGGTTCGCAGGACCTACTTGCGAGCTGAGATTTGGGCTCGCAGCCATCTGGACTCGCAGGCCCATGGGCTGCGAGTTGAGTCAACTCGCAAAGCCCATGGCCTGCGAGTTGAACCAGATATAAATATTTTAATGCTGCTTAAATTAAATACTCTTCTAGATATCCGTGCCATAATTACACACACCAAATATTATAATATTCTCCTCGTATTTCGTGCTGATATAAAAGCTATTGTTTAATAGGCTCGGTTTTGATTGTTTAACACTAGTTAATATCAAAACGAAGCTTGTTAATTGATAGATTAGTTATATAAGCCTAAAACCTTAAGTATTAAGGGATTCCGCACCTTAATACCTAAAAGATAATCCATTATCGCTAACCAAGATCTAGAGACCTTACAAGCCACATAAGTTTCTCCAAAGTGGAGTCATAAGTCTATTGTAACTTAGACTACATTTCAAGCATGACACTTGTATATATTAGACTAATGTGGCAAGTTTAGTTTAATGGATAATGACTAATTATATTTTGATACTAGATAAATAAGAGTTAGTATTCTCATTTCTCTACTTTAAAAAAATATAAGTAACATATGAAAGTTCTATGTATGAGTTGAAAGAGTAGTTTCTTTGGTTATTGTCATGTAAAAGTTAAAAGGAAGAAGTATATGAAAAGAGTACAAGCAAGGAAACTTGTAGTACAAGTCTATGAAACATGAAACACACTTTTAGTGTATGAAGCTAGTTGTACAAGTACAAGATTTATGAATCAATCTCTTGGTCAAATGCTGTTATATTTAAAAGCAATGTGAGTACCTGTGTTGTTTACGAAAACTGAGATATATGCTACGTACGTGTTTAATGTGCTACATGTTGCATTAGAAATGTTAGAATTGTATGTATGCACTTATGATCACGTTTTAAGCATACAATTTTATGTATATGTATTTTCCTATAAAGAGCATTGTCATGACATGATTGTATGCGGTATTTTAATAGAAAACGCACGTGCTCACTAAGCCATTAGGCTTACACATTTATTGCATATATCTCAGGTTTAATCGGATAGATTTGCCAAGGAAATAAATGGAAGAGGAGCATTAGCGAAGAAATGTTAAAAGATAGGTTTTATATGTTTATAGAAATGATTATGTCAAAATTGTAATTTGTATAGCTTTCTATCTAAATTGATGTAAAAATTATGAGGTAAAAATGACGGGCGTTACATTAAACTACTAACAACAATTGTAAAGTATAACAATAAATTCAAGTTTAATTTTTTTATTTATTGAAGCAGTTAAAGAATAACTTGACAATAGTTTACTGCGGAATAAGATAAGACAAACTAGTCTAAGTATACTACACTTGTGACAAATTTTAGTTCAACAGGTTATCAGCTAGATACACTAATAACACTCAGCGATCAACACTTAACCAATAAGTGAGGGCACAATGCTCGCTGACAGACATGAGTGATTGCTTAAATCAAGGTTGAAGTATTATGCAAATTCTGGACCTTGAATACGGTAGTAAGAGGAGTATTTATAGTGCCATAAATACGTGCGTTGAAGCCTCAAACCCTATACGTGTCAATACCGTATTGAAGAATGTGTAAATGAAACTTACAATGAATGGAAGTGACATTACATCTTAGGAATAAAGTATGTTGTATTTAATATCCCTAGGACACAAAAAAGTGAAGTACTTTTCCGATAAGTTATAATAACCAGTTGTACATATCTTTACAAAGGATATGTACAATGTTATTATCCTTTCTAAGTTGACATTACATCCTTATGATAAAGTATAATAGCAATTTTCATAATTCACCTATCATGCTCATCAACATAGATTTGAACAATTATGATATTACCCTTTACCTTTTTATTTTTAGAAAAGTGTTTACTCATGATGCAAGTCTAGTTCAGCAGCAATAATAACATCAAACAAATGAATCGATACAATGTGAACAACCCTGAAATACAATACAAATGATATGAACTTAGCAAACTAATCTACTTCTGAAAATCAGTTTAACTAAGAGCTGATGTGCCGCTTAGTTTGAATCCACAAACCCTCACTTCACACCCTTACGGAATAGAGGAATCCTCCTCACTTGCTGATATCCACAATTGGACCCGACACCAATTGATAATCAGAAAGATTTTATCAAGAGAAATAAGATCTCAAAACTGGGATTATAATTCAAAATCTGATGTTTTTCATCGTACAATGGGTGCCCTTTAAATAAGGAAAATACATAATAAAGAAATACAAGAATCTAGATTGATTGCATTTAAGACATGATAGTTACTAGAAAACATTTAATACAAGCTTTCTTAAGACTCCAAGGCAGGTTAAACTCACTCATTGCTGAGATTAATTAAAAGAATATATATTCTTTTAATTAATTAAGGTGATAATCTTGTTGGAGAAATCTGGAATTTCCATAGTTGTCACAATTCCTTGAATATTCTGGATTTCACTTATTGTGATCGTATTTATCTTTGCATTCGGCAATGCACCTGCATCATTCTCCCCTGATTGAGCAGATTTTGCCTCAAAATCAGGTTGTTGAGGCTCCACAAAGTCTTCAGGTCCATCCGCTCTTGGTTCTAACTTTGATTTTCTCTTTGATGGAAATCTTTCCTTCCTAAAATGCACCCAAACTTGATCTCCAGGTTTGAAAAGAGCTGGTTTTCTATTCTTGTTTGCTTGTTGCTGATATTTTTCATTGGACTTTGCTATCTTCTCTCTAACCTCACCATGCAACTTCTTGATTTCCTTGGCCCTTTGATCAGCTTCAGCACTATAGTAGCTTTTATCAACCTTGTTTCCAACCAAATCAATGGGTGTATGTGGATTAGCTCCATAAACAACTTCAAACGGGCTCTTTCCGGTTGTTCTACTTTCGGATCTGTTGTATGCAAATTCAGCATGTGGAAGAACTTGATCCCATGCCTTATGATTCTTCTTGACCAAAATTCTCATCAAAGCTCCTAGAGTTCGATTCACAACTTCAGTTTGCCCATCTGTTTGGGGATGGCAACTAGTACTAAATAAAAGCTTTGTACCCATGGATTTCCACAATGTTCTCCAAAAGTGGCTCAAAAACTTAGCGTCTCTATCGGACACAATGGTTTGAGGGACACCATGAAGCTTTACAATCTCTTTAAAGTACAATTCAGCGATCTTGACAGCATCATTAGTTTTGTTGCATGGCACAAAGTGAGCCATCTTAGAAAATCTGTCCACCACCACCATTACTGAATCATGATTTCTTTGAGTCCTTGGCAGTCCCATAACAAAGTCCATACTCACATCTTCCCATGGAACATAAGGAATAGGGAGTGGAGTATACAACCCTTTGTTTTGCTGCTGACTTGTTGCCATTTTGCATATTGTACACCTTTTAATTAGGTCTTGAACATGCTTAATCATCTTTGGCCAATAGAAATGTTCTTGTAGCATAGCGAGAGTTTTATCAACGCCAAAATGACCTGCAATTCCTCCAGCGTGAGCCTCCTTTAGTAACAGCTCTTGAATGGAACTCTTAGGAACACAAAGTTTGTTTCCTTTAAAAAGAAATCCGTCTTGTTGCACAAAATAGCCATGAGGTTTTTTCTTGGTTAAAGAATAAATAGAACTGAAATCACTATCATCTTTATAAAGATCTTTGAGATGTTCAAATCCCATGAGCTTCACATCCATCATATTCAGCAATGTATGTCTCCTAGATAGAGCATCGGCAACTTTGTTCAAAACTCCCAATTTGTGCTTAATCATGAAGGTAAATGCTTGCAAAGACTCGACCCATTTTGCATGCCTCACATTCAACTTGTGTAGACCACCAATATACTTCAATGCTTCATGATCTGAGTGAAGAATGAACTCCTTTGGTAGCAAATAATGTCGCCAGTAATCAAGAGCTCTAATGATGGCATAAAACTCTTTATCATAAGTAGAATACTTTCTTTTAGCTTCATTGAGTTTCTCACTAAAGTACGCAATGGGTCTAGAAGATTGCACTAGAACAGCCCCAATTCCAATTCCCGAAGCATCACATTCAACTTCAAACACCTTAGAAAAATCAGGAAGTGCTAGAACCGGTGCAGTACTAAGCTTTTGTTTGATCAGCTCGAAACTCTTTTCTGCTTCAATAGTCCACTTGAAATCTCCTCCTTTCAAGCATTCAGTAATTGGTGCAATTTCAGAGCTGAAATTCTTGATGAACCTTCGATAGAATGAAGCAAGACCATGAAAACTTCGAATATCATGCAAAGAGCCAGGCCTTGGCCAGCTTAAGATAGCCTGAATTTTGCTATCATCAACCTTGATCCCGTCGGAAGACACCACATAGCCCAAGAAAATCAAGCTAGGTGTCATGAACTCACACTTTTTTAGATTTCCATAGAGTTGTTGCTGCTTTAATATTTCAAATACTTCCTTCAAGTGTTGAACATGTTCTTCCAAAGACTTGTTGTAAATTAAGATATCATCAAAATAAACAACAACAAACTTACCAATTACACCTTTAAGAACATGGTTCATCAGCCTCATAAAGGTACTAGGAGCATTTGTCAAGCCAAATGGCATGACCAACCATTCAAATAGTCCTCCTTTGGTTTTGAATGCAGTTTTCCACTCATCTCCTTCTCTAATTCTGATTTGGTGGTAGCCACTCCTCAAATCAACTTTGGAAAACACAACAGCACCATTTAGCTCATCTAACATGTCATCAAGTCTAGGTATGAGATACCTATATTTGATGGTGATTTTGTTGATAGCTCTACAATCCATACACATTCTTTTGTTGCCGTCTTTCTTGGGAACAAGTAGGGCTGGTACAAAACATGGACTCATGCTCTCCCTAATCTGACCTTTAGCAAGTAATTCATCAACTTGTCGCTGAATTTCTGAAGTTTCTTGAGGATTCATTCGGTATGGAGCTTTGTTTAGCAAGGCAGCTCCGGGAACCAAATCAATACAATGCTGAATATCTCTAATGGGTGGCAACCCACAAGGAATTTCTGCAGGAAATATTGGAGAATAATCATGAAGTATAACCTGAACAAGTGGATGAATGGGCTGCTCCTCTCTTATGTCCGTGCTTCCCAAGAGCCATACTCTGTCATCATACTTTTGGGCTTCCAACTCCTTCAAAACACTTAAGGTTTTCTGCTCATCATTAGCCATTCCCTCCCCTGATTTGCTGTGGGTTATTTGGTTAGGATGCAAAGGGTTTAACACAATGCTTTTCCCCCTTTGTTTTACAGCATAGGTATTTAAGTACCCATCATGTAAAGCTTTCTTATCAAATTGCCATGGTCTACCCAACAAAATATGACATGCATCCATAGGTAATACATCACACCAAACAGAATCTTGATAATTTGGACCAATAGAAAAGGAGATTAAGCATTTTTGAGTTTCCTTTGCCTCATTTCCAGCACTTAACCATTGCAACTTGTATGGTCGCGGATGTGGTTCTGTTTTCAGCTTTAATTTGTCCACCATATACTTGGATGCGACATTGGTACAGCTTCCATTATCAATGATGATGTTGCACACCTTCCCTTGCACAAAAGCCCTTGTATGGAACAGATTCTCCCTTTGAGCTTTCTCTTTCTCCAAGGTCATTGTAGCAAGTGATGTTCTCACTACCAAGAGTTCACCATCAACCGGATCAGCTACATACATATCTCCATCATTAGTTTCTGTTATTTCTTCTTCCTCATCAAGATCAGCATGTAAAGATCTCCAATCGTCATATTCTCTCATGGTGACGATTCTTTTGTTTGGACAATCAGAAGCTATGTGTCCAATTCCTTGACACCTATAGCACTTGATCCTTTTTACTCCGGAAGTTCCTTCACCCGATTTTTCAGATTGCTTTCCAACAATTTGTTTAGAGTCAACAACGTTGGGTTTTGGGTATAACGATTTGGTAGAATTTTTGAAAGCCATATTCTTTTTAATGGACTTTTGCTGGGCTTCAATTTTTCTTGCCAACACACAAACATCTATAAATGAAAGATAAGAATGCATATTCACAGCACTAGCAATTTCAGGCCTCAAACCAGAAAGATATCGACATAATGTCAACTCTTCCGGTTCCCTCATGTCACATTTAATCATCAACAATTCAAATTCTTTAGTATACTCATCAACAGCCTTGTTACCTTGCTCTAGATGACACAAAGCATTGTAACAGTCTTACTTATAAGTAGTTGGCAGAAATCTTTTCTTCATTTCCTTTTTCATTTTCTCCCAATTCTGAATTTTATCTTTTCCATTCCTCTTCCTTTGACCATTAAGGTTATCCCACCAAATAGATGCATATTTTCTTAATTTTAAAGCAACTATTTTAACTTTCTGTTTTTCAGCATAATTTTTTAAATCAAACATTCTCTCAACCGTGCTAAGCCATTCTAGAAAATCATCCGGATCTAGCTTACCTTCAAATTCAGGAAAATCAACTTTCGGTTCAAGATCATACCTTTTTACCTTCTCTTCATTGTCATCAGAAATTTCTTCATCATATTTTGGCTTCATCATGTATGCGCGAAGCTGTTTTCGAAGGTATTCAGCTTGAGCCTCTTTTTCAGCAAAGTTCTGTTCTAATTCAGCATCCTTTTCAGCAAGTTTCTTCTCAAACTCCCTTCTTAATGCTTCAATCTCTTCAGCAGACATATTTCGACTTGCAAATAAAGATTTGATGGCACAAACCTGGCTCTGATACCAAGATGATGCAAGTCTAGTTCAGCAACAATAATAACAACAAACAAATGAATCGATACAATGTGAACAGCCCTGAAATACAATACAAATGATATGAACTTAGCAAACTAATCCACTTCTGAAATCAGTTTAACTAAGAGCTGATGTGCCGCTTAGTTTGAATCCACAAACCCTCACTTCACACCCTTACGGAATAGAGGAATCCTCCTCACTTGCTGATATCCACAATTGGACCCGACACCAATTGATAATCAGAAAGATTTTAACAAGAGAAATAAGATCTCAAAACTGGGATTATAATTCAAAATCTGATGTTTTTCATCTTACAATGGGTGCCCTTTAAATAGGGAAAATACATAATAAAGAAATACAAGAATCTAGATTGATTGCATTTAAGACATGATAGTTACTAGAGAACATTTAATACAAGCTTTCTTAAGACTCCAAGGCAGGTTAAACTCACTCATTGCTGAGATTAATTAAAAGAATATATATTCTTTTAATTAATTAAGGTGATAATCTTGTTGGAGAAATCTGGAATTTCCATAGTTGTCACAATTCCTTGAATATTCTGGATTTCACTTATTGTGATCGTATTTATCTTTGCATTCGGCAATGCACCTGCATCAACTCAATTTTGCCACGTGAATACTTACTATAAGAAAGAAAGTGAGAGAAAGTTTCATACCAGGCTCTAGGAGCTTGCTTGAGTCCATATAGAGCCTTGTCCAACTTATAGACATGTGTAGGAACTTTGGATCAGTGAATCTAGGAGGCTGGATAACACTTATTCTTGTAATTCACCATTGAGAAATGCAGTTTTGACATCCATCTAATAGACTTTGAAATTCTTGTGAGCAGCGAATACAAGAAAGAATCTTATTGCTTCAAGACGAGCAACATGGGCAAATGTCTCATCATAGTCAATTCCCTTTTCTTGTCTATATCCTTGAGTGACCAATCGAGCCTTGTTTCTAGTGATTTCATTCATCTTGTTGAAAACACCCATTTAGTGACAATGGTTGTTTTCCCATTAGGTCTTGGTACCAGGTTCAAACTACATGAGATCTTCTTGCATAGCGCTTATACAATAAGTGTCTTCTAGAGCATCATCAATTTTCTTTGGCTTAGATAGAGAAATAAATTTCATATACAAACACATGTTGCTGATAGTTTTAACCCTAGTTTGAACTCCAACGTCTTGACTTCCAATGATTTAGTCAATTGGATGACTTCTGTCAATTTAGTAACTCTGGTAGAACAATAAAATTGTCATTATTTAATTGTGTATTTTAGAACTTCATTATTATCAGTGATAGCTTGGTTTATATCCATTGGAGAAGAATTGAGAGGGGGATCAAAAGGAATTATAGAGTGATCAGTGTGATCTGGTGAAGATGGAAGTGATGTTCAGGAATATTTGAGAATGAAGTTACAAGGGATGGAGATGAAGCACCAACAGCTTGTGATACACAATGTTAGAGAAAGGAGCAAATAGATCTTCAAAATGAAACATATCATTTTCATCAGTAGTGCTTCTTTTTGGATTAAAGCTTTCTTCAAAAGTTACATGTATAGATTCCTCCATTGTTTCCCTTCTCAGATTGTATATCCTGAAGGTTTTGGATAATAGAGAGTAACCAACAAAGATGTCTTCATCAGCTTTGGGATCAAATTTCTTCAATTGATCTCTGGTATTAAGTACATAACATTGACTACCAAACACATGACAAAAGCTGATATCAGGTTTCCTTCATCTGAGAACTTCATATGCTGCCTTATCATGCCTTTTGAGAACGATAGATCTATTTTGAGTAAAGCATCATGTGTTGAAATCTTCTACCCAAATATAGCCTTTAAGACCAGCGTCATCTATCATAGATCTAGCAGCTTCAATTAGAGTTATGTTTCTTCTCTTAGCAATGCCTATATGTTTAAGGGTTCCTGTAGTAGAGAATTTTTGTGAAATACCCTTGTTATCACAGAATGATTTAAGAAAGTTATTTCTGAACTCCGTTCCATTGTCACTTTTGATCTTTTTCTTATTCAGAGTTTCCATCTTTTTAATTAAGTTAACGATCTCATCAGAAGATTCACTTTTTTCTTTAAGAAAGAATACCCAAGTGTATCTTGAATACTCATCAACAATCACCAGAGCATATTTCTTGCCACCAAGGCTAGTAGTGCTAATAAGACCAAATAGATCCATGTGAAGAAGTTGAAATATTTCAGAGATAGATGAGTAATGTTTGGATTTGAAGGATGATTTGTTGGTTTCCTTTTTCACAAGCCGAATGTAACTTGTCTTTCGAGAAATTTAGAGAGGGTAAGCCATAAACAAGATCAGTTTTGGCTAGCTTGTTCATGGTCTTGAAATTAAAATGAGTGAGTCTCTTGTGCTATAGCCAATTCTTCTCAGCTACCGATCTTGAGTAAAGACAAAGACCCTTCAGAGACTTGGCTTCATTCATGTTGATAGTATAGACATTTCTTTTTCTCTTGGCAGCGAGAACATGGTTTCCTTCTTGGTTAAGAATTATGCCAGAGAACTCATCAAATAGAACTTTATTCTTCACAGAACAAATATGGCTGACGCTGAGAAGATTGTGTTTAAGGCCTTTAACAAATGATACCTTGGAGAAAGTAATGTTTCCAATTGACAACTTCCCATGGCCTCTGGTGAAGCCTTTAGAATTATCTCCAAAAGAGACAGATAGACCTTTTTCTTCTATGTAGTTGTTAAGCAGAGATTTGGAGCCTATCATATGTTTAGAGCAGCCAATGTCCATATACCAGGTTATCTTTCCCTCCTGCACATATTAGTCAAAATTAAATCCTTTTGAGAACCCACTTTTTGGTGGGTTCAGATGTGTTTTTGACACTCTAGTTAGGTTCGCTGATAGAAGTGTTAGTGTTGACAGTCATTTGAATATTGCAATTAGATGTCTCTCCTCTAACACTTATGAAAGATCTTGTTTGATTGTCAGTTGTTGAGACATGTTTTGTGACAACAGATCTAACTTGTAATAGGACTAGTGTAATTCTTATCAAGTCTGTACATTGGTTTTGATTTGTAAATATATGATATTAGTTTGGTATTATTGTTGTTAAATACATTGGCTAAAGTATTAGACAAATAACGAATACAAACTAAAGTCTGAAGTGCGAGTTGAGAACTCAAGTCGCAAGTCAGAGGACATGCGAGATGAGATCTGAACTCGCAGGGTATAAGTATAGCGAGCTGAGAACAAGTCACTGGGCTGACTTAGGCTTCGAGCTGAGTCAACTTGCAAGGGCCACGGGCTGCGAGTTGAAACGGTATATTTAATGAATATTTATGTTAATTAATGTGAATGGATTGATTTCGACGAATTGAAGAGTTTTGAGTGTCCAGAGAGAAATAAATAGACTAAAGGCTAGGTTTTGACTGTTTAACATTGGTTAATATCAAAACAAAGCATATTAGTGAATAGAATCATTATATAACCTTGAATTAATCGTATTGAGGGATTCCGCACCTTAATACTATAGATAACTGTGTTATCGAACCAAGATCGAGTGGACTTACATCAGTACTTGTAACATTTCCTTATGTTATTTTGAAATGTTTTAAGCTGTTTGGGATTAGGGACAGGACCCAAAATACCTTTTTGTTTGTCAGAGATGAAAAGTGTGGTTAGAAGATTGAGTTGGTCTGACAGAGACTTCATATGGCTGTTATGTTCAATTTTGAGAGGTCTTTGATTTGATATGAAGGGTTTGTTTTTCATGTTTCTTTAAAGGAATAATTCTCTGATGGGTTGTTTGCCTTTATCAACAATAGAGATATGATTGTTGGTGGGAAATGGTTTCAATGAAGGAAGAAGAGCTTTACTGTTAGAGTTAGTAAGCTCATGAGTTGAGCTACTTGACTCACCAGTGAGCTCGATTTTAACATATTTGTTTTGATTAGATGATTTAACAAATCTGTTGGGTTTAATAGCAACTCCCCATGTGAAGCTAGTCATAGGAAAAGACTCATCAGTGATGCAGTCATCATATACAATGGTCAGGGTTCGTCAGCTATAGAAGCTCCAAGCTTATAGTCTCCACCAATGATGACTTGGAATTGCTTGGCTATCTGACTGTTGACACATTGAGTTGCCAGCTTCGCGGATCTCCTCCATGATTTTTACACCCTTTTAAGGTGTGTTTACTTTTGTTGTGCCTTCGTCGTCTCTTTCATCAAGGCAGCGTTTGCATAACGTTTTTCTGCCATATGTTGTTTTGCCTCTTTTAGTTCACAGTTTTCAAGTTCACAATTGGACAAATCAATAGCTAATTTTGAAATATTTGCATCTAAGTCCTTTTTAATTTTATGAGCATATTCAACATCACATATCAGTGAGTTAAGGGAGAATTTTTCTCATCATTGGAGAGAGATTGAAACTTATGTACCTTATTTAGTGACTTTTTGTTCTCAATTGTCGGTGACCATGCGTTCACAGATGTGGAGGGAACTCTAGTGGCTTCATTTAGATGGACCTTCATACATTCAAGCTTAGTGATAGTTTCTACCTCATCAGGATATAATGGAGAAGACTTGGATTTTTCAAGCATTGAAACTAAAGATGTTTCAGGAGTAAAGAATATATTTTCAAGATTGATGGCAACTTCAAGAATTAAGCTATCATTAGAGTCGGGCTCATTTACATAGTAGTCATCTAACTCATATTTACTCACTGAGTTAGCCATCAGACAAAGTCCAGCAAATTCTTCATGATCATAGGATGATGACGTTCCACCAAGGAGACCAAGGTGAGCAAGAAGGTCCTTCTGTTCAGCTACAAAACCAGTATCTTTCTTTCTAACATGTTCTTTAAGTTTCTTACACTTGGTTTTGTATTTGGATGCCTTTTGAGATTCTTTACTTGGTTTGTTTTCCACTCGCTGAACCTTACACTCAACAGCTAAGTGTCCAAGTTTTTTAGAATTATAGCGTAAGGCAACATATTTGTCAAATGTTTGTTTTCCTTTAAATTTTTTGTGTGAGGTTTCTTAAGATATCTGGAGGTAGAGACTCCAGATCTAGAAGATGGTGTTATATTTTGTTTTAAAATTTTTTTAAACATACTAGCCATCGTAGCCATCTCTTCTTCAAGAGAGTCTAGATCACTTTCATCTTCGTTTACTATTACATCAGCTCACCCCACTTCATTTAGAGGGTTCATCATCTGTCTCTACATTTGATGTAGAGGGGGTATCGTCAACAGATTCCCCTTTGGCCACAAAGGCAGTGTTGTTTATTTTGCTCTTATACAAAACGTGGCAAGCAAAGATCTCATGGTCATTTTCTCAGTATGACCAGTGTCTCTGAGTATATCAATGGAATCTTCCCAACAACTGGGAAGAGCATTCTTGAATTTATTCATTACATCCAAAGAGTCCTTTTTGATCCCAATTGTTGGCCATGAACAATTCATATTGTGTATTAAGGACACGTCTATTATTAATGCTAATATGTGTTCCTTCAAAGTGAATACACAAAGATTCCCATATTTATTTACTACTAGATCATTTGATTACTGAGTGGTAAACGTTGTTAGGTAATGACATGACTACAAAATATTGAAGCTTAGCATCAGTGTCAACTAACAACTTATCCTCATCAGAGCATTGACTTGATGGTTTGACTATAATCCTGCGAGTTGTGTCATCATCACTACCACTAACGGTATGATTTCTTTCAAGTATAGTGTGAGGAATATAGGGCCCTTCATTTTGAAATTTAATTAATAGAGGATTGTGAGCCCGTAAGAAGAGAAGCATTTTACTTTTTAACATTTGGAAATGGTCTGCATCGAACCTGGGAGGTTTACCCTTAGACCCATTTTTGATATATGCATTTCTAACTTCAAAGATAGGGTTAGTAGTCATTGTAGATCTAGATATTGATTATCTAATCTGCTCTGATATCAATTGTTGGTCCCGGTTCGTCAATATTAACGTAAAACTACTAACACCAAATGTAAAGTATAACAATAAATTCAAGTTTAATTTTTCTTTTACTGATTCAATTAAAGAATAACTTTACAATAGTTTAATGCGGAATAGGACAAGAAAAACTAGTCTAAGTAAACTACACTTGTGACAAATTTACTTCAATAGTTTATCAGCTAGATACGCTGATAACACTTAGTGATCAACACTTGACCAATCAATAGGGCACAATGCTCGCTTACAGACATGAGTGATTGCTTAAATCAAGGTTGAAGTACTATGCAAATTCTGGACATTGAATACGGTAGTTGAGGGAAGTATTTATAGTGCCATAAATACGTGCGGTGAAGCCTCAAACACTGGATGTGTCAATACCGTATTGAAAAAGGTGTAAATGAAACTTCCAATGAATGGAAGTGACATTACATCCTAGGAATAAAGTATTTTGTATTTAATATTCCTAGAACACAGAAAAGTGAAGTACTTTTATGGTAAAGTATAATAACCAATTGTACATATCTTTAAAAAAGATATGTACAATGTTATGATCCTTTATAAGTTGACCTTCGAGTAGTACATTGGGTATTTGTCCGACCCAATGTAATTTGTTGGGCAATAGCTTGAACTGCTGGTTAATAGATGAGTGTTGAATTCCACTTCAGTGTACTCCTCTCTTTTTCTATCTTCAATTTTTGACTTGAACAGATGCTTCAGATATTTGTATCAGCGGCAGGCTCTTTGTAACTTCCACAGAGGATAAGTATCTATCAACTAATGATAACTACTATGATAATATTCTAAGTTATAGATAGATATTAGTTATTTTCTAAGTATAAAGATGTTATTTTCTAAGTATAAAGATGTTCGTTGTTGAATATGAATAGTAAACCGAACTACTAGTCTATCTAAGGTCGTTGCTATAAGATGCAACGACCAGTGTTTTGAAAACCGTTTTTTGGAGCGACCCGGGAGAACCACCGGTTCCGGTCGGACCGGTCAAACCGGCCGGTCAAACCGGATATATATTATACACTAACCTAGCCCAAGTCAAGCCAAGCCCATCAGATTTTTCAGTCTATGACTTAGTCCATTAAAAATTAAAGCTAAAACCCAAGCCCAAGTAAAAGCCCAAACCACACCCAATATATAACCTCTTTTTGTGAAGGAACCCTAACTCATTCTCAGCTTACTTTCTCAACCAACCACAGCCGCCACTGCCGGAAACCTCACACCCAATATACAACCAACAACAGCCGCCACTCCCGGAAACATCACCTCCGCCAACCGCCGCCCTTCATTACCTCGGAATCGTGACAGGTTTTGGCGGAATATGGACCAAGGAGGTTGCGGTGGTGGTGGACAAAGGGGGCTGCGGTGGTCTGGAAGAAGGGTTGCGGCAGTGATGGTGAACAAAGGAGGTTGCGGCGGTGAGTGACGGAGGAGGTGGGTTTACATTTTAGGGTTTGTAGGAACAAGAAAACAACTGAAAATGAAATTAAAGTGTATATATATACATATAAAGCGGGTCAAGACCGATCTGGGTCATCGGGTCAACCCGGTCCGACTGGAAACCCGGCCGAATTTGACTTAGTTTGACTGCCCGTTAACCCGCTCCCTTTTCGCCCGGTCATCCTTCCGGGTCGCGGTCCGACCGGTTCGACCGGCCGGCCCGACCCGGGTTTCAAAACACTGGCAACGACTAATAAACACTTACTTTGTTTTGTCATACATGAATTACATTAGTTGGGTCACCCAACACTCATAATATATACTTACATTACATATATATATATATAGCTTATAATCTATACTATCTACATTACGAAATGTTATTATGACATGACCTCAATCAACTTATAATTAATGTATACATGCAACGAACAATTTTAGTTCAAATATAAGATAACTTTATAATCAATTTGCAAATAAAAGTTGCAATTTATCATGAGACTTTGAATTTTATCTCTTTGAGTTTTAATTATCTCATGATAATCACTTAGTGTTGGGAAAAACAATGATCTGACCTAAGTTATAAACATGAATAGTAAAAATCTGAATCGGTACATTTAACTAAGTGTTAAATCTTAGTTTGCATAAATTGAGTCAGTGTGATGTACAGACTGAGTTGATCTTAGACTCAGAACTCTACAGAGTGATGACTGCAGGCGAAGACCTTGACAGACTGAAGAACTTACAAAGTGAAGTATACAGACTCAACTCTTACAGATTGAAGATAAAGTTGACAGAGTCAAGACCGTTGTAGATTCAGAAATTAATGCGCGGCCAAATCAAATATTCAAATTTGATAATTGATTTAGTTTTCCTTAAATCAAGTCGTATCATTAACTAACACTCAACACCTTACAAAGTTATATACTTAGAAATTCTCAATGAATTTACACAGGCTATTTTCTGTGATTGATTAATTTAATTTAGCAAAGTGCGATTGAATTATTCATATTTGTAATTACTTTGAATTATTGAATAATACATATTCTTTATATTCTATTAATGTTTTATATTTTTTGTTCTTGATTCCGCCAAGAACAAACTTTGTTTGAATATAGATTAACTCGATATTACAATTAAACTCTTAATTTAATCTGTTAATCAAGTTTTGGAATCTATAAGACCTAATACTTTGACCTATTTGTCATGATATGTCCTATTTTCGTTATATACTAATATACTAATTATTTATCATGAAACAAAAAACTCATTTAATTTTTACTTTTTTTATTATAATTAACTTTTGCATCATTACTAACATAATACCTTTAATTTTGTATACAAATTTTATTAAACAAAAATAGAGATTACTTTTAGAACATCTTCTATATATGTACTATTTTAATGCAAAAACAGATTCTTTTAAGAATATGCTGACACTATATATCATGAAAGAATACTTCAATTGTCTAAAAATAAATTTGTGTAGTCTTTAAATTTTTGTTAAATTTAATAATGTGTGATGTTATAATGTAGGCAATATATATCTTATGTATTCATTTTATTAAGAATCTATATTTACTAATATTTAGTCATTTTAGAAATTTAGAAATTAGTATAACTTGTATGTTGTATTCAATGGCTTTAAAGATTCTAGAACCCATCAAATGTAATATTAGTGAATGTAAATAACATCAGGTTAAGTAACGTTAAAGTCAAATGATTGAGAGATAAGGGTTTAATTATAAATTTCATTATAGAAAATGTCATATAACTTAAACTTAAAGGATTGATACGTATAGGGGAAGAGTTAAAGGAGCTATTGGATAAAGTCCTAAATACGCCTTTATATATCAAAATTTAATCTAAGAAATAACCACATCCGTCTGATCAAAAGGAAGAAACTAAATCTAAAACTCATAATCTTCAATGGTATTCTCTTTTATATATTTAATAGATAGATAGATAGATTAGATATATGCAAATGAAAGTTATATAGTTGTCTATATACTATATTTGCTTGACTATTGTTAAATAAAAAATTATATCGACACATATACAATGAAATTTTTGTAATTGAGAAAATTATGCAGTCAAATTTTCTCCCCAGTATAAATTTGATGAGACAAAGTATAAAACTGAAATTAGAGTAGTTATATTGTGTTAATAGTCTAAGTTGTGAATCTGAGTAAGTCTCAATCTGAACGAATAATGTGTCAGACTGAAAAATATCATAATCAAAGAGGCTGAATATTAGAGTTCAAGATAAGTTCAAGGTCAGCTAAGGGATAAGTCAGGAGTTCAAGAATGATCAAAGATATTCAAGATAAATTTAAACACTACAAGACTTAGTTTCCATATAGGATCCAATTTCCTAATGTAAGTCTTGAGGGCCTCGATAAATAAAGAGATCCCTAGACCTTTAAAGTGTCTTTTACCTTGTGTAAAACCACGATCTAACCATTTGATATCGTCTTCCCACGTCTCCTCTAAGTTGTTCTTAACTGATTAATACATATGATTAGAAAATATCATCTTTGTGTTCTGCATTATTACTATTACTGTGTTTATTCTTTTGTTTGGAAGATAAACGGGTCATATAATAATATTAGAACAGAATCAACAAACTGTGTTAATCAACAAAGTGTGTTGAACATCAAAGTATATTCTGAACAAAAGATATCTTATTAAAGAAATCAAGAACGATTGAAGAAAATTCATTTTTCTAGTCGTCATATTCAATGCAATGGTGGTAAATATATTGAATCTCATTTGTTATATGTCGGAACGTTATGAAATTTGAACTATAGATTCCTAACACATAGATTAACGTTTTGACCGAAGGAATTTTTAGTCTGAGCTTTCGATGGAGAGACATTTATTTTCAAATTCTATTGTAGAAAGCTTACGGTTTTTTCTGTACAGCCCCAGTAAAATGATCACCGTGTATTTGTTAACCATTAGATCTTCCTAATTTTTGGATATATGGTTGAAGAAATGTAGATCTATGTTCTATTAAAATTTGATCGTGATCGGATGCTTCTGCATGGAGAAATTTAATTATGAATTTACTGTAGAATGTTTGTAGTTTGTTTTTGTGAAGCTGCGTATTCGTTAACTGATCGTTATGTATAAAACACCCCTCAATTTGCTCAAAATTAAATGTGTCATTTGACTCAGAAGCGATGGATAAAATAACATTATATATTATATTACAAAAAGGACCATAACAATTTCGCGAGTTTTACAACATTTAACTATTTCCTGGAGCAAAACATATATAGTTGTTATATAAAATCCGCATACATGTTAACAAACTAAACATCTATACATATATCAGAGTTATGGCACGTGTCAAACATTCCTTCCATAAGACCATCTTCCTGCCCAACCCATAAACTTATACATAACCTGCAGGAAGAGAAATGGTGGGATTAGCACGAAGCTAAGTGAATAAATGTACAACTAAAAATTCAACTTAGCTTAACAATCTGTTTACATTAAGTACCGAAAACACATAATCTCAAGAGGATCGGTGGTTACTAAGGAACCCTACAGCCGCGGTGGCCCTCAAGTAACGCTTATCACAATCTGTATTGGCCCATACAAGATTTACCGATAACTTGGTACTACTATACAACAACACAATTTACAGCAACAACACATGTCCCCGGAACCTGTGTTGATCACTAATAGTAACCAAGTCCAATCACCATTGACCTCTGAACACACAGATGCCCGAAGGCCACATATATATCAAGTAGATACACAATCACAAATCAGACTAAACAGTCTATCAACATCTACGTTACTTGTTGTAACCACACCATTACAACTAAATCAAATCATGAGTTGCAGGTCCACTCACCTAACTTATCTCAGTCCACACTCAGAGATCTTATGTTACTGAGTCTTCTGCTAATCTGAGAATATAATAATTAAGTAGTTAGCAACTCTTTCCATAATTATATAATACATTTCACTACTCAGTATCCAAATTATAAACAATTACCAAGTAGCAATTATCAGTTATAACCACTCTACAATTATCAATTTATATCACGTTATAACGATTCATTTATACTTATACACTTTGAATTAGCAAAATAAAACTTTCAGAATCATGTCTAAAAATTCTTAGTTCGCAGGAACAGTTCAGTTCGCAGTTCAGTTCAGTTCGCAGGAACTCAGTTCGGTTCGCAGAACTCAGTTCGCAGGAACTCAGTTCAGTTCGCAGAACTCAGTTCAGTTCGCAGTTCTGAGTTCATGCTGCGAACTGAACTGTAGAAACCCCAAAAACCGAACCATTTCACTCACTAACACAAAAACTCAGTTTCCTATCAATCTAACCAACTTTCTCACATCTCTAATACATCAAGTAGCATCATATAACATCATTCAAACATCAATTACACACTCATTTCAAATATTTACCAAATTTCAAGTTTATAATCAAAATAACAAAATGCTTACAATTAGGAGTAAGAACAACCTGATGATGATGACAAGTAAAACAAGGAATCACAGCAGATACAATAATACAACTCAATTAAATGTTAAATTGGGTGATTGATGATTTTAGGAAGAAACTTTGAGAGAATTGGAAAGAAATGTGTTGATGACAAATGAGATGAAAAGGATGAAGTTGGTGATTTATATCACCTACCAACTCAAATGTTTGTTAATTTTAATCCCTTGTTTGGCTTATTGTCTGGAACCTGAAAACCGTTTTGCGAGACAAGTTATTTTATTTTACCGATAACTATTTAAATTTAAAACTATTAATATTCTACCTGACAGAATTAACTATTCGACCTTAATCTAACTTTCCTATCTAATAGACATATTAATATAATATAAAAATTATAATTAAGTATAAAAATTAAGGAAATTACCAGATTACCCCTAGGCCATCAGAGTGAGTGTTACAAATCTACCTTCCTTAAAAAGATTTTGTCCCCGAAATCTCATCACTATCGAATAACCTAGGGTATCGTAACTGCATCGATTCCTCAGTCTCCCAAGTAAGATTCGAGCCTAAACTATGTTTCAATTTGACTAGCACCATCGGTATTTGTTTCTTTCTTAATTTAGTAACTTTTCTGTCTAGAATTTCGACTGGTTCCTCTACTAACTTCTGATTTTGATCTACACGCAAATCTTCTAAAGGAAGGATCTGAGATTGGTCTTCAACATTGCACTTTCTCAAATAACACACATTGAAAGTATCATGTATACCCTATAGTTCTGGAGGAAGTTCAAGTGTAACCGACTAATCATTAACCACGTGTCTAATTTTGAAAGGACCAATATATCTAGGAGCTAGTTTCCCACGTTTTCCAAATCTAATCAATCCTTTCCAAGGAGAAACTTTCAGATACACTAACTCTCCCTCAACAAAAGTAAATGGTCGTCTACGTGGATCTGCATACTGTTTCTGTCTACTTTGGGCTGCTCTCAATTTCAAGTGCAATTGTTTTTAAAGAAACTATATAATGAATAAGGGTAGAAATTATAGCTTTCTTATGCTCTCGTTGATGCAATCAGTTGGAGATCTCTCAAAGACCAACATTCATGTTCCATTCATTATAGAAAGATGAGATGAAGTAATTATGAATACTCCACAAGTGATAGATCTGCTGATGCAATCGGTTGGAGATCATACTGAGGAAATAAACCTAATTTACTCCTAGTTTTAATTGAAATATTTTACAAAAGGTATTGTCACACCCCAATAAAACCATGTCACGTTTAAGTAATGCGGAAGTACCGGGCATGACGGGGATCGATTTGACAAGTAAATCGAGAGCATATGATTATCGCAAACATAAACTTAGAATGCCATAGATAGTTTAAATTTCACTGTTACAAGTTCACGGGTCGTGTTTACAAGAACGATAAATGTTTAGCAAAACAATATGATTAACATTTTAATCATAAATCATAGTTTCAATATCATCAAAAGAATGGCATCATATTCATCGTGTTGAGCAAGGGTCCCAAAATATGCATGCATGATCTTACGTCGCTGCTAATTCCCTGAAAAACATAGTTAAAGAATCAACAAAATTGTAGAGTGAAATTCACAAGTTTAAGACATCATCATTTAAAACAAAAGTTTAGTAAATGTTCACAAGTCATTTGTGCCGTCCATGGTGTCACACCCCGCTAAAGCGGAAACACGAGATGTAACAGTACAATGATTTCACAATCGAAAATTACAAAAGATCACCGTTCAAAGGTCTACAATTAATACATTACATAAAGTCTTACAAGCGTTTACAGCACAAAAGTAAATAATCTAAACATGCGATTACATCCAAAAGAGAAAATCCCGTAACGCTACAGCAGCATAGATCATATAACGGGTTTAGCTTCAATAAACAAGTGGTGACTAATTCCTGAAAAGCATGTAAAAGTAAACAGGTCAACTATGAAACATAGTTGGTGAGTACACCAGTTTTGTGTAATGAAAGACCCTTTTCAAGTGTTTACAAAGTCTAGTTTAAAAGTTCCAGGTTACTACGTGATTAGTTCGCAAAAGTAGCCTGTTTAGTGCCGAGGCTCATACAAAGACGATAATCTTCTGAAAATCAATTTGTAGAATAGTCAAGCGCTATTGCGCGGATAATTATGAAAGTAATTCATTAAAACAAGGCTCATTTAAGAGCGATACTCGTTTGATAGTTAGATTCATTTGAGATTCGATGTTTTGTTGGCAAAAGAGGTTTATTTAAGTACGAGATTCGTTTAGGAGCGATTCCCTTTGGAACTCAATTAAAAGTCTTGATTCATTTATAACGCCACACTCATATTTTCAAAGGAATGTTTAATTCACGTTTATAAAACTCAAGTTGTAGTGTTTAATAAGTTCAAGTTACGTTTATAATATCCAAGGATCATCAAATCAATGTCAAAATGTTTATAATCTCAACAGATTATTATGTCGAGGTTCATAAGAATACGAGGCGTTATTATGAAACCACGTTTATCATTGTCCAAAACCACAACGATTTATAGTATAAAACTCAGGTTATAAAATTTATGGTTTTAAAGAAATATGGTTTCTAATGACAAAGTCATTGTCAAGTTCGGGTCGTAAGGTTTATAGTTTCAAAGAAATGTCATTTCAAATGACATAGTCATTGTAAAGCTCGGGTCGTAAGTTTATTGTTTCAAAGAAATATTGTTTCAGATGACAAAGTCATTGTAAAGTTCGGGTCGTAAGTTCATAGTTTCAAAGAAATATCGTTTCAAATGACAAAGTCATTGTAAAGCTCGGGTCGTAAGTTTATAGTTTCAAAGAAATGTCATTTCAAATGTCAAAACGTCATACATTTATAGTCGTTTATGAAATTTCTATGCTATCACGTTATAATGTCTATAGTCACAATGAGTTATTATGCTTTAGTCCACAACCAAACCTACAACCGATAAAACTTTGCCCCAAAAGAGAGATGCCCTATCGTTGGCATTTAGGATGATGGGATGCACTCACGTGGCCGCGTGAGTGGGGAGGTGGTCTCGCTCCCAAATAGTACTATTCATATGCATCATTTGGCTCGTATAGAGTTAATGGTCGTGTAGATATACTGGGGACTTTAGATACGATAGAAAAACAAGCATATAATCACTTTCGTATAAACGGAAAACATTCACGACATTATTTTGAAATTAAGCATAGCATAGTATAGCATTTGTAAATCGAGCATAGCATTTGTAAAACGAGCAAAGCATAAGCATAGCATCAAGTATAGCATAAGCATAGTATTCAAATCATATAAGCGTGCTTTTCACCCCAAAACATTTAAGTAAAGCGTTAAAAGAGGGGCTGTGTACTCACAATCGTTAGTGAGCGTACGGAATGGATGTAATGCGCGTTTCGACCGAGTGTGACTCCTATCCAAGACCTACGAATACAAGGTTCCTAATTAGATTCTCATCTAATATGGTTTGTTAAGATTGCTTAGCTAGTCAAATACGTTACAAAGTGCCGTTAGAGTTTGATTTGTCGTTTGATTAACGTTGTCGGTAATTATTCGGGTTGCAAATAAAATAATGGAAACACATGAAAACAGACTCCAAAAATTATCAAATTTAGTATACAACATAAAATATGACAGAAAATTTGGGGATTTTTAGACTTACAGATTATTTTTAATCAAATAATGTCTAAAAGGTGTGATAAATATGGGAAAAATAGTAATTATTCATGAAAAATTCTGAAATTTTTACTAGATCCTTTTTAAGTCATTTTAAGGTTTGTGTAAAATTTGCAGGTCGGTTTGAGCACTGGAACTTTGGTTTCCAACTTTATGTGTTTTAACAAGTCATAAATCGGAAAACATATCAAAACACTTCCAAGGAGTGTTAAATTTTGAGGATAGTGTCATTTTCTGTGGAAAATAACACAGGAATTTTTCCCATATTTATTTGATGTCAAAAAGTATTTTTCATGAATATTTTTCTTTTTGTAGCCTTTATTTGTATTAATCTAGGAAAAATTACTTTTGTTTATTCAAAAATTCTCATTTTTATTTTCAAGATTCTTTTCATGATATAGTTACTGAGAAAAATCATCCCCAAATTTTTTAACACGTTTTATCTAATATTTTTGTATTTTTGCTTCATCACAACACAATTATTTACATTTTACAAGGCTAGAATAATGCATGATGTTCATGCATTTTCTAAAAATACTAAATCACCAAGATAAATTCCTCTCTTTTTATACTACTGAGATAAATATGTTAGGAGTCTAAAAAATATTTTGCTTAGATTTATTGAACACCTTAAGACCCATGAACAAGTATCACAACAAGGTACTCACAGAAAAGTTACTGTTTGCGCATCAGTTTTGTGTGATACATTTGGAGGTTGAATACTCAATGGATTTGAGTGAGACCAGTGAGGTTTTAAAGTTAAGACATTAAGCTAAATTCTAGAAGAAAAGTCAAGATTTTTGGACCATTATTCACTATGTTATGGTCGTTTCAAGTGAGGTCAAAATCTGGACAGATTACATATAAGACAATGGTGATCATTTTGGTGTGTTTTTCACTACCAACGATTTTTAGACCTCATCCAATGATTGAGGCCTTGTCTTATATGTATGAATATGTATTTTTACAGAAACAAAAATATACTTTAACATAAATTAGGATCTAGCTACGAAAATGGTGCATGCAAGCTCAAAAATCGAGTTTTTGGCTCTTTTTCAAGAACACAACTTGCTACCAAGTTCTAGATCTTATTTATTCATTTAAATCTTTGATCTAACACACTCTTGGTGTTAAAATACATCCAAGATGTGTTAGAAACTATTTTTAACCATTAAATCCATTCAAGCTTGCAAGAACATGAAAATAGTTACAATAACATCAAAAAGTCGACTTTTTCGGTTTGATTCTTGGTTTGATCATAGGTTACCCTTCTTTTACATATGAATGTGTATAAGGTGTAACCTACAAACCATCAAAACTTATATGAGGATTTAAGCCATGAAAAATGCATGAAATCCATGAAATGAACATGATAAAAGAAGGAAATGAAAGCTAGGATGAGTGGTTATACCTTAAGGATCTTGTATTAATGTAAGAACACCTTTAAAATGGTGATTTAATGATGAAAAAGGGGCTGGAAATTCTGGAGTTTAGTGTGTTTTTAGAGAGGTTGTATGTGTTTTCTTGAGAGAAAATGAGAGAGTGAAAGAGTGAAAGAGTGTAGGTAATGATTTTGCATGGAATCAATTATGGTGAGTGGAGTTTTGTAAGAAAAAGAAGGGATTTAAGTGGGGGAAAGGGGAGGTCCGGTTTTAGGCTTAAAAATATGAGTTTGTATTTTATTTTTTTGTTAAAATATAATGCATATTAGTTGTGATATATATTTGTATTAAAATTGCACAAGTCTTGTACATTTCAAGACTTTAAATTATGTTGTTTTAATGCTTAATATTTGGGTTATGAAAATTGATGTTCTAAATTTCTAAAATACTTCAAATTGTATTTTAGATTGTTTATAATGGATATTCAAGTATTAGTTTGTCGGATTCTAATTTCGTTTATTCGATTCCGGTCGCGTTCGCCGAGTTACGGAATTTCAGTTAATTCCGATTTTTGTGATGTTTTTGTAGTTAAAGTTTGAGTCATGAAACTTTATTTTATAAGTTTATAACATTCATCAAAATGTATTTGATTCGATCACGATTGACATTCGCGAGTTAATTAACCGATTTCCGGTTGCGTTTACCGAGTTACGGAATTTCCGGTTAAATTCCGATTTTTGCGATATGATAATGACTTATGAAATTTAATTTCATTTGTTTTCTTTGGCACTTTGTATCCTAATTTTGTGTTCATCACGGTCTTAAAGTCCGCTAAGCAATCTCCTAGAGCGTTACGCGATTTCGGTAACTTACGGTTTCGGTACTTAAGGAATCGTAACCTAGACTTTTCACTAGGATTTTAGAGTGCTGTAAACGTAAATAAATGTACTAGGACTTTAAGTGCGGTGTTGACCTGAGATTTTTGACGGTTGTCACACATGGCAAGTAGTACGATGATATACAATTTAAAACAATAAATAGCTGACTGTGATCCCCCGAAGGTTAGCTAGACCTCATGAGTTAAAGTGACGACACCTAGGCCTATAACCAAACCACGACTTTTAATGTTTTTTTCCTGGGACAATTAAAATATATGCTCCTCGTCTCGACGTAATGTCGGAAGTTAGCATGACTAACAAAATTGGGAGGGATGTCATCCCAATAGTACTATTCGCATATGTGGTGGCTAGCGTCATCTAGCTAATGGTTACAGTTTGTAGTCATGAGGAATTCTATGCACAACAACTAGTTTAACATAGGATCGCACAAGGATTCGTTGTCAGGTTTCCAATCATCGCATTAAAGCAGTTTGTATGTAAACAATACATATGTTTTTCACCCCAAATTTAGAAAGCAGTAAAAAGCAGTAAAAATAGAGGTTGTGAACTCACCTGGTGAGTTATGTGAGTGCTAGGATTTTATAAAGAGTGTTTGCCCAAAATTAGTCTCCTAATGCCCTAAACGCATGAGGTCGTTTGTGTAAGTAGATAGCTAACCGCGTATCTAGGTTTGTAAGAGTAGATGGCTACCCGCACATCTAGGTTTGTATAGATAGCTACCCGCATATCTATGTTTGTCTAAGTGGATGGCTATCCGCACATCTATGCTAGTTGTTTACTCGACTAGTAAGTTGAAAAAGTATTTTGTTTTCGAAAAGTGTACGACCCGTTGGTGATAGTTTTTATATGTACGTGTATGTTTCTCGATGGTATCGTGATTTCTTTTTTATATACTTATACTCTTTGTTGCACTCAAAGAGTATCTTTTAAACTATTCGAATCGTTTTCGTTTTAGCTTTTCCCTCCAAAATTGTTCCGAAAATAGCTCGAGTAAAAATAATTTTTTCTCAAACTAAAGTTCAGCAGACCGGGTAACATGTCACCCGTCCGAGTGACTAGTGGACAGAACGCCAGGTCCCTTAATTCACCCATCCTGGTAAGGCCAAATTTGGCCTGTTCTCCCTGTTTTTGACAAAATGACTTCTAATCCGATTTTTGACATTTCAAACCAACTTTTTAGCATTTTAACAACATATAACATGTTTCTAGTCCAAAATCTGACATTTTAGGTTTTCGCTTCTCGTTTTAAAACACTCGTTTCGTTACTCGTTTCAAAAGCCTTTTCCCGCTCTTTTACCGACTTGTTTGCCATTTGAATTCAAATCTTGTTTTAACACTTTCAAATCATCTCTTTATACATATGGCCTCAACATTATGTGTTTAACCAACCCTTTTACAATTTTTACTACCATTCCATGTTAAGACATCTAAAATATCTCATAAGGTATGTACATTACCAAATCATACTCTTTTTGTATCCATTTTAACACAAGCTTGTTCTTGACCATTTTAAGCATGTTTTAGTTTGTTTTGAAGGCATAGTCTTATAAACCAATGTTTTAACCCACATTTAGTTGATTTTAATACAAGAGTGAACATCTAGAATGAAGGATATCAAAATGTAGGAAATGACAAGATCAAAAAGGAAGAGTTTCCTTACAATGCTCTTGGATGAAATGGTGAGAAAGAGAAAAGAACTTGAAAGCTTCAACTAGAATCCTTTTGAAACCCAAAACTCCTAGCTTTCCTTTGAATGAGGTGATTCTCAAGATTATGAGATCACAAGAACCCAATGGTGAACTAGAGCTTAAAAGATGGTGAAAAATGATGTATAAAGGTGGTAGTTCATGGTGATTTGTGGTGGTTGTATGGTGGTTGTAGGGTGGTGGCTTCTTGAAGATAGATGAAGGATGATGAAATGAGGGTGAAAAGAGAGAGAATTTGAGAGAGTGCAGATTTGAAGAGTGAAGAGTGTGTGCTTGTGTTGCTCTTGCAAATAAAGATTTCTTAAATAGGAAGCAAATGGTGGTTTGATGGGAGGTGCCTAGTCAATCAACTAAGCAAGTAGGAGAAGTACTCAAGTGATTTGCAAGTGGCGTTGGAGATCAAGCAAGCAAGTAAGCATGTGATTTAGTAAGCAAGTAAGCAATGAGGTGAATGTGTGGATGAGAATTGAGTTGAGAAAGGGGGAGACGTATGCAAGGAGCTTGAGGAGAAGGAAATGAAATCTGGCTCTTGACTTTGGTGACATACTAGCGAATTAATTTCCAAACTTTGAGCTACTTGATGGTTTAGCTATGTGCTTAGTTGCTTAAGTAGTGTTAAATTAGGTTTAACAAGGATAATTTGGGTGATTCAAGGAGGTTGGAACATTGTTAGTAATTTCCAAACCATTCGTAAATTATCGATGTTTCGTTTAGTAAATCATGTGTTACCTTTCATCATTTCAATTTGAATCATATAAGCTTGATCTTAATCTTCTAAAGGGTCTTTCTTTAAGCACTAACATAATAGTATAGGTAAATAACTTCTATTAAATAACTTTGCGTTATTTAGGAAAATGCTTATCACCAACGTTCATGTTTATCGGAAATCATCCGATTTATATCGTGCAATTCACAATAATTAGTTAAGCGAAATGCATCATGTATTAAAGTAGTGTGCACCAAAATGTGCAATGTGGGCGTGTGCTAGTCTTATCTCGGTTTAAATCAAGTTTGATTTCATAAAAGGGGAATCACGTAAGAATGCATGATTTTATGGTGTACGGAATGTACCGATTTTTGAGGGTTGTCACAGGTATAGATAATATAGCTCACTCAGTTATGCTCTCATTGATGCAATCAGTTGGAGAGCTTGCGGAACAATTAATATTACTTAACCTGTTTCATACATTAAAAATAACTTAAGAGTTGCTCACCAAGGGGTAGTCTCGTTGGTCTAATCAGTTGGAGGTAACCAAAGTGAGATAAACTTACTCATTTCTATAAGTATGAGCAAAAATTTGATAACCAAGGAAGAGGTTATCCTTACTTAGATGAAGAACTCGTTGATGTGATCCGTTGGAGACTTCAACATAGTAAGTACAAAGATTCTTTTAATAAAAAAAATGCATTGATGAATTATGCATTCAACATTCCTAGCTCGCTAATGAGAAAATTCGACCTTGATTCATCCAAGGGTTCAGTGGGAATTAAGTGAAACTCTACATCACCCTTCATTATATGATCACTAATGAAGTGATATCTTACATCAATGTGTTTAGTACGAGAGTGATGAAAATGGTTATTTGTGATAACAATTGAATTTTGATTATCACATAATATGGAAATATTATTTACCTGAACATCATAGTTAGCAACTTGGTTTTTCATCCACAGTACTTGTACAGTACAATGCTCATCGGCTACATACTCAACTTTGGCAGTGTAGTTGGACACTGAGTGTTGCTTCTTACTAGACCAGCTAATATTTTTCTACAAAGAAATTGACAACCTCCAGATGTGCTTTTTCTATCAATTTTTGCATCATGCATGATCATAATCTAAATACCCTATTAGTTCAAAAACCGAGTCTTTGGGATACCAGAGACTAAGGTTTGGGGTACCTTTTAGATACTTGAAAATCCTTTTCACAACAACTAAGTGTGATTCCATAGGATTAGCTTCTAGTGAGCATAAAGACAAGTAACGAACATGATGTTTAATCTACTTGTCGTAAAATAGAACAAATACTCAAACATTCTTCTATAAGTGGTACTTCTCCGAATCGGTTCCTAGTGTCAATTAATCAAGATTCACCATCAAGGGGGAGAGGACCCACTTTAGGTTAGCCCGGTCTCGTTATTCACGCAATTCCCCCGTCCATCAATTGATCACGCGAGTACGCATCCAGTCAGCGCATAGCGAATGAAAAAAGCGTTCAAACATTCACCGATGGACTATTAGGATCAGTGTCCAACTTAACAGGAGGAGTCATTGGGGTTTTCGTGATGGAGAAATTATCAAAGTTAAATTTTGTAAGTAGATCTTTGATATATTTACTTTGATTTATAACATTCCTTTTTCATATTATTCAACCTGTAATCCAACGAAAAAGGTTAGCTCCCCCACTATGCTCATTTCATATCTTTTGGACATTAAAGAATAAAATTATTTGCAAAGTTTTTCATCGGTAACACTAAAAATGATATCATTGAATAACTTCATTTGCAAAGATAATCATAAAGAGTTTCATACCAGGCACGAGGTGCTTGTTTGAGTCCAAAGAGTGCTTTGTCCATAAGTGGACCCAAGAGGCTTCATCACAGACACTTCTTTTTGTAATTCAACATTCAGGAATGCACTTTTGACTTCCATTTAATAAACCTTGTACTTGGATAATCTTTATCAACTTCATACTCTTGTAACTTGATCTTCGATTTGCGGCATGTCAGAGAGTGATATGTACACTAGTATATTCCAAGTTACAAAAGCGGTCGCTACTAACGTATGTAGCGACCAAAACTACCTAAGTTTAAAATTTTCATATAAAATACATCTGAAGGGTTAGAGACAAAACATATTGTGATTAAATTAAGTATTTATTATAATATCAAATTATCAATACTTAGAGCATCCCCAATGTACACCTTTTCATAATTTTTTCCAAAGCTTTTCTTGTAAAGTTTTTATTATAAAAATCTTTTGCTCCATCAAGAAAAAGCTTTTCAAATATATAAAACTATTATAAAGTACAAAAGTAACCAGGAGAGATAATTGAAAACCTTTTAAAATCTCAAGCTTTCAAAATCTCTCTCATTGTAATATTTGTACATTTTAATAATCTTATACTTGTGAAAAGTTTTTTCTTGATGGAGCAACAAAAACTTTAAAAAAAAAAAACTTTGCAGGAAAACCCTTTAAATAAGTTATCAAAAGTGTACATTGTAGAGAGGATCTTAGAAAAACTTTATGTTAATAGTTTTTGGTCCGCATGTACTTTTTAAAATATTAACATCAATTAATCATAAATTACTCACCTCCTTAAAACATTGAGGAGTGATTTGTACATCATTCTTTTTTCTGTGTACATTGCTAACTGATTTTTATGACATTGTACAGTATAATAACATAAAGTACAATTAATGATAATACGAAGAAAAAAAGTGGTGAACGAATCATTACTCTAAAACATTACAACCTAAGAGTTGGGTTCAAAGAAGTACATGAAAATTGGAGAGGATTCGAGATTCAATGAAAAAAACTCCATTTGTAGGGTATGATGGTCAATTTAGTAAAACTCTCATTTTCCTCCACGTTTTAAAAAAAATAAATATCTCAAAAATTATCAATTCAAACATTATAAAAATTGCACGATAAAAACGAGCATTTTTTCAATTCAATTAGACATCTCATAAGGTATACATACGCCGAATTTTTTATTTTCATTTTTTTTGGGTTTTAAAGAGTATACCCTATAATTTCACATGTGATATAAGCATTTAATTTGACTTTTATACGTGATTAGTGATGTAACTTATTTCACATGTGAAACTACTTGTTATTTCTTCACTAGTATAACTTAAGATACTTCTTGTTATATAATGAAAATTTTATGCTAATAATAGTTATAGCACGTGTGATATTAGTTGAAATCACATATGATAAATAGTTGTAGTTTTAAAATTAATATTTGATTATACGTACAATCACATGTTAATAAAACACCAAACGTAATTGCGTACAGATCAATAAAATCTATAATTACATGTGATAAATACTTGTAGTTTTGAAATTTAAATATGATAATAGTCATTATCACGTATGATATTTAGCTGTTATCACATGTGATATTTAGCTGTTATCACATGTGATATTTAATTGTTATCATATGTGATGTATACTTGTTATTTTAAAATTAAAATTTGATTATAGTTATTATCACCTTTGATAAAACACATGTGAATAAAACATTTTATTACAAATAAAATCACATGTAAATAAAACACCTAAAGTAACTGCATCCGATTACACACCAATCAATAAAATCCATTATCACGTGTAATATTAGTTGTTATCAAATATAATAACTACTTGCAGTTTTGAAATTTGAATATGATTGTAGTTATTATCACATGTGATATTAGTTGTTATTGCATTTGATAAATACTTGTAGGTTTGAAATTTTAAGTATGATTATAGTTGTTATCACGTGTGATATTAAACTCTTATCACATGTAATAATAATTGATATTACATGTGATATTATTTTTAATTATTCGTGATATTAGTTATCACATGTGATATTATTTGTAACTATGTATAATATTAGTTATCAAATGTGATAATTCTTGTTGCCACATATGATATTATTTGTAATTCTATGTGATATTATCTATCACATGTAATAATAATTGCTATCACATGTGATAAATTCTAATAGGTTTGAAATTTATATTTGATTACATATACTGTCATATGTGAATAAAATAAAAAAAATTTAAACTAAAAGCGATTGCAAAAGAATAAAGGAAAATCTATGATATACATATTAGTTGTAATCGAATGTTAAAAAAAAGACGAAAAAAAATGATCTTATGTTATTGAATACCAAATAATAATAGCTTTGACAAGCAAACTAAATCCTGTAGATCCCTAGATGATCTTTGATCAAATCGTTACAAACAATCCATGTGCGGAATCCGTTGGATTGTAACAATCAAATAATATAAAGCTAAAACAATTAAGAACAATGCAATATTCACTTTATATTTCTTCAACAACTTCTCAGATGTCATATTACAGCAAATTAAACTCAGAGAATTAATAATGAAAAGTCTAACCCTAATTACACAGTATTAGGGTATTTATACTAATCTGGTCGACTAATGCGACATAAGCACTATGTCGCTATAACCACTAATGCGACATAATAACTATGTCGCTATTACAACTAATGCGACACAAGACTTGTGTCGCATAACACAGAAAATGTAATTCAAACTAAACTCAATTACATTAACAATCACAGTACAGACTTGACCAACTGACAGACACACTAAGATGTATCAACAAACTCCCCCGTGTCTTCAGCTTGGTCTTTAAAATCTTCATTCATACCCAGTCTGCAGGAAATACACCGCCAGCGTGTATTCCATGTGTTACACAAACATTGACAATCCGCTGAAATTGAAACGCAAGCTGCTTATTCACAACATTTCTTTCGTTAAAGTGAATCGGATTATCAAACAATTTTCTCAAATCTTTCTCTGAAAAGTTTATCAAGCTCATAGGATCAAATACTCGAAATTGAGCTTTCTTCAACCCATATAATGAGCTCTTCTCTAGTTGCTCCGTCTCAGGCACAAATACCAAAACTGCCTCACCAGTGTGAGCATCAAGTTCCCAGAAATGAAATCTTCGTAAAAAGTCAAGGGGAACAGCTTCCAGAGGAATTCTCTTCAAACAATCAGCCGGAGGATAGGACATTTTGCATATCGGCTGTTTGGTGACTGGATCTATCTTTTTCTTGTAGATATATCTAGTTCCCAAAGTTGGTTTAATGAAATTGTACTTTTTCATTCCCATCTCTCGTTGCAAAGTAGTTTAAATGAAATTTGCACGGTCATCTCTAAACGGATTAATCAGTGTGAGCTGAGCAAGACGATTAACCTCTCCTTTTGGCAAAGTGCTCAGCTTGTTGAATGATCTCTTAAAATACTGAATACCATCTAGTCTCTTGATCATAAACACACCGTTAGATATCTTCCAGCTCTTTATCAACCTAGTATAGACACCACTGACCTTGTATGATTTGCACGTTACAGGTACATGCTTTCCAGTTTTTCCATGAGGCCACCATTGTGCATGTTTAGCAGCTCGGGCTTTCGAAGTTTCAGCTTCCGGAACCGTAGTCTCTGATGTTCCTTCAGCTGGAGTGTCTGGCATTTCTGGTGCTGGAGAATTATGAGCAAATTCTTATTCATCTTCTAAAGAGTCTGATTCAATAATAGGAGCATCATCATAGAACTCATCTTCATTTAACCCTTCCTCTTCAACCTCAACATCATCATTTACCTCAAATTCTTCATCCTCAAAATCCGAACTGACTTGGTTTACCATACGTTGTATACGAGAGGTCTGCACATGAATAATCAACAGCCAATGGTCTCGGCTGGCCTGGTATATCGTGCACAGGGAAATATTCTAAACGGGTTATTTCATTACCTTCGTCAACAGTTACATCATCATTTACAGACGCAGACCCCGGTCCGATTCGTTCTATAGATGGACCAGAGGGAACAAACTCCCCCGGACCAAACGACCGGGTCTCAAACTCCCTAAACCTATCCTCTAAAACAGTAATCCGGGAAGTCTGAGTCTCGATCAGTGCAGCTTGAGACTGGATAAGCGAAGCTTGATCTTCAACAGTCTTTTGCATAGCCTCTATCCTTTCCAACAATTGCTGAATAATATCTAGATGTGCATGCACTGGAATCTGCATCTCTGAAGGCCCGGTGGAAGTAGAAGTGCGGGGACGACTGGAAGTAGGAAAATCTTCAGAAACTGTATAAGTTACGTCATCCCGAGGCCTCTTACCCGTCGACCTAGGTGGAGATGGCACATAATCATCGATGTCTCTAAAGATATCATCGGATGGAGGATCGGGTTGCGGAGGTTGTTGCGGTGCTTGTGCAGGTGGTTGTTGGAGAGGTGCTTGTGGAGGCGGTGAAAGTGGTCGTTGAACCGGAGGCGGATCCTAAAAAGCATCACCCTCCGGGGGCACATATGCTTCATCTACAACGTGTCCAAAAAAACGCACATCCGGAGGGACCTCTGCACCCCTCGCATATTGACCAGAAACCACGAAGATGCGAGTATTCATGAGCGTTGGTCGAAATTGGTGGTTTGGAACCACCGGTAGCCCTGGAAGCATGTGGTTGATCAACAACTGAACAAATCGCGGGTATAAAGCCCACTTACCATCACTAGCCTGGGCGTTGTCAACCAGAGTCCGAAATATATAACCGGAGAAGTTGAAAGGTTTATTGTAGACCAGAGCCAGCATAGTCGAGGCCGTCGAGTAGCTTATCCCGTCCAAACCTGCCTTCCTGCCAGATAGGCATACGATCATAATGTGCATCAGGTATCTCCAGACCTTGGTGAGATTGGCCTTGCGATACTGATCACGAGGGACACCTGGGTAACCAATCCGGGCCATTGCCCCTGCAATAAAGGTGTTGGAGAATTGGATCGGCATCTCCGAGTCATCAGGAAACTGAAAGAAGTCTCGAATCAGCTGCTCAGTGATAATAATCTCGCGATCGTAAACCCGGGAAATGATCCTTGGAAAAGAGAGATCCGAGTTGACAATAACATTTGTCCAAAAATCCGATACATGATCACGATAGATACTCGTGGTTGCCGTGATCGCAGTGTAAATACGAGAACGACGCAGAAATGCAATCATTGGACGATAAAGCGCCGCAAATTCTTTGTCATCCTCTAAAAAGGCCGTGACATTATGTCTCGGTTCCCAGAAATAAGCATTCACGTTAATGGCAGCCATAACTGTAAGAGCAAAGCAAAACTTGGAAGCCATTAGCCATTAGATTAAAACAATTTAAAGAGTTGACAATTTTGAAATAAAAATGTAAAGCGACACAAGACTTGTGTCGCAATTACCGAGAGCGACATAACGAGGTATGTCGCATTTTTGCAATATAATCAATTTAATGATTTGCTAGCGACATAAAGATTGTGTCGCAGCTGCAAGGGGCGACATAAGAAGCGACATAGAGTGTTGTGTCGCAGGTTATGTCGCAAAGATGAACACGACGAACCCAGAAAAATTTCAGAGTAAAAATTTTGGGGTTTTCGTGTTTTACCATTCCCGAGGGTATAATAACACAGCAAGAACATAAGAAAACTGATAATAAACATAATTACACCCTAAAAGTCACTTAATTTAACAAAACCGTTTAAAACCTAAAACCGAAACTTGAATATCAAATGTAAACACGAATACGAAGCAATATCAAGTGAAATCAGTACCTAAATGTGCGGATGATGAAGGAGAATATGAAAACAACAATGAATCAACCGAAAAACCACAGGAAATCGCAGAAAAATCGATAATATGAATCGGGTTGGTTGTGTCGTAGGATTGGGGTTGTGTCGCAGAAGGTTCAAAGTTATGGCGCAAGGATTAAGGTTAATTACAGCGACACATTTGAGGGTATATATACCTGGGCCCAGTCAGCGACATAACGTGCGACACAAGTTTGTGTCGCAGTGTATGTTTACTATGTTCGCGACATGAGTGGCGACACAAGTATTGAGTCGCAGTGATGGAAACAACTATTGCGACACAGATGTTGTGTCGCAGATGTCAATCTAGGGTTTTTAAGTTTGAATTTTAACAGAATATTTGTGACGCTTTAAGATAAAAATAATAAAGACGGTTTGTGTGGTGTCTATGTAGGGATCATATTAGAAAAACAAGCTCGTATAGAAAATAGTAAATTTTAATTCGATTATCAGTATAGATGTCCAATTTGAAATTTACCGAGCATAGTTGACATACCTGTAAAACAAACTGAAACAAGACGATTATTGGTATTGTTTGTCCACTTAAACATGTAACATACGCATCTTCAAGCTAAGCAATTATTGTTAGAGTGATTATGTCTCTGTGAATCCCACAATAGATATACTCCTAGTATCAAGACAGGAACAGAACTGCTATTGTTTAGAGAAAGTATATGAATTGAACATTTTTAAGAATCAAGCCAGCGGTCACAGGTCTGTACGAATGTACAATAAAGCGACTTAACTTGATTCAGGTTTAAGCAAAACCATACTTGGTCAAACCGTTTGGCGACCTTGTTAGGTATCTTTGATTTTATAAGACTTGGAAAGTGCATTGACTTTTGTTTGCTTAATTTTTTGAAAGTATACTGACAGAGACCAGGTCTGTACATACGTACAACAGAGGAAACAGTCAGCATAAGTGCCCAAATGTTTTCACATAAAATCTCAGTACAATAGAAGCATGGCAAGCTGATACGTAGGAATTAGGACATATTGTCATACATCATATGATGAACACCACTAGAAAATAAACACGTATTAGATAGATTTCTTAGTAGCTCAAAGATTTGGATGTTAATGCCTACCAATTCATCAGGTAATGATACGAATGTCTGTAAGGACATGTATAACATATGCTATATAAACCTACTGATATATCAAGGATAAAACTTAAGATTTTCGTTTTAAGAATGTTTCCTAATGTACTATCATATCCCTAGTTGTTTATAGACACAAATAAACGTCTTTTGCAAATGTTGCAACCTTGCATTTCTTTAATATTAGGAAACATAAAGAGTGGATGTTGCGTTTAGTCACAAATATTACTATTTGATTTGAAAGAATCGTAACCCTATCATGTTGACAAGCTCATTGAAACGAGCACGAGAGAAGGCTTTTGTGAACAGGTCGGCATTATGCTGAAGTGTATCTATTTGGACCAGATCAATTAGGTGTTTTTCATAACAGTCACGAATGAAATGAAACCTAATTGCTATGTGTTTGATTTTAGAGTGTTGGACAGGATTACGTGTAATAGAAATAGTAGCAGTATTATCTATATGAATAGGAGTCATGGTTAAGAGTAAACCGTAATCGCGCAACTGATGTTGTATCCAAAGAACCTGTGAGCAGCAACTAGCAGCAACAATGTACTCGGCCTCTGCGGTTGAAGTAGAGACCGTAGTTTGCTTTTTGCATTGCCATGAAACTAGCCTGGGTCCAAGAAATTGACAACCACCAGATGTAGACTTCTTATCCATATTGCAACCACCGTAATCCGAGTCCGAGTAAGCAGTGAGAGCAAAGGTTTTCTCATTAGAATACCATAGACCTAGAGTTGGTCTATATTTGAGATAACCGAAGATCCTCTGAACAGTCTTCATATGAGATAACTTCAGTTTGGCCTGATACCTTGAACAGAGAGAAACCGCAAACACAATGTCCGGACGTGATGCAGTGAGATACATCAAGGAACCAATCATAGATCGGTAATCTTTCTCCGGACAGTCCTCTTCATCTTCTACTGGACCAAGGTTATGATTGAGCTCTAAAGGTGTCCCATAGGGTTTACACTCAACCAAATTATACCTTGTTAGCATGTCATTTACATACTTTGACTGATGTATGTAAATCCCCTTAGCAGACTGTTTGACTTGTACACCCAAGAAGAATTTAAGCTCCCCCATTGCACTCATTTCGAATTCCGACTTCATAATCCTCTCAAAGTCCCGACACATTTCATCCTTAGTTGATCCAAAAATGATGTCATCCACATAAACCTGTACTAACAACAAGTCGTTCGCTTCATGCTTTGTGAAGAGAGTACTGTCGATCTTTCCTCATACAAACCCATTTTTCAGCAGATGAGTTGCGAGCCGCTCATACCAAGCTCTAGGAGCTTGATGAAGACCATACAACGCCTTGTCCAGTTTGCAGACGTAATTCGGATGTACGGAATCTTCAAAACCAGGAGGTTGTTTGACATATACCTCTTCAAGCACTTGACCATACAGAAATGCACTTTTAACGTCAAGTTGATATACTCGAAAGCCATTGATAGATGCATATGCCAGAAAAATGCGAATGGATTCCAAGCGAGCAACCGGGGCAAAGACTTCATCATAATCCAAACCTTCAACTTGAGTAAAGCCTTGGACCACCAGTCGTGCTTTGTTTCTAATCACCACTCCCCGGTCATCCTTTTTCACACGATATACCCAACGGGTGCCAATTGGATGAACACCCTTGGGTAAAGGCACTAGAGTCCATACTTGTAACTTTTTGAATTGTTGAAGCTCTTCTTGCATCGCCTCAACCCAGTATGGATCTTTCAAAGCATCAACATTCTTCTTCGGTTCAACTTGTGATAGAAAACACTCTTCAATTTCAGAAGCAAGACAAACTGGATCAGTATCTTCATCAGGTGAAGACGTCAAAGCAGATTGTTCAGCAACAACAATCTGTCTTCTGGTTAACACTCATTTTTCAAGGTCACCAATAATAGCATCAACTGGATGTGACACATTGATACGAGAGCTTGGAATTGCAGCTGGAACAATGATGGAATCAAGATTTGTAGAGTCAGCTTCAAGTTCAAGTTCAGATGCAGGTAATGGTTCAAATTCAGATGCAGGTGATTGGTCAGAAGCCTCAGGCATTTGTTCCTCATCATTTGCATAATCAGGAACTTCTTCAGTAACAAGCGGAGGTGGAGATTCATAAGAAACAGCTGGAGCAGTGGTGGGTGTTGTTGTAGGTGGTGGAGGAACAGAGATATCCAGCCCATGAAGTAGTGTCACCATTTCCTCTTCTTCATGCTCCTCAGGAAAATTGAAAGAGTCAAACATGGTTTGATAGTCAAATAAATAATCAGGTCCCTTTCCTTGAGGGTTGTCATTGTATGGAAGAAAGTGACCTCAAAATGCTCTTCCACGCGCTTTGTCACCAGATTATACACTCTCTTGTTCGGTGAATTATTAGAGAATCCCAAGAAGACGCCTTCACAGGATTTTTCACCAAACTTAGCAATTCATTCCTTGGTGTGCAAGATTGTGCATAAACAGCCGAACGGTTCAAGAAATTGTAGATTTGGCTTTCTATTGTTGAACAACTCATACGATGTCTTGTTCTGTTTCTTAACCGTTAACACCCGATTGAGGACATAGCAGGCCATATTGACAGCTTCGGCCCAAAAGGTGATTGGAAGCTTCGAATCCGATAACATATTTCGAGCAGCCTCAATCAATGTCCTATTCTTACGCTCCGCAACCCCATTCTGTTGTGGAGTCCTTGCAGCATTGAATTGATGTTCAATGCCATTACTCAAACAATATAGCTCCATAATCGAGTTTTTGAACTATGTACCGTTATCACTTCTTATCCTTTTGATTTTCAACTCACAAAGATTTTGTAGTTTGTCAAATAGATAGATGAGAATCTCAGGCACCTCATCCTTAGTCTTCAGAAAATAAACCCATGAAAACCGCGAATAATCATCGGTTACAACTAGACAATACGAAGCTCCTCCCAAACTCTTCTTTCTAACTGGCCCAAACAAATCCATGTGGAAAAGCTCCAATGGCTTTTCAGTTGAATTCACCAGCTTCGGTTTGTGAGACTTCTTGTGTTGCTTTCCTTTCTGACAGGGAACACAATGATCATTCAGCCCAAAGGATTGTTTAGGAACACCTCGCACTAGATAATTGTTGATCAGATAGTTCATCTTGTGAAAGTGCAAATGTCCCATACGCCTGTGCCAAAGTAATGATTCCTTTTCGGGAGCTTTGGATAGAAGACATGTGAGCTGTTTGGTTTCAACAGTACTCATGTCAAGAATATATGTATCTCTCTCCCTAGGTGCCCTCAGTAACACCCATTCTTCAGGGATCACAAATCCCGACTTCAAGATACAACACTCAGTGTCTGTGAAAGCAGTAGTGTACTTTTTGTCGCACACTTGAGAGACACTGAGAAGATTGTGTTGTAACTGTTCAACAAAATTCACTTTTTCAAAACTTACCATTTCATTGGTAAGCGTACCCTGACCAGAAATGACTCCTCTCTTATCACCAGCGAAGGCCACATAACTCCATTGTAAGCATGAACTTCAGACAAAAGAGAAACATCACCGGTCATGTGCCGAGAACAACTGATGTCGATGTACCATTTACTATTCTTTACAGATTCAGGTTGTTGCGGCACCACAAACAAAGTAAATTAGTTAGAAATGGAGACCCGAGCCTTTACAGTCTTGGGTACTCTAGTAACATCATCAACAATGACCACATCAGTCAAAATTTTATTTTCAAACATTTTAGACTGTTTGACTGATGAGTTATTGCCATATGGAGAATCTTGGCCAGATTCTTTAATCTTCCAAACCTGTTTTGGTTTGGATGTTTGCGAGTCAACAACTTTGAGCTTTAAGTTTTGCGATTTATTTTGCTCAACTTTGTTGATTTTTACAGCTGAGAAGGAAGTCTTTGAACCTCTCATTGAAATAGGTTTCTTTGAAAGATTTTTAAATTGAGAGACTCGCGAAACTTGTTTCCCAAACCTTTTCTTTGCAAGCACAGGACAATCATTTATTAAATGACCTTGCTTCTTGCAGTAGAAGCAAGATCGATACTCAACACTTGATTGAGATTGAGGAGTAAACCGATGAGCCCGACCAAAAGAAGCACTTGTTGAACAATCACATTGACGTCAGCATTCAACAGAGGATGCTTTAGAAGTATGTTTAGAAGATGTTTTTTTTTTACCCATGTTATTTTTAGAGACAATCTTCTTTTGAGGTTCAACCGTGGCTTTACCTTTTCCTTTTAACAGAGCCTTTTCATTTCTTTCAGGAGTGATTATATAATTTTCAGGCTTAACATTTTTCTTGATTGGTCTAAACTCCTTATCCGTTATATCCTCAATTTCAATTTCCTCTTCAATAATACGAGGAGGCACAGAAAGAGCCTTTCCTAACTTAGGCTCAACAACATTCTCAGACTTAATTATCTCAGTCTGACTAATCTCAGCCTTAATAGGCTTGACTTTCTCAACCTTTTGAGTCTTACTAGTTTCAGACTCACTAGTATTAGCACTAACTGGCTCGGGCCTACTAGTTTCGGGTTGTGGGGATGGAGTGATGACAGTTTCAGCCTTACCTAGCTCAGGCTTACTTATTTTGATACTAACAGCAGATCGAACAGGTTTAACGTCTATCTTTGTAAAAATAGGCATTAAATCATTAATGTTTTCCTTAACAGGCATGGGAAGATAGTCTTTTGGAGGTGGGACTTGATGATAACCAAGTCCTGCCTTACTTTTCGTATTAGTCCTCTGTGCCTGTAGGATTTCGTCAAAGACTAGAGAGGAGGCTGAAAAGTTAAAAAGCTTTTTCTTTAAATTTAAAACCTCATTTTGAGATTCAGTAAGTTCCTTTTTAACAGATGATAGCATATCAACATAGCTACCAATTTCATCATGTTGTTCAAAATTTTTGGCTTTTAATTCCTTTTTCTCCTCCAAAATAGCTTTTAACTTTTTGCCACTAGCCTTATCACTGTCTCTTAAGATGTCATTTGTTTCATTTAAATTTGCAATAACAGTGTTAAGGCGTGTGGTATCCTCTCTATACCTATTTATCTGGTTAGTTAATTTTATGCAAGAGACACAAGATAAAGGTTTATCATCTACCTCGTGCACTTCAGCCATCAGTGCCTTTTCTTCTTCATCCTCATCTGGATCAAACCATTCCAAAGCATTATTGGAAAGCAGCAGCGCGGCAGAAACCATCGCTTTTTCATCAGTTTTGGTCTTATCAGAAGAGTTGAACTGAGAAGGTTTAGATAAACCGGAAGGTTGATTCTTTTTACGATCACATTCACGAGCAAAGTGTCCATAGTTATGACACTGGTAGCATTTTACTTTGCTCTTGTTGAAACCCAGACCTTTCAATTCCGGATCAGTCACATTCTTCCTACCAGTTAGTGTTAATACTAGTGACTCTTCTTGTGAGCAAAGCCATACTCCACTTCAGATCCATGCGCTCAAGTTCTTCTTGATCTATTTGACCAAAGTCTTCTTCAGTCAATTCCACTGTACTGTTCTTGTTGGACAGAAAATCATCATATGCCGACAACAAAGCTGTAAAAACAGTTGCATGTTCTTCAGCCACTGCAGGAGATGCGCCTTTGAAATTTGAATAGGTACCACCCCCACTTGAGGAGTTGGTATTTGTATATCCAAATCCGCCAGATCCACTTGGAGCACCAGAACTACCAAAAACCCCAGAAAGAAATGCAGAGCCAATAGTTTGAGTTGCTGCAGCAGGAACATCCACACCGTATAATTTTGGATTTTGAAGGTGTGAAGTAGCCTTGGTTTCCTTTTTCTGCATGTCTAGAAGATCAGCAGCAATTTGTCCAACTAGATCATCAAGCTCCATGTCCATGATGTCTTCATCCTTTTCCATCAATAATACCCCTGTATTCCATTTTTTTGGTAAAGAACCCAATAGTTTCTTATTTACATCAGTTTTGTCGAGAATGACACCTCCCTCGACTAATTCACTAACTAACTGTGAATATCGACTGCACATATCTTCAAGAGACTCAGCAGGCAGCATGTCAAAGACTTCAAACTGTTTCTTGACTAGATCCAGTTTGTTCCGTTTATACTGATCACTTCCACCACACTTCTTTTCGAAAGCAGTCCATAAAACATATGCAGTTTTGTGATGGCGTAGTTGTCTCAAGATCTGTTGAGGTAAGGCCATGGTAATAGCACAATGAGTTTTTCTTTCAGTATCAAAAGCCTTACGTTCCTCAGGAGTCATAGACTTAATGGACTTTTCAAGTGAAGGTCCATTAAAGATACCGGTTCTCATAGGGCGTTCATACCTTTCTTCCAAATAAATTAACATTTCAGGATCGTTGAAGGATACAAACGCTTCAAATCTTTGACGCCAATCCAAGTAATTCATTCCATTTGTATAGATAGGTGGTTTATTGGTTGAACCCACCTCACTGTTACGCTTGAGCATTGCCCCAACTTGTTGAATAGATGTTGATGCAGAAGAAGTCATTTTAACGAACTTGAGAGACTTTTCAAAAGTTTGTTAAAAACTGGAGTAAGCGACACTAAAGTTGTGTTGCAGATTATGTCGCAAAAGCACCAGTAGCGACACTTATATTATGTCGCAAAAGGTATCTGTGTTGCAACTTTATGTCGCAACTTTATGTCGCAACGTTATGTCGCACAGATTGATGTCGCAAAGATTAAGGTTGCTAAACCTTACAGCGACACTAAGTTATGTCGCAATCTTGTGTCGCAAAACGGCGCTGTCAGATCCCAAAAACCTCAAAATTGAAAAAAGTTCGAAACTTAAAATTTTTTTAACGAAAAACTTCGTAAAACCTTCGAACTTTAGGCTTAAAAGCTCCAATTTTCAACTCCAAAACACCTAGAATAAGAATAAAACACGAAAATATACGTTAAATAATCAAAATATGAATTAAAAACGTACCCAAAACGATTTGATACCACCAAAATCCTTAGACACTGCTCTGATACCAATTGTAGATCCCTAGACGATCTTAGATCAAATCGTTACAAACAATCCCAAACAATCCCTGTGCGGAATCCGTTGGATTGTGACAATCAAATAATATAAAGCTAAAACAATTAAGAACAATGCAATATTCACTTTATATTTCTTCAACAACTTCTCAGATGTCAGATTACAGCAAATTAAACTCAGAGAATTAATAATGAAAAGTCTAACCCCAATTACTGTGTAATTAGGGTATTTATACTAATCTGGCAGACTAATGCGACATAAGCACTATGTCGCTATAACCACTAATGCGACATAATAACTATGTCGCTATTACAACTAATGCGACACAAGACTTGTGTCGCATAACACAGAAAATGTAATTCAAGCTAAACTCAATTACAATAACAATCACACTACAGACTTGACCAACTGACAGACACACTAAGATGTATCAACAAATCCAATAAAACTTAAAAACACAACTCATCTCAAATCTTTCTTATATGAAAATCATAAAAAGTAGGGGGCTAAAAATTCACATAAAAAGATTATTGCTACATTAAATCTAGAAATATAATCACTTAGTATATAAGCAAAGAACAAAAGAGTAGCAACAAAAAATATCAACTTCATTTTGACACTTCTAGTAATACAAGGTGTGCTTGACTTAATTGTAACTTCGACTACCACACACAATCTTCAATGAAAAATAAAATTGTATCTATTGTGGAAGTCGGTCGGTTAGAACACCACTAGTCCTATGACGAAATTGCTTCCTTTGCTCTATCAAAAACCTAGAAAGTGAAGGCCCTTCAATACCGTCGTAGTCCGGCGTCAGCCGTATTAACCTTCACATTTGATCCAATTCAGCTGAGCAAAATAAAAATAAAAAACAATACGGGCGATGACTATGTAGGTCAAGGTCTTCGCCCTTCATCGAAACGAACATCAACAGCCACTGCTACCATTCTCCGACCAAATCTACCACTAGTAGATCCTTTATTCTCGCAGTCGATTCACGATGAAGGTGATGGTGATAGAAGTTTACTATGTCAGTGGGGAGTAACTGAGATTCACGGGACATTGGAGTGTCGCAATGACGGCGATGGAGGTTAAATCAATTGAATAGATGAAGGTAATATTATAATCTTCAACACAACTCCACAACTTTATTATACCAATAGAGCAATATATTTATTTGTATGGTGAACTAGTTAGGGTTTTTGGTAGTTTTTTATTAAAAAAAACAAAAAGTTAAAGGTATATGAGGTTCGTTGGAGATGGCATATCAAATTTGAAGCTACAATTGATGAAGCAAGTGCTGACATCAGGACGAAAAGATTCTAATAAAGAGAGAGTCTAGGAAAGACTAGACATGTACAAAACCGGTTTTTTTGAAAAACTGGTACGGTTACAATAACTGATTCGGTTATTGGTCAACGGGTACAAATCGGTTTTGATCAAAAACCGGTTACGAATCTAACCGGGTACGAACTTAGAAATCCGAAACCTATCGTAACCGGTTACAAAGCGGTTCGGTTAAAAAAAACCTGTTATAACCCGTTTTATCTATATAATTTAGAAACTTGAGCGTTATAACTTCAGAAAATGTAAACTTCAACGTTTATTAAATAAACTCATCATAAATTGTTCGAAAACACTAGGAATGAAAACATAAACTTAATAAACTCATCATACTTCAACTTTTATTAATATAATTACATAAAACTTAATTCGTATTTTTTCTATATAATTCACATTTTTGGTTTTTGAGCATTATAACTTATAAAAACGTAAACTTCAACTTTTATTAAATAAATTCGTCATACATTGTTCGAAAACACTAGGAATGGAAACATAAACTTAATAAACTCATCATACTTCAACTTTTATTAATATACGAACATAATACTTAATTTGTATAATTCGTTAATTCGTCAAGATTGAAATCTTCTTCGGAGCTAGCCTCGCGCGAAGCTTCATCGAGAGCAATTTATTCATCGGAAAGTGAGAATGCCATACCCGTTTCCACCTCGGCATCGTGTAAATCTTGTTCATATTCTAGTTCACCTTCAAGACTTGAAATGTGTTGTATACGTTCTGCGGCGTCTAAGTGATCCTTCAAGCAAATATACATCTCCAAAGAGGCCGGTGTGAGTCTTGTTCTTCGTATAGATAATACCCTGCCGCTAATAGAAAAAGCCGATTCTGAAGCTACCGTAGAAGCTTGGACGGTTAGTAAATCTCGGGCCATAGAGGTTAGAACGGGAAATTGAGATCCCCTTCCTTTCCACCAAGCCAAAATATCAAAGTCAACGAATTCATTGGGTCCCATAGTGGCTAAAAAATCGGTTCCCGTATATCACCCAAGTTCATCATGAAAAATTTGTAAAGTTTGGCGTTGACGTAAACCATATATAAACATTTTATAAGTCGAATTCCATCTTTTAGGCATGTCCCAATTTGTAAAGTTTGGCAATACATCGACTATAATAAAAAAATGTCATTCAAAGGTGGTTGATATTTTAGGATTAGTCTTCCTACGGCGTTTGTATTATTACTAGCATTATCAAATGAGATTGAAAGAACCTTATTTTCTAATTTAAACTCTTTTAATACATCTCGTAACATATAAAATAAATTTTGACCGGTGTGAGGATACTCAAAGTTTTCAAAAGCAATCATACGCTTCATCATTTGCCACGTTTCGGGATCAAGCCAATGCGCGGTAACACAAAGGTACGAACCGGGTAAACTATGAGGAGCTGACCAAACATCGGTTGTTAAGTTTACATTTGTAGATAAGTTTTCAAAACCATTTATTAGTTGTATTTTAGCTTTTTTCCGTAGTTTAATATAATCACGTCTAAGAGTAGCCTGACTTACTTGATTATATCTAGGTTGAAGAGTATTTTGAATCACCTTAGTAAGCCGAGGGTTGTCGAAGTGGTTGAACGGCAAACCTTCTTGAATCACATAACTTGCAAATTGTTCTCGACACCGCTCCACCTCGTATGTAAATAGACTCCCATCTCGTGAAATAGATGCTTGACCCACTTCCGGATTAGATTTTAGTACAGCGCAAAACTTATCTTTATGTTGCCTCAATGTTGAATTGGATTCGGCTTTCAAAAACTTTCCGCAACGTTTACAATGAGCCTTAATCGACCCATCCGACAACAACACTTTGTCAAAATTACACCACACCGGAGGAAGTTGAAGAACATTGAGTTGCCATTTGAGATTTGAGAATTTTGTATGTGTTTTGTGAACTTTGTAAGCGTTTTGAGAGTGTTTGAGTATTGTGACTAAACCAAACTCAACCTCTCTATTTATAATGAAGTTAGGATAGCAAAATGGTTAAAACAAAAAACTAAAAAAAACGGTCACAAACGGTCAAAAACGGCTAGTTAACGGATCTATGCAAAAACCGGTTATTAACCGGTTACAAAAATCAGTTTCCCAAACCGGTTGGCAAATAACCGGAACCGGTTACAACGGTCACATGTCAAACCGGTTTGTAACCGCCGGTTATTGACTAACCGAAACCGGTTTTGACCAGGTTCGGTTTCGGTTTTTTTATACACGACTAGGGAAGACCATAAAGAATAATTTTTAAAATGACTAAAGCATCCCTTCGCCCAAAATTAAGCTTTAGCTATTCTTTTCTTTTCAAACATGAAGAAATAAATCTTGTTTATTCAATGGTTGAGATTCATCATTCTATTTTTTCAAAAATTGTTGTACTCAAATTACCTTTTGTGTACAACAAGAAAACCTACAAGGCTACTACCAACGTCTTTATATTTTTTTAAATCCAAATTTCATCAGTGGAACCCGTGGACTTCAATGGCTACGATTTAACCAAAACAAATAGTCACATACAAACTCCTCTTTGACTGAAAATTCAACGGTTAAGATTTAACAAGAAAAATACAATATCATACACATTAAAACACTAGATAAAATTTCCTTTCCACTACATTATCAAGATTCTTTTTAGTGGAAAAGAATGAGATAGAAAAGAATGTAATATAAAAGTTTTTATATGCATTTTCAAGTCGGAAGGAAAACAAAAGAAAGAAAATGAAAGTAATTAGTTTTTATATTCTTGAGTTGCGTGAAAAGGAAATGAAAGTAATCAAGATAAATAGTCTTATAATTATACATTTTACCATGTTTCAATCATAGTATTGAATTATAAATCAATTGCGTAAATACAAATAAGTTAGTAATAAGCAAATTAAAGAAAACTATTTCAATTTAACATGAAAGGTGACATCCCAAAAAAAAAGTTCAATTAAAAAAAATACTAACTGATCAATTCAAACAATAAAATATAAGGTCTTAAGACATTGAACATGGATAAAAATCTTCACTTTTCTTCTTGCATAATTTTTTCAAGCATAGAAATTATTCTATGCATAGGATATCCAAATAGTTCTTGTGCTCTTTTAGGATGATCCACAAAAGAAAAGATATCCATTTTTAATCTCATCGCCTTCCATACATATAAACTTTATTTCAATTTAGATTTTTGACTCTAAATAGACGTGTGGACGAGAGCTTTCTATTACCTTATAATAAGTATACAGTGACAAACATTTATAAAAAATAAAAAGACAAAAGAATAACGATATATAATTTATATAAATGTAATACCTTTGTACTCCGGTATATAGCATCAACCACCTTATCCATTAAACTCAACACTTTCAGCGTAAAATCATCCCCTTCTTCCAACTTTCTTTTTTTCTTCTTTGCTTTCAATTTACTTGGAAACTTCACTTGCGACGGTGTTTTAAATTCATCAATCGTATTGAAGTTCTAAGCCAATCTCATTATTTTCTACGAACTATCAATTTCTTCAATGATTTCTACTACTGGCTCATTATTTATTCGAGTTTTCCTCTCTTTTGCAGTTGTCGCAGAAGCACATCTTTCTATGTCCTTAGCAAACAATTGTGACAATCATAATGTTAAATTTCTTTTTTCCTCCCCTAAGCAGCTTCAGGCTTTACCTATTATAAAAAGAAGGGATTATATATTTGGAGGCCACCCAAATATATCATTTTGTGTTTGTAGGACATCCATATTGGAAAACGACTTTGTAAGCCACCCATAATTGAAAAAATATTTGTAGGCCATCCAAATTTGTATGTTGTTATATATATATCAAATCCGACTAAAAACTCATCGGAAAAGTGTAAAAGGACACAAATACCCATGTATTTGAATAAAACTAAAATAATATAAATAATGTTAATTAACAAATATAGGGGTATTTGTGTCCGTTCACCTTTTTTGATGAGTTTTTAGTCGAATTTGATATACATGAAACAATATACAAATTTGGGTGGCCTACAAAATTGTTTTCAAATATGGGTGGCCTACAAAAACAAAATGATATATTTGGGTGGCCTACAAAATCATTTTCAAATATGGGTGTCTTACAAAAACAAAATGATATATTTGGATGGCCCCAAGTATATAATCTCTAAAAAGAAACAATAATGATATTATCATCTCTAGTAAGGGCATCTTTTAGTATTCTCGAGTCTGATGTCATGCCCTCCCAATCACTCAAAACATATGTGAACATTAGATTAAAAGTACATGCTATTAATGCATTAATAGTCAGATATCACTTACGGCTGCGATATCTTGGGGCATCTTTATTAGACACTCTCAAGCTAACATGAGTTCCGCAAATTGCCCCTATAAAATCTTGAAAATGAGGTAAAATCCTTTTGCCCTTGAATCTTTATCGGAACGATATCACCCGTTGGTTGTCGAATGTATTGACCTTCCAAGGATAATATTGCATTCAAAACTCTATAAAAATATCTATTAGTGCATGATTCTGATTGACGAAAAAATCAAGTGATAAACTAGTTTTAAAATCAGTTCTTATCATAAAGAAAAATCTAGGAACTTGTTCTTCAACAGACATACATTGAGTTGGTCGAAGATCACCATCACTCTCTAACTTTTGACATAATATCATTAAAGTATTTTCACTCATGCGGATAAGTTGACAACATTTTCCACTTGATGAGAGGTTATGCAAATCTCATATCGTACTTGTTTTCTATGCAACATCTAGTTTAGGCCAGGTAAACAGAATCTTTTACGAAATTTACAATGTAAAACTATAACTGCCACTAGACAAACCAAGTGAATTGCTGCTAAATCCTGACTTTTCGCCACAAGACATAGATTACCATCGATTGTAAGTCTAGTCACACATCACAAATATATATATATATATATATAAAATAGAAGCAACTAATATTGGTCAAAATAACAATAAGAATATGATAATTATGAAATCTTGCTATATGATCACAGGCCACAAGGATACTAATTTGTGTGGTGTATATGCTAGGCCTTTCTATTAATAGCTATTATATATTATATATATTTGAACCACATGCTTTTTTTCGAACGCAAAATCAAAAGGCTACTTCTTTTAATGCATTTATTTAACTATTTAGATAACTTAATTTTGCTTCTAACAATACCATAATACAAGTTTGGAGGTTGTTGGATCTAATTTTGTGATTTGAACGTGATTTGTATGAAATCCGAATGTATGTATATGTAAGTATATGCGTATGTATGAATAGATTGAATTCTTCTTGTATTGATTAATCAATTCGCTATTACAAGCTCTCAGACTCTCTGTAAATCAGATACATAGACGTAGATACAATTTTTCTCTGTTTTTAACAACCAACCTACAAATAAACATAAGTCCTGTATTTATACACATTTGTACCTGCGACCTTATTTGTTATTGCGAACTTAAAATTAAGTTCACATTTATGGTTATTGGGACGTTAATATTAAGTTCGCACCTTTTGTTATTGCGACACTATCTTAGTGTCGCATCTTAATAAAGTTGCAGGTTCTAATATGTACAAGTGCAAATCCTATTTTATATCTAACAATCTCCCCCTAGGATTTAGCATCTTGTATTTTTGAGTATGTTCTTTGATCTTGAAGTCTTTTGCAGTCTTGAGAATCTTGTAATCTCTACCTTTTTATTTGAGAAGTCTTTTGTCTTCTGAATCTTGTACTTGTATGTCTTTGACATGGAGAAATAGAACTTTCTTTTGAGTTCTAGCTTTCTCTTTCCTTAGATCTTTCTTCCCAATTCTGAATTTCTTGATGGCTCCCCCTTGATATAATATAAACTTCTCTGGAGCTTTATCACTTTTTGAATTTCTATCACTCATATCCTTTTTTTGATCCTTTTGTCTATTGATTTCTTTATTTTAGAGATCTTAGAACTTTCTTTTGAATTCTAAAATTCTCATTTCTTTCACCCTTCATAGTTTGAATCCAATCTTCACCATATATTTTTCCTTTTAAAATCCTTTCTTTGACTGAGTCTCTTGTATGCTTTGTTTCCTGAATGTGTGTCTTGAGCTTGTAATCTTTTTGTCACTCCTCTTGATAGTATTTAAGATTTGTCTTGCATGATACGAATTCTTTTGAGCTTGTGAAAGAGTGTTATCAAATTTATTATGTAATCAAAGGGTAAACAACAATTCATTTGAAGTAATTGCAGAAAAGTTGGTTGTATAATCAGAAAACACATTTATGAAAATACTATAACTCCTGGGCCACATAGATTACCAGCTAACACAGTAATTGAATCAATTAAATGTTTCAATTGAGTGACCTACGTTCAATGTTGGCTTTGCTGTTAGCATTGGTAGGATTTCCATTCAATCATTGTGGAATACCATTTTAGGTATCACAATGAATGTTCCGGCAATATCACATAGATATGCATAATGTCACTTAGACATGGAGTGTAATAATACACATGTGTCCTAAAATTATATTCTTTTCAGACTCTAGACTCGATTAGTGCATTAATGATGTCAAGGACTGGAGCAGACTGTCCTTTTGTTTTCAATATCAACAAACTCCAACAGAGTTGTCGATAGATTATGTGTAAAATCTCCGTGAGAATACTAAAACAAAAATTTGTTAAGAAATTCTTGAGTGGTTAGGAAGGAATATGTGCATTGCATCACTGGGTCCATGATGTCTTCTTCAATACCAGAAATCAACACACGATTTCCGATAGTAGATCTGGCTACCCGGTGATTATTTGTTTAGTGAGGGTTTTCTTATTCTTTTAACCCTTTTACACACTCCTCACTCAACCTTACTCAATTTTTCTACTCCTCCCTCAGTTGGCATTTGATTTGAAAATTATGTTGTTCTCTACTTGAATTCTTCACCCTCCCTCATACTATGACCTATTATTTCATCCTAATTTTGGAAGGTGACTCCTTTGGTAAATCCAACCGGCTTTGGAGGATTATAGGAGTAATTTATAAACTAAAACACTAAGTACAGAAATCAGCATTTTGCCAAACAATTTTGATTGAAACTGGTGATCTGATTATCCATCAACCGTTGGAATCTAATAAAATTTTTGAGAATCTTTCAAAGTGTTGTGCAATATGCAAATAGGTTTGAACACAAAATCTCTTTATCTTTTGAAGATCGGGTTCTACTCTGAATATTGAGTAAACACCATCATGCATCAATATGCAAAATATTTCAACTCATGATTCTCCCCCTCAAAATATGACATTATTTTGCATCTCGAGTTGAAATTGACAGATTATTGCTTAAAAGAAAGCATGCCTAACTGAGACACCAAAAAGTGAAATCGTTTTTCATCTAAAGGTTTGGTGAATAAGTCGGCCAATTGATAATTAGTTTTGACGAAAAATAACTCGATATGCCCTTTTTCAATGTGATCTTTTATAAAATGATACCGAATATCTATGTATTTTGTTTTTGAGTGTTGGACCGGATTGCGGGAAATAGCAATCGCACTTTGTGAATCACAATAGATAGGTATCTTTTCAAATTTAAAACCATAGTCCATATAGTTGTGATCTCATCCACGAAACTTCCGAACAACAAACAGCAACTGCAACATATTATGCCTCAGTTGTGGATGTTGAAACACAGTTTTGCTTTTTGGAAGTCCAACTTACAAGCTTATCACCCAGAAATTGTACACCACCAGATGTGCTTTTCCGATACAGTTTACAACCTGCATGATCAGCATCTGAATAGGCTGTTAGTTCAAGACCAGTGTCCTTAGGATACCACAACCCCAAGTCAATTGAATATTTAAGATATCTTAAAATTCGTTTGACTGCTTGAAGATGTGAATCCTTTGGAGCTACCTGATATCTAGCACAGACACATGTAGAATACATGATATCTGGACGGCTCGAAGTTAAATACATTAAGGAGCCGATCATGCTTCGATATAAAGTTTGATCTACTGATTTACCCGTGGTATCAACATTTAATCGAGATCGAGCTTCCATGGGTGTGGATATGGGTTGACAATCTAGCATTTGGAATTTTTTCAAAAGATCGAAAATATATTTTGTTTAATTGATAAAAATTCCATTTGATAATTGTTTAACATGCAACCAAAGGAAAAAATTCATTTCACCCATCATGCTCATTTCAAACTAGATACCATTAATGCCGAAAAGTTTTTGCAATATTTGGCATTAGTAGATCCAAATATGATATCATCTACATATATTTGAATTAATATGATATCATCTTTTTGTTTCTTAATAAAAAGAGTAGTGTTAATTGTACCCTTTGAAAAACCGGATAGAACAAAGAATTTGGACAATACATCGTACCAAGCTCGTGGAGCTTGCTTTAATCCATATAGCGCTTTATCCAGTCGGTATACATCATTTGGTCGCTTTGGGTCGACAAAACCATCTGGTTGACCCACATATACCTCTTCATTAAGAATGCCATTTAGAAAAGCTATTTTCACATCCATTTGGTAGACTGTGAAATTCTTGTGAGCAGCATAAGCCAGAAAGATCCGAATGGCTTCGATTCGTGCAACCGGTGCAAATGTTTCGTCATAATCAATCCCTTCTTGTTGACTGTACCCTTTTGCAACTAGGCGAGCTTTATTCCGAATAATGACCCCATTCTCATCCTTTTTGTTTTTGAATATCCATTTGGTACCCACAATTGATTTGCCAGGTGGTCTAGGTACAAGTCTCCAGACTCTAAGACGCTCAAATTGATTGAGCTCATCTTGTATGACATTAATCCAATCATGATCAAGTATAGCATCTTTAACACTTGTTGGTTCAATGGAGCTCAGAAAATTTGAATATAAACATTCATTTTGAGTAGCTTTCCTTGTTTGAACTCCAGCCGATGGATCTCCAATTATTGAGAACTTGGTCCATTTTCTCTCAAACGGTAGGCGTTGATATTCAAACTGAGTATTTGAAGTGTCAACATAGGGTATCGGACTTGATAATTCAACAGGGGAGACATTTGGCGGATCCGATGTAATCTCTGGCATTGATGCAGTAGATGATGAGCTAACTGGTGATAATAATTCTCGGGATTCAATTTGCACATCGTGGGAAGATGCTGGACTAGGTAGATCAATTGAAATCTCAAAAGTTGAATTAGTTTGAGGAGAATCAGCAGACGAAGAGGATGTTCCAAAGTATTCGTCATAAAAATCTGAAAACAGTTCATCAATGTCATTCATAATTAATGTTTCAAATTTGTCTGCTTCTGAACTGGTTAAAGCGGGTTTTGAACTGCTTTGATCAAAAACCATTTCTGACATTTCATCAAACTTGACATTAACACTTTCATTGACAATCTTTGTTCTCTTGTTATAAACCCGATACGCAACTTTATCCTTTGAATAACCAATAACTTCGTCACTCTTCGAAGAAAACTTTCCTAAATCTTCACGATCATTTAATACATAGCAAGGAAATCCAAATATTCGGAAAAACTTTACATTCGGAGGACGGTTGTTGATAATCTCATAAGGTGTCTTGCCGAACAGCTGATTGATTACTGACCGGTTTTGAGTAAAACATGCAGTATTTACAGCATCTGCCAATAAGAACATCGGTAACTGAGAGTATATGAGCATTGTGCGAGCTGCCTCAACAAGAGTTCGATTTCGACGTTCAACGACACCATTTTGTTGTGGAGTACGTGAAACAGAATATTGATGAGTAATGCCAACCGATTCCAAATATGAACATAAGGTTTTGTTTTTGAATTTCGTGCCATTGTCTGATCGGATTGAGCGCACTGGAAGTTGCAAATTTACTTGCGTTTATTTGAGAAAGTTGATGAGAGTTTCTGGTGTGTCAGATTTAGATTGTAAGAAGTAAACCCATGAGTAACGGGAAAAATCGTCCACGATTACAAGAATGTACTTCTTGCCATTGATGGTTTGAATGCGCATTGGTCCACATAAATCCATATGAAGTAGATTAAGAACAGATTCTGAACAGATTCTGAACTAGGTGTAGGTTTGGATTTATGTGATGTATGATGTAGTTTACCTAGTGTTCATGATTTACAAAAATGATCCTGATCATATTGTAATTCAGGTAGACCATGAACAACACCAGAGCGAGAGAGTTTATTGATTTGGTTAACATTGAGATGAGAAAATCGACGGTGCCACAACTATAATTGTTGAGAAGAGGCTTTTGATAGTAAACAAACATCAGCCATGGGTTGTGCACTATCTAGATCAATGGTGTAGAGGTTTGTGCCACGGGTTCTGTTTAATAATTCTTGTCCATCTTCAGTTCGAACACAACAACTTCGTTTACGAAATAGAACCTCTAAATCCTTGTCACAAAATTGACCAATACTAAAGGGATTGTGACCTAACCCTTCAACATAAGCCACCCATTTTATTGTGATTTTGCCCCTCACTAAATCTCCAACCCCATTATTGCAGCAAAATGATTGTTTCCAGATCGAACAGTCCCCATAAATTTCTCAACAAAATTTACTAGCAGGGACTTATCTCCGGTCATGTGTTTTGAACATCCTGAATCAAGATACCAAACACATACCGAGATTTTCTACAAAATCAAATCATTGAAATAACCTTAGGAACCCATTTTGCAATGAGTTCGTAAGGGTTAGTACAATTAATGGTGGATTGTTTCTTTTTAGGGACCCATTTATAGATTGGTTTGGGTTTTCTTGTTGATTTAGAAATCCATGTAGTTCCTGAGAGTTGTGATTTTGGAATCCATTTTGATTGATAATGATTTGGATCCCAACCCATAGATTCCCATGTTTTCGAGTGATGTTGTTTAGCTGGAAGATAATAATTATTTCGTCTAGCTACAATCCTATCTTTCAACATAGATTCATTAACATGCATAGAATAATTTATAGAATAACGCAAAGTATGATTACACATGTTTGAATTCTTTGAATACAATGAACCATGCATATGGATATTATTGTAGTTACACGAATAAGAACTATGTAAAGCTTGTTTAGACGTTTGACTTCGGGATTTGACATGATGACTTGTCAATTTTAGATCTGAAACATGAAAAACACTAGTATTAGTATTTGAAAATTTTGATTGAATGCTCTTGTTCGAAGGAATCAGAGCATAAACTGTTTGCTTTAAGCACTGTTGTTTCAAAGATTGTTTAACACGTGATTCAACCTTTTTCATAAACGTTGTTTCCAAATCTTCCTCGGATTCCATGAGTTTATCAAAATCAATTTCAAGAGAAGATTTTGAAACTGAAACTGAAACTAGATGAAGAAGCTGAGTTTCTGAGTAGTTCAGTAGATTATAAAAGAGTTATTCGTTCTTGATCAAAATTTAGTTGTAGAGTGGTTATTTGTTTTTCAAGATCAAATATTTTGTTTTCTAAAATTAAATTTGGATATAAATTTTTGTTTTAACCACTTGTTCCATAACTTCATTTTGATCAATTACTGGTGTAGAACAACTTGAAAAATAATCATCAGAAAGAGGAATTTTCCGCGTACCATAACTTTCGTTTAATTGAGTATAATTAAACAAAAATTGTGAGTTTTCTGCCTTTGCCCTATTGAAGTTCTCAATCACTTCTTCTTTATTAGTTGTTTTTACAAAGAACAGTTTTAAAATACTTCCCATGTAACCATAGTCATACAAGGTAGGTACTTTAGAAATTGTCTTTTGTAAATAGCAAGGATTTTCAAAACCTAATCCTTCTCTTGGATTATAAAATCTGATATCCTTAAGTTTATTTAGAAAGATCGTTTGATCAGTTTGACCACGTTTAAACAGTTTATCTTGAAGGTCTTTGAGTTTGCTTAAACATGAATTCCTTTCTTGATTGACTAAATCATATCGTTGTTGAACAAAATTTGCATGTTCACTTAGTGCTTTGCATTCTGAAAAGAAACCAAGAACTTCTTGATTTAAAGAAATATTTTCTTTTTCATATTTTTTAGAACTCATTTTATAACCCTCCATATGGTTTCTTAAAACCAGTTTATCCCTAGTCAACGTTTTAATCAAAGCATAATTACATTCTAATTTTATTCTAAGCTCACTTACATGATCTTTTTCTAAGTTTAGCTTTTTTGGTTAAACTTTGATTAAGAGCATGCAAGGTTGTGATCATGGTTTTATAATTTTGTACCTCAGAATCAGATTATGCTTCTCCTTCTGTGGATGCATTTGAGATATTTGCCATGAAAGCCATATTTACTTCAAGATGTTCTTCTTCTTAATCAGTCAAGTTCAACCATGCATCATTCTCAGCTAACAACACCTTTCCTGCTTCCTTTTGCTTAGCCATCAGCATCTTAGCCTTATAGTACTCAGAATCACGAACCCTTGGTTTCTTGCAATCCCTAGCAAAATGACCAAACCCACCACAATTGTATCATTTGTTCTCTACATCTCCTTGTGGTCTTTCAACCCCTCTTTTCTCATCAAATTTACCCTTGTAGTTCTCATCATTTATGCTCTTGTATTATGGGCGTGTAGTGGATGATGAAGAAGTACGTAGATGATTGTTAGTAGGCTTTTTATAGTACTTCTTGTTGATAGCCTTTGTCATAAGAGCCATTTTTTCATGAGCTCTTTGTACTCCTCATCACTCCCACTTCACTCTTCATCTGAATCAGTTTGGTATTTAGTCTCTTTCACCACCTTTTGAGAACGAGAATAAGTCCTTCTTTCAGCAATTAGAGCCAATGGATCAGCCTTCTCCTTTGCCTCAGCACTAACATTTTCATTCACTTCATCTTGATTGTGATTTAAAATTTCATAAACATCATGAATATCAATAGAAGTTAAATCCCGATTCTGAATGATATTGCTCAAATATTGTTTCCATTCTGGTAGCAGATTGTTTAAGAATTTGATGTTAATCTCCAAGTTTTGGTTTACAAACTTATTCTTCTGTACTTCGTTCAACAGCAAACAGAATCTGTTGTAGGTAGTTTCAAGTTGTTCTCCTGTCTTTGCCTTGAATCCCTTATAGGCCTGAAGACAATGAGTTATCTTAGTTTGTTTACCTCTTTCGGATCCTTGCTGTTGTCTAGCAATGGCATCCCACATCTCTTTAGCAGTCTTGTAGCTATCAACTTGAACATATATGTCATTTGTGAGACCTTGAAGAATAAAAGATTTCATCTCTTTGTGTGCCTTCTTCTGTGATTTCTGAAGTTGATTCAACTCAGTCATTCCTATTTGAGCCCTAGTAGCATCATGTGTGTGTATAGGAATCATCTCTCATTCGTTTAATGAACGTAGAAGCAGATCACAATTATCCTGCCTTTCGATGAAATCTAGAAACATGTCTCTCCATTGAGAATAGTCTCCTCTAAACAAGACTGGAGGTTCATCCTTGGTGCCGATCGCGAGTGCTTTTTTAGACATTTTTCTCGAATACAAATTTTCCCTCCAAAATTTTTGAATTTTGTCCCGAGTAAATTGAAAATTTTCTCAAACTAAAATTAGTAAACGGGAAGCTCAAATTCAAATTGTGATTTGAACGTGATTTGTATGAAATCCGAATGTATGTATATGTAAGTATATGCGTATGTATGAATAGATTGAATGCTTCTTGTATTGATTAATCAATTCACTATTACAAGCTCTCAGACTCTCTATAAATCAAATACATAAACACAGATACAAATTTTCTCTGTTTTTAACAACCAACCTACAAATAAACATAAGTCCTGTATTTATACACATTCGTACATGCGACCTTATTTGTTATTGCAAACTTAAAATTCAGTTTGCATTTATGGCTATTGCGACGTTAATATTAAGTTCGCACATTTTGTTATTGCGACACTATCTTAGTGTCGCATCTTAATAAAATCGCATGTTGTAATATGTACAAGTGCAAATCCTATTTTATATCTAACAAAGGTTACATAAACAAAGATTCATATGTATATATATATATATATATATAGTATCATAATTTAAAAAGGAGAAAATTTTGGGGAAGAAATATGAGAAATATATATTTAAAACTATGATTCAGTAAAAAGCAACTATGATTCAATAAAAAGTAAATATGATTTCAAATTGAATCAAAGAGTTATTTTATTGAATCGAAGGGTTGAAAAACTCTTCTCCCCCTTCTCCATCAATTTTTCCTTATCCCTCAAACCCACTCCTATATATATATATATATGTGTGTGTGTGTGTGTGTGTGTGTGTGTGTGTGTGTTTTGATCATAAAGAAAATCAAATCATTATACTAATAAAAAAGTGATTACTACGCAATTTAATTGATACATGTTGATCGAATGAGATGAAGAAAAGAATGTCGAGCAGTTGAGGGTTGTCGAATCAGATCGAGAAAACTGATGTAGAAGATATATGTCGAATCAGCCGATGTAGGTGTTAGGTTTGTACGTGAATATATGAGACACTAAAATTATGTGAGAAACTAATTGAGTTGTTAAGGTTCGATTGGTTATTATGTACATATATAAAATTTTCTATCAGTCTATTTTCATTATTCTTTATTTTTCTCTAAAAAATTTTAAGAATAACATTTTTTTCTCATTACTTTTTTTCTTTTTCCATTAAAAAAAACTTGACAATATAGTGTTTCAAAAGACGCGTACAAGTAATATATCTATGGAAAATTCAAAAATTTGCCCAAAAAAAGGTTTAAAAAAGTTTGCCGAAAATAAAATAAAATTATACCAATTTGCCCAATCTAGTAGTAAATCGATCAGGGATTTATGACTAACGATTTGCGACCAGCGTCCCCATTCACGGTACACGTTTGCGACCCACACCCTGCGACTTGCAACTGGTCTATGAACCTTCGTCTTGCGACCGAGGGAGCTCTGCGAGCAGGAAATGTGATTTGCAACCCAGAGTTGTGACCCGCGACCGGGGACCTGGGTTTTGGCGTGCGTGATTTGCGTTTTGGATCAAAGTTGGATAGGATTTTTTGAGATTTTGAAGAAGGTTTTTTGATCCTTTTGTAGATTTTTTGAATAAGATTTTAATTTTAAAAGACGAAATTGAATAAGTTGTTTCATACACCTAAAATCAACACTCTCTCAGTTATTTGTAAGCGAATGACAATGAATTTGAACACATTTACAAGGAATTTCAACACATATTAGCTAGAAAATTTTAAGGTACGATTTTAAACTATTTTTTTGTAAACAAATAGTAATATGAGTCAACAAATTGATTAGTTTAAGCTATATGTTTATTCTGGACGTCATTTTGAATATATTAGCAACATGCTAATGTATTTGTCATTAAATTGAGTGCCTTTAAAACTCCCCGTTGCACCGAAAAAACCTTAGCATATTTCCGGTGCACCAATCGTTGTAACTCCTTCTAACAGGCACAGTGAATTGAAATACTGGTCGCAAATCGCTAGTCACAAATCTCTAATCGGTTTGTTATCGAATGGGAAAAATTAATATAATTTTTTTTTTCAGGCAAATTTAATTTTTTTTTTTTTTTTTTACGAATTATTTAATCTCCCTGTATCTATATAATATGACAGCGTGTTTATTGCAAAAGGACATATCTTTCTTTCTCTATTCACTTTCTCACTTTTTTTCTCTTTCTTAAAACCTTCTCAGACCACCGTCAATGGCGTCGACGGCCGATTTACCGGAAAATCTAACAAGAGAACAGTATGTCTACATGGCGAAACTTGCAGAACAAGCCGAACGGTACGAAGAGATGGTGAAATTCATGGAAAAACTCGTAATCGGACTAACGCCGGTGTCGGAACTAACCGTCGAAGAACGTAACCTTCTTTCCGTCGCGTACAAAAACGTCATCGGATCTCTACGAGCGGCTTGGCGAATCGTATCTTCGATTGAACAGAAAGAGGAATCGAGGAAGAACGATGATCATGTAGTGCTAGTGAAGGATTACAGATCTAAAGTTGAAGATGAACTTACGGAAGTTTGTGGTGGAATATTGAAGATTTTGGAAGCGAATTTGGTACCTTCGGCTTCTAGTGCTGAATCGAAGGTGTTTTATTTGAAAATGAAGGGAGATTATCATAGGTATTTGGCGGAATTTAAAGTCGGGGATGAAAGGAAGGAATCTGCTGAACAGACTATGAATTCGTATAAAGCTGCTCAGGTAGTTTATTTACTTAATTGAATTTTGTGTTTATATTTTAAGATTTCTGATAATTAGGTCTAATTTTTATAGAATTATATATTACTGCTACTGTTTATGTTTATTTATATAAGCTGATATATGTATCAGACTGAGTAGCTTCGAATTAGGGCTGCAAATTAGATGAGCTACGGCTTGTCAACTTTAGGCCACACTTGAGTTAGACTCGAGCCTTCACGATGCAGGCTCGAGTTAGGCACAAAGAGGACTCAAGATCCACTCTAGCTTGTACTGGAAAGTTTGGGTATTTAAATTAAAATTATTTTTAATTACCGAACTTATTCTGATTGTGGAAAATAATTGGTAGATTGAAATATATGCCTAGTAATAAGGTGATTGAGACACACGGCAAATTTGAAAGTAAAGACGAGGAAAGCAAAATTGGCTAATAGCGTGTCAAATGTTGAGTGGAGTATCTATACTTTTAGCCTTTTAGGGGAACGTTTTATGTATATGTATATGTATCGTTCTTCGTTGAATACAAGTAAAAACTATAGTATTTAACAGCAAAGTTCCTTTTAAATATATATGAGAATATGAGAACTATAATAAAAGTTGACCATAAGTCAACAACTCTTTTTATATAGTACAACACTAGTATCATCTGAAATTTTCAATGTACTTTTATATATTTATTTTAAACACCTATATATTACATCAAACTTAAAAAATTCAGTATGAGCTTGAGTCGACCTCTTATAAGCATGGGCTTGGGTTGTTATATATTTCAAGCTCTGTTTTGGTGCTCGAATTCGGAGTTGATATAAGTACAAGTTGAGCTCGGGATAAAAACTAGACTTGTTTGCAGCCCGTCTTAGAATTGTTAGGTTATAGTTAAATGGAGGAGGTTTTCCTTGTTCAGGTTACTCGGGGAGAGCGAGTACTTTTACTCAGATGTACGCGGCCTAACCGGGGTATCCCCGTGACCGTTTCCGAACCCTTTCCCTGGCCACCCCAAGATGTGCAGTTAGTGAGATTTGAACCTGAGACCTCTTGTGAGGATATCAGGATGCCAACTACTAGGCCATCTTGGTGATGGTTAATTGTTAGGTTATAGTAGCTAGGTTAAAGACTGGAGTTTGTAACGTAGTGTATGGATATTTTACAGGAACTATCGAAACAATGGATTATCAATTATGTCCTACTACGTTTGATTGAAGTTATAAAGATATAGTAGCCTTCCTATATTTACTTAGTCTTGGTGTGAGAAATTCTTTCTCGGCTCCCATGTAGATAGTTTGTGCTGGAAATCTCTATCAAATAAATCTTGGTGTTTCAGTTATCTCTATAAATTTAGGAAAAGTTGTTTTGATTATCTTTGCTAATGCATATAATCCTTGTGTAATACCACTATAAATGGATAGCGCAGATTGTGTAATCGTTTGAGCTATAATCAGTGAAGCATGATATAAGTTTCTGAAAATGGATTTTATCAAATTAGGATAGAGTTGGTAGCTTATCTTATCTTAAGTACCTTACTACACATATTTGGTAGTAAGGTGACATTATTTATGTGGAATTGGATTTAATTATTTTGGATTTACATATATTTTGAAGGATATCGCTGAGGCAGATCTGGCTCCAACTCATCCGATTAGATTGGGGCTGGCACTTAATTTCTCGGTGTTCTACTACGAGATTCTCAATTCCTCTGACAAGGCTTGTAGCATGGCAAAACAGGTTAGACATCATGACTATCTTAATCTTGTCTTTCTCTTTCTTTTTTGAACATTTCTTTTATAGCGTAGGTTTTGTTAATCACCCATGTTACAACATTTGTGATTTAAATATTTATTATTATAATTATTATGTTTCCGTACTTGGTAGGGCTAAAGGTGATCAAACATGATTTTAAAATTTATTAATGAGGTAGTTAGGCATTGACTTTGTATGTGGTTTGTAGTTATAAACACTTGACCTTTGGGAAATATAAAATGCAACTCTATTTTAAAAGTGAAGAATGAGTCACTTAGAGGTGTACATGTTCTTAACCTTGTTTAGAAGTTTTAGGCAGCTCATCTGTTGGGTGTCTTTGCCATGCTTATACAATTAATCATTTAGGTCAACAAAGCAGATTAAGTGGGTTGTTTCACATGTGCCAAAATGAAAAGCCTTTAGTGATAAATTCATTAGAAATCCTTTCCAACTAAATGGACTTTCACCAAATTAAAAAGGTGTGTTAGTTTAATATGAATTTAATACCCAATAAAAAAATATTATCCACAGAATATGTGTATCATATACATATGTGTCTGTATCTAAATGTATATGTATATAAACTATGAAGATACATTATTCTTTTTGTTTGACAATAGTCGATAGCTTGTATATATTTATATAGATATAGATAATACGAATGCAGGCTCCTTGTTTGTTAGGATTTATGCCAGCTACTGGATTTTTGTGTTTATCTTTTGTTAAAAGAAAATTCCAAAGAGAAAAATATTGCTAACATATACACGCCATACAGTAAAACCAATAGGACTTGTCTTTACTATTTTGTTCTTATATATACAAGTTAAACAAGAAAATTTCAGATAGTTGAATTTTGTCATTAATCGTGAGCTTTGGATACTATATCAAGAATGATGGGAAGTATGATAAGTTTATTATGTAATAATGGCAGCATATGTATGTAATATTCATCTCTATCTTAATAACTCAATAACGATATCAATGTGGTTTTTGGTTGTGAGTAGGCATTTGAGGATGCAATTGCTGAACTGGACACATTAGGCGAAGACTCCTACAAGGATAGCACTCTGATTATGCAACTACTGAGGGACAATCTCACTCTTTGGACCTCAGATGCACAGGTCAACCTCTAAATTCTGAATTGCTATGTCTTAGCGTATATAAATTTTTCCGAGTAATAAAAATATTGCAACGAATAAGGAAGATCCCACTTTAGGCCAAAGGAGTTTAATAGGAGAAATTAGGCTTTTTGGACTATTTGATTTCTTATGTTAACACTTTGTATTTCCGGGGTGAGTGCAGGACCAGCTAGAGGAGCCATAGTTGTATAAAATGGCGAAGAAGCAGAAGGAAGCATTATGATGGTTGTGTCTACTGGGAGGGAGGTGGGCGTGGAATGTCATTTGTTTCTTTTGAACAACATATCTTGTGTTTTGTATTTTTAAGAACACAATTTGCGTTTTATAGATTTCTCCATCGTTTCCCAAGCATTCTCTTCACTATGTGTTTTGTTTGAAATACGATTTGGGAAATGCTAGATCCTCGTACCTTCTCTCTAAGTCGTCCTTTTAACTAGGTAAAGACAGTGTTGTAAAAATCAGTTGAAACGGCCTATTAATCGGCCGATTAATCGGAATCACTGTGTTAGCGCCCCGATTCGGCCTGAGGCGGTCCAAAAAAACTGTCAACTTCGGTCAACGGCGGTCAAACGCGGTCAAACGCGTTTTATTTAGGGTTTTGAGTCGATTTAGTTAAAATTGGGCTGCTATTCTCTTCTCTTGTGTTGTTCGTGGTTTATGATTTTGATTCGGATTGAATTTCAAATCAAAGTGAATAGAGAAGAAGAATGGGGAAAATGAATGGGAAAGATGAGGTGGGTAGCTGCTGGAACAAAGTAAAACAAAGTAAAGGGGTAGGGAAAGTGAGATGTTAATTAGGGTTTGAAAAATACTACATTTTAATCCTCCTTTTTAACTAGGGGTTGTAAAATATTATATTTTAGTCCTCTTATTTGATACTTTATTGCTTATTTCTTTTTAAATAATTTCTAAATGTATTTTTAATCCTTCTTTTGTTAAAATATTTGAAATGAAATATAAAATGAATATTAACTTATTATAGAATTGTCAAAGTATTCATTGAAAGAACTTTTCTAAAAATTATAATAATCATTTACAAACTAATAATAAATATAAATATTTATATATACAAAATTATCACAAAGTATGACTAGATTAGTTGGAAATCAATCGATCAATCAAGTATGAGGTCTAATGTTCGAAACGTGGGGTAATCATTTATTGTGTTTTATTTCTTTAATGTTGAAGTTGTCCTACATTGGTGGTAGGACAAACCATAACATACTATGACCTTTTATATATTCCAAGCAAAACACACAAGTAATTCCAACCTAACCAGAGTAAAAACGAAAACCGGATCACATAATGGTCCGGGTCACTTGGTCGATCCGGTTCAACCAGAGACCCGGCCAGTTCAGCTCGAGTCAAAACTCAAAGTTAACCCGGCGTGAATCGGTCCGGCCTTGGGTCCCGGTCTGACCAGCCAGCTCGACCCAAGTTTCAAAACCATGCATAGAATAATGTCGTTTTATAGTATAAAATGAAATCCATCTTATTTTTATTTGCCACTGTCAACGATTGCAAATATATATAACTGGTTTCAACTTTCAAGTTATTATGCAAGTCACTTTACATGACTTGTACAAAATCAAAAGGCCTAACATGAGTCGATACACCAGTTCTAGAAGACAAAGATATGAACAAATAAATAAGGGTTAATTCATCAAAAGTACAACGTACTGCCATCAAATGTTCCATGTATACAAGCTACCCATTTTATGTTCTAGGCATGCAACAAACCGGAAGATACTGTATTGATGTATGTAACATGGTAACTAGTTACCGGGACAGCAGGTAACATTGATTATGTGGCTTTTTTCTTTAAGGGTTAATTCATTAAAAATGCAACGTACTACCACCAAATGTTCCATATATACAAGCTACCCATTTTATGTTTTTGGTATGCAACACACCGGAAGAAACCGTTTCCATATCTTGACATACTTTTAATGACTTTTAATAACAAGATGTTCATGTTCTTCTTCCTCTTCTTCTTCTTACCACTTATCACTAATTTCTGACCGGAATTGAGATTGTGGGTGAAGGTAATTGATCAATTCACACAGAATATATATCACTTAAACTATAAAAACCCACAATTAATTTCAGAACACCAGCAGATTTCGGTCAGAAATTGCAGGTTTTTTCCGGTAAGGGTGAAGGCCGACCGGCGGTGATGTTGTTGAACACAAATATCGTCGAGATCTGTCGTTTTGTTCGGTTGTTATCATCCCCAAAATCCTACTAAGTTCTTCCTACACCAACTTCACCTCCGGTAAACCCAAGCGAACTCCGGCAAACACAATCACACTCCGGCGGTGATTCTTGGTCGCGAAAGAAGACTATGAGTTAGTAGTGGGTTTTTATAAATTTGATGAAATATCATCATTTTACATACATCGATACAAATTTTTAGTTTTGTAACATCCTATTCTACAGTCTGGTAATTTCTATTATTATAATTGATTATCTAATTGTTTTAGAAATTATTAAATATTATGTGTTTCATTGTGAAACGTAGATAAACAATTCTTTTGACTTATTGTGACTAGTGAAATATTAGTAGATTCAAAATTTGTAAGTTTTTGATTTTCTGCGACACAAGGATAGTGTCGCAGGTTGTCTGTGCGACACAATGGTTGTGTCGCAGGACTGTGTCGCAAAACGGGCTGAACTGAAATTAACTAAGGAGCTTAAGTGTAATTGCGAGATTAAATATATATACACACCGTCTAAGTCTTCCAGATCATTTCCAAAACATTTCCAAACCCTTAAAATCGTTTTTAGAGAGAGAATTAGAGAGAATTGAGAGAGAAAGTGAAAAGTAACTTTAATCTCATAATTGAAGCTTTTGATCCGTGAATTCAAGGTAAGAATTTGATTGTTATGTGTTGTTGTTGTTTATAAGTGAATTACACCGATTGTAATAAGTTAATTTGAGTATTACATGTTTGAATTCGTGAATTTCGAATCTGGGAACTGGTCTGTTCTTCATTGCGACACAAGGGTTGTGTCGCAGGTTGTGTCGCATGAATGTTCTGCGACACAGTTGGTTATGTCGCTTAAGGCGGCCATATTGGGTATTGCGACACAATGTTTGTGTCGCAAGATGTTGTTATGCGACACAGTGATAGTGTCGCAGGATTTTGTGGTGCGACACAATGGATGTGTCGCAAAGTTTATAAAAGAGATTTTGTTTTGCAAATTTTGATTGAAAATGCGTAAGTGTGTTTGAGACGCGGTTTTGAGAAAATATTCTTAACTCGGATTTAGTTGAAATTTGCATGGTCATTCGGAAACGACCTAGTAATCAAGGCTATATTCTAATAGCCTAAGCAGTTTTTGGCCATCCGGGGTCATCTAGGACCCGAAAATGGCATTTTTCAGTTTTAAGCGGCATTGCGGACTTTTTCTTAGTTTATTTATGATTGAACTTTTGTTTGCCTAGACGTCAGGGATTACCTGATTGGATAATTAGACTATAATGATATTTATGGAACGAACTTCTGACTTGTATTTGATTTTCTGTTTCAGATCAACGTAAGACTCAGTGATATAAGAATCCTGAGTGTGGAGACGTTAGAGGTATCGGTGATTGGATTCAGAACTCATCATTTGATTTAGTTATAACTATTTGGTTACAACAAGTAAACGTAGATGTGTATTAGACTGTTTAGTCTTGATTATTGATTATTGATCTACGTGATATGTGAACTATGTGTATTATGTTATTGAGGTCAACGTGTAGTTGGACTTCTGGTTATTATGTGTTTTACACAGGTTTTGATTCATTTGTTGTGTTTGAAACCTGTGTATGAGTTTAATAACCAGTAGTTATCGGTCTATTCTGTATTGGCCATACGGATTGACGGTAAGTGTTCTTGGGGGAATCCCCGGGTATTATGATATCCCCAGAGCCACCGATCCTCATTGAATTATGTGTGTTTACGATTATTTGGTGTAAACAACTTGTTATGCTAAGTTGAATGGAGTGTGATGAATCTATTCACTTAGCTTCATGCTAACCCCTCATTTTACTCCCTGCAGGATATGTTTTGATTGATTGTGGGTGCAGGAGATGAATGGTTGATCAGGGAATGTTTGACCGCGCTTAAAAAACTCTGATATGGTTTTTGTAATAAACCTTGTTTGGAGAATTTTATAATACCCCGTCTTTTGTAGTTTTAAACAGTTTAAATATTGTGTAAATATTGAAAAATGTAAACTGTTTATGTATAATGTTTAATATATACTAAGGTAATGTATTTTAAATTCATGCTTCCGAGTTTATTAATATTATATTCTTAAATAGAATGAGGGGTGTTATAAGTTTGTTGCATACCCAGAACATAAAATGAGTCGCTTGTATACATGTAATATTTGGTGACAGTACGTTGCACTTTTGATGAATTAATCATACACACATAGTAACAAATTGTCTAGGTAGCGAGTGACGTGGTTGCCTAATCACCAAATTTCATATTGCATCAAGTAAAAATCAAGTATGTCAAGATATGGAAACGATTTCTTCCGATATGTTGCATACCCAGTAAATAAAATGGATAGCTTGTATACATGGAATTGGTGGCAGTACGTTGCACTTTTGATGAATTAATCCAATAAATAAATAAAAGAAAGTTAATCATGGATTGAACACAAATGTTGTTGGTTAATCTTAAATCCAGAGAAGAATACATATCTTTTGATTCTTTGGTTACATATGTTATACGACTAAATCTCCATGACACTAGTCGAACCAAATAGAATTGTTTAAGGGCGTCTAGGATTGACATACAACCACCTAATCACTGACTAGTACAAGTGTAGCATTTATAATGGGGCAAGCTTAACATACCAATTAATTTCACTTAATCTACCGAGAGTCAACTAATTACTAGTAAATGATTATGTCTTTCAGTTTTTAAGAATTTACTTGTTATTAGGTAATTACATAGAGGTTAAGAGATTGCATTTGAACCATCAATTAAATTAATAACAAAAAAGTGGTGATGGCATTTTTGTTATTTTTAAGAACTTTGATGACAATCATGTTACTGACATTGCAGTCTTCCTGATACTTGTCTGGTGTTTCTCTGCATCCCTCATGCGAAGTTCTATAAATGTTAAAATGTCATAAACTTTCAATTAAAACTCCATCTTTTTCTTTCTTAAAAGTGATAACAGTTTTGCAATGTGTATTAGGAAAAAAAAAATTACTTCTTTAATAAGCTTACATACGGTTAGTTAAAAAAGATGTTTATCCATTTTCTAAAAAATTTAAACATATTATTATGTGAGTAATTTTATATTAAACATACTAATTAGAAAAAAAAATGTCTAAAAGTTTATAGTTGTAATTATAAGGGTAGTCAATTTTGTTTTACTTTATAACATATCTTTCATATAACTTAATTTTTTATTAAAAAGTTTATACTAAATAATTAGAACTCTTAACTATGGATTAATTTGTTTAAAAAATCAGATACACAAACTTCTTTTTATAATACACACGCTTAAGAATTGTTTACTTTTATTTTCATTAAATCTTTTTGGGTATAATTGATTATATAGATGAAAGTATAAGTTAAGTTATAAATGGATAATTATTGTTTATTTTTATGTTCAAATAAATAACTTAATAACAAAAATAACTAGAGAACTCTAATATGAATAACTCATTTTTTAATCATACTAAACAAAATAACAAAAATAATTTAGAGCTGAAAGTTTTCAACTACAAATCTACAAACATAATTTAGTCCTATATTTTCTACCCAATCCATCAATTTTTCACGAAACATGAACACCTAAAAAGTAATATAATTTTGTCAACATTTATTAGAGGATTTTGAAAGATAACAAACACAAATATAATGATAGATTTTATACTTGATTAGTGGCAGAATCTAGTATCCTAATGGAAATTTCAGCCCCTTCAATTGAGTTATTTTGGTAATAATCTGATATCTCTTTCGTATGAACATGACAATTTTCAATAGCTTTAAAGATTTTTACTATTAAACTAGATATATTTTTTTAATTTTTCTATAAATACATATAAATTAATAAATTTTATTAACATGAGAAACAATAATTTGAAACTAAAAAAACTAATAAACTACGAAACCACCCAATTCTAACAATACGTCGATACATACACTAACTAAAAACCCCATTATTGTTCTTCGAAATACAAAGAGTATCAATTCATTCATATTATCTTTAACCCTTATTAAGCATTTAACACTCTCTTTCTTAATCTTTAAAAAAGGGATACCGAAAATTATCATTTTATCCCTCCACTTATCCATTCACTTATTAATTATATAAATCATTCAATTAATATTATATTTCACATAATACATTTAAATATTTTCTTTCATATCACAATATTGAATTTACAATTACGATAATTTAAACTATTATAAAAAATCTCTTTCATTAAAGAAGTATCAATTATTATTGCATTCGGATACCATTAAACAATTGTCTATCAATATCAACATGTGAAATATTTACCTGCTGCTGTGCGTGGAATTCAACGCTAGTGATAACAAAAAGAAACACCTGATTTATTTTTGTGTATGTGGTTGACATAAAAATCAACCAAAAAAGCGTGAAAAGCTTGAACCAATATAATAAGAAGTGATTATTAAAGTTGAAAAAAATGGTTGCCATGTAGAAATTGTGCCTCCAACTATACTCGAAATCAGTCATAACATGTAATAAACTAATTATTGGTGCACGTTTTGTGACAACATGTCTTATTTTGTAATAGTTAGCTTTGTAATTAGTTTTGTAGTTAATATATGTTTTTATTAATTACTTAAGTCTTTTTGTTGTATTCATGTAAGTTCTTACGAACCTACATGTTCGTACGAACCTAGGAAGTTCGTACGGACTTAGTAAGTTCGTACAAACCTAGAAGCAGCTAAGTTCGTACGAACTTAGCTGAGTATAAATACTAAGTTGTAATACTTCATTTGTACGCTTTTTAGTCAGTGATATTCGAATATACAGAGCTATCTTCGAATACATACGAACATACAACATAAACACTTGCATTTCACTTGTTTTATTGTTGTTTTTGTGTATTATACCATTCTGCAAACTAATACACGTTGCAATCCCGTTTGGATCCGTTCAAAAGGAACTTTCAGTTGGTACCAGAGCTTCAACAAGTCTTTGTTGGGTTTGGGATTGTTAAAACACAAAGAAAACAAGATTTAGAGTGCTTAGGAAGATAAAAGTTGTACTTTAGGCTTCCTTGAGTGTTTGTGATTCATATTCTTCAAGTTTCATTCGATTTTATCGGTTGAATCTTTGTAGATCTGAGTTTTTGCTCAAATTTGGGTTTGAACAGCAAGTTCGTACGAAAAAATTAAGGAATGTAGAGCTGATTTGTTGACCAAATAGTTCTACATTTTCAAGTGTATGAAGGGAGAGTCATTACAGGAGATTATCACTAGATACTACCATCTGATGACTGAACTGGATAACAGTGGACTTTCATTCACTGAAACTGTCAGATGTAATAAACTCCTTGAAGCATTACCATCAAAGTGGGACATCTACACTTTGATGATCAAGGAGAGTGCTGATTGCAAAACTCTGACTCTTGATGACGTGATAGGAAAGTTGCGTGTTTATGATTTGAACATGCAGCGGAAAGAGACAGGATCCGGTCAGGTTCAGGATCCTAGCGTTTACCATGGTAAACGATGCTGGTGGAGTTGCAGCTTTCTTTACAAGCGAGACAGAAACAGACTCGGCTGTCAGAAATTCTGGCAGTAATGTTTGCTATGTAGCATCATCTAAAAACTCTAACAAGGATAGGAATCCACAACAATCTGGGACAACTAGTGGACTCAAGTCGATGTCTATGAGTGTTAAATCGCCTGAAGATGAAGTAGCCCTATTTGCATCTTTTGTTGCGTCACATGAAAATTTCATTAAGGGCAAGGTCACTGATCCAAGTATGATAAACGAGGATTATGACCAATTAGATCCAGAAGACTTAGAGGAAATGGATCTACAATTGCAAATGCCAATGATAGCCAGGAGGGCTCAGCGGTTCATGAACCGAACTGGAAGAAAGTTCATTGGCGGTAAAGTTGGCTTTGATAAATCAAATGTAAAGTGTTATAACTGTGATGGTTTCGGACACTTTGCAAAGGAATGCCAAAGACCTAAACGGAAACAATCTTCCAGTCAAAATGGTCAAAGGTACTCAAATGGAGGATGTGACAACCCTCAAATTAGGGTAAATTTCGTACATTTTAATTACGTGCATTTAGGCTAATTCCCTACTTAATTAACGTGAATTCGTTTTCATCAAAATAAGTCTAGCACAAAGCCCACAGTTGCATATGAGATGCACACTATTTTAATGCGGGATGCATTCGTAATCATCGAGAATTACACAAACAATCGGTAGAGACCGACATTCACGAACGTTGGTGATCATTTTTCATAAATAACGTAAAACTATTTGATAATTAAATAGTAGTTATTTACTATTAATATGCCAAGTTATGGCATAACGTTTCAAATAATAGAATCAACGAATATACAAATTCAATTAACGCAAAAACGTAGAGATTTCGCGAATTGTAATAAACGAATTATCGAAAACATACGTATGATATCGAAAGGACTTATAATTAATTAAGTCGCTAGGAACTACTCTAACTAACCTTAATCTACCTTAATTACTCCTAATTAACTTTAATCGCGCAATTAAAACCTAACTAATCGAGATTAGCACCTAATGACTAAAATATCTAGACTTAATTTGATTTGGGAAATCACAAGTGGGTCCTCCCCTTGACCAAAAATCTGCCCAAGCACCCTCCCTAGGATCCCCCTCTTGGTCAACTTGAACCCATACTTGCACCCATACCTTGCCTCCCCTTACTCCCCATAACTTGGCCATTCTTGCATCACATTTCACACACACAAACATCTTTTCTCTCCCTCTAAATCTGCTGATTTCCAGCAGCCTCCCCTCTCTCTTTTGCTCTCAAACAACCACCACATTCCTCCTTGAACCACCATTGCACCTCCCTTGCACCACCATGAGCCACCACACTTAGATCATCATTTCTTCACTTTTAAACCATCAAAAACGTTCATAATCACATCCTTATACCATTTCCAAGTTAATCAAATCATAAAACCAAGGATTGGAAACTAGGAGCTCTTGCAAAACCTCATCCACCTCCATTTCACTTCCATTTGCTTCCTAGAGCATTGTAAGGACCATTTCTTCCATAATCTTGTAATATTTATGATAAAATACTTATTTTATGGTTCTATTATGTTTAGATGTTCACTCTTGACAAGATCTAGCTTTAAAAATCGTTTTTACATGTTTGATAAGTGATTTATGCAAAAATGTACCAAAACAGTCCACTATTATGCATTTTGAAAAACGTCAGAAATTTTTTCTAACTTTGAAGCTTCATCACTTGGTCAAATCTTGATGAAATTACGTGTTTCTTAGTTCTAAAGTTAAGTTCAAGAAGTTAGCTATCAAACCCCACTGGATTCATAATTTTTAGATGAGTATTACTATTTTAAAATTAAATTCTAAGTTAAAGTGTACGAGCTGTACTGTTGGGACAGAAAATAACCCAACTTTAAAATATCTTAACTTTCAAACCGTAGATCTAAACAAGTTGATTCTTTTTGCTGAAGGTCAAAAATTGTGTTAGCTTTGAAGGTTGTATGATCTCGTTTTGTGAAGTTAAGTAGAACTCAAGCTACATACGGATCTATGACTAACTGTCCTGAGAATGAACTGTTTGACCTTTGTGTGATGTAAAATACATTTGGACCCCTTAAACTCAACCAAAAATTACAAATCTTATGTTTCTGGAAAGCTAAGACATAGAGGAACTTGTAGAAAAAATTTCATAATTTTCTGAACATGTTTGACTAGTCAAAACCGTAGGCAAGGTTGACCTAAAAATGGGACAGAATCTGTTAAAAATGAGTTAACTAAGTTGAAAAGGTTAAAAACGATTAAAACCATATATTAAGGACTTTTAATGTAAAGATTAGTGTATTTCATGTAATTTGGTGTAAAATAAGTAATAGAATAACTTAGGAAAAAATATAGGTTATTAAACTTTAAGTTATAAAAGTTAGGTTATAAATGGAATTTAAAAGGGATTAAATAATATCGTAAGGTAAAAGTATGAAAATAAATTATAAATGCGTATAACTATATTAATATGTGTATAGGAATGTATGTATGAATAAATGTACATATTGCTGGTCAATATATTATAACGACAAGAAAAATGTGTAAATGATTTTGAGGATACATATATATATGCTAACGTTTAAAATATGGTAATTATAGTGAAAATGAATATATATATATATATATATATATATAAATAGATGCTTACATGAGTATATTTATATATTTATATGTGTATATGGAAATAGATGACGTGATGATAATAATAATAACGAAAGACTACCAACGTTAATACATGTCATGAAACCCTAAATCAAACGTAATTGAGATACATAAATATATATATACCTATGTGAAAGTATATGTATTGAATAAATGAAAGTTACACATTAATAGTATAATACGTTTAATAAGGTATTTTTAATGTGGACTTAGTTACGATTTAATGATTTTGAAAATAAAGTGGGATCACAACGTGTCGTTCTTTTAAATATAAGTTGGATGTTTTCGAAAGCTCGTTGATGGCAAATTTTATAAATCTTGTTGAGTGAACAACTGGCATAGACTGACCATTGTCTCGTCTGCCGATATTGATTTAAGCTCTTACGTTTAGGACGTTAAGAGACTTACGTGGGAATTATTATTAAACTGTTTTGCTAGCACGCTCGGACTCCAGGTGAGTTCACAACCCCACTTTTACCGTTTTACTGCTTTCAAATTTGGGGTGAAAAACATATAACTGATTTATGCGATTATTAAAACCTGACAACGTATCTTTATGGGCGACTAAATTCTTCATGTTGTAGCATAGAAGTCCTCTTGCTGACAATCACTATAACCATTAGTTAGATGACGCTAACCACTGAGTATACAGATAGTACTATCGGGGCTGACATCCCCATCCCACGTTTATTTTAGTTAGTCGCGCTAACTAGCGACGTTGTTTCGCACTTTGGGGACGAGTATACTTAACCGGTCCAAGGCAAACGAATTATATGTGAGTTGTGGTTTGGTTATAGGTTTAGTTCGACATATTAACTCGCAGGACCTAGCTAGTCTGCGGGGGATCACAGTCAGTGTTTGTTTTTATTGTTTTAAATTAAGAATAATCGCACAATAGGCCGTTGATGCCACTTTTGATCTATTGATGAAATGTTTATAAATAATGGTTTATGATAGAGTCATTAAACCTGTGAATTCACTCAACGATATGTTGACCTTTTATAAATATGTTTTTCAGGGGAATTAGCTATGCCGTAAGACACATGCATATTTGGGACCGTACCTGCCACGATGATTAGGATGCCATATTTAAACTAACGAGATTTATTTATAATATTGACTTGATGTATTTTTATTGAATCCCGGAACTTGCATTTTATTTAAAATGATGTATTTGATAACCTTGACATGTTGACGGCTCGATGAGCCGAAATGTATGTAAAACTATTTTGGCATCCTAATAATATCGATGTTCTGCGATAATCATACGCTCGAGGTATTGTTATTCGATCGCCGTCACTCCCCGAAAGCTTCCGCATGATTAACTACGAATGTCAAATTTTGGGGTGTGACAGATTGGTATCAGAGCTAATGGTTATAGCGAACTAGGAATCTTAAGAGACCTAGACTATAACCCTAGACTTGGACATTAATTCATTCATGCATGTGCACACCACTTTTACTTATAGTACTAAAACTCTATCGTCACTAAACGTCTAACGAATACCCCATTATCGTGAATCGATACCGATGATGAACTTCCCGAGTGCGAAAATCTACCGTTCCGCTTTAGAGCGACCCTTGATGACGATTATGGCACGATGCCACCATATTACCAACCCTATCCTGGACGATACCGACACGACTCCTGAAGTCGATGTAACGTAAAAATCTATTTGCCGAAATGGCACACGCGCCCGAAACGGGTAAACACTCCACACCACACGCTTACCCGAACGAGGGAAGCATATCTTATAATATAAAACTGGCAAATATCCCTTCTAAGTACAACTGGTCCGGGTGTTGCATCATACGTCTTTAATTTAGCATAGCCTGATCACCTATGTACAATTAAAGAGGGATTGATGCAAGATCGGAAGAGGTTATAGGGATATCATGCACAATGAAACTCATCTAATTAGGAAAATTCTTTGAAGTATGCTAGTTCCTCCACATGTTAGGAAATTAATATCCCTGCAAGGACAAAGCCTCTACTTGAAATTCCAATATGTAGTTATCGTTGTCTCGTACTACATACTAAACATAAGCATCCGGATATGTTACAAATCTTTCCGGAACTAAACCGCCTAACGCTAAACCTAAGGAAGGTGAATCCTTGATGGAAATTGAATCCGTACGCAAACGGAGTGACAATCCACTTAAGACATCCCCGACACCGATTTGGCCCTAAATAATTCGCCAACAACCGCTTATTAGCCGTACGACTAAGAAGATAGTCGCGATACCAAGAAGGGTGTCGATGGCAGAGCCACGCCAAGGTATTAATGAGACCCCGTGAAAAGCAATTGGAACGTTGGTGGAGCACATTTCCAGTCTGACTTAGAGAGAAGTCATGACTTAAAAATTTCATAACCGCCTTATAGGAATAAAACACTAACACCAGTTGATGGGCGAATCAACAGAGAAAACATAATAATTGTTGCAGCAAGCGACTAGGACAAATAGTCAGTAAGTGAGGCAAAGAACGTCGCTAGGAGCGTGATGCCACCATCACTATTAGTGGGAAGATAGTTGTCATCCATCATAACATTATCGATACCTAGAATTATACTTAAAGAATAATAACAATAGAAATACTTAGTGACAAGATGTGCAAACGTTAAAACTTTTCGAGGAAAGCATATTTTATTACGAAATAAGTAGTTCTAAAACACTTTTCCACTAAACGTTACAATTTTGGTTAAAGGGAACTTCAAAGACTTGGAGCATATAAAAATCAAGTAAATAATATGGCTAATCTAGATGGAGATTGATGCTACTGCTTCAGAGACTAGGTTGGTAAAATTGAAGTCAATGGAGAACATGAGTTCACAAGACTTCATAGCCTACATGGCTAATCTAGATGTTGAGAAGCAGAAGGTATTTCTTGATTTAGACTTAGTAGTTAAAGCATGTGTGTTATGTACTAATTTTCAGGTACAGGCTGAGGAATTGATCGGGTCATCTAACTTGATAACGGCTTAGCTAAACTCATTAAAAGAAGAAAATGCTGTTTTAAAACTAAGAAATTTTGAGCTACTAAATAAAGTTAAGTCTGACAAAGAGGACTTAAGGGTTTTAAAAGAAAAAGTGAATGAGCAGAGTCAGATTATTGACTTGGCTCATGAGCATGTTTTTGACATAACTAAACAATCTTCTGAAAAAGAAAAAGAGCTAGCAGATGTTAAAGTTAGGATTGCTGATTTAAACAGAAAATTAGAATTACGAAAATTCTCAATCGAAACTTTAGACAACATGCTTAGCATACAAAAATAGTCAGGAGATCATCGGGGGATGGGTTATACTGAAAGTGTAAAGCCCAAACTTAAATTTCCAAGAAAAAAAAATCTTGTTTTTTTTTTTTTTCGTCTTATCCTATACGCCGTATAGGCCATTTCTGTCATTTTAAGCCATTTTGCTCCAAATTTCAAGTTTAACTTCACTAACCACTTCATTTACATCAAAACATCTAAATTAAATAGTTTGACATCAATATTAACTACTTTCCATCTCAAAATAACCAAATCAACATCAACTCGATTTCGACCCATTTTGACACTTGACCCACTTGACATATAAACCAAAAATTTAGGCATCTACTACAAGTTTGATATTTGAACAAGTTTAAGACAATCAAGCGAACTCCACCTAATGTGAGAATTCAATCAATGTCTACACTAAGTTATCCCTTTACCACGATCATCCTTTTTGTCTGAAGCACTTGATCCTACAAGACATAATCAACTAAAAGAGTAAGCTTTCGCTTAGTGAGTAATTAAGTGACTAAATCAATTAAATAACTAGACAACAATTATAATTGCAAGTAAAACTCATCTTGTACAATACATTAGCATTAATTTAACCCACAACTAATACACCTAATACAACTAATAACTAACTATCAACTTCAACATCAAAACCACGTTTAGAAATCAAACATCACGGCAAATCATAAATTATCAACTAATCATCATAACATTTGAAACACATAACAACTATGTTGGTCCATGACCACTTCCTCCTCTCCACGGATCCGGGATCAACAACATCAACATATAACAACGGAATTTAGCATAAAGCTAAAACTTCTCCACCACCCTCTTGTGATGTAATTCAACATATACTAGGTTTACCAACAATCATATGACATCCATAGCATATATATATAATTATTCTTCTTTGTCCACACCATACAAATCATTAATTTCAAGAAATAGCATAAAATATGTAACAATAATCACATGGATCCTTTTACACGAATGTAGTTCGGATCCTTGTGATCAATTTTATCAATTTAGCTCCTAATTACTCACCTAGAGGTTTTGAGCTCGATGTAACACAGCGAACCTCCACTTCTTTATTACCTATTAATCATCACAGAACAATTACACTTATAAAGATTGCAACAACTACCTTTATATAATTATCCTCACAATATCATCATTTGATTCTCAAAGTTGCCCAGTTTTGACTTTAAAAAGTCAAACTCAGCATGCTTCACAAATTTTTAAACCCCTAATTCGTTCTATTAATCAATTGACATCTCCACTACTTAAATCCATTAAAATAACACCAAAGCAATTTCTTTTGACTAATAATTTAGTAGGATTATATTTAATTGTCAAGAATTTAACCTTCTAAGTTTGGGTAATCAATCTTTAACAACTTCTCACAAATCAATTGATTAACTCAGCAACTAATGCTAATGCATTCAAGCAAGTATCAAATAAACACAACTTAAGTTAATATCATCTATTATAAGCATCTTTACCCTAATTCATCAATTTTCCCCAATACTTAGGTTAAAGGAACAAGAACACCTCTTACCTTAGATAAATGATGATGAATGATACTCAATCTTGCTTCCTTAAGCTCAATTTGATGTTACAACTCTTGAATTCACTTTCTTCTCCATTGTTCTAGATTATAGGTGAGTGTGAGTGTGTGTTAGGTATGTATTGTGTATGTGTGTGTGTGCAGATTTCCTATTAAAATTGAGTTATAAATGGTATTTACACTTTAAGGCCTCAAGTCTCACTTATTTAGTAATGTTCCCCATAACTTAACATCACCCAAACTTAACTTATCATAATAATATTAATAATACATCACTTAAATAAATAAAATAAGTCACAAATACGAATTAAAATATTACCCCTATTTTCGGGGCGTTACAACTCTCCCCCCCTTAATTCGTTCGTGTCCTCACGAACCATTCTTGGTGTACAGCCGGATAATACACCATCATCCACTCTTCCGGTTCTCAAGTAAACTCTGAACCCTTTCTGTGTCGCCACTGCACCTTAAGTAAGTTAATACATTTATTCCTCAACTGCTTGATTTTATGATCCAAAATTTTGATGGGTTCTTCCACATAACTCAATTTATCATTTACTTGAATTTCGGATAAAGGCACATAAGTTGCTTCGTCAACTAAACATTTTCGGAGTTGTGACACATGAAAAGTGTCATGAATTGCACTAAGTTCTTCGGGTAGTTTCAATCGATATGCCACTCTCCCAATTCTTGCCACAATCTCAAATGGTCCCACGTATCTAGGACTTAATTTACCTCTTTTGCGGAAGCGTATTATCCCTTTCCATGGCGATACCTTAAGCATTACCTTGTCTCCTACCTGAAATTCAATTGGTCTTCTCCTCTTATCAGCATAAGATTTTTGTCTATCTTGTGCCATTTTCAACCGTTCCCGGATTAAGTCTATCTTCTCAGTTGTTTGTTGTACAATATCGATACTGCCCAATTCTCTTTGCCCCACTTCACCCCAACAAATTGGAGTTCGACACTTCCTACCATATAACATTTCATAAGGTGGCATTTTAATTGATGAATGATAACTGTTATTATAGGAGAATTCCACTAGTGGGAGATGAGTTTCCCAACTTCCACCGAAGTCAATAACGCAAGCTCTCAACATATCTTTTAAGGTCTGAATAGTACGCTCACTCTGACCATCAGTTTAAGGATGAACGGCGGTACTAATGTGTAATTGAGTACCTATATCCTCCTGAAACTTCCTCCAAAACCTCGAAGTGAAACGAGTGTCCCTATCAGAGACGATAGAAATTGGTACTCCATGCCTAGCCACAACTTCCCGAACATAAATGCTAGCCAACACCTCTGAGGACGAAGACTCCCGAATTGGTAAGAATAAAGCACTCTTTGTTAATCGATCCACAATCACCCATATGGCATGAAAGTGAGTCTTAGGCAATTTTGTAATTAAATCCATGGTTATATGCTCCCATTTCCATACGGGTATCTCTAAAGGTTGGAGTTTTCCATACGGTTGTTGATGTTCTGCTTTAACTTGCAAGCAGGTCAAACAGTTTTGTACATATCTAACAATATCGCGCTTCATGCCGGGCCACCAATAATCACCTTTCAAATCCCTATACATCTTTGTAGCACCGTGGTGCATAGAATATTTAGATTTATGAGCTTCATCTAATAACATCATCTTCACATCACTAGTTCTCGGAATCCAGATTCTACCGTAACGGGTCTGTAAACCCCTTGAGTCTTCCACCAATTTATCCATTTGTCCCGCCAACCTTTGTTTATTTACCTAAAATGATCAAATAACATCAGTTTCACCACTATACATAAAGATTTCACCTTAAGAGTAGAATGGCTACTCTTTCTGCTTAACGCATCTGCAACGACATTCGCTTTACCAGGATGGTAAAGAATGTCACAATCGTGATCCTTCACTAGATCCAACCATCTCCGTTGTCGATTATTCAAGTCACGTTGATCGAAGAAATATTTAAGACTTTTATGATCGGTGTAAATGATGGATTTAACACCATAAAGTTAATGTCGCCAGATTTTTAGGGCAAACACTACTGCCGCTAACTCAAGATCATGAGTGGGGTATTGCTTTTCATGTTGCTTTAACTGTCGAGAAGCATATGCGATAACCCTCCCACGTTGCATAAGAACACAACCCAAGCCCCTTTTCGATGCATCACAATATACTTCCATATCTTCATTTCCTTCTAGTAATACAAGGATATGTGCTTGACTTAACTTTTCTTTCAATAGTTGGAATGCATGTTTTTGCTTTTCTTCCCGTTTCCACGTTACATTTTTCCTAGTTAACTTAGTTAAAGTGACGCTATTTTCGAGAAGTCTTGAATAAACCGACGATAGTACCCAGCTAAACCAAGGAAACTTCTGACTTCTGTACGGCTAGAAGGTGGGTCCCACTTCATTACTGCATCCACCTTGGAAGGGTCAACTTTAATCCCATTCTCATTAATAACATGGCCTAAAAATTGTACCTCGCGTACCCAAAATTCACATTTCGACAATTTAGCATAAAGTTTCTCCCGTCTCAACATCTCCAGAACTTGACGCAAATGAAAAACATGATCTTTTTTTCATTCTTAGAATAGATAAGGACATCGTCAATGAATACAATAACATACTTATCCAACATAGGGTGACAAACTCGGTTCATCAAATCCATGAAAGTAGCTGGGGCATTAGTTAAGGCGAAAGGCATGACAATGAACTCATAATGACCATACCTAGTACGAAAAGCTGTTTTAGGTATGTCTTCTTCCTTCACTTTTAATTGATGGTACCCCGATCTAAGATCAATCTTTGAAAAGAAACTGGCCCCTTGCAATTGATCGAATAAATCATCAATTCTAGGCAGAGGGTATCTATTCTTGATGGTTACTTTATTCAATTCTCGGTAATCAATACACAGACGCATCGTACCATCCTTTTTCTTCACAAATAGAACAGGGGCTCCCCATGGTGAACAACTTGGGCGAATAAAACCTTTATCCAACAACTCCTGCAATTGTTTCATTAATTCTTGCATTTCCGTCGGGGCTAAGCGATAAGGAGCTATAGCGATGGGAGCTGTTCCGGGCATAAGGTCAATTTTAAATTCCACTTGCCTATCTGGTGGTATTCCTGGTAATTCATCGGGGAATACATCTGAAAACACTCTAACCACATGAAGGTCTTCTAATCCCTTTATGCTTTTAGAAGTATCCACCAAGTGTGCTAAAAACGCCTGACACCCACTCAACAGAAAACGTCTAACTCGGGTATACGTACATAACGGAATCGATCGTTTAGATTTGTCTCCATAGATAGTCACTTCCTTTCCGCTTGGGGCTTCCAAACAAACCATCTTTTTATGATAATTAATAATCCCTTTATTGTCTCCCATCCAATCCATGCCTATAACAACATGAAATTCTCCCATTTGCATGGGAATCAAGTCTATTTTAAACACCTCCCCATCGATTTCAATTGTACAATCTTTATATACATCGCTAACGATTACAATTTTACTATCTGCTATCTCAACTTCTAAAGGGTGGGCTAGCCTTTCAAGAGGTACAACAAATTTTTTACAATAAGAAAGTGATACAAAAGATAAGTTGCCCAGAGTCAAATAAGACATGTGTAGGCATAGAATTGATAATGAAAGTACCTGTCACTACATCATGGGATTCCTTCGCTTCTTCAGCAGTAATTTGAAAAGACCGAGCTCTAGGTCTTTGATCATTCACATTTAGCTTTTTTCCTGCTTCCTTTCGTTGTTCAGCTCTCCTCATGTCTTCTTTCAATTTCGAGCAGTTAGCCTTTAAATGGTCATCTCGAAAGCAATAATAGCACAGTTTGTAAGGACTGGGACAATTAGCAGCCAAGTGTCCCGACTTCCCACATCGATAACATGAATTGCTACCCGCCTTACACTCCCCATGATAGAGTTTTCCACAATTCCTACATACCGAGATCTCCTTTATACCACCCCTGAGTTGAGGTAAATGACGTCCTTGAAAGGGTTGAGAAACTTCGTTTGTTCTATGCTTCTTTGTTGGTGATTGATAAGTTTGCAAATTTTGCTCCATCTTTCGCTTGGCTAAAACCTCAGCTTTTCTTCGTTGTAATTCTTGCTCTCGAGATAGAGCTCTATTCATCATTTTCGGAATTGTATCATACAACATGGGATCAATGAACTCCCTGATTTCTAGCTTAAGGTGCCTCAAATAGTGATCACTCAATAACTTTGAACTACTAGTAAATTCTGGGCAAAAGCGAGACTTATCGTTAAACACCCCAGTATATTCTGAAACGGACATCTCACCTTGTTCAATAGTCAGAAATTCCCCTTTTAATCGGTCCACCTTCGCGACTGGTGAGAAATTTTCTAAAAACATTCATCTAAAAGTTTCCCAAGAAAACCTTGAAGCCACCTGAAAACCGTGTGTCTTGACCTGTAACTCCCACCATTCATGCCCTCTTCCTTTCATTTGATGGGCTGCATAAATTACTTTTGATCTTTCAGGACATTCACATAGCATAAAGGTCTCTTCAATTTCATCTATCCACCTCATGCTGATCATAGGATTCATCTCACCATGAAATTCCGGAGGCTTACAATTGGCAAAGTTTTTAAAATCAAACCTCTCGTTCTCTTTATCTTTTTCATTTACTGGAATTTCAGGTCCTCTTTCAAGATTTTGAAGAACTGGAAATTTCTGCACAAATTCATTCAGTTTCGCATCGACCATCATTTCTACCTTTGATAACAATGTAGGGGCAAACTTCTTAAACGCTTTTTCCTATTTCTTCAATTAACACTTCATTATTAAGATCATTACTTCCTTCTCCAGATCTCTCCATTACTGAAACGTTAACAATCTTAGCATTGACGCAATTCATATTCATTCCTAAGAAAATCCTTTACATTCAAACTCTTATCAATCAAGAATAATCATCACTCGCACCATTCTATATCCAACAATCTTGAATCTCCCATACGTCTAACTATAATATAACCACGTTGGCCAAGTGTTGTTATATTATAACAAGTCCGTATATCTTTCCAATATTGTTGAATATGGTTAAGTTTAAGTGAATCTTATCAATGATGCAACACATATATGCAACACATATCAATTAACAACTTAATCCTCAATTTAACATGCAACAATACTTAAACATTAATCATCAATGATTCAAACAATATAATTAAACTTCTATGATGTCAATTATTCACTACAATTAATCATTCATTTCATATCGGTTTAAGTTTAGGTAACCTATCATGGATTACCTAATTCTCTTAAACCATAGCTCTGATACCAACTTGTAAAGCCCAAACTAAAATTTATAGAAAGCCCTCCTCCATTTAATCATAATTAAACTTCTACATCTAATGAACCTGAGCTGTTATCTGCAAATGATTATGTCACTCACTCAACTGTTTCTGGGTTTATACATTTTGTCAAACCTGAGAGAGGTAACACAACTGATGAGACTAAATCAAAAAATCCTGAAACTTCCAAGGCATCTTCATCTATTCTTAAAAAGAAAATGATTTTTGTAAAAGAAAGTGCAATGGAAGTTAAATCTGATATTGAGGAGCCAAATGAACCGATAAAACATGTTATACCTAAGTCTGAAATGGTAAATGAAAATCTTAAAATGGACAAGGCCTTGTATGGACTGCATCAAGCACCAAGGGCTTGGTATGAGACTCTATCTACTTATCTTTTGGACAATGGGTTCAAGAGAAGGAAAATAGATAGTACGTTGTTCATCAAGTTGAAAAAGGATGATTTCCTACTTGTACAAGTCTACGTTGATGACATAATCTTTAGGTCATCTGACGAGAATATGTGCAGAGATTTTGAACAAGTGATGAAGCGGAGATTCGAGATGAGTGCCATGGGTGAGTTAAACTTCTTCTTAGGATTACAAGTTGATCAAAAGAAGGAGGGATTCTTCATTCATCAAACGAAATATGTGCATGAAATGCTTTCTCGTTTCAATATGAAAGATAGTTCGTCTTATGGCACTCCGATTCAACTGAATCATAGTCTCGGACTAGATACTGAGAGTATTGAAGATGTGGATCCGACTCACTATCGGGCCATTATCGGATCTCTCATGTATTTGACTGCTTCCAGAACGGACATAATGTTTGCAGTCTGCTTGTGTGCTTGGTTTCAATCGAATCCTAAAGAGTCACACATGAAGGCAGCAAAGAGAATATTGCGATATCTAAAGGGCAAATCGAAGTTAGGTCTTTGGTATCCCTCTGGAGGCAATTTTGACTTTGTAGCCTACACCGACTCAGATTATGGCGGTTGCAACTTGAACAGGAAATCAACCACGGGTGGTTGTCAATTACTAGGTGGTCGCATTGTCTCATGGCAATGAAAGAAGCAAACCTCGGTCGCTATCTCTACCTGTGAGGCTTAGTATGTAGCAGTAGGTAGTTGTTGTTCACAAGTTTTGTGGGTACAACAACAGCTGCGTGACTATGGTTTGAACTTCACAAATACCCCTATTATGATTGATAACCAATCGACCATGTCAATAACTAATAATCCTATTAAGCACAGTAAGACGAAACATATTGATATTAGACATCATTTCATTCGTGACTGTGCAGAAAAACACTTGATATTAGTTAAGGTGATCACTGATGACAATCTAGCCGACCTTTATACCAAGGCGTTTGATAGGTCTCGGTTTGAGCTTTTAAACTAACTAAATGGGATGAGAAATCCTGAGTAAATTTTTCCCACAAAAGAACTTAGTATATTTCTATTTCTTAGTTTATTTACTTTTATCTTTGCAGAAATAACAAAAATTGAGGGTCACTGTATTAATTGCAAAGAAATGATGACATCATTACCCATGCCTAGAACATTTTATATGTGTGGCTTTAAAATGTAGAACATACACAGTAAATGTACTTCAAATTCAAAGTACTTAATAGCTTCACTTCACGATGTATGGGTAGGCATTCGGCAAAATGGTTTTCAAGTACTTAATCTATACTACATAATACGATTTTTCAGTGAAATCCTTATTTTGATGTATGACTTAAGTCTTAATTCTTAGGAGATAAATTGTACATGAATGCTTGATATTGGATATAAAATAAAATTAAATCATCTGGGGGTTCACTGACTGTTTCTTCTGCTACATCTTGAAACATGCTGACCTAGATTCAGTCAGTGTATCCTAAAACTGGAACAAACTCGACCGCGAAACAAGAATACCGTTTTCAAGGTCTCTAGTCAAACTATGTCGCTCTGTTGTACGAAAGTACAGACCTGTCACCTCTAGTTTGATTTTAGATTTGTTTATTACTAACCCTAGTCTTGTCTTATGGATGAAACATGTACCTGTGTACATTGCTGATAAAATCAAATGACTTGACTTTAAAGATGACATACAAATCAGAAATATCCAATACATGATATTCTTGACTTTCTAGATTCTAAGGGTATATCAAATGTAGGATTCTTAGGAAATCGTGAACAATAATCCAACTTGTACTTGAAAATTATGTCTGTCAAATGTTTAAGTGGACAACAATTTCGATAATCGTAGTGATCTATAATTTACAACAATAATAACAAAGGAATAAATGACAATTCCTAACTGTGTATTGTTCTCGTTATGGCTAATTCGATCTTTGCATCAGTGAAACTCAAAAAGATTGTACGTTTCAAAATATGAACAATTTCATATTCGCATTTTGACCTTTATGTTAGTTTAAATTATTTAAATGAAGTTCTTCGTTTATGGGAATTATTTACATTTTGTTCGTTTAATTGCTCAAACCTTGCTCCATTAAGTGTCTAAGTATTTAGGTTATCCCTAAATGTTTTTAGTTTGAAAAATTAAACTCTTTGGGTTGGGAAAATCTAAGTTCGTCGAACTTAGATTGTAGGTTCTAAGAATAAGTTCGTACGAACTTAGTTTTAGGGTATAAAAGTCAAAGTTAGTCAAACTCTTCATTTTCAAAAACCCTAACTTCGTACGAACCTACTGTGTCTGCGAACTTACATATTTGCGAATTGAACTCATTAGTGGACTGTGTTTTTGGATTTCCAAACCGATAAACATCATCATTATAGTAATCTGCATCTTTGTAAGTCCACATTACATAATTTGAACAGTTAAACATCTACACATTCAGATTTTAGTTAGGTTTTATGAAAGACAAACTTAAAATCAAAATTGTACAAGTTCCGATGGTTAATAATGATGGGTTATGGTTGATTAAGCTACAACGAACCTAGGCGCACCTTTTCCAACTCCCTGATTGCGTTTTGGTTACAAAAATTTTGAAAATCCTTTTTCAGTTCATCTGTTCGAACTTACATGTTCGTACGAACCTAGCCAATGTAAGTTCGTACGAACTTAAGTTTGACTTAGTCAAATAGTAAGTTCGTACGAACCTACAAGGGCAGTAAGTTCGTACAAGGTTCGTACTAACTTATAAGTTCGTACGAACCTACTTTGGTTCGAAATTAAAAAAAATTTTAATCATTTTAGGCTCGTTTTAATCATAGAATCTTTCTTGCAGGACTCTAAATTAATTTAGTCTTATAACTAACATTATTATTCTCTATTTTTTGGTGTGTTTGTGTTTACTTTTGTAGAAATGGCTGATCTTGTGCGTGAGTTCTTCAACAAGCACAACGTGGCAGTTTCTTTTGATCTCGCCAATCCGGCCACTGAACCATTTCGAGGCATGTTGGAATTTCTAATGCGCTCGCGAGTGTTCTTTCCACTCACTCATTCGCCTACGTTGAGGTTTCCTTACCTCAGTCAAATCTGGGCGACGGAGGTTCATGATTGTGAGCCTCAGCCACTGGTGATAAGGGCTACCGTCAATGGAGTCGATATTCAGTTCTCTGCCGAGTTTCTGACGCCGGTCTTGCAATTGGGCACTGAAGTTCAGGAGGATGGCCCAACTACTTTTCCACTTGAGATGCGCGCTGGCGCGTTTCAACGCATGGGTTACGTGGGAGATGTTACCCACACCCAATACACCAAGAGTCTGGTGTACGGCCAGTGGCGTTATTTTTGTATATTCTACTTGTATCTTTCGAGCAGAAGAAGGCAGGGTTCGATACGATGAACCATAAGATGCATTCGGGGATGATATCTCTCGTCTACAACAAACCCTACTGTTTCTCACAGTATTTCTTTGACGAGATGGTTCAAAAAATCAAGGGGAGTGTGAAGGATCAGTTTATATTATACCCTCGGTTTGTTATGATGATGATAAGTGCGTTGATTCCAAACCTTCCAGCCATCGACCCGGTTGTTCATCTGATGCCGGTCGACAAGAAGATCTTTGGCCATTGCCTCAGTTACAACAAGCGTAGAGTTGTTGCTGATAGGCCTCAGGCAGTACCTCTGTTTGGGGCAATCATTGATGCTACTTATCAGGCACCACCAAATGATGTTTGGTTGGATGTGCCTCCGCCCCAGGCAGCTGCTGAGGTTCTGATTCAAGAACCAGAGCCGGCCCAAGTACAAGAAGAAGTGGCTGCTGCTACTCCACCACAGGAGGTTGTAGAAGACATCTTCCACCAAATAGAGCACCCTGCTGAGGGAGAGCGTGTTGACGCTGCTATTACTGAAGGCTTGGTCAGAGATGTTCTGCAGGGCAGAGCCAGCTCAAGTGCTGCCGCCACGGGATCACATAGACAGACTCTTGAGGAGGAATTGAGAGAAATTGACACTTTTTTCTCTGAGGGTGGAGCTAGGACTTCACCTGTTGATGATGCTGAGCCAAGCAAGCCATCTGATTCTGAGGCAACTGAGACTGATGCCGATGATGATGATGATGATAATGATAATGGTGATGACGATGATAATTCGGACCGACCTGTGATCGGTTTCCAGGGCTCTAAAGGGGTGTTGATTGACCCTAAGGCTGCTAGGGAGAAGGAGAAAGGGAAGAGAAAGGTCTAGGAAGACGCTGAATATGTTCCCGGGGACACCGATGAAGAATTTGAGCCGGAACAGTTCAGGATGCAAGCTCGTAAGCGCCAACGTCCGACTGGAGTTGTTATTGGAGAGGGTGGACCAGCTCCTCAAATGATATCTTATACACCACCACCCGTCACTCTACCCACAGTTCCACCACCACAACACCACCCACTCTACCATCCGTTACTCCAACCACCGATCCACCTACAACTCAGCCCACCCAAACTATTCCCGACCCGACTGCGAGCTTATCTGATCCAGCAAAGTATGAATATCTTCAGGGACGGATCACAAATCTCACCAATACAGTTACATCTCTGGTGGGTCTTGTTAACAATCATGAGCGTCGTATTCAGGTCTTAGCTGATTTGAATGACAAACTAATCAAGCGCAATGATAAATTGGAGGAGCAAGTAAGGCTGAATGAGATCACTCTCTATCGCCTGAAGCGCCAGTCAGTTAGGGGGAGTCAGTTGCCAGGGTGCAAGGAGGATGAGCTGAGATTTAAAGCTAATAATGACTGTGACGATGATCCGAGCGCACCCAAAGAAGGTGAAATACCTGGCTCTTCATCTAGAGAGCAAGGTGCAGTGATGGCTCATGGGGAGTCTGGTCAAGTTGCTGGTGTGAGCAGATTTGAGCAATGTGCAACAAAGCCTCAACAAGAGGTTAAACCATCTAGAGGGGGGACAAAGAAGACTGAAACTGAAAAAGAGAATAGATCAACTTCTTGGGGCAGTCAAAAGATAGTCAAGCCAGATGAAGCAAAATTAGACCAAGGTCAGCAGACGGGTGGGAGCGAAATTGAGCAGTCTCCAGTAAATATAACTGAGACTGAAACTATCGAGGCATTGCTTGGTTTGGATGACCCGGATAGTGATTGGTCAAAGTTAGAGGAAGGGGAGATCCTCAGTAAGGAGGTTGCAGACTCGAAATCAGATGATGAAATCATTCCAGATGACGATGCTGATATTGATGAATATATAGTGTCAAAGTAACCGGTAACTGAGGTAGTTGTTGAGGATGAAGCTGTTGAGAAGGTGATTAACTTGGAGCAGGACTTAGCTCCTGAAGTTGAATCAGATTCTGAAGAAGTTGAACCAACTCGAGAAGAGTTAAAGAAGTTATGGTTCAAGAAGGTAGAAAAGGAACCGGAAATCAAATATAAAGGTGATATCAGGGTCAGAGGATCGGGCGAGTTGAAGCGAGGAATCATAAGTTGGCTTTATGACAGCGATCTGAAGCTGTTCATACTAAAAAGAAATGATGGGATTCAGTACTTGAAGAATAAACTGAAGACCTTCAGCTCGTTGCCGAAGATTGAACTGAAGGAGCTAGCCTGGCTAGACTTGGTAAATATTGGAGATGATCCTTACGCTCATGCTTTAGAAAGAATATTAAAGCGTGAATGAAGATCAAATAAGTTCGAAATTTTAAAGCTAAAGCCGGGAAAAAGAGTTCCTGATCTGACCAGGATTGATCCTATCTCTAACAAGTCGTGGATGAAGATGGTCTACAGACCAGTTAAATGCTTGAAGAGGGTTCCGTTGAAGAGAATGCCACAGAACGTTCTTGAAAATCTGAAGTGGTGGTACGTTGACAGCAAGACAGCTGAAGCAGTTATGGAAGACGCTGAGGAAAATGTGCTGCTGAGAGTATATGACAGTTTACATCTGGTAAACTTGTCGAAGGACGATCTGATGAAGCTTCAAACAAGATCTTGTATAGAGACAGTTGGAGACATGAAGGAAGAAGGTATCAGAAGGTCGTGAAGGTATGTGTTGAAAAAGGCTTATGGGCTGAGAGTCGACAGAGTTGATCGTGTATCAAGATTCGACAGAGCCAGAAGACTGAAGACAGATAGAGCTATTGTCAAGGGGGAGTCTGTTGGTGCACGTTTTGTGACAACAGCTCTTATTTTGTAATAGTTAGCTTTGTAATTAGTTTTGTAGTTAATATATGTTTTTATTAATTACTTAAGTCTTTTTGTTGTATTTATGTAAGTTCGTAGAAACCTAGATGTTTGTACGAACCTAGGAAGTTCGTACGGACTTAGTAAGTTCGTACGAACCTAGAAGCAGCTAGCTGAGTATAAATATTAAGTTGTAATACTTCATTTGTACGCTTTTTAATCAGTGATATTCGAATATACAGAGCTATCTTCGAATACATACGAACATACAACATAAACACTTGCATTTCACCTGTTTTATTGTTGTTTTTGTGTATTATACCATTCCGCAAACTAATACACGTTGCAATCCCGTTTGGATCCGTTCAAAAGGGACTTTTACTAATATATTTTATTTAACTATATTACATGTAACCTCAAGTTCGGCGACTAAGGTTACTAGATTTTCAAACAAATACCTTGAACATCCCCCCCCCCCTTCTCTCTCTCTCTGCAACTCCTGCGACCCACTCTGTCCGAAACCCCGTGAAACCCATTAATCAATTCAACTCCTAAGCTATTTATTTTAGTTTCAAATATGATATTTTAGATTTAGATTTGTTTCTTTGTTCGTTTTACAAAGTTTCCTTTTTGATTAGCAATTTAGAAGTTCGATTCGAAATTTTGCAAAGTTTCTGACGGGCTGGGATGGGAGAGTTCCAGGTTTTCGGCGGGTTGAGGTAAGGTAAGAGAGAGGAAAATAAAGGTGTGGTCACCTGTGGTTCTTCAAGGTGTGGTTGGGACTCATGATTCAAAATCTGTATTTCATTTTCTGTATCTTTGGATATGATAATGGTGTGTTGTTTGATTTTTTAATTTAGAAATGAAACTAAAAATAGGTTCATTTAAATGGTTATAATGTATGTGTACTTTCTTGTGACAACCGTCAAAAATCTCAGGTCAACACTGAAATTAGAATCCTAGTACTTTTAGTTACTATTACAGCACCTTAAGATCCTAGTGAAAAAGTCTAGATTCGACTCCTTAAGTAACAAGTCCGTAAGTTACCGAAACCGCGTAACGTCTTAGAAGATTGCTTAGCTAACTTTGAGACTTTGAGTAACATTAAATTAGGTTACAAAGTGCCAAAGAAAACAAATGAAATTAAATTTCATAAGCCATCACAAAATATTTACCCATCTCAAAAATCGGAATTTAACCGAAAAATTTCAGTAAATCGGTAATCGCAACCGGAAATCAGTAAATTAATTCGCGAAAATCATTTGTAATTAAAACAAATACATCATAATAAATATTATGAACTTATAAAGATAAATATTTATAACTTCAATCAAACCGCAAAGAAGTCTCAATTAAATTCATATACTCTTACAAAACATGTACAAATTAAATATGTAAACAATAAGACTTTATCCTACAACTTAATTACATTTAAAAAACAAAAAAAAAAAAAAATTAAATTATGATTTCCCCTCTTTTTTTTGAAAAAAACTGCAGCCTTCCCCCCCCCCCCCCCCCCTTTTTCTTTATTACTCCACTTTCCCAAACTCACTTGATTACATGCAACCTCCATCATTTCCCACACCCCAATTTCTCATTTTCTCTCAAACTCTCTCTACTTTCTCTCAAGAACACCACCATTTCCAGCTCTCTTTCAATCAAAAATCGCCATCTTCAAGTGTTCTTACATCTAAATCCATCATTCAAAGGTAAAACATTCATCCCTAGTCTCCTTTCTTGAAATCTCTACTTTGAACCTTGATGAAAAACGGATTTTATGCCCTTTTCCATGGCTAAAACCCTCAATAAAAGGTTTTTAAGTTTGTAGGTTCCCTTACACTTGTTTAAGTGTCAAAAACTAAGGGCAACCCATGATCAAACCGAAAACAAACCGAAAATCGTCTTTTTCTTTGTGTTTTGATGCTATTTACTAGTTCTAGTTGGAATAAAAAGTTTAAACTACTAAGAATCATATCTAACACATCTTGAATGTATTTTAACACCAAGAATGTGTTAGATCAAAGATTTAAAGGAGCAAATAGGATCTAGAGCTTGGTAGCAAGGGGTGTTCTTGAAAAAGAACCCAAAAACCCGATTTTTGGGCTTGCATGTACCATTTTAGTATCTAAATCTTATTTTATGTTAAAGTATATTTTTATCTCTGTAAAAGTACATATTCATGCATGTAAGACAAAGCCTCAATCATTGGATGAGGTCTAAAAATCGTGAGATGTGGAAACACACCAAAAAGATTGCTATTGTCTTATATGAATCTGTCCAGATTTTTGACCTCACTTGAGACGACCATAACTCAGTGAATAATGGTCCAAAAATCTTGATTCTTCTTCTGGAATTTAGTTCAATGTCTTACCTTTCAAAGCCCACTGGTCTCATTCAAATCCATTGAGTTTAAGACCCCCAAATGTACCAAACAAAACTGGTGCGCAAACAGTAATGTTTCTGTGAACATCATGAATTGATATTTGTCTAAGGGTCTTAAACTATTCAAAAACATTTGAGAAAATTATTTTATATTCCTAACACATATATCTCAGTGGCATAAAAATATAGGATTTTATCTTGCTACTTAAGTATTTTTAGAAAATGCGTGAATAACATGCATAATCTTGGTCTTGTAAATGTAGGAATGATGTTGTTATGATGAATGTAAAATACACAAAATATAGATAAAACGTGTTTAAAATTTGAGGGTGATTTTTCTCAGTATCTATGTCTTGAAAAGAACCTTGAAAATAAAAATGAGAATTTTTGGAAAAACTAAAGCATTTTTCTTGGTTTAATGCAAGTAAAGTCTCTAAAAGGAGAAAATATTCATGAAAAATACTTTTTGACATCAGAAAAATATGGGAAAATTACTGTGTCATTTTCCACATAAAATGACACTATCCTCAAAATTTAACACTCATTATAATTGTTTAGATATGTTAACCGATGTACGGTTTGTTAAAACACTTACGATTGGGAACCAATGTTCCAGAGCCCAAAATGGCATGAAATTTTTACACAAACTTAGAAATGACTTAAAACTGATCTAGTAAAAATTTCGGAATTTTTCAAGAATAATTACTATTTTTCTCCTATTTATCTCACTCTTTTGGTCAAGAAATGATTAAAAATAATCTGTAAATCTAAAAATTCCCAAATTTTCACAGAAAATTTGTGAATTATTTTCCATGTTGTATACCAAGTTTGGTAATTTTTGAAATCTGTTTTCAAGTGTTTACATTATTTTAATCACAACCCGAGTGATTACCAACAACGACAAATCAAACTTTAACGGCACTTTGTAACACAAACGACTAACTAAGCAATCTTAACAAGCCATCTTAGCCAACAATCTAATTAGGAACCTTGTATTCGTAGGTCTTGGATAGGAGTCACTCTTGGTCGAAACGCGCCTTACATCCATTACCGTACGCATACTAACAATTGTGAGTACTCAGCCCCTATTTTAACGCCTTATCTAAATGTTTTGGGGGTGAAAAGCATGCATGAATGACTTGAATGATTTATATACTTGAAAATGATGTGTTTTATGATGCACTTAAATTACAAATGCCATGATATGATTATTGTGCTATGCTATGCTATGCTAAATTTCAAAACAATATCGTGAATGCTTATCAATGTTACATGATTATATGCTTGATTTCTATCGTATCTAAAGTCCCCGGTATCTCTACACGACCATTAACTCTTTATGAGCCAAATGATGCATATGAATAGTACTATTTGGGAGCGAGACCACCTCCCCACTCACGCGGCCACGTGAGTGCATTCCATCATCCTAAATGCCAACGGTAGGGCATCACTGTTTGGGGCAAGGGTTTATCGGTCGTAGGTTTGGTTGTGGGCTCAAGCATAATTTGATCATCAATTTTATAAATAAAATGTAATGGCATAGTGATTTCGTAAACACCCATTAACGTATGGCGCTTTGACACGTAAATGATGTCGCTTAAAATGATAAACTTGCGACTTATATTTTATAAAATGACATAGTTATCCGAAATGAGGATACTTTATGAATTATCAACTTAAGGCCGAGCTCTACCATGACATTGTTATTTGAAGTAACCTTTCTTTAAATTTTAAATATCACAACTTGGACGTTATCAGGTTATGTAATTCGAATCATTACTTCTTTAACTTTACGAATATAACCGGAGTTATTAAATTATAAATCATTGGGATTTTGACAATTAAAGATGTAGTTTCAATGACACCATGTTTTCTTGTGAAATTCGATATAATGATTCGTCTAAATGACGAACAGTTTGCTTGAAAGAGAACTCACCATTAACTTTATAAAACACAACTTGAACTTATTAAATAAGTTTTACATACTTAATTTGTATTTATCATACCTACCATATCGTGAGTTTTGTAAACCTTAAATGTTCTTTTAATAATATGAGTATGGAGTTATAAATGAATTATGACTTTTAATTAGGTTTCTAAAGTATTGCTTTTAAAAGAGTTCCACTATTATATAAACTTCATTTACAGCTAAGATATCGATTCATAAAGGAATTTAACATTTAAATAAAGATCACTCTTAAAAGAGCTTTAAGTCAACTAATCCCTTGTATAATTACGATGAAATAACCTTTGACTATTATCCGATGATCATTTTAAACTGAGGATTGGTTAATTATCTTAGTCGTATGAGCTCGGCACTAAACAAAGAATTTTACAAACTAATCATGAAGTACGTGTAACGTTTGAACCAAACTTCATAAACCTTTAAAGAAAGTCTATCATTTCACAAAACCTGTGTACTCACCAACTATGTTTCATAGTTGACCTGTATTTTTACATGCTTTTCAGGAATTAGTCTCAACTTGTCTATCGAAGCTAAACCCGCTAGACGACTTATGCTGTTGTTGTGTTACGGAAATTGTATCTCTTGAATGTAATTGTGTGTTTAGGTTATTCACTTCGTGCTGTAAACGCTTGTAAGACATAATGTTATGTATTATTTGTAGACCGTTGAACGGTGACGTTTTGTAATTTTCGATTATGAAATCATTGTACTGTTACATCTCGTGTTTCCGCTTTAGCGGGGTGTGACATTTCTTACCTTTAGGTTTTCAAGGTAAAAGAGCATAATAATTTTCTATCGTAAAAAAAGAGAAAAAATAAATAAATTAGTAAACTTAGTATTATCCTTTCTAATGCTTTGAACTCTAGACCATACACATTAGCATTCAAACCTGTATAATGTATTAAGTTTTATAGATAAAGAAAAAGTACATCATCATTTCAAATGTATATTCTATAAAAGTATAACCTATTTATTTAAATATAAAAAGTACAGTTAGTACTTTTTTAGAGTTTAAAAATAAGTATGTGTGTTTGCACTTAAATTTCAGGTACAAGAGTTGAAATGTATCTTTGATCTTCATATCATCATTGAACAAAACTTTTAACCTTGTTATGTAAATGAATTGGAGATGTTCTTGAATCAAAGCTTTAAAAGTTAAAAGTTAGAAGTTTAAGTACAAGAAGTATCCCAATTAAGTGTATGCATTGAGTCAGATACACCATAAACACAAAAGCTTGCACTATGCTTAAATAAATATATCATACACCTAACTATTATGTTGAGAAAATGTGATGTAACAAAAACTCAAGCGAAAGAAAGTGGAAAAGAAAATCAAGAACCCGATAATGTATGACACAAATGGTGTAGGATTTTGTGACACTATTTAATAACTCAATTCACATCACATCTTATGTAACATTAATCACCACATAGATTTTTTCGATACCACTTATTTATAAATAGTCGAAATGAAATTTTAAAATTGATTTATTACTTCAAAGTATATGAAATTTTACATTCTACTATTATATGGAGCGATTTTGAAAATTCTTATTGTATGTAATTAAGTTTTAAAAAAATATATTTGTATATTTTTTACTACTTTTTTGCTACATTTTTAAGAAGTTATTTTATAAGTGTTATGTATACGATAAACGTTTTTAAAATTGAAATACTAAGCGTTTTTAAAATTGAAATACATATAAAAAAATCTTCAAAGCTCTCTAAAAACATATAAAATTTATATTAATAAACCCTTTAAAGATTAGCTAATAAAGTATATATATTATTAAAACAATGTATAAGATATTTAAATTTGTATCATATTAAATAAGGTTTTAATTTTTTAATATTTACTTTTAGTTTCTGGCAATAATCTAGTTAACTAATTATAAATTAATTATTTTCTTTATTAACTAAACGAAAAAAAGTTAATATGAAAATTTAGGTGTCGTTTGTTTTTTATTTTGCATACCTTATTAGCTCTTATACGGGCGGGCAGACGTTTTCACTTCAGACTGTTTATTTTTCTGAAGACATAAGACAAAATAAGATCTTATTTTGTCGGCGGGCGGTCAGACTTACAATATAGCTTTTTTTGTCTGCGAAAACAATATTTGTACAGCGGAAGAGGAAAATGAGATTACTTATTATATTTAATTATATTAAAAACGTTTTCTTTGTTCATTATATCAACTAACACTTATAATTAATTATTTATTATATTTAATTATACTAATTTATTTTTTAAAATTTTAATCAATAATTAAGTTAATCAATTACTATTAGTTCATAAACTTTTCTTTTATTCTCTTTATTTGAACTCGTTTAGCCCAAATAGAAAAGTAACATTTTTTATATATTTTATTACTTGAATATTATATACTATATACATTATTAATTGGTGTCTCAATATTTTTTGTATGTGACTTCATAGATTCATACATAATTAGTAGTATGGTTACAAACGTTGTACTATGCATATAATCCAACATTGTTACCAAACAAAATGTTACTACTACATGCTTTGCACTTCATAATTTTATAAAAAGAGAGGGTTTAGTGATAGAGCTTTTTTGCAGACAAAAAAATTTCAAAATTACATTAATTCATAACCAGATTGACTTTTGGAGACAAAAAAAAAAAACAAACAGTCTTTTATGTTCACTTTGCAGACTTCAGGACCACATCTTCTTCTGCAGATATGGCTACAGACATCAGACATATAACATCTGAAAAAACAATCAGCACCTTAGCGTAAATTTAGTTGATATAAAAAAATTTAATGTTATAATTTAATGCATATTTTGGAGATGAAAAATATTTAACGTAAGTATATTTTTTTAAAATTGACTTCGTATTTTTACATCAAAAGTGTATAATAGTTTAATGCACGGACATTAACACTTTAGCTAAACTCGATAGTAATATTTAAGTCAACACAAACACCATATATTCACATGAAAATTACTAAAGTAATCCTGGTGAACAGTAACGACCGGAAAAACAACCAAAACAACAATCTTACTTCCCGTAAATGTATATATGTGTGTAAATATTAGAATAACTTGGGCTCTTTTGGGCCTAATATAAGTTGGACTTGGGAAGGCTAAGACATAAACATATTTACAAGTCCACTTGCCCTTTCATGAAAACCTTTTTAAATTACATGAACTACCTAGACCAACTTCAATATTTCTCTATTTGTCTCTTATGTCTCTATTTTCTCTAAAATATAAAAAAGAGAAGGAAAATGTACTTCAACTATTTTTTTTATATTTAGAAATAAAGGAGGTCAAGTTTCATCTCTATATAGAAAAATATTATTCATTATTCTAAAACTTTAAAATATATTCAAGTTTCTTCTGTATAAAGAACCAATATTTCTTTTTTGTTAATATTATTAATAACTAATTAATAAAAGTTACTATAATTTAATAATAATAATTATTAAACCAATTAAATAAAATTAATAAAATAAAATACATAAAAAAATACAAATAAAAACGACAACATTCACTAATGATCAACAAATTACATTAAACTACAACTCAATGATTAAACCTAACTAAAAATACGATTATTACATAAGTTGTTGAAAACCACACATAAATAACTCTTAAACATAATAAAACTCAACTAGTCATAAATACTTGTAATTTGGTAGGTTATCATCGTTTCTCCTTAAATCAAAAAAATTGACTTAAACCGTTCAAGTGTTCCTCAAGTCGGGAGTGTTTTTTGTTGAACTTTTGTTCTCATTATTTTTGCTTGTTTAAGTTGGAAGTTCGCGTGCACAATCGAATCGGTAATAGAATGTTATAAATTTCATTTCAATATTATTTGTCTTATATGTGTTGAATAATATTTGCTACTTATGTTAAATACTTGCACTTTCAGTAAATATTATAAATATGCTTTCGATCATAAACAATATTTATAATAAAATATCTATTATTTATAGATTTTAAAAACATATAAACATTACTTAAATAAGCTGTTTAAATATAAATTAAGTGAAATAACTATTATAGAGGTAAATTTTCATAAGGGATGGTTGGAGAAGCGTTTTTTAGAGGAAGAATATACTGAAAAGATTATTTGTTTCATCTATTCTTAAAGATAGAGATAAACGTATGGTTGGAGAGGACCTTATACAAGTATCATGCAACAATTTTGTTTGACGAAATATACGACAGCGTTTTGTTGAAAATTTCATCATGGTTATGTTGTTACGGTTAAAGGTTGTTTAGTCGGGTAACCTTAACTCGGGATTCTTTGGATTCGATACGACCTTTCCCTAAGGACCGCACCTCAGACAGTGTTCTGCAGTTTCCTGTGAAATTGTGAGGAGTTAGAATTAAACCCATGATTTATTTCACAAAAGTCCTTATTTCGCATCTCATGAGAATTTTTATGCCGGAAAATTTATATCACTATCGCATCAGATTTAAAGAATCTAGAACAGTCCATCGAAATAACCTTTTGAAAATAACCAATTTCTATGGGGTGGTTTATATATGCCGAGTGAAAAACCAATTTAAGTGATTAATATTTGCTCTATAACTATAATTATGTTTGGTAGTTGACGTTTTTACGTTGAAAGTGGATGTCATACGAAAGTCGGGTTCTTAATTATAGCCCCAAGGATTGTGGTTAATGGGCCAGAGTAGTCTATCCCATCTAGAACCGGGCAAAAAAATCGGATTCTGATCCGAAACCGGTTTTCAAACCAGATCGGTTTGACCGGATCGAACCGGTTTGAGTTTTTCAGATCAAAAACCGGTTTGAAACCGGACTAAACAGGATCCAAACCGATTTGACCTATCCAGCGGATAGGGTAAGGCTATCCGGCGGATAGGCCTATTCTATTGCAAGGTAACCGTTGGAATTGAAGCTATCCGCCGGATAGCTGCTTTCTGCAGAAAGTTCTGCACAGAAAACTAGCCGTTTTCTCAAACGGCTATCCTCATTTTTGGCCTTTTTTGGACTCTTTATGGAGCCAAACCTCCAGAAAAATCACTATATATGTAAATGTGATCTTGAGGTTTACTCACAACTTACAACACTCTCAATCTAAGCATATACTCCTAATTCTCAAATTGCAATCTATAATTCTATACACTCAAACTCAAGTCTCAACACTCCACTTTCAGTTTTAATTCTCAAATTTATACTCATTAACACAATGGCATCATTATGTGGGCAATCACAATCTTCCGTCGGTGTTGAAGAATCGTCTAGCAATGCTACGGTTGTTTCCATAATAGAAACGAAAAGAAACCCGACTGTTTGGTGCAATTACGACTTGTGTGAAATGTCGAACGGTACTAGAAAAGCTCGGTGCAAGAAATGTGGGGCATTTTTCAAAGAAACTAGCAATACTACTTTGAAAAATCATGCAAACACGTATTGTAAAGAGGTGAAATATGGAACGGGGCATAATCAATCAACAATGGCGAATGATGGTACAATTTGACAATACGAAGCCTCTAAGGTGCGGGATAGAATGGCGAAGTTCGTGATTCAAGAAAGCTTGCCTTTTGACCACTTCGACAATCCTCGGTTGACTCGACTCATCCAAGAAATGCTCCAACCTCGTTATAACGATGTAAGTCGTTAGACTCTTAGACGAGATGTAATTAAAATGTGGAAAATAGCTAAAGATGAAATGATTTTAGGTTTTCAATCTTTAGAAACCGGTGTAAATTTAACTTGTGATGTTTGGACGGCTCCACATGGTTCACCGGATTCGTACCTTTGCGTTACCTCTCATTAGGTTAATCCCAAAACGTGGCAAATGATGAAGCGTACGATTGTGTTTGAATTATTTGGATATCCGCATACCGGCGAAAATTTATATCAAATTTTAGATTATGTGATAAAGAGTTTTAAATTGGAAGGAAAAGTATTTTCAATATCTTTTGATAATGCATCCAATAACACTGTCGCCGTTAATCAATTAAAACTAAAATACAAACCGGCTTGCGAAGATGCATTCTTTCATAGTCGATGTGTTGCACATATCATTAACTTAGTTGTGCAAGATGGACTTAGTTTTATTGCACAAATAAAAGAAGCTTTTAAACAAATGCTACGTGATATTTTTAGTTCTTCAAACGCTAGATACCATAGGTACATGAAATTTTATGTTGATTCGAATGTACTTTGGTTAGGTCCCAATTGTGACGTACCTACTAGATGAAATTCGACTTGTAATATGTTTGAAAGTGCCTTAAGACAAAAGGACACTTTACGGTTGTTCCATGACATGCTTGCGGACCGTAATAGATTTGTTGTACCTTTTCCCGAATCAAGTTGGTATACTATCCAAGTTCTAACCGATATGCTTGTAGTTTTTAAACAAGCAACCACTTTATTGTCGGGTGTTTATTATCCGACTAGTCCTTTAGTATTAAAACAAATATTTTTAATGTGTCAAAAATTAAGCGCTTTTGAAATGCGAGGCGAAATATTTGAAAATATGGTACAACCGATGAAGGAAAAATTAGTAAAATATTTTAAAAATATGTCTCCGATTATAAGTTGTGCCGCCGCTTTGAACCCCGTTTTAAATGTTAATGGGGTTGAAACTTTACTAACCAACATTGCAAACGATTTGGGTTTGACGGATAAAAACCCGGCTTGGGTGGGAAATAAAATAAATGATTTTAACGATTTCTTTGCAAGTTTGTTTGATGTTTATGCGTCAAAGTATGGGGATTCCATACCCGTTCAAGATTTTATAAGGAATGAAGGCCCAAGTGGTTCAAGTTCGCACACCAACGATGATAACATCATATTATACAACACATTGATAAATGATGCTTCGAAAAGATCCCGAGGAACCGTTCATAGTAGCGAACTTTCAAGATAAACAAAATCCAACTTTATAATGTTTATGTCGGTTCAAGAGTTTGGGAACTCGGATGTGTTGGCTTGGTGGAGAGAGCATGAATCCCAATTTCCAATATTAGCGGCTATGGCACGTGACCTATTAACCGTTCAAGCTTCTACGGTTGCTTCGGAGTCCACTTTTTCGGTTAGTGGTCGGGTAATTTCACCAAGAAGAACAAACACACCCCTTTGTCGGTATAGTATGTATTTGTTTGAAAGACTATCTAGATGGGATTGAACTGATACAAAACATTTCACTGCTCGAAGGGGAATTGGAAAAGGATGAACAAGACATACATGAGGAAGAGATAGCAATGGGAATGTCGGTACCACTTATCGCACAAGAGTTTACTTATCAAGAAGAGTTACACAACTTTCATACCGACGATTAGTCAAGGATACTTTGTAACATATTTAAAAGTCTATTATTGTATTATGTAAAGTCACTTTGAGAATTCTTATTAATTAACAAATTTAGTCAAACAATTTCAAACAAAGTCAACCACAGTCAAACATTAACAAAAAAGTCAAACAAAGTCAAAGACAGTCAACCATAGTCAAACAAAGTCAAAGACAGTCAACCATAGTCAAATAAAGTCAAAGACAGCAAACCATAGTCAAACAAACTCAAAGACAGTCAACCATAGTCAAACAAACTCAAAGACATCAAACCATAGTCAAACAAAGTCAAAGACACTCAACCATAGTTTGAAAGTCAACCATAATCAATTATAGAACAAACAAACTCAAATAAAGTCAACCAACTACTTAATTCATAATAGTTAAAGATTAAACAAAGGTTTAAGGTGAATGTTAACTACAAATGAAAAGACATGGTCCATATTACAATCTAAGTGAACAAACAAACTTAAAGTTAATCACTGCCGGTCGTTCGGATGTTGAGAAGATGATCTCAGTCCATATCCATAGCGAGCATTAGTAGCCGAGGAATCAATACCCATATGCCCGAAAAGCGATTCCATCATGTCCCGTTGCCAATTAAACTGTGTTTCAACATTGGATGTAAAATTATCGAATTTGTTCTCAAAATAATCAAAGCGTTGCTCAATAGTTAAAGGTGGTGCAGGGCCGGTAGGGCCAGCAGGTGCCTCCTCATGGACCTTATCATCATCATCTTGTTCCTCTTGATCATGATTATATACACATGGAGCCCATTGTAGGTTTACAGATCCATCTCTCAACCGACAATGCCTAAACCAATTCACACCCAATAACCAAATTTCCGGTTGCACGATCATGCACGTTCCCAATCCGGTTTGGTTACCAAAGTAGCGGGCCAAACGGGTCACATACTGCCCGCCAGTTATGCTACTAGATCGGCGTGACCCGCGAGCCATATTCCACAACGACCGGGCGAGACAACCCAGAACATTCACCAAGCCTCTATTCACGATACACCCAAGATAATACAAATCTGTTTGGGTGACTTTCTCTGGGCTTTCTCTCCGACAGGTGAGAGATGTAGAAAGCATCCGGTGAATAACTCGGATGACTGGATCATAAAGCTGTGTAGAAGACTTGGGCTTAGATGTCCACGGATACGACGAAATCTGACTCCAAAGAGCCGGTAGATCGCAATCTGGTGGATGCCGAATCCCTTGAAACAAGTGATCTATGTAATAATCCATGCGTAGCTCCTCCGGAGTATACAAACCTAAAGCCAAACCAAATTCGGACACACTCATCTCTCGAGGCACCCCACGCAATTAGAACTGAATAGTACGTGCCTCGACATCCGTATTGACATCATCAAATAAGTAAGTGCTAAAAAACTCGAGAGTTGCCTTCCGATAGATATACTCCCGAATACTAAATAACCTCGACCAAACCCCCGAGGTGAAACATAGCCTACCATCAGCTAACCTATACTACATCCGCAAGATATTTTTAATTTCTTCGGAACCGGTGGTATTAGACTGTCTTGCACTTATTTGATCAAGAACAGCCCAATCGACAACATCAGCACATTGAATTGCTTTGTTGATGTTGATGTCCAACCTCGACTTAAATTCAGTTTTTTCACTTGAACTATAATGCCGGTTATTAAAATTTAAGAATTGGTGATTCCTTATTATTGCTGGCACCGGAAGGTCATACACTTCCGTTGCCTCCTCATTGTGACTTGTAGACGGTTCCCCACGTTTTTGTGACTTTTTTGGCGCCATGTCTGCAAAAAGATAACATTTATCAAACCTAACTTCATTAAAACAAAAATACAAACCGAGCACGTATCTATACATTCAAATTACCAATTACCATAAACCACATATTAGGATAAAAACCCTCATATTACAACAAATTCAACCAATTATACAATTACAAATCCAATTAAACATCACATATATAATTAAACAATGTAATTACAACTAATTCAACCGTGAAACTTCAAAATCAAGCAATTCAACTAATTATATACAAATACAAGTCAAATTAACCATCACAAACAAGTTTTGAACAAAACCCCCAAATTGTGTTATAAACCCTAATTATCACAAAACGGTTATAAACTCTAATTACAACAAATTAAACCGTGAAACTTGATAATCAAGCATCAATTAACTATCACAAACATAGTACAACAAAACCCTAATGATTAAAAACCTAATTCATCACAATTCATCATCAACAAAAGTTTAAAATTCAAGTTAAACGAGAGTAGTAGTAATCATACCTATGATTGAAGATGAAAAACCCAAGCAAATGTGGATGAAAATCAGGGGGAAAAATCGCCCAAATATGATTAAGGTCGACTAGAGAGGAAAAAAGTGAGGTGTGTGTGTTTTTTTTGGAAGAAAATGAGGGTTTTGGTCTGTTAATACGCTCTAGGGCTGCCGCTATCCGGCGGATAGCCTTAACCTATCCGGCGGATAGCCCTATTGATGGGTTTTTTTTTTCAACAAAAAAGGCCTATCCGGCGGATAGCCTTAACCTATCCGGCGGATAGGTTGCCAATCTGGGCCAGATCCGGTTTTTCCCAAACCGGTTTTTGGGAAACCGATCTCGATCCGGTTTGAAACCGGTTCCCAAACCGGTTTGGGTGGTTTGGGTTTTTCAGGACCAAAACCGGTTTCAATCCGATCCGGTTTTTGTCAAACCGGTTTTGACCGGCGTTGACCCAAACCGGTTCGGTTTGAAAATCGGTTTTGGTTTGGGCCAAAACCGGTTTTGCCCACCTCTAATCCCATTGAATTTCTTTTGTCGACAAAAACTTCACGCAATTTAATTTAATTTATATATATATTTGAAATTGTCTTTTTTATTAATTTGAAAAAATATATTCATTATGCAAAACAGGTAAGCTATTGTACAGTAAAAATAAATATAAAATATGATAATTGTGTTAATTATATTTTCTTTTTTGTAAAATATAAAGTCAATGCAATTCATACGAATTAATATTATTAGAATATGATATATTTTGACTAAATTTTAATCTTTTTAAAATTCTATGCTTTAAGATAGAGAATCCATATGTCGTATATATATATATATATATAATGTTAGGGTTAAGTTCAAATGAGAACTAAATAAAAAGTGAGAACCGTAAGAACTACAAAATTACACATTTTTTTACATGTAATTGACTTCATTCATATGTGAACATTCATGTACATTTGATTTATAAAAAAAAAAAAGAAGCTAACAAACTCTAAAATTATATCTCAAAACACAAAATAAGAAATACATGTTCACATGTGAACCATAATGTGAACAAATCGGTTAAATGAGTTTTAATACGTAATTTTTGAGTTTTTAGCTTCTTTTTCTTTATCAACCAAATATACATGAATGTTCACATATGAATGAAGTCAATCACATGTGAAAAAATGTGTAATTTAGTAGTTCTTGCGGTTCTCACCTTTTATTTGGTTCTCATTTGAACCTGAACTTCTAATGTTATATATACATATATTTATATATATATATATATACTACTTTATAATACATATACCCCTTTTTCAAATCCCTAGAATTTAAGACTAAGTAAAATGAATCTCCACCATTCATTTAAACTACAATTGATCTTATCCATCTATTTTCTATCTTTTTATTTTTACCCCACCTATAAAAACTACCAACCAACACATACACACACTAAACACCTAAAATTACACACACCTCTTTCTTAACCGGATGACCACAAAAGCACACTCAAAAGGCAAAAATAAAATACTCACACAATATATGAACACACATAATATTATTGTTATCACCGCATTGCGCGAATATTAGGCTAGTACATATAAATGCAAATGCAATTGCTTAAACAATTCAGGTGTGGTTTCTTTCCCGTTAACTTATTTTTGACTCCGTCAATGGATATCACTTAAACACCCGATTCCAACAAGCTTCTTGTTACTATTTCAGAAAAGGCAAATATAAACCTTTACGTTATTTTGTAAATTTAGCGCTTTAAAATTGCCACATCAAGATCGAAAATCGAAACAAATTGACATATTCATGATTTCATGAAATCAATATTTAAAAGTAAGCTAACTCCATACACAACAAAACATACCTGGCTCGTACAAAAACATAAGATCCATCGAATTAATATAACATTGACAACAAAAATGTCACTCATTTATCATTCTAATCTATACCCAAAAATATAGTATATTCATATTTTCCAAACACTAACTCATTAAAGATACAACAAATAACTCAAACCTTGCATTTCATTTTTCTGTCTTATCTATCAACTCATGTGAAATGGATAGTTATTAAGTACTTGATCTAAATTTAACTATTTTAAACATTTTTAATAAATAAAGATTACCCCAACATTCATCCCTTTGATAATTGGTCCAATGACCTTATCTTTTACTTTTTATTATTTTATAACTAAGTTTAGCATCTTTGATGTTGAAAGTGCGTATTTGACCATATATTTTAACAAATTTGGCATCTATGTGTGTACTCAAAAGGGACAAAAGCCCTCAAAAAGGAAGCCTTTATATGTCCCTCACCAGACCCTTTTTGTGGTCCATACCTTTCATGATTCCCAAAGTACACCCAAAACAACACCACTTGCTTATTGTTTACCAAATTAAGATTATGACTTAACTTAGATTAAAGACAACTTGATTAACTCCTCGAAAGTTCGGTTCATATCGAATTTATGCGCACGTGTTATTGGTTCCGAAGTTCATGATCATCAGATGAAAGACTTGGAATTTATTCGCCGTTAATGCTTGAGACTATTTTCTCAAACCTCGATTATGATTAATTGAATTGAAGATGTGGTGTACCATGGTTATGGTAGCAAACATAAGCTATAAGACAAATGGATTGGCATCTCTATGTGAATAGCTTGACTCTATATCTAGAATCAAAATAGTAATACTTTGTACATATTTTATACATGCCAAATGATTTTTAAAACTAAAACTAGGCATAAAAATATCGGTATCGAATTTTTTTTTTCAAAAATATTCAAAAAATTCGGATATGTGAATTTCAAATTGAGATTCGGATATCGTTTTTAAGATAATTTGGATATTCGGTATCCGAGAAATGAAAAAAAATTCCAATCTTTTCTAATAGATTATTAAAAAAGATAGATAGATTATTGTTATTGTAATTGAATATTGATTAATATAATATTATCTGGTCTAATCTTTTATATTTTTAATATATGAGCTAATAATGTAAATTTTAATTATATAATGTAACATTGAAAATTGATTTTTATAATTTTAATAGAGCTTAAATACCTAAAAATTCATACCGGTATTCAAAATTTGAATATCCGATTTTGACACCTACTTAAAACATGTACTCGTACTTAAAAATAGTTCTAACATTATTATTAAAAATACTTTTAACATTATTATTGTTACACATGTCAAAATTAATGTTAGGTAAACTCTGAGAAAAATAACTTATACCATGTGTTATTTACCGAATGGATCAAACTCATTTTAACTTTTAAGTCGATATTTTAGCCTATTTAGTAATTGTCAAATTATTACTCGTATTATATTTTAGCAAAAAACAGGGGTTAGACACTGCAAGTACACACTTATTCATTGTCATAATTATTAATTGTTGATGTTATTCGTTTTAGTGAACAAGGCTCGTTGGTTTTGTCACTTTTGACGGGTGATTTTGACCTTTGATTACCATTTGTAAAATCTAATAGAGAAATTTAACCAAATAAACTTTCAACTAACAACTTATGAAAATAGACGTTATTATGGATTGTTTATAAATATAGATAATCAAATTGTCATAACAGGAATTCAAAAATGGCAATCCACGTGATTCGAATGCATCCAATCATAAAAGGCCACGTGTCCTATGAAAATCGTTATATTATCTGTTAGTTTAACTCCCAAATCGCGCCACTTTTAATTATCACAAATGGCCATAATTCAAAAGAACAGGTGGCGATTGTGGCGATTCATTTGAAATCTTGGAAGCCGTGCACCCTTCGTATTACCCCACTGTTTGTCTTCTTTGTTCTTTAACTCCCCAACGCAGTACACCCTTCGAATTCCAGCGATCACTATTTTAAATCCTCGATTTCATTCAAAACATACATCAATCTGGCGATTAGGGTTTGCATAATTATGGCGATTAGACAAAAGTAGGTGTTGGTGGCTGTGGTTATGGTTTTTGGCCGGTTTTTGCTATTTATTACCGGATAATTCCTTGTTTGTTCGGAATATTGTGTATGGCGGTGGCCGGGATTCCTTGTTTGATTATTAAGGTTTTGTAATAGGGATTAGGTAGTGGTTGGGTGGTGGTGGCAGTGGCGTTGGGCCGGTGGTGGCAGTGGGTTTGGGGTTGGTAGCAGTGGTTTTGGGTGGTGGTGGCATTCGATTAGGGTGTTGGTGGCAGTGTGTTTGGTTGGTGGTGGCAGGAGGTTTGGTTGTTGTTGGAAGTCGGTTTTGGTGGAGGTGGCAGCAGGTCTCGGTGGTGGTGGCAGTGGGTTTTGGTTGTGGTGGCAGTGGGAACGCTTGTTTACAGTTTTATTAATTGTTTCCGGTTTGCGGTGGTTTGCAGCGGTTTGGTGTGTTTTTAACGTGTCCATCTAATGGGGGTGAATTTCAATCGAGATAAGGAATAAAAATAACCTATTAAGATACTCGTATTAATTTCGACTTATTTATTAAATGCGTTTTGTGATAAATAAATTTGATACTTTATATGCCGGCTTAAATTAGTTATCGATTTCTGCGGTTTGAATTAGTTATAGATTGTTGCGATTTGAACAATTTATATTAAATAATTGTTTTGTTTTTTGTAATCGTTAAGTTGAATTGCGTTTTTATATAAATGAATTACTTCATTGTTATAGTTTGAATTACGTATAGTTAGTTAGGGTTTGAATAATGTATATTATATATTATATAATTGTTATGATCTTTGAAATAAGTTTAGTTGAATTGCGTTTTTAGCAAAATGAATTTGATAATTGTTACGGTTGAATTAGGTATAGTCTGTTGCGGTTTGAACAATTTATATTATATAATTGTTTTGTTTTTTGTAATCGTTAAGTTGAATTGCGTTTTTATATATAAATGAATTACTTCATTGTTATAGTTTGAATTACGTATAGTTAGTTGCGGTTTTAATGTCGTATACTATATAATTGTTATGATCTTTGAAATATGTTTAGTTGAATTGCGTTTTTAGCAAAATGAAATTGATAATTGTTACGGTTTGAATTAGGTATAGTCTGTTCTGGTATGAATTAGGTATACATTGTTGCGTTATAATGTAATGACATAGTTAAAAAACAAAAAGGAGATTTTGAAATTTTTCAAATATTTGTTAGACATATATGAACGATATGAATTAATAAGTTGTTTTGTTTTATTTATTCCAATAATAGTTTATATATTTTTGACTAATATGTCTTGTTTTTTTTTTTTTTATGTAGACTATCCGGCTACTATTACCATGATAAGTAAGCTGACTGTTTTGCCAGAGATGAAGAAAAAGTTGCATGGTACCCCTAGAGATGCGCTATTTAGGGCGACTTGTTTTGGGCGTTGGTTGGATATTCTTCATTGGTGAGTAGAGGGGCATTTGCTACATTTGAAACTGTAGATGCAGGTCCAGTTGCAGCACCCGCATGATCCGGAGGATCATCCGTTGATTTATAAGGTACGGGGTCACGTTTAAAGTTTGGGCCGAAGGAGTTCTGTTTGATTACAGGATTGCGTTTTGGACCAATAGATTGGGTGAAATACAAAGTCAAGGCGATCCCTTTTCGGCATCGAGTTTCGGACACCTCAAAACAGAGTCCCTTCAATTGGATGACGTTCAAAAATTATACTACGTTCCAGATTTAGACACTCTATCAGACTTAGATGTCGTTCGTGTGTGTTTGTTAATTGTGTTGGAGCTAGTCTTTTTGGGAACTGGCGCTGATTTACACGTGATTGACTCAGATTTTTTTGAGCTAGTAGAGGATTTGGATGCGTGGAACCGTTTTAATTGGGGATCTCATATTTGGTTCATTACACACGCACAACTTAAAGATGCGGTCCCGATTAGAAGGATGGGACATTTAAAAATGGTAAAGCAAAGTCCTTCCAAAAAGCCCAACTATACATTAATGGGATTTATCTCGGCATTTAAGGTGAGCTAGTTAACCAAATTATGCAAGCTTTTCAAATTGTATGTTAATATAATTTGTAATTAATTTTATTTTATTATTCAGTTTTTAGATGGATTTTGGAGACGTTTTCGATATGTCGTGAGTGGTGGATAACTCGTAAAAACATGCTCCCGAGGGGAATTCGATGGGATAAGAATGTTACGTTTAAAATTGAGCATCACTATCTTTTGATAGGGCCGTATGATCCTGTAAGTGTTTGTAACTTTATTAGTTTTAATATATTCTGTTAATTAGTAACAACTTATTGAAATAGTAATTTTAGCCGAGCGTTCCTAGGCATACGCTACAGTTGCTTCCCACAGCTGCACGCACGGATTGGTGGATAACTAGCAGGGTTTACTTTGACGATGAAGTAAAACATGGTGTGTCTCGTCCACCGCCTCCTCCGCCACCTCCTCCTTCTCCACCTCTTTGTCCTCCACGACCTCCTACCACACCGCATACAAACGTTCCTTTATTAGAGGAACGTTTTATACATTTACAGCGAGATCATTTAGTACTAAAAAATGATCATTCAGCCCTCAAAAATGATCACATTGCACTCAAGAATGATCATTTAGTACTCCAGAATGATCATCGAGAACTAAAAGAGTTTTACCTACAATTGCATCAGCGTTGTTTGGTGTTTGTGAAGCAAATTTGTTTGGATAATTTTGAGCGTGTTGATAGTATCATAAAGTTAACATTTAAATAAAAGTTAAACATTTTTTGCTAATTGTTACAAGGTTTTCAAAGGTCGAGAAAATGAAGATGTTCCTGATCCTCCTATTGTTCGAGATCATAGTTCAAGCAATCCCAATGAAGCTACAGACAACACATTTTTGGATTTAAGTAAAGATTTGAACTTCTTATACTCTCCCGATGAGGTGCGTATATATTTACACTGTCCGCACATATTTTGTCAATATGTTAATATTGGTTTTAATAGTTAAGTTATTTATTTTTGTAGACGGATTTTGTGAATCAAAACACCCAAACATGTACTAGTGTTCATTCGTTGTCGGAGATACTTACAACAAATGTCGATCAAGTCTCAAAAGTTGAACTTGATAGTATGATAGCCTCACTTCATGATACCATGGTAATTGAAAAAAAAAATCTCAAAATATTCAATATAAAGTGTTTGTTGTTTTCTTTGCTACAGTTATTTTGAATAACTATATATGTAAATATATTGTGACATATGCAGGAGGGGACGGCGGTTGAGGACTCTCACCCACCCACTATGACCAACGAAACACATCAGGCAGAAAATATGAGTCGATATGATCTGGTTAGTATGTTTATTAACAAAATACATCGTACACACTTTATATTATTTTCAACTATAACTTAATTTAAATTGTAACATGTTTTCCTAAATATAGGTGGATTACGCAAAACTCCCAGGTAAACACAAGAGGATGAAGTTCATTGGGAAGTATGTGAAATCACCATTCCATCCCTTGCCAAATTGTAACATGATTATAAAATTCATGTGCTGTGTTTTCGAAATGTTGTGAATTAACCAAATTGTACTTTTCGTTGACATTTTCACACATCATTTCCTACAGTTACAACAATAAATCATATTAGAACACGTATTGTATTTATAGTAATGTTAAATTATGTTTAAAATAACACTTACATCATCATCATCATCATCATACATGCTATTCAAGCAGTTAAGTATGTCTTGATCAGTAAAAAGTTTGTTGGGTTTGTTCAGCAATTCATGGGAACCTATCACCGGTTGCTTAACATCTTGAGTTGCTAAAAATTGAAGAAGCTCTTCATCGGTAATCTCAAAATCTTTAACGTTGGAATTCGGATACGCTTTATTCCAAAGCACCTATTATATTAAAAATATTTATATGTCAATCAACAGCTCAATGAGTATAAAATATAATGTATTCAACGTATAGACAACGTATAACATACCTCAAGTAGGTGCTCCATGTTATTGAAATGCGTCTCTTCCTGCCTTACCTCCTCAAGATTAAAACGACGTTCAAACTTCGCCAATAATGAATCTACATCTTCCTTTTTCCGATGTAGGAACCACATGGTCTCCTTATAGTAGGGTCTTTTCTTTTCCATAGATGTTGGCTCAATATCTTTCGGTGTATACTTTTCCTGAAAAATGACAAAAATAACACTGTCATACTTGTCATCTAAAAAAGTAAAATTAAGTTATAAACAATATGTTGGGAAAAAAATAATAATTTGCAAGATGTCTTATCTAGTATCAGTTTTGGATAAGATATTGTCAAATATCCGCTATCTTAAAATGACTATAAATATTCGGAGCCTAACATAACATTATCATTGTCACACCCCGCTAAAGCGGAAACACGAGATGTAACAGGACAATGATTTCATAATCGAAAATTACAAAAAGATCACCGTTCAACGGTCTACAATTAATACATTACATAAAGTCTTACAAGCGTTTACAGCACAAAAGTAAATAATCTAAACATGCGATTACATCCAAAAGAGACAAAATTCTGTAACGCTATAGCAGCATAGCTCATATAACAGGTTTAGCTTCAATAGACAAGTTGTGACTATTTCCTGAAAAGCATGTAAAAATAAACAGGTCAACTATGAAACATAGTTGGTGAGTACACAGGTTTTGCGTAAGGAAAGACCCTTTTCAAGAGTTTACAAAGTTTAGTTTAGAAGTTCCACGTTACTACGTGATTAGTTCACAAAAGTAATATGTTTAGTACCGAGGCTCATATAATGACGAAAATCATTCGATAATTTCATAAGATCAATTTTTAGGATGGTCAAGCGCTATTGCGCGGATAATTATAAAAGTAATTCATTAAAACAAGGCTCATTTAAGAGCGATACCCATTTGACAGTTAGATTCATTTGTGAATCGATGTTTTGTTTGCAAAAGAGGTTTATTTAAGTACGAGATTCATTTTGGAGTGATTCCCTTTGGAACTCAATTAAAAGTCGTAATTCGTTCATAACGCCACGCTCATATTTTCAAAGAAATGTTCAATTCACTTTTATAAAACTCAAGATATAGTGTTTAATAAGTTCAAGTTATGTTTATAAAACTCATATTGTAGCATTTAATAGATTCAGGTTACGTTTATAAAGTCAATGGATCATCAAATCAATATCAAAACGTTTATAATCTCAACGGTTTATTATGTCGAAGTTCATAAGAATGCGAAGCGTTGTTATGAAACCACGTTTATCATTGTCCACAACCACAATGATTTATAGTGTAAAACTCAGGTTTTAAATTTATGGTTTTAAAGAAGTATTGTTTCAAATGACAACGTCTTTGTAAAGTTCGGGTCGTAAGGTTTATAGTTTCAAAGAAATATCGTTTTCAAATGACAAAACGTCATACGTTTATAGTTTTAAAGAAATATCGTTTCAAATGACAAGGTCATTGTAAAGCTCGGGTCGTAAGTTTATAATTTCAAAGAAATATCGTTCAGATGTCAAAGTCATTGCAAAGCTTGGGTCGTAAAGTTTATAGTTTAAAAGAGATATCATTTCAAATAAAGCTTGGGTCGTAAAGTTTATAGTTTAAAAGAGATATCATTTCAAATGACAAAGTCATTGTAAAGCTCGGGTCGTAAAGTTTATAGTTTTAAAGAAATATCGTTTCAAATGACAAAACGTCATACGTTTATAGTCGCTTATGAATTTCTATGCTATCGCATTTTTGTCTATAGTTACAATGAATTATTATGCTTGAGTCCACAACCAAACCTACAACCGATAAACCTTTGCCCCAAAGAGAGATGCCCTATCGTTGGCATTTAGGATGATGGGATGCACTCACGTGGCCGCGTGAGTGGGGAGGTGGTCTCGCTCCCAAATAGTACTATTCATATGCATCATTTGGCTCATATAGAGTTAATGGTCGTGTAGATATACCGGGGACTTTAGATACGATAGAAAACAAGCATATAATCATGTTCGTATAAACTTCAAACATTCAAAAAGTTATTCGTAATCAATATGACATTTTAACCATGTCAAGTATTCGAAAGTAAGCATAGCATAGCATAGCATTTGTAAATCAAGGATCGCATTTGTAAAACGAGCATAGTATAAGCAAAGCATTCGTAAATCAAGTATAGCATAAGAATAATATTTGTAATCCAAATATAGTAATTAAATCATATAGCATGCTTTACCCCAAAACATTTAAGTAAAACGTTAAAAATAGGTGCTGTGTAAACTCACAATTGAGCGTGAGCGTACGGATGGATGTAATGCGCGTGCCGACCGGGTTTGACTCATATCCAATTCCTAAGAACACAAGGTTTCTAATTAGTTTCTCGACTAATATGGTTTGTTAGGATTTCTTAGCTATCTAATTAAACTACAAAGTGCCGCTAAAGTTCGAATTTCCATTTAATTTACGTTGTCGGTAATTGTTTGAGTTGTGAACAAAATAATGGAAATATATGTATACAACATGTAAAAATTACCAAACTTGCTATGAAACATGAAATATAGCTCAAAAATTTTCTGTGAAAATTTGAGAATTTTTAGACTTATGGATTATTTATAATCATTTTATGTCTAAAAAGTGGGATAAATATGGGGAAAATAGTAATTATCCACCAAAAATTCTGGAATTTTTACCAGATCAGATTCTACCAATTTTTAGGTTGGTGTAAAATTTTCAAGCCGTTTTGAGCATTGGAACTTTGGTTCCTAACATTATGCGTTTTAACGAGACGTTATTCGAAAAACATATCAAACCACACCCAAAGAGTGTGAAATTTTGAGGATAGTGTCATTTTCTGAGGAAAATGACTCAGAAAATGACACAAAAATTTTCTCATAATTATTTTGTGTCCAAAAGTATTTTTCATGATTATATCACCTTTTGTAGGCTTTATTTGCATTAATTTAGGAAAAATACTTATGTTTTTTCAAAAATTCCCATTTTTATTTTCAAGACTCTTTTCATGATCTAGATACTGAGAAAAATAATCCCCAAAATTTTAAGACATTTTAATCTAGCACTTATGTATTTTTGAATCATCACAACACAAGTATTTGTAATTTACAAGATTACAACAATGCATGATGTTCATGCATTTTCTAAAAATATGAGATCAACAAGATAAATTACTATCTTTTTATTCTACTGAGATACACTTTTTAGGATTCTAAAAACAATTTTTTTCGAATTTATTGAACACTTTAACCCCCATGAACATGTATCACAACAATATTGCTCACAGAAAGGTAGCTATTTGCGCATCAGTTTTGTGTGAAACATTTGGAGGTCGTAAACTCAATGGATTTTGAGTGAGACCAGTGGGGTTTTAAAGGTAAGACATTAAGCTAAATTCTAGAAGAAAAATCAAGATTTTTGGACCATTATTCACTGAGTTATGGTCGTTTCAAGTAGGGTCAAAATCTGGACAGATTGCATGCATGACAAAGTGATCTTTTTGGTGTGATTTCACTACCAAACGATTTTTAGACCTCATCCAAAGATTGAAGTCTTGTCTTTTATGCATGAACATGTGTTTTACAGAAACATAAACATATTTTAACATTTTAACCATTTATTCTAGCAAGAACATGTAAATAAACTCTATAACATCAAAAAGTCGACTTTTCGGTTTGATTTTCGGTTTGATCATAGGTTGCCCTTTTGTTTTAACACTTAAACAAGTGTAAGGGAACCTACAAACCATCAAACCTTGTATGAGATTTTTAGCTATGGTAAAAGGCATAAAAATCATGTTTTTACAAGATTCAAAGTATGAAAATGCAAGAATGGAAGTTAAAGATGGTGTTCATACCTTGGAATGTTGGTTTAGGTGTATGAACACCTTCAAAGAGATGATTTAAGGATGATAAGTTGCTGGAGTTTAGTGTGTGTTTAGAGAGAATTGTGTGTGTTTTTGAAAGTGGAAATGAGAGAAATTATGAAAGTGGAAGAGTGTGTAAGTGTAGAAGGCTTTTTGCATGGAATCTTGATATGTGAGTGGGGGTTTTGAGTGGTCAAAGGGGGAGGCCGGTTTTTGGGCATCAAAATGAGTTATTATTTTCATTTTTTTGTTAAAATATCATATATATTATTTGTGATATTTATTTGTATTAAAATCTCACAAGTCTTGCACATTTCAAAGCTTTAAATTGTGTTGTTTTTATGCTTAATATAAGGGTTATAAAAATAGATGTTCTAAATTTCTAAAATACTTCAAATTGTATTTTAGATTGTTTATAATGGATATTCAAGTATTAGTTTGTCGGATTCGAGTTTCGTTTATTCGATTCGGGTCGCGTTCGCCGAGTTACGAAATTTCGGTTAATTCCGATTTTTGTGATGTTTTTGTGGTTAAAGTTTGAGTCATGAAACTTTATTTTATAAGTTTATAACATTCATCAAAATGTATTTGATTCGATCACGATTGACATTCACGAGTTAATTAACCGATTTCCGGTTGCGTTTACCGAGTTACGGAATTTCCGATTAAATTCTGATTTTTGCGATATGATAATGACTTATGAAATTTAATTTCATTTGTTTTCGTTGGCACTTTGTAACCTAATTTTTGTGTTCATCACGGTCTTAAAGTCCGCTAAGCAATCTCCTAGAACGTTACGCAATTTCGGTAACTTACGGTTTTGGTACTTAATGAGTCGTAACCTAGACTTTTCACTAGGATTTTAGAGTGCTGTAAACGTAAAAATATGTACTAGGAATTTAAGTGCAGTGTTGACCTGAGATTTTTGACGGTTGTCACAATCATCAACTTCATTTTAAGAGTATAATAAATTGTCACTTTTTGCGCGGTCTAAAAAAACATACAACATTTTCCAAAATGGTTCACACTGATCATTTTTGGCAATTTTGATCTACAAATGAAGAAGCACATACTGAAGAACTATATGCAACAGTTCCTGAGTTGTTTAGCATTGCGCTTCATCATGGTGGAGATTTTCAAGGCATAAGAAAAATGTATACGCAAGGCTTATTGACTTTCATTGACTGCGTAGATGTTGATGAGTTCTCAACAAAATTTATGAATTACGTTTTGGAAGAGATGGGTTATTGGGCTCTGAATGGGGGGGGGGTGGTATTGCTACTTCAAGGAGCATCAGAAAGACCTAGATACTGGTTTGCAATTAATAACAAATGATGTTGATCATTTGAAGCAAATTACTAACTATGCGAAACTACACCTCGAAATAGAGGTCTATGTTACAGTGGATGATTAGACACATCAAATTCTGAAACTATGATGCCTATACCCATTTCAAAGATTAACACTATGCTCTTCAAGTACAAGACGTTTATTTAGTTAGCTACTAGTCAATTATTATAATTTGTATTTATGTTTTAATCAATTGGATAATTGCCAAACTATGTATTTCACTAGTAATGAAAGTTAAATGTTGTGAAACTATACCTGCCTAGACATCTTATCGAACTTTACAGACACCAACCACCCAAAATCTTTATCTTGGATCCAAGCAATACATCTTGGTAAACGCATTACTTGATCCTTTGTAGCAAGATCTCGGGAGTACGGTAGAACTTCTAAAATCCATATCTATTTAATTAAATGATACAAAGCTAATATAACCTCATATATTTGTACTTTAAACAAATGACAATAAATAGAATAATATTAAATAAAAACGTACCTTGAAAATAAACATGAGACCTTGAAGTTCATATTGTGGATCCTTTGTTGGGATCTTAGGATAAAAGTTACTTTCGTATAAGCTTGACAAAGTGACTTGTATGTAGGACCCCAAATATAAGAACCCAACGGAAAATCATTCCGCGACTCCAAGTCTTCAACCGGCCGTAGTAACTCGTCATCAACAACATAATACTCATACGAATCACTAAATCCAGAATGCAAAAGCAGTAACAAACAAATTCGCACAACATCCAAATCATTATGCTAATAAAGTCGATCAAAAACTAAATAAAGATAACGCACACATACATAACTTGTTTTTTTCAACCACTTAGCAAATACTCCCTTTCTAAAAAACCCTCCACCGTGTCCCGGTATCCTTGGTAAAACACCAAACTTCATCCCGAAAATCAAACAAAATTGCTCTGGCCCAAAATGTAGTCTTTTACCTACCTTAAAAACCAACTCCTTCTTATCATCATTCACATCAACAAGGTTTGACAACATAAAATGTAATAAGCTAGGTTCTTGGCTATAATTGGGTATCCAAAACCAATGTCCAAAGCATGTTTTAAAGAAATGGCTATGACAAGCTGGTCTTTCTTTCAATAATGCATCTATTTTAGAGATAATAGATATATCAGCATTCAGTGTCACATCGGCATAATAGTACTTACCCTACACAAAATAAACAAATTTACTAGGTTATAAATTGATATTCCACATTTACCCTATTCATGTACGAGTTAAAGATTTATGTTTAAAGAACTTACAATATTCATTATCGATACAATTGGACCATTCACGTCGAATTGATCTTACCCGCGACACTTTTTAAAGATACATATATCAATAACATAAAATCTTACATCACTTATTCAACAAAACTATAACAATAACAATAACATTCCATCATATACCCAACTTAATTGAAAACTTAGTAGACACATAATCACAATCAACACAAAGTTATATCACATATTCAATTAGAGAAACTAAACTAAATTTACCAACTAAACTAAACAAACTAAATTAAAATATATATTGTTCTTAAAAAACAATAATATCAATTTCAAAGTTTATCGATAAACAATTAATCTTCGGTTCCTTTTTAGGGCTTCGTTCACTTGCTTCAATCTTCTTTATATTTTAAAATATGAAAAATATTAGAACACAAGGAGAAAAAATTAAAAAATGTTGTCGGTATAAAAATAGAACAACTAGCTTTGAAATACAAAATATTAATTCACAGACTTTAAAACTAAAATATTACCTAGATAATCTCTTCCTTTTTTATTTTGAAAGAGAGCTTTCCGGTTCAAAGATGGAAGCTAGAGATATTAATAATCTCTTTCTTTTTTTCTTTACAAGAAGGCTTGTCAATTGAAAGACGAAATCTCGAGATGAAAGCCAGAAATATTGATAATCTGTTTGTCTTTTTCTTTGGAAGAGATGAACCTCAAAAATTTATCAACCTCTTTCTTTTCTCCCTTCAAAGAGAGGTTTCTTCCAAAACATGGTGGAAGCTCACTTTTTTCTTTTGAACAACCCGTCCCAGAAAAGAAAACACATTAAAAATAATAAATTAAATTAACGTTAATCAAGACATTCAAAATGTTCACAAATCGCCAAAATCGCCATATGTTATTACATTCTAACGATTTTTAGTAGTCAAATCGTTCATTCAATATGATACGACACGTGGCGTAATATAATTAACTTAGAAGAATCGCCAATATCGCCATAAATATACCCATTTCGGCGATTTGTTTGAGACCTTTGTCAGGTGAAACGCATATGGCGATTTGGATTTGAGATATAGCGATTTCCATATGACATGTGGCCTATTTTCGTTGGTAGTAAAGAAAATGCCTGGATCGCCATCTGAGATTTAACATTATGGTGGTTTTCATATCTAGTTCTGTAAACTTCTTCTGACAACGTCTATTTTGATAAATCGAACATTGAATAGTCCATCTGAGTAAATTTTTCAATCTAATATTGTAATATTATTTATTTACTTTTTTGAGTGGGGGACAAAATAAAAATATATTTTTTCCTGTGGTACCGTTTTCTAGCAGTGAAAAACATGTTTTGACACTAGGCTAGATATATTTTAATTGAAAAAGAAAAGAGTTACTTAGGCTTTAATAGGGTAAATAGATGATAATTTGTTTCATTTATAATGTATTTGTTCTACAAGATTGTTAGTTGTACATACTTTGAATAGATAATCGATTATGATATTTACATGGTCTCATTATTATTTACTAAAGTTGATAAGAATAGATCTAATCTCATTATTATATTATTATATAAGCGTGATGTTATGAATATCATTAAAACACATATACAAATTATATCGAATTCATTTTCTGAAGGTCACCCGTTCCGCATGATATGCATTAAACGACATCATATCGTTCTTGATAAAAGAATAAAAATGTAAAAATCAAACCTTTTTACTTAATAAAAATAATAATTGTTAAACTTGAAATTATCATTTCCTTGAATAAAAAGTCCAATTACATAGCTGGAAACTTACATCTACTTTTTTTTTCCCAAATCTCTTGTTCAATCAAATACACTAGTCAAGCCTTTCTTTATCTAAAATAAATAAAATAAAATACCAATAAGAAAATTTCCCCAAATAACCATTTAATCAAAATATATACATTAGTAAATAGAGTACGTATTAAAAAAATAAACATACTGATCAATTATCATAATATGTATATATTAGCGTCGAATCTCACGCACAATAATGGATGAAAATTTTACATGCTGATATTGAGAGATAAATGTTTAATGGTACCTGAATGCAATAATAATTGATATTTCTTTAATGAAATTGATTTTGTACAATAGTTTAAATTATTGTAATTGTAAATAAAATATTGTAATATAAAAGAAAAAAAAAGATTTTTAAATGTATTATATAAAATATAATATTAATTGAATGATTTAAATAATTAATAAGTAAGTAAATAAATAGGTAAAGAAATAAAATAATAACATTTTATATATATATTTTTCAAATTAAAAAAAAGAACGTTAAATGTTTAATAATAATCACACATATATATATATATATATACATACTAGTGTTAAAACTCGTGCGATGCACGGTAGTGTAATATTATTTATTTATTGAGTAAAATATGTATAGTTATTAAAGTTTATGCATTAATAAAGTTACAATTTGATCATACAGTTAACTAATTAACAATTAACTATGTGATAAATATAACACTTGAAAAAATGGATTGGGCAATTAACGAATATATTAAAGAAATTAATATAATTGATTCAAAGAATGAAAAAAAGAATAATAATAACAATTAATGATGTTCATTAATTTATTTTATATATTTTAAGAATGAAAAAAATAATAACAACTAATTATGCTTATTAATTTATTTAATCATAGTCTTTAATTATATTAATTAATGTAGTCAATGCTTGCAATTAATTTGGCTTTTATGATATATAAAGACACACCAAGCAATGTATATATGGTAAAAAAATTTAGAAAAATCATATGATTGAAACCTAAGATTTTTGCATATGTGGCAAACAATGATTGGAACCATATTGCTCATATGATATCCTCTTTTAGTATATATAAAGATTCACTGAATAAATATAATATGTAACGCCCTAAAACCAAATCTCTTTCTCCGCTACATAAGCCGCACTCTTTGCTGTTCATTTCATTACTATTTCTCTCTGTTTCTAGAGTGAGACACAAAGCAAAGAGTGTGTGTCTCATCTATTTATTATTCATATCAATCTTCAATCAAGATTGAATCTTTATTATAAATGATGAAAACCCAGTTTTGATCTACACACATTCTTTGATTTTTTCAAAATCCCGGTAATTTTTGTTGTTTTTTTTCTTCTTCTAGGTTTTGTTGAAATGGCACCCAGTCTTGATTTTGCTGTATCAAGTTTATTGTGTTCAGAAGATACTGATAGCATTTCTTATAATGATGATAGTGATAGTGATGGTGATGTTGAAGATTATAAAGGGTTTGATTGGAACATACATCAGAGTAAAAATCAAAACTTGAGTATGAATCTTGAAACAAAGTACTCTGTTCTTGAGTTGCCTTTTCAAAATGATGAGTGTTTGACTTTGTTGACTGTAAAAGAATCTGAACAATTTGTGGGTTTTGTTGATTATTTAAAAGAATTGAAGAATCAAAACTTGTTTTTAGTTGCAAGACAAGAAGCTGTTGATTGGATTTCAAAGGTTTGTTTGACCATCTATTAGTAAGATTTGTAGCAAACTTTAGGACTTTATCATTTAGGCTTGATTAGTTAATTTGTTCCTGCTCAGAAAAATGATAACCATATTTTCTTAATAAATGTGGAATTTATGAATGTTGATGTTCTAATACTTTTGTATTTATTTTGACTTTTTTTTCTTACTTTTAGGTACACACTAAATTCAATTTTGGACCACTATGTGCATATCTATCTGTAAACTATTTGGACAGATTTCTTGCTGTCTATGAATTACCAGTAAGTTGTTAATCATGCTTTAATTTATTATAAGTCCTTAATAAAGCAACCTAAACTTTTATATTTATTTTGTTGAATAAACAGAAGGACAAAGCTTGGATGATGCAGTTGCTTGCTGTAACATGCTTATCACTTGCATCAAAAATGGAAGAGACTGTGATACCCACAATTTTGGATTTGCAGGTCACTTTAATTTTAGTGAATATTTTCTATTCTTTTTTATTTTACAATAAATGTTGATTGCTTATCAGATTAGTGAGATTAAGATTTGTAACGTGAAAAGATTTGACTTTTTGATATGGGTCAAACTAAAAAAGTTTGATTAAATATTTGCAGGCTGGTGAATCAAGATTTGTCTTTGAAGCAAAAACAATCCAAAGAATGGAATTGATTGTATTAAGCACATTAAATTGGAGAATGCAGTCAGTTACTCCATTTTCTTACATTGATTCATTTATTAGGATGGTTAACGGTGATGGTCAAAGTCAAACCATTTCAAGATCCTTGATATTGAAGTCAACCCAACTAATTTTAAGTTTAATCAAAGGTATAAGATCAAAACCTATGAGTAAAAGCATTTTATCAATATCCAAGCTTGAGTTTCTTGATGACAGTAAGGGTAAAATGGTAATTTGACTATGCAGGGATTGACTTTTTGGAATTTCAGCCATCTGAGATAGCGGCAGCGGTGGCAATTTCTGTAGTTGGAATTGGAGATGAAAAGACTCAAGTTTCTGCAGTCTTTCAACATGTAACTAAGGTAATATATTGTAGTTGTTTAGTTGTACATTTGGTAGTTATTGCAAACAAAATGATAAGTTTTACTGATAATTTATGATTTGGGATTTTGCAGGAGAGGATTCATAAATGTATGGAAGTTGTGAGAAGGGGTTGTACAATGAGCTTTGTGAGTGTCAAAATGACATCATTGCCTGAAAGCCCAATAGGTGTGCTTGAGGCTGCAATTTTGAACTATAAAAATGATGATTCACCTAATTCTTCTAAAAGAAGGAGGCTCAACAATGTTAATTTCTGAGAAGAAACATAAATAGATGAAAATAAAATTCTTGGATTTATTTTTTAAATTTTTGGTAGAGTGGTATGCTTGGTATGGTTGGAAATGTCAAACCTACCCTTATATAATGCAAAAAGAAAAAGAAAAGAGGGGATAATAAAAAAAAGGAGTGATGATGACTTTTATTTATGAGAAGTGTTAAAGTAAGGAGAGTAGATGAGGAAAAATATAAAATTGGAAATATATACATTAAATTTTGTTTTTTTTGGTGGATACATCTTTTATAGTATACTTTTGTACATACGTCTTGTATTTATTGGCCATGTGGGTCCTAATATCTATTTTTCTTTTTTGCAAAGTACTTCTTTCGTATTCGTCTCAACATAAGTATTTGTCTTTTTATTTTTATTGTATTTGTCTTTTTATTTTTATTTATTTTAAAATAAACACATGCTTCTACAAATAATATACTAATCTTATTAATTTATCTGTAGTTTACTTTTTTCACGAAACTGATTAACAGAAAACTATAAAAGATAATAAAAAAGCTTTTATTTCTTATTAATTAATTATATTTTTTAAACTTTGTACGATATAGTTGCGAATATTTATTATGAGATGAAAGAAGTAAACGGGAATTTAGGATCAATACCAAAACATTAAAGCTTATTATACTAATGATACAATTAGGTATATTACTATATATATTTTTTTGGTATAAGAAAGAACAAATGAGAAACCGAGCTAGGGTAAATTATGCACATATGTTTATATTTTAAAAAACGTTTGTTGGAGTACATAAGTTTGGTCATGATAGTATTTTCTTTCAGATTTTTAATACACTCTTGTAATCGTATACGTGTTTATTGACGCTTTTCATATGTACTTTGTGTCATATCTACTAAATATTTTATATACCATGTCGAAGTGTTTTGACATAGCGTTTTACAAAGATTATATGATTACTGTGTTTGCAAAACATTAATAATAAGAAAAAAGTGTTTGACAAGAAAATGATTATCTGCATTTTATTAGAGAGAAAATGAAGTTTAAAACACAAGTTGAGACTTAATTTTTTCAAAATATTATTTGATTTATTTTTTTGAAACGCAATATCAAACACCCTCTTATTTCATTTTGTTAATTCTCAATAATATCAGATATATTTTTTTTCTATCTTGTATGTAATTTTCCAACATTAAGCATAAATTCCGCATATAACCTCATAATTTGTCGTGTTCTTGTATTTGTAGAAGTGGTTTGTATATAAAAAATATACCGTGAATTTTTTTTCTTTTTTCTCTTGATTACTATTGATACGAGAACCTCTGCTGGACTGACTTTCACATTATTTCTAACATTGATCGTTCTTTATAATATAGACTCGGTATTGTTTGACAACTAACACTGGGGTTTACATCGGACACTCCTCTTGCTATTAAATTTTATCATAGGTATATGACTTTGCTAGAATAAAGGAACGTGAATAAGTATCATTAGTTAAAAAGTAGTGTGTTGGTTACTTGTTTTGTCATTGGGGGTTGGTATAAATAACTACGATTTGCACTCAATGTATTATTGAATCTATTCAATCTATCAACTCATTATTTACATATGCACAATTTTTAAGATGGTATCACAATTTTCAAGATGATATTTTTCTTATTAAATTAGTAGGTTTAACAATTTTCAAATACTTTTTTTTATTTTTTCATTTGAAAAACTTAAGTGAAACATACTAAAGTGTATGTTGCTTTCTGCCTAGTGTCACTGAAAAAGTTATCATTATAAATCAAATTTCTTACATCAACTTTCTACTATTTTAATCGACTAAAAATACAGATAAAGAAGTAACTTATCAACTATAACAAAGTTAATTATTACGATTGCATCATAATTAACACATCAAAACAGATCACAATTCATTTATCAAAGTCATCATTTCTTTGGCTTTTAAGTCCCGAGCTTATTTCCTGGAACATTAAAATAAGAAAAATGATACGTAGATATAAATTAAAGCCTAAAAAGAGACTTACAAATCTGATTGGTTCATGTGAAAGAATAATAGAACTCAAGTTTGTCGTTAAGTTTTATAGAAATAATGTTGGAGCTGAAACATAAAAAATTGAGCTCTAAATATATAACAAGCTGGTCTAAGAGAGGTTATATGGCTCGGCTGGAGTTCTTATCCATATTTCTGAGTCTATTTGTTGGATTTTAAAAATGCAAGTGATGTAAGTATTTCATTTTATTATCTTTTAAAACCCACAAAACTAGATTTTTGAATTATAGTCAAGTTCTGTCGTAATGATTATAAGTTCGAAATATTGAGTATCGAGTATAGTTGAGAGTGAATCATGAAGATTAAATTGTTAAGTTATATAGCGAACTAACCTCAAGGTAGTCTAACGGTGAAGGTTTGAAAATTTCCAAAGGACACACTAGCTGTAATTTTGAGGTCAAATCTTAGACACTCTGAAGTGTATATATGTTCAGAATTACCTTTCACATATTGTCGTTGGGGCATAGCGTGTGAACTTGTTAGAGTTGTTGGTGATCTACATTTTGCACTAACTGATAGAGGCGACTTAAGTGTAACCTAAAGCACTTAAATCAAGTTTGAGCACAACTTGTAAATCTTGAAACCCTAATCATATCGTTGCTTCTTTAGCAAACAACTCATTTCACATATAAAAAATAGGTCTTTCAAAAAATAAATTTTATATTTTTGACACTAGAAAGAGGAAGGCCAAATTGTCTACCACTTAGCTTAGAGTCGGTCAAGGTAGTTGACACATTAAGTGACTCATCGATGGACTGGAGTTGTCTAATGTTAGTATGGTATTTATTATTTGGTTTAACCGAGTAACTCAAACGATTCATTTGTTGTTCGGATAATTTAGATTGGGTTATTCGAATTTGTTATGGTATTTGGGTGGAACCGAATTAGAAAACGGAGTAATGATTCGGTTTTGGTTTTGAATATTTTAATTGCAGCTCACCCGAAACTCAAATAAGTGTCACTTGTTAATACTTATTTTTGATAATCCAATCAGAATAACTCATATATAACTTTAGTTACTTGTATAACTCAATCTAAATACCTCGTATACAAATTCATTTATATAGATAATTCGATATAAATAATTAAAATTCTTTAAATTGGTATTAAGGCAATTCATTTATCTCATTAATCTAAGTCATAATTTCAAATTCCTTTTATTTCGTTAAATAGAAATCCAACTGAATAACCCCAACTCATATTTGGATGGTTTGCATTGGGTGACCTATGTTTTGAATTGGGTCTCGGGTGGATCGAGAGTTAGCAAAAAATGGAATAAATCAAACTGAATAACTCTATTTAAATCGAAACCCGACCGATTGGACACCCCTAAATGCTAGGACATAGATTCCTCATTTGTTCTTCATTACATATCAAGTTTATCTTTGCATATCATATAACTAACTGGTTGAGTCACTGGTTGCTATATGTACAAGTCGTTGGTATAACACTTTCTAGGAATGATGAAGTCAATATGTTGAATATTGTTGGGTCACTGGTCACTGACCAACTTAGTCGCGGGAGTAACTTTAATTAGAAATGATGAAGTCAAAAATCCTAAAGTATAAGTTGTGTCGTTGGTCACATGTCAACCTAGACACTGCTATTGAAGATAATCACAAGCTCTCATTACAGAAGAAGAAGAAGAATATCATTGCTAAGTGAATAATCTCAACTATGTGTTTCTTGTTCCCTGGCGTGCTGAAGAAATTTATTCACATACATAATCAATAAACACAGTGGTCACTGTTGAAGAATAAAAGGTAGTCACTAGAAGATATCAAGTCAAGTCACTCTATAAGAGCATGTTAGCTCGCAGTGAGTGGGGAAAGTTTTTACTCCTCCAGTGATGTCATTAATAAACAATAAAGCATCTACAAGTTACAACTCACTAGTGTGAGGTCCCTGATCAATATTGTTGTAGTGACCTTCAGAGTAAAAGTGATGGTATGTGTGACATCAAGCTTAATTATGATTGGTGGGAAACCAACACATGTAAGAAGCATGATCAGGAAGGCTCACAAAATAATCCTTCTTAACCAGTTGTTGGTTAGAAGGAAGCCAACCACACAACGATACGTGTCATTCTATTTTCCTAGAATTCAGGAGATATTTACGGAAAATATCTTGTCTATAAATAGAGTGACATATTGTACTTAGAGTTTACCGAATTGCATCTACCACGTGTTTGTTATTGATTAAGTTTGTTGTAAGTGCAATTTTGAGTCAGTGAGTGATATCATACTATTCTTACAGCGAGTGCAATAGTAAATTGTAATTGTATTAACTTAATCTTTTGCTTTGGATTAGATTATTCTGCATTCAATGGTTTGATGTAATTTGTGACTAATATATTCATCATACAAGTTATTTGTTTTTCAGTACTCATTGTTATCAACTTTTATTCTTTGCAATTCATACTCTGTTATACAAACAAGTGTTTTAAACTACCAATATTTTGTTAAGAGTTTTAAAACATAACAATGAAGAGTTAAATTGTATTCAGCCCTCCTCCCCTCCCCTCTCATACAATTCTAGTTATACATTGGGATCAACAGTTGGTATCAGAGCAGAGTTGGTTTAATCAATTAACTAGATCTGTGATGAAGTCCATTAAATATAGCTACCTAGATTCTTCATATCAAAAAGGGAATGGTTCTACAACCAAACCCCTAGCTTTTGATCCCTCACGGATTGGAACCTAGATGTCTAGGATGATGATGTTTTTCGATCTCAATGATGATAGACTTTGCGATGTCATAACCAATGGACGTTATAATCCTACTACTATTGTACCTGCAGTCCATGCCGCACACCTGGTTCACTAGAGATGTTGGTATCTAAGTTTGTAAATCAATGGTCATATGAAGACAGAAAGTTGGTTAGACTCGATAAGAAAGCTAAGATCATTATAGGCATGGCTTTTCCAGATGAGGTGTTTGAGTGTATTAGGTTATGTACCACTGCTAAAAAAATTGGAAAAAATCAGAGAAACAAGCTGATGAAAATGATCATATTAGAGCTACTTTGGGTACCCAAAAGATTATTAAAGTATTAGTAGCTGAACTCCAACAATTGGAAGATAATCAGTAGTCACTGATAGCTAAAAGAACTACCAAAATGGTTAGAGAGAAAGAAGAGGAGGTTGAGCAGATCAAGAAACAATCTGAAGATGGCGTTCGTGAGGATATAATTGGTATGTTGGAAAAAGATATGGCTATATTGGTGTGTAACTTTAGAAATGGGATTATAAATACCAAGATCACTAGTGTTTCTATCCCTGATAAATCTAAATCAGCAAGTAGTTGTTACAGCTGTGACAAGTTTGGTCACTATGCTGTTAAATGTAGACTAAAGCCAGCTGCTAATGTCTTTGACCAGCGATCCAATTCTAGGAAAAACAAGTATGCGAAATATAAAGCTAACTTTAAAGAGATGAAGGCACTTTCTAAGGGAGGCAAAAAGAAGAGTAGGGGCTTAGTTCTTGAGGAAGCATCCTTTAGTGACTCTGAAATTCATCATCTGATGAAGAAGATGAGGCACTGATGTGTCTAGAGAGGGACTACTGTATGATGAAAAATGATGTTGAATTCCATGCTGACATATCTGAAGTTGCTAGGAAATGTGCAACATTTGGATGGGATTCTGAAACTTTATCTAAGGTACAGAAACTTTAGATCATATTACCTGAAAAGAAAGACTCAGTGATTAAGTGTCTAATAGTTGACTAATCAAACTCTTATGACATTCAACAAGTATTAAAAACTGAATTCACTGAGTGAAAATCAAACGTGGTTGATGAGCAAGAAGAAGAGCTTAAAATCAAATCATTGCAAAATGAACTTGATACACAGATTTATGGAAATCAAATATGTATTCAAGAAAAGGTTAAATTTGAAACCCAATTCCTTCAACTTAAAAAGGTAATGGAATCATGGTGTATAACTGCAAATAAGGCTAATAAATGCATAAATGATCAAATCCGAGAAGAAGTTAAGGATATTTTGGGAGGTGATTATGAATCTGTTGCATCACTTACTGACTCATCCACAGTTGATCCAGTTTTTACCATCACTGGTAATTTCTCTAAAATCTTCTTTAAGCCATTATTTATTTTCATTGATCATAAACCAAACATATTTGTAAAAGCATATGAGGACATTGAAGGCAAATCTCTTGTTATCACTGATGATGAGTCAACAACTTCAGTTCTTGAAGTCACTAATTCATCATCATCATCAGTTGGTTCTTTCCTTACCACTGAATTGATACAAGAAAATCTCTCTGAATTTATCTTAATCATTGATATGTGGTCATTACCTATCAGTGACCTAAAGAATGACAGTAGAGATAAAAAGGTTAAGACAAAGGTATAAGGTAATCAAACCTTACCAAAATCTAAAACCTTAAAGCAAAAGTCTCATATTAAAAAAGAGTCTACTCAATATTTGATTGGTCAAGTAAAACAACTAACAAATCAAGTTCAGTAACTCAAATGTTCAAAAAATAAGTCACTGAATGAGACTAACCAAAAAGCTTCAAAAATTCAAAATGTTCATCCAACTCAACAAATAGAAAAGACAAAAAACATGTTAACGGAAAGTGCTACAAATATGGAAATAGAAACCACCTTAGAGTTAAATGGGCAGTAGCTCCATGTTTCAAATAAATGGGAGTCACTGGTGAGTCAACAACCATTTACTCCAACCAATGGAAGCCAAATCCAAGGCTTGGTCACTTTGAACCCATCCCTAGATGGGTTCCATTGTTAAACTAATATTTATTTTTTATGCAAACCATTCTAAGAGAGACTATTTGATATCTAGACCATGGATGTTCTAGACATATGATTAGATGTAAGTCTCTGCTTAGTGACTATCAGGAAGAAAAAGGTCATGATGTCATATTTGAGATAACAATGTTGGTAAAACTAAAGCATACGGTGTACTGAGTAATGGTAAGGTAATGTTTAATAAGGTGGCTTATGTTGAAGGTTTGAAGCACAACGTGCTATTTTGTGATTCCAAGAACAAAGTCCTCTTTGATCATGAAGTTGGTGTGGTTACAAAAAAAATGGAAGTATTGTGCTCGTTGCCAACAGATGAAGGAACACATATGTGGTGAACATGGTCACTACAAAATCTGGAACCTGCTTCTATTTAAAAATTGCTTCCGAAGAAAAGTGGTTATGACATAAGCGACTCTCACACCTGAATTTAAAAGCTTTGAATAAGATAAGAAAAAAAAAAATGAAATGGTCACTAGTCCTCCTAACCTGACCTATATTAAAGATAAGCTTTGTTCAACATGTGAGAAAGGTAAACAACATTCTTCCTCATTCAAAGGTAAACATGTTTCCTATATCCCTGCTTATTTTTATTTACTTCATATGGACCTATTCGGACCAGTGAGTACTACCTATTTTTGGGTAGAAGCACTTAGAATTTATAATAAAAGAAGGGAATGTATTGAGGAATCCATAGATATCATATGTGATGAGGTTGATGATGATTTGTCCACTGATCCTAAAGAGTATGAATTACTGGACTTCCATGAAACTCATATATCTAAGGATGATATCTCATGTCAACCACCACTTGATGATAAGTATGAAAACTTTTCTTCATACTTTGATGATGACAATAACAACTCTGGATTATCAAAAGATACACCAGTGAGTCAAACATCAAAGTTATCATCACATAATAATACACTCACTACATCTACATCTACCCATTATGAACCTATACCTGAATCATCAAACACTCATAGATCAACCATTGTAACCGTTGAACCTTAGCGAATGACATAATGGAGTAAGATACATGATAACCTGAAGAAGGTTGAACCTCAACCAAACCCCCAACTATTGCTAACATTCGTATGTTTGTATGCTTTGTGTCATTAATGGAACCAAAGAAGGTTCATGAGCTCTCTCTGATCATAACTGGATATCAGCAACACAAGAGGAACTGGTATAATGCGAAAGAAAAAATTTTGTAAATCAGTGTCTCAACCACATGGTAAATCAGTGATATGGACAAAATGGGTCTTCATTAACAAAATGGATTCTGATGGAATTGTTGTAAGAAATAAAGCAAGACTGGTTCCTCTATGTCATTTTCAACAGGAAGCATTGACTTTGATGAAAAATTTGCACAAGTGACAACACTTGAGGCATCAAGATCTTTCTTGCTTATGCAGTACAAAAGATGTTCCAAATGGATGTTAAAAGTGCTAGTGGTAAGTATTCCCGCCTGTCACACGGGTGACCCGGGTTCGATCCCCGGCAGCGGCGCCCAAAACTTGATGTGTAATAACTAGTTATAAATTTATGAACACAAAAATACCGAAATTAAACTATCAAACAATGGGGCAGTGAACCCTGTCAATGTAATAGTATAGCTAAGGTAAGTCCGAGTCGAACCAAGATGATTGTATAACCAAGAGTATGTAGCGAATGAAATTAATCTAACAGGTAAGTAAATAGGGGGTTTTGCAACCGAATTGTTGTTTTGCAATTATCACTAAATAAGAATAAAAGTAAATGACAGGCAGTTGGATACTGTAGTATCATATATTAAGAGAAACATTCATATATACTAGCTTACTAATGATTTCGAGGTGTTTGTTAAAGCCAGTTTATATGCTATTGATTATCAAACTAAATTAAGCATGGAATTCGTGTTCACTTTTTCCAATAGATTAAATAGAATTAACATTTTGTGTTCACTACGGGTTTCTAATTAAAGCAGTCTCAATTTAATCTAGTAACTAACGATTTAATCTTGTAAACCTATGTTCGCAGGAATACTAAAGTTGAGTTCTCTACTTAGATTCAATACAACCACAATTAAGTTTAATTAAGTAATCTATTTAATCTTGTGTTCGCGTTAATTCAATAACCATTCATGGACAAATGACAATAACAAATCAAAAACATGCAATAGTGTTCATTAGAACATTCAATGATTAATTAATAGATAAAATAAAATAAATAAAACTTAATCACAATTGAATCTTTGATCAAACATTAATTAAACTATAATAAACATCAAATGATTAACACCCCTAATCAATAGTTCACATCATCTAAATGAATGTAAAGGCATTTAGCTCATAATCAAATAAGAAACAACTAAACAAATCAATAAACTCAAATTAAGCATCTTTATGAATTAAAAGAATAAAAACCTAGTTATAAACCTATTTGGAATGTTGAATCTTCAATCCTTGAGTTAGTTTGAACGAAACAATGGCTTCTAGCTTCAAAAACCTCAAAAATCGCCTAAGTGTGCAGGGAAAATGACAGGTAACAGGTCACACGGACGGGTGATAGCTATTTTTTTGGCTCCCGGTTGAACAATCTCCACCCGTAGATCACAACAGCAACACCCTCACCCGAACAGGGGTGGACAGTCACCCGGACGGGTGATTTAACTTTAGGGAGTTTCTGTTACCTCTTCTCCCGGATGGATCAACCTTCACGCGTTCGGGTCATTCACCTCTTAGACAGGTAAGGCTTCACCCGGACGGGTGAATAGTGATTTCTGCAGTTTTTCAGTATTTTTCACATTTTTGCTTGTTTTTCCTCGCAATCGACTTCTAATACCTGGAAATATAATTTCAATTCTTTAAGTACCGAAAGTCCACTAACTTAACAGGAATCAACAATAAAACGAGGGATATTGCTACGTATAAATATAAATAAATCGAGCAATATCAATTGTTAAATGGAAAGTTACAAGAAGAAGTCTATGTTAGATTCACTGATCCTAAACATCCTAGCTATGTCTATAAATTAGACAAAAACCTGTATGGTTTAAAGAAATCTCTTAGATCTTGGTATGACACTCTCTCTGACTATCTTGTTCAATGTGGCTATTTGAGAGGTAAAATTGATAGCACATTTTTTATCAAGAAAGATAAGAAACATGTTATACTAATCCAAATTTATGTCGATGACATTATTTTTGGTTCTACAAATGAGGTTATGTATAAAGAGTTCTCTGATCTCATGCATAAAGGTTATGAGATGAGCATGATGGGAGAATTGACATTTTTCTCGGGATTACAAATAAAACAATTATAAATTGGAAATTTTATAAACCAAGGTAAATATGTTAAAGATTTATTAAAGAAAATTGAACACACATAATGCTCCTTACTCGCTACACGTGCTTTGATTGCAATTAAGTTTCATACTGAAGCTGATAGTAAATTTGTAAAGATTACCGTTTATGGAGGTATGATTGGGTCACTATTTTACATAACTGCAAGTAGGCAAGATATTATGTTTGCTACTTGTCTTTGTGCTAGGTATCAAGTTGATCTGATTAAATCATAATTATAAGTATTATTTATAATTATTAGAGTTCAATTTTATAAATCAAATAATAAACAAAATTACATAAAAAATAACCCTTATATTATATAAACACTTATACAAATTTTATAAAATTAATCCCCTACATTTTTATACAAATTACAACTACTAAAAATAATCATTCCCCTCCCCCTCCTCATCCCCAAACCCCCTACTCACTCATTCCACTCATTTTTCAAACCACATACACTCCTTATTTCTCTCTACACCTAAGAACACACACACAAACACTCACTCATTTTCTCTCATCTTACACTAAAAAAATCAGCCATTTTCTACCACAAACCTTGTGTTTGAAGTGTTCTTGAAGCACCTCTAGTAACACAAAGGTAATAAGCACTTCTCTACTTTTGTACTACTACTTTTAATCTTTAAATCTTTGTTGTTTTTCTTTATTTTTGAATTCTAAGCTTTTTAATGGTTATAATCTTTTATCTTAGCTTGATGTTTGTTGATTAACACTCTCACATGTTCATGTGTTAGAAAGGAGTGATAATCCATGATCAAACTCATGTCAAGATCAAAAGAGATAGCATTTACTTGCAATCTTTCAAAAAAAAAAATCGATTCTTACAACTTATACTTCATGAAAGATTGTTGTTTTCTTTAAACCATTTCTAAGACATCATGGATGTATTTAAACACCATGCATGTGGTAGAAATTGGAATTTATGTGCCAAAATCAAAAGTTCAATTTGCTTCAAGTGTTCTTTGTCATTCAAGAACATAACACCCATTTTGGGGTACTTGAGAATCAAAAATCATAGCTTGATTTCATGCACTCTAAAAATCATGAAATAAATCAATGACTTAAGCCTATGGGCTAAAGTGGTAGTCTTAGACTCATAACTTAAACTCAAATCAGCCATACAATATGCCATATTCCAACACCCGACTTTGGAGGGCCATAACTCAGATGATTCTTAACCAAAAATTTCCATTTTTCTTCTAGAATTTACCTCTTTGAGTTACCTTTCAAACCTAACTGGTTTCACTAAAAAATATAGAGTATTTGACCTCCAAACAAGGCTTACAAAACTGTTGCGCCACCATCACACTTTCTAAGGACCTAATAATGTCGATGCAAATCTTCATATTCAAGTTCCCAAAACAAAACTATCTAGCTATATTGATTGAGAAACAAGGTTTTGAGGATGTAATCAAATTTTTCAAAAGTCACATTATTTATCCTGCTTCAACCACAGTACTCTAGATACGATTTTTCCTCAATTACTCTGTGAGTTTTGGCACACTTCTTCACATTTAGTTGTGGATGGTGTATTTGTACTCACTAGGTACATTGAAAACCATACTAAGACTATTTTTAAAAATGCTAACACCATCTGTAGTGATTCTGATTTTGATTTGTTTGTATTTGCTATCAGATTCTCATTGTGGATGGTTTATGTGCTATCAGATTCTGTTTTGTATGTTCTGTTACCCTCTAGTGATTATTCTAAACAAGGAATCATTGATCAATGTCACTGTCACCATTGGGGCTGATGGTTCTAGACATTTTGGAACCATCCACAAGAAAAATATGGATGGTGTTTGGAATATTTTCTTTGCTACAATTATCCAGTGCCTTGGTACCAAAAATGGGATTTTTGACCAGTTGAATACCATTGAGACCCAACTCGCTTGGTTACTAATCAACAATTTATACATTGATTACTCTGGCGTGATCTTTTGCGAGTTAGTTACTAGAGTCACTATGCCCACTCGCTCTGAGTATGTTCCATACTCCCAATTCTCATCACTGAAAATAAAAGATCAGTTCGATGAGTATGACGTCCTACCATTCTAGGGTATGACACGGAGTGTAGTGGGTTCACACATTTTTTTAGCAAACCTGCTATAGTGACGCTTCCTCCAACAATGAAGGACCAACAAAATGTTTTTTCTCGGACCCCCATTTTCTTCAATCCCTGCTACCTCACTATCACTGATTACCACCCTAGTGAATGTCAGTGAGATCCCACCATCTACCAAATCTCCGTCTCTACTTTTTCCCAAGAAAACAATCCAAACTTGGGCCCCGGACATTAAAGGTTCCAGGCAATGCAAATAGAAGACATCAAAAGATGTCAGGACTAGATCCGCGGCAGTACATTCAGTCACTAAGGGCAGTCATGTTAAATCCTCAGCCTCAACAACTTCACTAGAATCACAAAAAGTCTAGTGGTTTCACAGGGGTAACCTCCAAAAAGCCGATGTGGCTCTACCCAGAGTGAGCAAAGTTCAGGGTGTCTCCCCCAGCATATCTAAAAGTTAACCCATTAGTCATTTGGCATTCTCACAAAAGGATGTCATCTCAAGCAAAGGGAGAGCGTCACCGTGGGTGATAATACACTCATATCCAGTGATCCATTGAGTACAGATCCGGCTCAATCACCAACTTCTTTTCTTCCTTCGTCTATCATTGTACAGTTCGGCAATAACTCGCTACAGTCACATAGCGAGTTACAGGTCTCCACCTATATTCCCAATGATCCTCCATTTAGACCTTTATTCTCAGTGCCTGATGTTGATCTGACGATGCAAGAGGGTATTGATGATACCTTAACCTCTTCTTTACAAAAGAAGCATGCTCACTCAAGTGAGCGTTCTGACCAGGCCCTTAGGGATCATTTTGACGTTGAAGGTCAATCCTCAATAATTGAGTTGGATGATTTTTCCATCTCTAGTGACCAACATTCAGTCGTTGGGGATGATCATCAACCTGATCAATCGCTGGCACTAGAAGATCAGGTTGACCAACTCCTATGATACCAATCCCAATCCCTGAAAACATGATAGGTTTGCGTTCCCTAGAACACCTAACAAATTAGCTAACATCTCCTTCTCCTCTCTCTGATCAAAAGACTACACACTTACCTAAGAGAGAGGAAACTTCAGTTAATGATGTAGGGACCCAACAACTCATCATGGAGTATATAGGTAGGAGGTCCAAGTTTAGAAGGATGCCAGGGACCAGGATCCTGAGTTTATCAATGACTTGAAAGGTGATAGAGCATGCAAATTTATACCAGGATTTAGTGCTTTCGACAGACTAGCTCACTTAGAAGACCAAGGAGACCGCTCTTTCACTCTATTCTTCACTCCCAGCTTCATGAGCAACACATCTCAAATTTTGAGTACCTGGCTAAGTTCAAAGAGGAGATAGAAGACTGTTGTCGCTGCTCAAAATGCTGCACTTCAAGCCCAACAGCAAAATATTGATGCAGTGACCAAGGCACAAGCAGGCATTTCCACTAGCATGAAGCAGTATATTGAAGGTTCCTCTGCCATCATAGATGAACTTCCCAAGTTCATCAAACAAGGTGAAGAGAAGATTGATCACACCATTAAGTTGGTGTTTGAGTAAGCAAAGGAGCTGGATGCCTTGAAAGAATAGTAGAAGCCCATAAATGGACTTTCTTGGAAGTTGTTGCCATGCTAACAAAGCTACAAACCATCAGAGCTCTGGTTCAAAGTACTTCTCGTAGTTTTGGGAACAAAATTCCTAGCAGCAACTCTATAATGTTGGTGCTAACCTGATGCAGGAGGCACATCTGGTGCTGGTCCTAGTGATTATTCTTCTTCATCTACCCTAAATAATGATAACAAAATGGGGGAGAAAAGTAAGTTAGCTAATAACTCTGTACTTCCTCCCTTTTTTGAACATCCTGAGCAAGATGACAGAGTAATTGGTGCTGAGATTCCTGTTGTGCAAGACAAGATCAAAGAAAATAAGGTCGCTCAGGATAAGCTAATGGTTACAGAGTTTGAGGTCGCTTAAGAAGTGGTGGTATCCATAATTTTTGACAAGGTTGAAGAGGTACAAATGAGACATGTTGATCAAGGAGTGGGCAAGTGATGCATAAGCCCAGATGGAGCTAAACTAAGTGACTTACTTTTCAATAGTTAGTCATGAGAAAAAGAGATGGGAATGGAAGGAGAGCAGAATTTAAGAGGATTCAATTGACAAGGATATGATTTCAACTATCATCTCCAAAAAGAAAAAAGGAAAAGAGATATTGGAGTCCCAAGTGTCAAGTATATCAGGGAGTCCAAAAGCAAAGAAATGAAGGTCACTAAAGAGATTGAGGTTGATGAGGTAAAGAGGCTCGATGCAGAGCTAGAGAGAGAAAAGGAAGAGAAGAAACATATTTTACTCGATGCTGACAAGGAGCTCCACTTATGCTATTTGATCATGAAGCTAGAGTGAATTAGGAGTTGGAGTAGAAAAAGAAAGTTGATGAATAAGCCTCAACTAAGTAAGCCAAAGAGTTAATAGTAAAGGATTAAAGGCTGAAGTTAGAAGGAAAGTAAGCAACAAAACCACCCAAGCCTATAAAGAAACCGGTGAGTGGTAACTGCGATAGAATATTAAATGAGAGGGACAGAAGAATATATGCTCACTGAATGCTAGGGAGATTTAACCCTTCGTTAATAATAAAAGTCCTTCTCAAAAATCCAAAGTCAGGGTCTCGAGTATAACTTCTAACACACACAGGAGATCAGAGAGAAGCAATATCTTTGGATCAAATCTCCAAGCCACATAGAGAAAAATGGAACAAGATAAGACTAGTTGTCAGCCACTCCACCAGCGCTGCAAAGGAAGATGTGTTAAGCGAGATATATCGCTTGTTCAGAAAGATGGTGATATTGAGATTATTGAGAGAAAATAAGATTGCTCTCAATGAAGGGGAACATGAAAGACCAATAAGCCAAGGTACAGCACCAGTCATGTGCAGAGGATGTACACAGTTCCATACACCAGGAAGCTTAACCTAAGTCTCTTTGCTAGTGTTCCAAAGCAAGATGAATTGGAGGTCACTGCACCAAAAACTAGGGTTGTATTTATACAGATGAAAATGGTCGTTTTAAGTTCCAAAGAGAAGCAAAGCTTGAAAAGATAGATCATGATCAGATAATGGTTATTGTAGGTCACCCTTGAACGGATCAAACGGGGTAACAACGCTTGTTAGAGTGCGGAATACTCTAAGAAACGATACGAGTGTTCAAAACACGTTATCTCACCAATAATCCCTTACTTCGAATGTATTCAAACTAGGATGAATCGTACGAACCTAGTGTACTGATCTCAGTTCGTATGAAAGCTTAGAAATAATATTTTCGAACTTTATCTTTATAAGCAGCTAGGTTCGTGCGAACTTAGCTGCTCCTAAGTTCGTACGAACCTATAAGTTCGTACCAGACTTAGTTCTTAGTTCGTACGAACCTACACATATAACATACAAATATTATTTCTAACATATTAATAAACAACATATAACAAAATATTCATTTATTAATTACAAAGACTATTACAAAATAGAAGTTGTTGTCACAAACATGTACCAACAGTTATGTTTCAAAAGGTAGTGGGTCTCCCTGATGACTCTAGGATGAAGAAGGCAGTGAAGGATGAGGCACTTGCCAGACATATGACATACTTACCAGCTGAAGAGAAGTATGATATCATGAGAGAGCTTGAGTAGATAAAGAAAGAAGAGATGGGCTTAGATTCATAATCATCTGTAATAAAATAGGATAGATGTATCTTTCTTTGCTATATGTATAAAAAGTTACATTTGAAAAGCTCTTGAACAAAAGTTGAAAAAGAATCAAAAAAGAAATATTATATGGATCAAATATTTATATAAATTAATTGGTGCTTAATTATAAACACTTAAGGGAAGCTAGTCAAGTTCATGTGATTTCTTCTTATGTATTAAGTTTGTCTAAGAAGTTTTTATCATCATCGTTTATGCTGAGATTGTTGGGTTACTGGTTGCTATCCGTGCCAATCACCGGTTTAACACTCCTTAGAAATGTCAAAGTCAATATGTCGAAGAGGAAGGTCATATTGTTGCTTCTTTAGCAAACAACTCGTTTTACATAGAAAAATTAGGTCTTTCATAAAATGAATTTTATATATTGACACTAGAAAGAGGAAGGTCAAATTGTCGACCACTTAGCTTAGAGCTGGTAAAGGTAGTTGACACATTAAGTGACTCATCGACTAACTGGAGTTGTCTAATGTTAGTATGGTGTTTATTATTTGGTTTAACCAAATAACCCAAACGATCCATTTGTGGTCCGGAGTATTTAGATTGGGTTACTCGAATATGGCCTAGTTTTTGGGGTGGAACTGAATAAGAAAATGGATCAATGGTTCAATTTTGGTTTTGAATATTTTCAATTGGGGCCCACCAGAAACCCAAATAAGCGTCACTTGTCAATACTTATTTTTTATAATCCAATCCGAATAACTAACACATAACTCTAGTTACTTGTATAACTCAATCTAAATACCTCAAATACAAATTCATTTATATAGATAATTCAATATGAATAATTAAAATGTTTTTCATTGATATTTAGGTAATTCATTTATCTCATTAATCTAAATCATAATTTCAAAATCCTTCTATTTGGGTAAATCGAAATCCTACTTTATAACTCGGACTTTTGTTTGGATGGTTTGGATTGGGTGACCTATGTTTTGGATTGGGTCTCGAGTGGATCGAGAGTTCCCCAAAAAAAACTAAATAAATCAAACCGAATAACTCTACTTAACTCGAAACTCAAGCGATTGGACACCCCTAAATATTAGGACATAGATTCCTCATTTATTTTCCATCACATATCAATTTTAGCTTTGCATATCATATAACTAACTTTTGGGTCACTGATCGCTATCTATGTAAGTCACTGGTATAACAGTCTCTAGGAATGACAAAGTCAATATGTAGAATATTATTGGGATACTGGTCGCTGACTAACTTAGTCACGAGAGTAACTTTCATTAGAAATGATGAAGTCAAAACTCCTAAAGTATAAGCTGGGTTGCTGGTCACTAGTCAACCTAGGCACTGCTATTGAAAATAATGACAAGCTCTCATTCAGAAGAAGAAGATCACTGCTAAGTGAATAATCTCAACTATGTGTATTATGTTCCTTGGTCGTTGTTGAAGAATAAAGGATAGTTAGTGAAAGATATCAAGTCAAGTCACTCTACAAGAGCATGTAAGCTCGCAGTAAGAGGGGAAAATTATTACTCCTCCCATGTGTTCAATAATAAAGAATAAAGCATCTACAAGTTAAAACTCGCGAGTGTGAGGTCCCTGATTAATATTGCTGCGACGACCTTCAGAGTAAAAGTGATAGTATGCATGACATCAAACTTAACTGTGATTGGTGGAAAACAAACACATGTAAGAAGCATGATCATAAGAGACCACAAAGTATTCCTTTTTAACCGGTTGTCAGTTAGAAAGAACTCAATCACACAACAATACGTATCGTTCTATTTTCCTAAAAGAGTAAATTATCAAGGTAAAACTCATTCACCCAATATAAGAAAGGTAACCCTTGATTTACGTATTCATGGGAGAACACTCAATGTGCTCTAACAATATGCAACTATCCACGCTTGAAGTACCTCTGCCTAACTATGCAGACTAAATTACATTTGACATACAGATATATTAGAAGTCTATTAAAGAAGATGTTGTTGCTTCAAGTGTCGTTGTCTTCTTAGAATCAATATGTGTCTGTATTTGTAAATTGTGCATGATGTAAGATAGATTGTTGGTTGGTTGTTTAAACAAAAATTTCACTATGCTAAGGACATATTATTTACAGTTGAACTAGAAAAAAGTGATAAATATTCATAAAAAAAGATCATAGAATTTGCCAACAAATAAACAAACAGATAGATCGAAACACAAGACAAGAAATCTTGAAACTTTAAACAAAAACATATCGCCCTTTTTACCAACTTTGAGAAAGATGGTCGGTTTGAATGCACATAGACTCACCACATCATTATTACCAAAAAAATTTATATATGATAAATATATCAGTTAGAGATCTTAAACAATAGGGTAAATTTCCTATGACTAATTTGTAGATACATGTTAGTATAGTACTATTGGTACATATAGTTGCAAAAAGTAAAACTTTTATGAATAGAGATATAATGTTCACGGTATATTTTTGATGTATACATCACAATGTTGTATTCATGCACAAAATACACTACTTTAGTTATATGTATACGTGTGATTTACACATTAAAAGTTGAAGGTGATGTAAAATTGTACAAATCACCTTCCTTGTTGGTATAACCTGCAATTACAACTTGCGAAACGAGTTGAACCTCGTCAAATTTTCTACTTTAAACTTGACTTGAACTTAATTTATTGAATTGGATTATGAGTATGAAAATGTTGCTACAAACCCATATAAGGGCGTTAAGGATGCAACTAATTCAAGTGTTCTATCATATATGTTATTTAGCTCGAAGGGGATTCAAAACACATACTATCGGATTCGAACACATAGAATTCTTGAATTGAACTTGAATCTAGCTAGCTTGTTTGCTTTAATATTTTGAGTTATATGATCGAGCACATAAATCTAAGTGTATTCTCGAGTTCGTACTATGAAATCATGTTCCAGCTTAACTTAAGGTGGATGAGTCTACTCTCTATGCATAGTTAAACTTGAGCTTGTCTCGATTACCTTAAACTATTAATTTATCAATTTATTATATAACTCTTTTTTCATTAAGTTATTATTATTTTTATTAAACTTTCCTTCTGAAGTAATACTCTGCATAAAAGACTTGTACGGTACAACAACTACCTGCATGTCTATTGCAATTTATTGTCGTCCTAAGTCAAACTTGACGAACACATTTCCTAGGTGATTGAATTAATGCTTTCTCAATTTCAATTATTTCCAGTATATTTGCCTTTATGACTTTTAATAAACTTTTATTATATCTCAGATACAAACAATATGTAAATACAAGATACGTACGATATGTTTGAAATCTATAGGATAAATCATTATCAGTATTTATATGAGCAACTTTAAGACAAAATTATGGGACCATGCTATTAAGGTTGAAAAAGACAAGAAACAAAACTATGAATTTTTCTAAGATGTCCTACAAATGAGCTGTGAAAACGAGTACATTTCTATACGCCTGTTTTTATTGTTTCACGAAACTTGAATGAATCTATTTAACTCCAAATTAATAATAATAATAATAATAGAGAAAAGTAGAATAATTATATTTTGTATAGCTTCTTGTATTTATTGGTTCAGTTGTATGTACTTTTAAAATATCCAAAACTAAAATAAGTAAGTGTATTATGTGATTTAATATTATAATGTTGATATTATCTAGTACCATTAATAATAGATCTTACATGTTGAATCTCAGAGTAGTTTTGGTGAAGTAGTTGTAGGCGGTAGATTATAGCTATAATTTTAAGTTTTGAGTTTTTTATGAAAAGCTACTTCTAGTAGTTTTAAAATTTTGAGCTTTTATTAGATTCTAAAGCTACAGTTTGTACATGACAAACAACACTTTTATTTTCATAGGAGCTTTTTATTTAAAAATCAAAAGTTAAAGCTCTTAAAAGCTACATGTCAATCAGTCCCTTAAACTCTCAAAACAAAATTAAAATTACTCATTTACCCCTATTACATTATATATGAATTTATTTGAAATAAGAAAGTCATTATTTCAAAATTACTTCTTTATATATTTGATATTGTCATAATGAGATTAATAACTCTGAATTTAGTCTACCTTGTATTTCTTAATTCTTTTAAAATGTAATTGAGAACTACACAGAAATTTAGAAAATGAGTTACTAGTTTAACATATTAAAATATTGTCTAATAAATTAGAAAAAAATATTATGAATTACTATTTAAAGATGACATATTATTCAACAAAAGTACTATCAGTTGTAACATAAATTGATAAACGAGTTATCACTAAATTACATGAGCAATATGCTAATTTAATTTAACTACATTACATTTATTAACGTAATAATGTAAAAGTTAACATGACCGATTTGTATCGTGTAGAGTTTTTATTTTATTTCCCTCATAATTTTAGTTTATTATTTTTCATTACATAAAAATGTGGAGTATTTAGTAACTTGTACCCAACAACGCAAAACTGCAAATAGTCCTATTCACATGTATATTATATATTACATATAAATATAATAGGAACAATTTTTGATATATATATATTCGTGAAAATAAATAGAAAACTATTAAGAGGTAACTTAGTTAGATATTACAGCTCTGAATTTTGTTATAAACAAGAAAAAAAAAAATGTAGGAAAGAAAATATAGAAAGTGAAAAGGGAAATAAATGCGTATGTCAAAGGGACATGACACAAACGAGATATAACTGAAAGGGACATGGCTAAAAGGTGTAGGGTAAATGGCCCTTCTTGTTCTAAGAATGTCTCCATGAAACAATCATTCTATTTTTCCCTTCAATTTTCACTTCAATTATGCATTTCAATGATAAATGAGTTGTCAAATATGTTATTTCTTTGATATTTCTATATACTTTTGTACGTAAGAATCGAATTATGTGATCTTTTCTCAACACACTTAAAGCAAACATTCTTTATACATTGATTAGCAACTTAAATAAATTTTAAGTCATTAGTCATTTTTATACTAAAACGAAACGATCCAAAAGTCAGGAATAAATGAAATCTCAAACGGGTGGCCAAGTTAACCTTATCAATCGATCATGGTGGTTTTACTTTTTGCATAAAATGGGGAAGTGCCCGAACCCTTGTTGTTAATTCTTGTGAGGGGTAAAGGAGAACTTCTTTGTACATAGTTTTAATTTCATAAAAACTGTTTAAGCAGTAAGAGCACTGAAAGTGAACATGTAGTACGTTTGTTATGCACCACACCATGAGTCAATGCCTGAGTTGTGGTGACGAAATTGTTGCATTGCGGTGAAAATGACAATTGTTTTGTGTTTTTTCTTCTTTTACTTATAACGATGTAATAATAAAAATGACCTGAAAGTCTTATTTAGTGAGTGATGAGTAAGTCATGATTAAATGTATTTTTGATGAATTGAGTGCTGTGTAGATATTGATGTGACTAATGTAGCACCAAGTGGTACTAACGACTCGAGCTCCACTATAAGTGTTTTAAGAAGGTCAAATGTCAAATACCAAAGCCTATGAAAACCTAAGATTATTAAATTTGATAATACCAGTCGGTTAAAAGCGTTTTTATAAGTTAAACATATCTATTTAAATAGGGCTTAGTGTTTGTAAATGCATTTAAGTTTGTCAAAAAAGTTATTGTGTGTATCATACTTTACGGGGCTCTATTAAATGTAATAGAACTGAACTCGTAAAAACACATAATTGTATGTAATATTTTGACGTGGAACTTTGTATAAGTGACACGTGGCCAAATTACATACAATTGTGTGTTTTTACGAGTTGATTACATTTAATAAAGACGTTCAAAGTACTATACACACAATAGCTTTTTTGAAAAAGTTAGATACATTTAAAAACGCATAACCCATTTAAATATGACGGTTACAACTTAGTTTATTAAAGAATAATGATACATATGACTAAATGTGTGCCTAACAACATGATTGGTTAATATTTTTAGATGATTAGAGAACAAAATGAGAGAGAGTAAGTAAAGTTTATGTATCAACTAATATATAAATTAGACATAAATTTAGTTCTATATTTTTATACATATATTACAATATTGTTGCTTTAAGAAACACTTTCGAGATTGTTTGTTTAGGTATTACAATTACAAAGAACTTTTTGGCATTATCAAAGTGTCAAACAACATTTTCTTACCAATAGACACGGTAAATGTTTATCCATAAATTTTGGAATACTAGATACGAAGTAATTGCTTTTACCTTATATATGTAAAGTAACATCAACCACAATAAAGCCTGAAAAGAAAATTTACGGTCTCCAATACATCAAGGGTCAGGTCCACAATAAATTACCTTGAAAACAAGATCTACAGTTTCGATAGTCAAAATAGAACCCTCACATAACATAACAGATATATATATATTCAATTAATAGTTTATATCATGAGATGGTAATGAGAATAGAATAACCAGTAGATCAAAAGTAAAAGAATTGTTTTATAAGTTTTTAATCAAAACATATACTACTTCACTAAACTAATATCAAAAAAATGGAGGGCAGTTTTGTAAATGTGTACGTGGGACGTACACTTCATTTTTAGCGAGTTTTAGTCTATAGTTATTAAGTTACCCAAGTTTAATGTACGAGCTTATGAGGTGTTATGTTCATTCTGTTTTTCTTCAATGGTGGAATTCATACAAAGAACACTCTAGCAAGCCACTGGAGGAATAGAATTACAAGATACAAATTACAAATTAAAACGATAGGACGAGACTTGGCATAGAAGTCCATTCAATGTAATTAATTAATACTGTAGAAATATATAACCAGAAACAACCAAGAATAACGAGATGAACATGAATCTGCACTCGATTAATCAAATCGGTCAAAGACCAAACACAAGATCAAAGTTTAATCTCACTTACAAGAAAAAAACTCTCAATGATATATCACTAACATGTGACAATCATACACACAAGAACAACAAGGATTACAATACGCAAGCCTATAGCCAATTAAAAAAAATACAGATGAACAAATAAGCCACACAGGCTTAGAAGACAACAGATAGAAAAAGATAATAATAATTAAAAAACCTAATTACAAGTATATATACTAAAGAAATCTAAAATAAACATACTTGAACCTTGTACTCTTGAACTTGTCACTTCCGGTGCTTCTTGTATAATCTTCATCATACTCCAAGTCCTTTCAGAAATACCAAATATCAAACTACTAACTTTTATACACTACAAATAATCACAAAGTAAGTCATTGTCATCTTAACCATAAGGGTTAATTCATCAAAAGTGCAACGTACTGACATCAAATCTTCCATATATACAAGCTACCATTTTTATTGTCTAAGTATGTAACAAACTGAACAATTATGTATCAATATATGCAACATGGTAACCGGTTACCGGGACAACAGGTAAGAATGTATAAAAGCTACCCATTTTATTGTCTAGGTATGCAACAAACTGGAAGATTTTGTATCGATGTATGCAACATGGTATCCAGTTACCGGGACAAACGGAGTATGGAAACGGTTTCTTCCGGTTTGTTGCATACCCAGACAATAAAATGGGTAACTTGTATATATAGAACATTTTGTGACAGTACGTTGCACTTTTGATGAATTAACCCTAACCATAATTGTTTCAATTAAGATTGTTACTTCCAACAAATACGAGCATATATTTAGCTTTTTGTACCTATTAGACTAGAGATCCAAAGATACGATCAAGTTTTACATCGTCTTCTAATGTGTCTATTTCAAGCTTCTTTTGTTTGAAAATATAACTATTTCCGTGTCTCCATATCATCCAAAGTTCAAGTTTGAACCACTGTGTCAATGCATTGCTCGTAGATATCTATATATGACTTTATATTCTTTATGGTGTCGACGTAGCCGGTCACTTTTTTAACAGATAAAAAAGTTTTATTCCACTATTGACAGAACTCCATCTATACGTCGATTTCGACTTTCAATGAAGAGACAAGTGACTTAATGTTTCTTGATCGTTGTCACATATCGGGTATCTAGAATTGATAATTGAGAACCAAGAATCTTGGTCATCACTATAGTACCATTTGGGATAGCAAGTGAACCATTTCGTGCAACTCACCAATTTCAGGCCCATACCTTTAGGTTCTAGTCCAGGCTCAAGAAAAAGAAACGGAACCATTTGGCCAAATTACAATCCTCTCTTTTATGTTGAAGTTGGACTTGATTTCTAGCCCATACAAAAGAGGATTATAGCTTGGTAAAACTGATCCACGTACCGATCCAAATTTCTTGCCAAAATAGTGTCAAGTCAATCGGTTGAAATTAATTATGTTTCTATGTGATCCTTTTTAGTGCAATAACCTTCATTAAGCCGAATAACTTCATAAAAAAATTTGTTCACATTTACACTAGAAAGGTTCGTCTTCTATTCGGAATCTTCACTACCATTTAATCATATTCATGATAGATAAACTGCTCGATCAGTTTGAGACTACTTATACCAAGCCCCTCATTTTTCTAAGGCGATATATATAACTTTATCACATCGACATCCTCCAAAAATAAAAATAAAAACAAAAGTTATCCTCGTACCTTTTGACAAGTTTATAAGTTTGGACAAGTCTTGAAAATAGAGAAGTAACTATCTAAATTTGATTTTGGTAAAGTTGAAAGACCACCATAAAGTTTGAGCTAGCTTTCCAAGATGAAAGTTTATTTGAAATTCGTTGATGATTTGGAACCTACTTAACTGTCGCTTTTTTTTTCTTCATGTTTTACCATATCAGAAGGCTTGAGTTAAATACGTGGAAAATGTGATGGTTGACAAATAAGTGTATAAGCCTTTTGTAGTTACCTTCATTTCATTGATGACCTAGATTCTTGTCATTCGTCAAGGACCATTCGCCCATTATTAAAGCATCATCGACAGACTAAACATGTGAAATATTAATGTTGTCTTTGCCTATATTTGTTTTCATAAGAGCCACATTTAAAGCCTCTACGGCTATAATTATAAGAAAAAGTGTTATGAAAACCTTTCTATTTTTTATCTCAAAGTGGGTGGATCGTTGATCAACATCAACCCATTGACCGAATCTAAGCAACGTCTTATCTAAGCGCTTCATTTAGATTCAAAACTCATTTGAGACAAAGTAAAATACAATAAGAAGTCAGTTAATCGAATTAAAAGTAATTTTTGAATATAACTTGAATATTGTTATTTGTTCTCTCTTAACCAATGAGATTATCCATCACTAAAACCCATCGACAATTCACATACCTTTGATGTAAGCAAATTCCCCTTCGCTAACCACCGAAGAGATTACCTTTTAAGGAACCTATATACAATACCTAACAATGAATTTGTACAGACATTCTATTAGACTTATTGTTCTAAAATCTTCTGTGTTGGATTAATGTAAAGTTAGGCCGAAAAAATGAGTTATAAAGGCGCGTCATATTATTTGTTGATCTCATCAGTCATCAGCTTTTGTATGATGATTGCTTAGACTTGTGATTGTCAAATGATGGACAAAATCAATTTGATTAGTTATATTTGAATTAACCAATTATATATGCCAAGTATTGGGCTTTTTTTTTTTTTAAATATTATTTTTCTGTACCTTTATATTATTTCTAGAGATAATTAATAATCCATAGTAAGGAGTCTCTGTCTCTGTCTCTGTATCTATGTTCAACAATGAAAACTTTACTTAGGACGATCAAATTTTACTTAACGAATGTAAAGTTTTTATATCTATAAGACTATATAGAAATATACATGCATATAATAACAATTATCAAGATATCTATATTTAATTATAATGAAGGGAGTACATATTTATTTTACGAGACCACTCGTATATATACACCGGTTTAAAACCTATTACTATTACTTTACTATGATAATAATAAGATGGACATATAATATAAGCATGTACCAACTTATTTGGTAAAGATGTTTGGATGCATTAGTATGGCCTTTTGTTTGAGACAAAAGAACAACCTGTATTACGATGAACACCGAAAGGGTGCTAATCCTTATTAATAATGATTTAAGTTGCATATTAATAATCAAAAATCTTAGATAAATGTATTCAGAATCTTATTTGAATTAATTAATTTGATTTTAATAGTAAAGGTTTTTGTTCCTTAATTATTAATTGAACAAAAGTTAAGAGTTGCTTTGCTTTAATACGTAATTTTGTTTTATTAATATGTTATATATATCCACTATCCAATGAATTGGTTCAAGGTATCTTACATCTTACATGAATATATCAACAATCTCTAAAACACATGATATGACTTTGCATTGAATAAATATAAATATAATAAATAACAAAGGTGGGTGAAATATGAGTCACCAATGGATGGCAAAAATTGTAATTAAACACATGTAAGGTTTCCAAAAATTGCATCAATCAACTATAAATACATGATGCTTGCAACAATTATATGGTAAAGTCAAACACACCTCTGTTTCTTTCCCTTTATTGAAGCTGTTGTCTTGCTGTAAGTTCCTTTCTAGCTTGCTTTCTGTCAAACACATTTATAAGTTATATCTATAGATTTCATTCAAACTAATTACATGACATTTTTGTGTTTGATATTATAATTGAATAGATAGATAGATTGCTTTATCTGATTGAAATGGATCATCGCAAGGATTACGAGGTATGCTTTATTTTTCAATCTATGGAAGCTGCTTGTTTTCTGTGTATGTATATTTTCATGTATTGTTATTTTATTTAAAGAAATATTAAGGGGTTTTTTTTTATTTGTATAAACCAGAATAAGTGGCAAATTGTTAAATTTGTCTATGAACATCGCAACCTTCACAGTTTTTATAATTATCTTGATTATTTATTGGTTATTTGGGGTGTGACGGTATCCGTATTGCCATCAATTGGGACACGAGTGTAGTCTTCACAAGAATTTCAAGTTCAAATTACATATCTTCTCCAACATACTTGTTGGAAGTTATTGATTGTCAATCTATGCCCTCTCAAATCATTTTTGTGTAATTTAAACAGTTAATCAATAATGAAACCAATAGTAGATTAACATTTTCTGTTTCTGGGATGAAACAATAATTGGCTATGGACTAACACTTAATGTATCATTCTGATTTTAATTACAAAGCAACAAATCTTTACATGAATGTTCAGGAATTGGATAGTACTATTTCATTAAATGTAGTACTCAGTAATATTTTGTTCAAAATGGTGTACGTAGAAAAATGCACCATGGATGTCGGTGCCACAATTCGGGGACTGGGACCAAAAGGGACCACTCCCAGACTACTCTTTGGATTTCTCAAAAATAAGAGAAATGAGGAAACAGAACAAAAGAGATACATCAAGGGCTAGTGTTGGTAATGAAGAAGAATTTGTCTCTTCTAACACTGCAAAACTCAATACAACCAATAACAGCGCTCCCCATCATAGTTACCAAGAGGATCACCACTCTCCAACTGTGAGCACCACCTTCATTCTCATATCTCATCGCTGTTTTAGTATTATCTTTACTTGTATCCCAATATGATAGTCTGTTTTAGTTCAAAGTTACCAATTTCCAGTTGGATGAAAATACTAATAGCTGTATTTATGGTGTACCATAAATATTAATATTATCATCTTATAAACTTTTTAGTGCTAAAATCATTAGTTTCTAAAACAATGCCAAATACTATAGGTGGTTAAATGGGCGGGCGGGTCGGTTTGGACTTTGGGTACTCGGGTTAAAACAGGTGGAGGTCCAAACGGGCCATTTTTGAAAAGTATAAAATAATTATATGTAAATTGGCCCAAACTACTAGCAGTGGTGCACTGCATTCTCTACCACAACCATTTAGCAGCAGAATTGCAATTTTACCAAAATCAGTTACACCTAGCTGGAGATCGAGCTGACTTGTCAATGCTAAATTTTGTATCTAGTAAAAATTAATCCTCAAGTCGATAGGATCAAAGTTGGAGGTCTAGTTGCTATCAGTAAGAATAGAAAATTGCTAAGACACACTCAGCTATCCCTTGGATAATAAGGCAGGCAGCTGGTGGTGGGACATCAATGCCATTGGAGTATATATAGGATTCATGGTTTACATTTTTTTTGTCAAGATTTGTTTGTCTAGCACATGACAACTTTGGCTCATGTTGTTGAAAAATCGATGGCTAGACATCTTTGTCACTTAGGAAACATCAAATAATCTAAACGTAACCACATAAAGTCAAGACCTTAAGATTTAAGATGATTTATTAGCACCAATCTTTTTAATGTTCATTTTTTCCCCATGACAATAAAATGCATAAGAATCGAGTTAAAGTCCGATTTATCTTCAGATGTAGCATTTTAATACCAGTCAGATAGTACCCATGGGACAAGGTTTTTATTTTTTTCCTCACATATTAAAAGTTTAGGGATAATGCCTTGGTTATACAGAAGCCATGTGCAACCATGTTCTCATACAATAATACAGGGTTGGCATGGGATGTTTTTAATTTTGTATAACCTTTTTTGAATATTTGAATGCATATTTCTTGGTTCCCTATCCAATACTAATTATTGTAGTACATGAAGTGGAATTTGTCTACCCAATGATCAAAGAATCATTTCTATTAATTTAGTTCAGAATGTTTTGTATTTTGTCCATGTTTGCAGAGACCCGAACTTAATCAGTTCCATTATTTTGTAAATTCTAGTGATTATAATCTTTATATGAGTTGCGAACCTCGCTTAGTTAAAAAGATGTATTTGATTATTTCATGTATTAGAATTGCGCATTAAACCTTTAAGACAAGTTTGTATTTTATCTTTTATATGGATTTTTAGGATAGATAAATAGTTTAAATAGTCACTGATAGTTCATTAAAAGTCTTAATTTTAGCTGATATTAGATGATCTAAAAATGTTATTGTATTGTCGATACAGGCGAGAAGAAGCATTATGAGCTACTTCAATTGCTGTGTGAAAGGCTGATGTTTGATGGGAAAAAAATCTTTTATTTGCTTTCTAGTTGAAACTCTCACCAATCATATGTTGTTTATCCAATCTTGTAATCCTTTTCTTCATCACTTTGTCAATGAAACAAAGGCATTTTGTGCATTTGTCACACAAGTACATGTAACCTCATCAGTATTTATTTATTTACTTCAAATAATATTAACAAAATCAACCAACCAATTGATGTAAAAAAGTTGTCACTAGATAAGCTATATATTTTGTTGGATACTATTATAGGATGTCTGTGATATGTGTATGCATTTTTCTATTCAGTCTCGTGGATACTTAATTAGGATATGCTATAAATTTGCTGACCATTTCACAGGACTGAAAATACCACCTCTGCACTATGGCAGTTGAATACCATAAGACAATAATTTATTATTCTGCTGAAGTGTTCTAGCTAATTAGAATACAGCCATTGTTGTCAATCTCCATTACATTACATAAAGATAAAAGTTAGCTTTCCAATGTTCCGTAAATCCTCCAACGTCTGATCACATTTTGATACCAAAAAGATTTGTTTATTGTTGTCACATGGGACCAAGTTACTCTCCCTACATCTATCAGGCATTTTATTTGTCTCATGGATGATAGAGGTGGCAAATTCACTAAATTTAATTATCAACGAGATGATTCAAGTTATGATTTATCCAACTGGTCAAATGGGTAATATAACAAAAATGTAGCATACAAAGGAAATGGATCAAAAGGGCCTAACAAAAATCCAGTATACAAATGAAATGGATCAAAAGGGCTGAACGGGTCAGGTAGGTTGTCCCCAAAAGTGTACTTTAATTACGTTAAACCTCTTAAATCAATGTATTAAAAAAGTTAGATTACTATTCAAATAATATAACTTCTGTAATCATATTTGAAATGCTAAATATTTACTTAAAGTTTTAAAATACTAGGACACAGAGTTTTGCAATTGTAACCTACCTGACCCGTTTGAAAACAATTATTTAATCAGCATATTTGCAGCCTCCACTATCAGTGAACCTAGCAAAGACTAAAGCATAGTGAACCAAGTTCTTAGACGAATTCAAAACCTCAATCCCCATTAAAAAAAAGAATTATCAGTGAACCTACTACATGTAGTTTAAACTCAACTTCTTTCCTTCATTTTATTCATATAGTTATAGTTATCAGCTTAGTTTTGTGAAACTTGATGTCTTGCATGATCGTTCCATTTTCCTACAAGCAGGTACTATCATCTTAATTTTAGGCCCTCTTAATTAAGCTGACAACTTAAATGATTTGCAACCATGCCTACTAGGCATGTTTAGAACCATCTTTTCTTGAGTGTAGTGGTTCAAACCAAGAAGAAGATTTTTGTGAGAAAGGAGATAAGTCAATAAGAAAGGGATAAACCTCTTGGAGATAAGTCAATAAGAAAGGGATAAACGTCTTTCTCATTTTTTTTTCTCATTTCTCTATATCTCTCTTCCCTCATCATTTTTCTCCAGCCTCCATTTTTTATCTTCCCCATCATTTTTTACTTTTCTTTTTAAAACTTTTATTTTTGTTTTTTTCTAATTTCCTTTTTCTTTTTTCTTTTTTCATTTTTTCGTTTTTTCTTTTACTTTTTATTGGTTTTTTCATTTTCTCTTTTATTTTTTTTTTCATTTTTTTACGTTTTCAATACAGTTTTTAACTCAATACAGTTTTTAACAAAATAATTTTTTGTTGGATTCTATTTTTGTAATATACGTTATATATTTACCTAATTTAACGTTATGATAAACTAGAATTTGAAACACTAAAGTTTATAACTACAATGCATCGTAAAGGTATAAGTTATTGCATCATATTCTATAACTATGATGCACTTAGACTTATATGATTATGATTTTTGTATATTTAGTAGTTAGAATGTCATATATTATAATAACCGAAAAACAAAAAAAAAAATGAAAAAAAATATGAGAAAAACCATTTTAAATGAAAAAAAATAAAAAAATAAAAAACGAGAAAAAATGAAAATAAATAAATAAATAAACGAAATATATATATATATAAAGGTTGAGAAATAAGGATGAATGAAAATGTAGAGAAATGGAGAGGGAATGGAGAGGACACTTATTCCTTCCTCGTTGACTTCTCCCACTTCCTGCAAAAATATCATTCTCTCATAAACTACATTTTTTTTCTTAAGAGAAAGACAAATTTTATTAACACAAATTATAACATACATGCTCAAGTCTTATTTGCATAATTTGATCACATTTGTCCCAACATGTCCCTCTACAAATACCCAAAATAATAAGATACTTATTGATATAACGATTTCAAGGTGAACTTTCAACTATAAGATTATGGTTTCAAACACTATAGATGTGACAAATATATTTGTCATAGTTGTGTATGGGTACTTGGCCTGGAATTTATATATCTACATTAACCGTAAGACACCTTGTAAGCTTTTGATAATTGGCTACTAATCACTTGTTAACATATAGTCTTAGTTTTAGTCCATTTTAGGTGGTAGCCCACTTCGATAGTGTCATTTGGCAACTGCGGGTCTCCAATGGTCCAATTCACATATGCCAGCTACAAATTAGGACTTCACACTTAGAAAATTTGTTGCTGGCATATGATGGGAAGAAAAGTACATTTGCTACCGGGGCATTGCCTTTTGATTCGAAAGAGTTTGTTGTTAACCTCACCGAGCAGAATGGGTAAAATTGAGCGACCAACTTTGATTAAGTAACCATGTACCCCACCAGTTTTGAATGAGTGACCAGCATCCAGATTTGAGTGAGTGACTAGTGACCAGATATGAGTGAGTGACCAGATACTAGTGACCAGGTTTGAGTGAGTGACTAGATACCATTTATGAATGATTGACCAGAGACCAGAGACTAGGCTTAAGTGAGTGACCAGACACATTATGAGTGAGTGACCATAGACCAACGACCATCTTTGAGTGAGTAACCCTCTACGACCAGCTTTGACTGAGTTACCAACGACTATCTTTGCGTGAGTTACCAGCAACCAACGATTCTCAGTGATATCTATGCCCATTAAGGAAGAGCATATTATTTCAAGTGACGAAAAATAAAATTCTACTTATTCATTAAGGCGTTTCATCAAACACTTGATATGCATATAAAACTAAACATTGTTTACATGAATTGAAATTAGACATTTCATCAAAGAAGAAGAATAAGAACGTACTGTAAAAAATATATACTATAACCAAAAAAGTAAATCAGTAGAAATTATACAAATCATAAAAAAGTAACCAACAAAACAAATCAGTAGAGATTATAAGATTAAAATCAACACTTACTCATTTATAAAACAAGATTGTAGAGGATTTTTGTAAATCCTCTTATTCTCTATTTCAATAAACAATTTGGAGAGATTCATGAATTTGAAGATGGAGATGTAAATGGAGATGAAATTTGAGAAGAAAAAAATGGATGTGAAAAGATCTGATGAAGAAGAAAGATAAAGAGTAATTTTGGGTGGTGGATTAAACCAATAAGAGTATAGGTGGTCTGCAAACTAAATTGCATGCTTTCAAGAAAATGAGCGGACTTTTTTAAAAACATATTTTAAATATGTTTAAAATTAAAATATTTTAGAATTACAATATTAGTAGGGCATCAGCACATATACAATCAACAACGCTTAAAACATCAGTTCACACGTTTTAGCGTTGAATCAGCAAGCGTTTCAAAAACAAAAATCATTTTTCATGACAAACAGGTTATTATCTATTACAGATTTTGAAGAACTTCCTTGTGAACTACATTATTGGTCGTATTGCTAACATTTTATGAGTCCTTCATTCGTTTAACCTATGTATCCATTTTAACACTTTCAAATCATCACCTAATATCCATTTTATAAAAATCATATTCTTATTACAAAAGTCATACATCTAGGTACTCATTTAAATGTTTATTTCATTTGAACAGATTCTGCCAATTTTTGACCTTTTTTGTGGTATCATTTTGACTAGTCAAACGGACTTATTTTGTTATGAAATTTTTATCATACATTCCTACACGTGTTAGGTTTAAATAAAAGTAAGATTCATAATTTTTGGATATGTATAAGGGGTTCAAAACTATTTATTAGTACACAAAGGTACATCAACTATTTTTCTGGATAGTTGTTGAGAAAATCATTTTTTTACTGAGTTAGACTTATCTTCACAAAACTTTCTCATACTACTTTTAAAGATAAGACAAAATGTAACCTTTAGGAAAAAGATTCATCTATTTTGGATCTGTGGATAAAAAGTTATGGTCTCTAAAAGCAGGGTCAAATTCTGTCTCCTGAAGACAGATTAGACACATGTTCTTATAAAATAGAATTGAGATATAAAAACTTGTCAAAATTACATGAGACCACTTGGGTTGGAAACCTAAATTCTTAAAATTAATTTTAGGCTCAAGAATCACTCAATTTGGTTATGTGATGTCCGAGTTATGATGTTTCAAATTCGTCCAAAGTTTTTGTCAGTAAGTTTTCTTTGAGTTTTGAGTTTGTTTAGTTCTTTTTATTGGTTAAATTTGCTAGTTAATGTTTTTAAAAGACAAAGTAACTAGTTTAAAAGTATATTTTAGTATAAGTAAACATTCTTAGCATGAACACATATTTAAAGTTAAATACTAGAAGAAAGTCTCCTTACAAAGCTTTAAGATGGATTTTTGAGCCAGAGAAGAACTTGATCTCCTTTGTGAATGATTCCTAGCTTCAATCCTTGTGTTTAACTTAGATTACCCATGGGAATGTAGTGGTGTTATGATTTGTAGGTGTTTGTATGTTAAAAGTGTATTAAATCAAGGTTTGGAAGTGGTGGTTTGAGGTGGTTTATGGTGGTGTGTTTGGAAAAGAAAAGGAGGATGAAGATATGATAAAAACGATTTTGAGAGGAAGGTAGAGAGAGTTTTTGTGCAGAATTTTTGTGGAGTGTGTGTTTACTTTGGCTAGCTATAACACTTAGTCAAGATCTCAAAGGATGTCAAGCATGGGAGGGAGTAAGGTGATGATTGGTATGGTGGTGTGCAAGAAAGTCAAGGGGAGGGGGAGGGCCCTTTGGTGGTTGATTTTTGGGGAGAGGGGGGAGGCATGGCCTCATTGACTTTTGTTAATTCTTGCCTAGGTAGTATAAGTCATGAAGCACTAATCTTGATTTATTAAGTGCTAATTATGTGATTCGGTTTAATTAGAGGTAGTTAGAGGTAATCAAGAGTAATTCATAGTGACTTAAATAATTATAAGTCATTTCGATATCATACGTATGTTTCTGACAATTCGTTTATTATAATTCGTGAAATCTCTACGTTTTTGCGTTAATTGAATTCGTATATTCGTTGATTCAATTATTCTAAATGTTATGCCATAACATAGCATAATAATAGTAAACAACTACTAGTTAATTATAATAATATTAAAGTATTTACTGTTACCTCGTTCGATTACTTACATACTTCAATTTGTCGTTGCACGACTTTTAGTTCATACGAACGTTTATTGATTATCAAAGGTTGTTATGCTTATATATTATGAATAGATTTACGTTATTTATGAAAATTGATCACCAACGTTCTGAGTGTCGGTCTCTACCGATTGTTTGTGCAATTCTCAATGATTACTAATGCATCATGCATTAAAATAATGTGCATCTCAATATGCAACCGTGGGCTTTGTGCTAGACTTAATTTGATGAAAACGAATTCACATTAATTAAGTAGGGAATTAACCTAATATGCACGTAAGATGATGTACGAAATTTACCGTAATTTGAGGGTTGTCACAATTGTCAACATCGTGGGATTCCATAGTAAAACCTGAAATAGGATATAGATACCTCATTCAAACAAAAATTCGTGAACATAAACTTTAGGATAATAAAAATGAATAAAACATATATTTTTACTACTCATAAACATATAATTGTAAATAGAAATGGATATTTAGTTGCATTCCTTTGCTTATGAAGTATGCCATTGGATAGGTATTCTCTACATTCATTCCATACATGATCCGGTCTTGAGAGAGTATTCGACACTAACAACATAACAAATAACGATCGCATATATTGACTGGAAGCCCACTAACTTGCTTCAATAATTGCTTCAATGTACTCTTTGTCATCATCTAAAATCCCAATCTCATAACAGGCATCCTTGAATGTAGTATAAACTTTGCCTCTGACCGTCCTAATATCTTCAAAACATGTTGGGCCTCTTACTTTATTTAGCAAGCATCAAAGATAATAAGCTTCTCCGGTTGAAGGAGGTACGTGATGTATTCTGCCAATTAACTGCTATGTCTATACAATTATACCTGGACGTAAAATCGTGACTGCAAAGTCGAACCCATAATGAAACCGAAAATCATCAAATGGACTTCCGACCTTAATCCTTTCTTAGTCGAATTTATCTCTACCACCTAAAACGAGTTCTAGGGTTTGTTTATGAATGCAGGAAACAAAGAATTCATAATCAATTTGAAGTTGACTTCTTACCGTAAAATTCAAACACGTTTGGCCCAGGGATTTCGTTTATATGATCAAAGATTGTGCATATGGTCCCTCATCTTAATTTCTTTTATCACGTCTATCTCTTTCACATTCAAAATAATTATTATCACTATAGACATCTCATATTTTGCTATTTAAAATAAAATAAACCAGCAATCATAATACTAATAATCAATCTAAGTTATTGAGATTAATTCTCATCTGATCATTTAAATTCATAAAAACACATGAGAAGTCGACAATACACGGGCATGTAAAAGTTCTAGACACAGTTACTTAGTTATAGACAATATGATTTACCGTAGGGTCACTTAATTAGTTACTGCTACCCACGAGAAGGATACTTGGAGATTCGCCACATGCGCATAGTATCAACTCACGAAATTGACGTATTACCTTAATGCCTCTTTGCCTAACAACGCGTGTGGTTGGTATTTCCCATCTACTTATTCCGACTAGTAGGCTTCCCCTACTAAATCATTCGAGACTCTTGAATTACTCATTTATCAGTTGATTGTGAACTAAAGTACCCTATAAAAATTACGATAAAACCATAAATGGATAAGTCGAGAGGCATGTATTTAGGACTTGTATTTAATTTTTTACCATGCTATTTGCTTGCACCGCTAATATGTTGAATGTTAATAAGGTTTTTGCGTATTTAGTATTTATTTTGATTAGTTATGCATGACTATTTTTACTAACGAGATAAAGACGTTTTGTTGAATGATTGATTTTTGTTGGTGTTTGATGTTAGAACTCATTATGGTTACTCGGCTTTAATAGCCAACGCTTGTTTTCTATAGTGGATTGTGCATTCACAGATTAGAGAACTATGAAAATGGTGACGAGGGTAATTAGGCTTACTCAAAATATTCGCTCTTAGCTCGTTAGTGGAATACTTTTATGAGGAAATAATACCGTATATGATTTTATATTAAACTGTGGTTGGTTAGTTTATTTATTGGGAGGATGATTTTAGTATTGCTTTGTTATTTAAAGAATTTCTTTTGTTTTAAATTCAATATGTTACGCCATCAATACTATACAATGAAATACTTGGGCAACACTTTTAGTTTTAAGTAATTAAAATTATCTATACAATACTTTTTAGCTGTATATGTGTAATTAAAAGGAGTTTAGTCATTATAATTAATTTCATAAATTTAGAGGTGACAATATAATTTAAAACACTTATATGAATAATATTAATATAAAATTCAATAAATCACATATACATTTATTTATAATTAAACAATTAAAAAAAACAGTTTATACATACTTGCTCCGGTTAATTCATAAACTACACAATCATATTTGTATATAAAAAAACACTTTATACATACTTTATTATATATGTTTCTGAAAATTATTACGATAATATAAAGTATAAATGACATTTACACAAATGAAAAAAGTATTAGATTTAATAACCACATAGATAAGCTAAGTATAGAATCAATCAACCATTTTCACTAATGTTGTCTATTATTGTCAATCAGTCAAAAATCTCACATATTTACTCATTACACATAACATATACACATAGTCTTCAGATAAGTGTATGATGATGGCTTGATTGTTTCAACAAATATTCTTAAAGTAGTATAATTATCGAAGAGAAAATAATTATCAGAATTGTGAAGTAGATATGCAATAAGATTTTGTTAAAAATAACCGTAAGAACTATGTTTAAAAGTGTAACCGTCATAAAAAGTCGTCAATTAATAAAAAAAATCACTAATCTTTAGAAATCATCAATCACATATAGTTCGATAGTAAACTTTAATAAATTAAATTAGTTATATAACCGTAATTTACTAACCAACCATGAATTAAACCTAGCATGTTTAGCAAAATCCAGAAAATAATCAAATTAAAATTCCATTTTGATTGTCAAAAATCAAATACGGAGTATAATAATTGTTGGAAGTTGAAAGTTGAGACAACGGTTGGCCCATCGGGGATTACCGCTATTTCTACTATTGGTTTGTTTGGTTTTAAAATTCAAAATTTCATGCAACCAATCAAATCACCACACCGCACTATTATTCAGCTCATTCAAATCACAAGAAAACCACATCCCCAGACTCAGTTCAAAAAGAAATCAGATTCCACGGAAGAAACAGAAACATTAGTAATGGCGGATAAAGATTATGATGATAATTCAGTTTTGTGCGTTTTAGGTTCGAAACTTGTTCCAACAGGTCTTACGGAATATAAATCCTCAGGTTTCTTCTTTGATCTTCATTTCCTTTTAGTTTAATTTCAAAGAACTTGTTTAGTATCTTTTAAATGTTTACTTTTGTAAGTCTTACAAGTTATTAGGGTTGAGCCAAGAAATCTTAATTTCGAAATTAGGGAAAAAACATGGTCATTTCAAATTTCTGCAAAGTATTACTACTTTTTGACTTCTATTGGAAAATGGTGTATTTATATGTATATATATACATACACACATATAGTGTATGGCTGCCTGTAATTAGCCCTAGCGGTTATGCTTTCTTTTCATATTTACTTCTCTAAAATAAATTTATTTTCACAGTTCAAAGATGATTATTCAGACAATTTTATATTTAATTGCAAATATACACATTTTTGTTTTTATTATTTTTATGAAATTTTCAAGAAAGGGACAGTGATTTGGGAATGTAAGCTCCGTTGAGGTGTTAATTTCACAATTCGTTCAAATGAAGTACTAACTAACATACTAATGTTAAAATTCTTTAGTCTTTTAATAATTGTCATAGCTTTTATAATTTACCATTCTAATGTCATATAATGAACAGCATTAAGCAGTTAATTAATTCGATTGTATTTAACAGTTTGTGTGTGATGCTTATTAAAAGAAAGATAATGATATATACCAATTGCTTTTATTGTGTGAATCAGATAAAGTTGTTAAGTTCATAAATGTCGGTGTTGATGAAATGCAAAATGATAGAGATTCCAGTATAAATGTCATGCAAGATCAAGCTTTTGAAGGAGGGGATATTTTGAGGACCAATGAAATCATACTTGACTGTGGTAGTTTGTCATCTTTGTACCAGTCAGCGCGGTTTGGAAACTTTTGTTACCACTTTGATGATTTGTCTTGTGGAGACTACTTGGTTGACCTTCATTTTGCTGAAATCATATATACAAATGGCCCTGTAGGAATTAGAGTGTTTGATGTATTTGCACAAAATGAGCTGGTATATTAGTTATTCCCAAAAACTTCTTAATGAGGTGGCAATATCGACCCACTTATTTATGCACGGGTCTATTTGGGCCAAGTATTATATCTATGAGTCAAATGGGCCGTCAAGAATTTAGCTAAAAGGAAATAGGTCAAAAGTCGATTCAAGCAAATTTCTAACCCATACTACTTTCGTAATTCTTAACAGCTTTATGCAAAGATGTTAATTTATATTTTTATAATACTGCTTCGTAATCATATTTAACACTCTAAGAATTTGTAAAAAGTTTGGACATACAGTGTTTTGGGTCAGCCCAACGTGTCTTGACTCGCGACCCAGATCGTCTGACCTGGGCAATTTGCCACCTTAACCTCTTTGATATTGTTGATGTGAGAATAGTGACAGTGATTTTTCTTCACACAGCGCACAAGTTTTAAAAATTGAGTAATACGTGGAAAATTAACAGGTTGTGTCAGAGCTTGATGTGTATTCGTATGTTGGTGCTAATAGGCCACTGAAGTTGATGGATATTAGAGTCACTGTAGGGATAGATGGAGTCTTAACAATAAAGTTTAAAGGTGTTCACGGAACACCACTTATTAATGGGATCTGTATCAAAGAAGCACCGAAAGGATCTGATACTGTGCAGTTTAACAGTATCAGAACGAAGTACATTTCAAAGTATGAGAAGAAGATAGAAGAGCTAACTACTCGCTGCCAAATGAAGACAAATGAATGTTATGAGGCATGGATGGCACTTACATCTTTAAATAAGCAACTTGAAAAAGTTAATATGGAACTTGACAAAAAGTCCTTTGACAATCACTGTCTAGGTAAGGTCAAGTTCATGTCATTTCTAAGATATGGAGTACAAATATTCAAATACTATAATATCAAAGTTTATTATCTGTGTAGTTCAAGCTGTGGGTCTACAAGCAAGCAAGTTGAAAGATGCTATAAGTATGCATGATCGCGAGAAGAAATATTGGGTGATAGCCATGAACGAACTAGAAAAGAACATCAAGGTTTATTTGAAATCCTTTTTATTTTTATTTTTATTTTTCCATAAGTATTTTGGTATTAGTTGCAGTAGCAAAATGGGCGGTCGACCCAAAACATGTTTTACCAAAACATCTTTTGTCCAAAGTTTTTACAAATTTACAATACAAGTGTCAAATATGAGTACAAACATTATATTATGTTTATAGAAATAAAATATTTCGCATTATACAGTTTATGCATAAAAATACACTTCAGGCAACTTTTGACCCCCTCGGCCAATTTGATCTATTTCCTACTAAGCTAATTTTTTTTTACCCGATTGACCTGTTAAAGAAATAACATAACCTATATTCACTCGTTTCTAAGTAAATGAACTTAATTTAAATGAACTTCATTGTGATTTATATGCAGATCATGAAGCAGGAACAAACCAAGCTCTCTATTGAAGCGCATGAATGTGCTAGCTTGATTCCAGATATGGATAAAATGATTTCTGCAATTCAAAAACAAGGTGAATTGAACTGATAACTTAACTGCAGTTTGTATATGAATTTATCTTATTCTAGTAAATGAATTGCAGTTACACAGTTCGAAGATCTTAAGCAGAAGTACAATAAGGAGTTGGTGAGGAGGAGAAAACTCTACAACCAAGTACAAGAAGCCAAAGGCAATTTCCCTTTTATCTTTGGCATACAAGATAATGATTATCATTGACTGTCACTGATATTATTTGTCTGATTTATAGCTGAAGCTTGACCATTTTTGTATCAGGAAACATTAGAGTGTTCTGTAGGTGTCGACCACTAGATAAACATGAAGTTTCTGCCGGGCATGCCGTGGTTGTAGACTTCAGTGCTAGCAAAGATGGAGATATTGGAATAGTTACGGGTGGTTCAACAAAAAAGTTGTACAAATTTGATCGTATTTATACCCCAAATGATGATCAAGGTATCCAGAACCAGTCTATTCTTCTGTGCTACAGATTCCTTTGTTACACGCACAAGCATATTTTTTAGTCATGTAGTTATTTGTGAAAGGTATCATTTACATCATGCACAATAGGTGCTTTTTATAATACTAGAGATAGAAAATGGGTGGGTAAGGTGGGTTGGTAGCTGGTCAAAAATGGTAATTTGTGTCCAGTTCAATACAGTCCAGGTTGACCTGAAACATGTTATCCCAATTTGAAAACAATTAGTTTATCATACATAAACTAGTAGGTAACCCGCGCAAAGCAGCGGATAGTTATAAGTGGGTGAACATTCCTCAATTCAAGTACAATACTTTTCTGTTGACTCGATTCGAACAGTCTTTTCTAATACCTAATTTTAGAATATCTATTATATACTGGATATAAAACAAGTAGTTTGTTATTGATTAGTTTCAATTATGTATTTAACATATATTATTCATGTGTTGTAAATTAATTGGAAGGTTGATTTTATATATTTAGAAACCATTTTTAATTATGGATTGTGTAATAAGTATTTGAGGGACATGGAAGAAAATTTCCCATATTGATATTTTAAAGCTTTAAGCCAAAAGGCTAGATAAGTTATAATAGTGTATAGATTATAGCACCTCAATAGCAATATAATTTATAATTTACAACACTTAGGAGGTTCTATGCATTAAATCACACTTTGGAAACTTTCAACCTTTTTAATCCATCTGCCTCGTTCCCTTTTTAGCAATTTTTGTATTATCTTAACCGTTTGAACCAAAAGAGATTAAACATAACATGAAATTGACCCATCTATAATCAAAAGTGTTGAGTTGCCACCTCTAGAAGTACCGTCATTTATCCTTTTTCACTTCTATTTCCTATTGGTTCTCTCAAAAACTGGACCATGTCGTGAGTTGATAATTTGAACTCAGACCGGGTATCAAAAAACTTTTGCTCATTAGCGTTTTGTATGCTGTTTTAGTTGATGTGTTTGCAGATGCCTCACCTATGGTGATCTCTGTGTTGGATGGATACAATGTTTGTATATTTGCTTATGGGCAAACAGGGACAGGAAAGACTTTCACAATGCAGGGTACCGAGCAGAATCGCGGAGTCAACTATAGAACGTTGGAGGCATTGTTTACTACAGTTGAGGGAAGGAAAGATACTTTCAGCTTTGATGTTTCACTCAGTGTGTTAGAAGTGTATAATGAGCAAATCAGAGATTTGCTTGCTACCTCACGAACATCAAAGAAGTAAGTTAGACTTCATTTACTCAATCCTTTTACTAAAATAAACTCGTTTTAATATGCTTTTCTTCTCATCAAAAGACCTAATAATGTTTTGTGCAAAAAGTTACAATATCATATCGTAAAAGTTTGTTCTAGGAAAAATCAGTAAAAATTAATATTTCTTTGGTAGACAATATTATTCAAGTTTTTATTTTTGTAAAGACAAAATAATGTCCACCAGAGTCCTGTTTTGGCAAGTATTTTAGATATATCTAACTTATCGGCTCAATGTTAACAAAATTTGATTGGTTCGTAAGGTAGTAAATTACTGTATATATTTTCAAACATCTTAAAATAAAAGTTAAATCATTTTATCATCATTATAATCATCATTTATGTTTTGAGGCTTATAATTTCGAAAACTACATTTTAGTACCTAAGTTGACCGGTGCCATGTCAGCATCCAACCCGTCAGAACCACTACAGGACCCAACCGGACAACTGTACCCAAAACATTGAGTTTTAAAGTACTGTCCCCAGAAATGGAAATTAAATTGAAGTAAATATTTTCTTTTGCGCAACTTGTCCTTTACTAACTCAAGGAGTTGCATTATTTCTATGTATACAAACTAATAGAACATTTAGTAGATTAATCGTCTCCAATTTTGTTTCATACTGCAGACTGGAAGTTAGGCAAGCTAGTGAAGGCGCTCATCATGTACCGGGGATTGTGGAAGCTAAGGTTGAAAACATTAGTGAGCTCTGGAATGCTCTCCAGTCTGGTAGCAATGTGAGGGCTGTAGGTTCAAACAATGTCAATGAGCATAGTAGCAGATCTCATTGGTAACTTCCTAAAACATTCGGTCCATTTAACATTTTCATTTTATAGGTCCTATTTGGATATGGGACCCACAATATGAGAAGCACTACAATGAAGGAAAATGATTAAAACAATTTCAGATCTTCTCAAATACTATGTGTACTGCCCTTTTAACAATATCATAGACATACTCCCATTTATATAATGTGAAGAGAATGGAAATGTGATCGTGCTTCTCATTTTGGCCAAAAGAGAAATGAAGTTGCAACCCAGGGAATGAAAAATGGAAATAGAGAATGGAGGAATATGGTCTATATACAATGACATCATATATTTCCTTGAAAAAATATGTTTTTTTTTTCTTTTTCTTTTCAGTATGATTTGCATAACGGTAAAAGCAAAGAATCTGATAAATGGTGAATGCACCAAGAGCAAGCTTTGGCTCGTCGACTTAGCAGGAAGTGAAAGGTTGGCAAAAACTGATGTTCAAGGAGACCGCCTCAAGGAAGCTCAAAACATCAACAGATCTCTTTCTGCACTTGGGGATGTCATATCTGCTTTGGCTTCAAAAAGCAGTCATATACCATACAGGTTAATTTTTGTATGTTAGTTTTAGAATTATAAGATGGTAAACAATTACTTTTCATATATCATTACCTTATTTAAAAAAATATATTGCAGGAATTCCAAGCTGACACATCTGCTTCAAGATTCTCTTGGTAAGCCTTATGAATAAGATTTGTACTTGGTGAAAAACTGGATGTACTTGAAAGAATGAGTAGATAGTATATTGATGTTAGTGTGACTATATATCTAGTGTTCTGTCCTTAACATGAAAACCTCAGAGTTTGAGTCTGGCTAGTAGAGCAACTTCGTCTAGTACTATGCTCTTCAATGGTTACAAACGAGATCTTGTAGTGTGCAATTTGGTAACTTTATCTTTCAAGAGTCATTAGGCCCGGAAAATTGTTACGCAAGCAATTAAGCTATCATGTTTTTCTTAGTCACAAGTTATCACACATGGTATATTTTGGAAAGGTCTCACTTTTTAGGTAATTTCATAGGGGTCCTATATATGTATGGTGTGAAGAGACTTGAGTCTTGTTTATTTTGTTGTGAGTTATATAGACGGGATACAAAATGAAGAATGGAGAGTGGGAAAAGGGTAAATGAATGATACCTTAGCAGTTTGTGTAAATGTGCAGTCTGTTGTTCAAAGTGACACACAAAAACTTCAATTTTGCCTGTAACAGGTGGTGATTCCAAGACTCTGATGTATGTGCAAGTTAGCCCATCAGAGCAAGATATGAGTGAGACCCTTAGTTCTTTAAACTTTGCGACTCGTGTCAGAGGTGTTGAGTTGGGTCCACCCAAGAAACAAACAGACTCTAGTGAGCTTCAAAAGTTGAAGTCATCGGTATGTTTGACAAATTCAATTATGCGTTTTTAATCTTTAGCAACTGCTTCAGTATATCGACAACTTCATTTCAATATCTTTTGGATTATTTGTAGGTTGATAAAGCAAAGCAAGATCTGAGATCTAAAGACGAGGCGTTAAAGAAGTTGGAAGAAAGTTATCAGAGCTTGGAACTCAAAGTGAAATGCAAGGATCAGATGCACAAAAATCAACAGGAGAAGCTTGATGATCTTGCAGGGCAACTTGAGTTGAAGACACATTTATGCAAGCAATTGGAGAAGCAAAGTTCACAACTTTCTGATGAACTTAAGGAAAAGCAAGATATATGCTTGACTCTTCAAAAAAGGGTAAGTTTGCTGATTCATTATCTTGTTAGAAGTTTCAAATGTTTTATGGTCTATGCTAAATAATTAGTTGCTCTTCTGCTGAAACAGGTTGTAGAAGTTGAGAACCAGTTGAAAGAAAGAACAGAGTTATCAACTTCTGAAAAGGTTATTTAAAAAACATTTGGTACCTTTTGGCATATGATCATTTGTTTGTAGGGTTTTTCATTTGAGTATTTAACCACAAATAACTAAAATTTTATTGCTACTGAAACATTCCTTTTGTTTTGCTGAGGCAGATCAAGAAACTCGAGAAGATGCTAGAAAGGCAAAATGCCCATGGAGACTCTCAGATGCTGAATAAAACGGTTTTCCCTTCTCATCACCTATACATGTTAAATAAATTCTTATTTTTGACTTTAAAAGTTCAGGCTTAGTTACTTCCAAATTCTGTAGGTTGTTATAGTTTTTGAGAGGTGGCGATTTCAACCCATTTATTTATGAATGGGTCAATTAGGGGGTAAAAATAATCATTACTCTGTCCCAATTTAAGTGTCAAATTTGAAAAAGCACACAATTTTAGAAATGTGCAATCATTATACTATTCTCCAATAGAATATCATCTTTACCTTTTAAAAAACTTATTTGATTGGTTGTAATATAAAAGTGGACATTTATTTTGGGACAATCCAAAATAGAAATGAAGACACTTACTCGGTATGGAGGGAGTAATTAGCTAGAAAATAAATGGGTTGTACAAGTCAAAAAACAGCTTGAAGTATAGTCATATTTGACACACTTCAAATTAGACTTTTCTTGACAAAATCTGTTCCCTGTCGTCAAACCTACCTGTTACCCAACCTGCCAAACCTGCCCATTTCGCGCAGTTCAGTTTACATGATTATTACCCACAAGCATCCAATGTGCATGGTTTTTATAGCTTCTGCAAATGTTATTTATAGTTTGTCTAAGATTTGAACGACTTGCTGAAACTCTACGCAATAATTTTCCATTCCATGAAAATTGCAACTTTTATAGGATTGTCCAAGTTATAGTCTTCATATGCCTTTCTTATATGTATAAAAAACAATCTATTTTGATTCAAGTAGCATGATATCTCCTTACAAGGAGCATATTGACAACTTTCATAATAAGTGACATGAAGTTTCGTGTACAGATATTAGAGCTTGAAGAGAAACATACACAACAAGTTCAAAAGTCAGAGTTTTCGGTACAAATACAATCATTTTCATCTGAAAAATCAAAAGATACTCCAAATGAACGAAAAACATGGTCAACACACACTCCGGTGGGAGTCATGACTCAAAACCGAAGAATTTTGACGTCCAGCAATCAACTACCTAGCCATGGGTCTGTCCTGGTTAGAGGCACTGAGTCACTTCGCGAGTTAAGGCGTAAACAAGATGCTCGCAACCGAATTGGGGTGGAGAACACTTTTATTCCTTCATCTTTGGTTTCGGCTTCATTAGTTGATGAAAAGGTATCAGGGGCTCGTCACATCGACCCTTCAAAAGCGTTTGCACGAGTGACTCGATCCATGAAGCCTTTTGCAGTTTCGAGAAACAGAATCAATAGAGAACAGACTTTAAAGGTGAATGAGAGAGATCTCAATACAAGGGTTTGGTCAAGATAATGGAAGGCAAATAGAATTTTTGTTCTATTTCCTGTAAAGATGCACCTGCCTTATATCTTCTTTTAAATCAAATATACATAACAGTTAATTGAATTGTTTGGGTTGTACAAAGTTTCATTTCTTTTAGTTTTATCTTTAATCTACGTAGTTAGTCAGTTTCTTAAATAACTCGAATCTAAAATTGACAAATGCACCAATAATATTATCATAAGGACAGCTTGAAACAAGGGAGGGGTTAATAGTAAGAACACAACAATTGGACTGCAACTAGCACTGGATCTGGAAGTGAAAACAATACTTTTCATCATCTAGATATGATATTATCTCCTATATGAGTAATTGAAATAAAGAACAACTAAGTAAAAGAGTCTGATGGAGGTGTTACTTTGTTCGTATATTGATTTGGCGACTCAAAAGTCTCGAGGAATTTCCCTCCTTGAGGAATATCCATGAATCTGGTTTTATATGAACAAAAAAAGTGTTTAGTCTCCTTTATGTCTACTACGCAAACATTATCTTCAGCTCCAGAATGCACGAGCCAATTTCCATTTCTCATGAAGTGAAGTGGAGTTAAAAACCAAGGTTTTTTATATTTCGGGACATGAGTTACCACACTCGGCTCTTTCCAACATCCATCTACATCCATCACCAATGATTTGATCATATCACACATATAACTTAAGCCACCTTCTTATACCAACCTAGAGTGTCACATGGATGACGTTTGTTTGATTTATGATCAAGGAAGGTGTTGCTATCCTTATGAAGTTGTTGGTCCTTAAATCAAATCTTATAATTGAATATATTTGCGGACTAATTATTTAAATTGTGTAAAGTTCAAGTATTAATTTTTTTTAAAATATGAGAGTACCAATAAGAATGTGTCATTTGACCAAAAATCTACTTTTTCTCACTTTCCCCTACTTTTTTTTAAAAATTTAAAAATCTCAAAAACTGTTAATCAAAAAATTATAAAATTTGCACCATAAAAATTAGCATTTTTTCCTCTTCGATTTAAGATCCCACAAGGTATATTTTTGACGAATTTTTGTCTTCTTCATTTTTTGTGGGTTAACACGTGTGTTACGATTGACTAACAAAAGTGTTACCCGCGGCTATCACATGTGTTATCAAGGACTATCACATGTGTTACAAGCGATAGTTGGTACTAACACATGTGATAGTCGCTGGTAACAGATGTGTTATTTGTTTATATTACATGTGTTACTAATTTTCAAAACCTACAAAAAAAAAAAAAATTCGTCGAAATTATGTCATGTGGGATCTTAAATCGAAGAGGGAAAAACCACTGATTTTTATGGTGTAATTTTTAGAATTTTTTGACTAACAATTTTTGAGATGTTTAATTTTTAAAAATTTGGGGGGTTTTGTTATTTTGATCAAGATGGATGGTTGAGATTTGTACTCCCATACTTTCAAAAAACTCCATACTTGAATGAACTTTTTGTCAAATTGTGTATACGTATATAATTTAGAAGGAATGAATTCATTAATTTTTTTCCCTTTTTTTTCTTTAACTATAGGTAACTTATATAAATTTGGGAAGTTGAAGTAACGCCAAAAAAAACCTAAATTCATACACTTAAAACTAGAATATCATATATTCTAGACCAAGCATATATCAAATACAAAGTCATGAATTCACTTTTTCTTGGTCCTCCCGGATATTTCTTGAACCGAATCATAATTTTTTGTCGTAGAATCATATATGCCTTCTAGTGCGAACGATTGCACCATCATAATTCAAGGTTGAGTATTTTTATTTAGATGTACGTAATTTAATCGGGATACTTCTGTGACCGTTTCCGACTCTTTGTTTTGACAACCCTAAATATACAACTAATCACGAAGTTTGAACTTGAGAATTATTAAGGATATTAGGACACCATCCACTAATTCATCCTCGTAATGACTTGCAACATCATAATTGATCCATGACTAATTGAGCATACAATTTTCTATAGTTGTGATGGGCTCATCGCACAATGACAACCTTTTTTTTCAATTATCAATTTTTCTAAATACTTGCATAATAATAATATTTATAAAATAAAATTATTAAAATAAAAATATTACATTTACAAAAAGAAATCCATTACGTTAATTAAAGTAAAAACATAATAATTTATTCTAACTTGTGTGGATACATGATTGCCAATAGCTAAAATTATAAATAAGCAAAATTGATGTCTTTAGTATCCTCACAAATGTATACTCCTAAGTTTTAACCTATATAAATATCATAACTTAATTTGGGATTGAGGCTCCTTAGAGACTAAAAATATGTTTTATGAATCATATAATAAAATCTTAATTGAAGCTCATAAAAACTTGAATTTGAGTCTTTATAACATTTAGGTTTACAATTAATTCAGTTAATTGAGTCTTAAACTATATTAAAGTTCCTTATTATAGTTTTTATTATTATTATTATGTATTTTTATCATTTATGCTTATCATTTTCCGTGAGTTACATGTTGATTTCTTTTTAGCCTCTATACAAAGGATACCAATATGTAAAAGCCAAAGGATGATATAATGAGAGTTTAATTAAAAATCAATTTGTGAAGTTAATTTGAGTGCTTTTATACAAGAAGTGAGTTGATTGTGGGTTGTTTGTTAATGTGGTGCTATTTTTTATTACTAATAACATTTTCTTTTGCCAATTTGGTTAACCTAGAGGGTGTTTAAGTAGCCATAGTTGATTTTGTGATTTTGAGTTGGTGAAGAAGAGGGGATGAAATTTGGGAACGAATGGGAAGTTTACTTTTGAGGGTTTTCTTGAAATGGAAATGGAAACGATAATTAAATGCTATAGTGGTGAATTAATAGAATGTGAGAGAAAACATAATCGGATGTAGAAATGATAGTGCCCGAGATGACAGATACATTTATAGATATTTGAGGCTATAGTGATTGTAGTTGAGCAAGTTGTACCGGTGATTGTAATTTCAAAATAGCCAATCATGAAATCTTGTTTTCAATGAAGTTTAATCTTAAAGTATATCAGATTGACATAATTTTATATTTTGGAAAAGATTATTCACAATTTATTTCATAAGATGATTCAAAAGATTTTGAAATATTATATTTTGCTTCTGAGTGTCAAGGACTTGTCATGCTAACCAACTAGTTGACAACTACTAGCAGAGACATATTCTGCTTCACCTCTAGAAGTGGATACAAAATTATGTTTCTTACTTGTCTAGCTAACCAAGTAGTTGACAACCACCAGCAATATTTTTCCTATCAATTTGACAACCTGCAAGGTCTACATTAGAATAACGAATTAGATCAAAACCACGGTCTTTGGGATACCAAAGACCAAGGTTTGAAGTACCTTTTAGGTACCTAAATTTTATTTTTGCAATTTGCAAGTGTGATTCTCTTGGATCAGCTTGATATCTTGCACAAATAAATGTGACAAACATGATATCGGGTATGTTGGCTGTAAGATATAGAAAAGATCCAATCATGCCTCTATGTGTTGTGACATTAACTGATTTACCAGTTAAGTCAACATCAGTTTTAATAGTTGGCTGTATTGGAGTTCTAATTGGTTTACAATAAGCAAAAGCAAATTTCTTTAAAAGATCATTACCATATTTGCCTTGATTTATGAAAATTCCATCATCAAGTTGTTTGAGTTGTTGACCAAGGAAGAAAAGTGGTATCAAGTTGCCTTCATTTCATATTTGTCAAACACGAGTTTAGAAAAATCTTGACAATACTTTTCATTTGTTGACCAAAAAAAGATATCATCGACTTCAATCTGTACAAGGATGATGTCACCATCAATCTCTTTGATAAAAAGCTTGGTATCAATTTTTCAACTTTAAATTTGCATTCAGTTAGAAAATTGTGAAGTGGTTCATACCAAGCTCTAGGTGCCTATCTTAGGCCATATAGAGCTTTCTCTAATTTATAGACATAGTTTGGAAATTTACTACATTCGAAACTTGGAGGCTGCTTGACATATACTTCTTCTTTTAGCTTTCCAATTAGAAATGTAGACTTCACATCCATGTGGAATACTTTAAAGTCTTTGTATGCAGAAAATGCAAAGAATATTCTGATAGCTTCTAATATTGCAACAGGGGCAAAAGTCTCTCCATAGTACAATCGTCTTCCTGTCTGAAACCTTGAGCAACTAATCTTGCTTGTTTCTGATCACAACCCCATTTTCATCCATCTTGTTTCTGAATACCCACTTCGTGTCAATGATTGATTTATCATGTGACATTGGAACTAATTTTCAGACGTTATCTCTTTCAAACTGAGAGAGCTCGTCTCGCATAGCTCCTACCCAGCTTAGATCAAAATATCAGTTTTGGTGGGTTTAATTTTGGATAGAAAATTCACATGCATGCAGATTTTGCTTGTGGCATGCCTTCTTGTCTTTACACCAGCCCCTCATTAGGATGTGATTTTGTCCACTTCTTAGCATGTATAGGTGTTTAGGTGCTCCCCCACTACCATGATGACTAGTTGAACCAACATTCGTGGTTGCTGCAGCATGAGTTGGTTGATCTGGAATCAACCCATCTTCTTCATCTTCTAAGCTGCTTGCAGTAGCAGTATCACATTCTGAAGTATCTGCTCTATATTCTTCATCAACGTTGGACATAGGTTCAATAGTCAATACAACTTCCAGCATAGGTGAGCTGCGAGATGTGATTGACTTATCTTCATTGGATATGAGCTATTCCATATGTTCACAAGCAAATTTTGGATTACATGAAGTAGGAGTTGATTGAGTTGATTCTTCACAATCTAATGGTTTTTCTTCATTTTCTTCAGGAAGAGATGATATTAGAGGTAAGTTTTCATCAAAAGTGACATATCCTCTTCTCTTATTGAATACTCTGTAAGCTTTTGACACCAAAGAGTATCCAAGAAATATACCATCATTAACTTTAGGATCAAACTTTTCGAGTTTTTCTCTATTGTTGAGAATATAACATGGACTTCCAAATACATGGGAAAAGCTAAAATTTGGTTTTCTTCATTTCAACATCTAATAAGCTATCTTTTGATGTCTTCTCACAATCAATGACCCATTATGAGTAAAATTTGTAGGGTGCTTGTGCACATAAATGACTTTTCAATCTAGATCCGCAATCATTAACCTTGCAGCTTCAATCAGTGTTCTATTTCTTCTTTTTGAAACACCATATTGTTGTAGTATTCTCTCAGTAGAGAAGTTTTGTGAAATTCCTTTCACGACACATAATGGTTCCAAAACATGGTTTCTGACTTCTGTACCATGATCACATCTTATCTGCTTAACCTATTGACCATTTGGAAATTCCATCTTCTTAACAAAAGTTGATAATTTCTTCTACAACTTCAGTCTTCTTCTTTAAGAAGTATACCCAAGTATAACTTGAATATTCATCCACGATAACTAGTGTATATCTCTTTCCACCCAGATTTGGAGTGCTTACAAAACCAAAAAGATCCACGTGAAGCACATGTAGTAGCTGCATAATAGATGAAATCTGCTTGGACTTGAATAAAGCTATGTGATTCTTTCCTTTTCATAACCAGGACACAATCTATCTTTAACATAAGTCATGCAACGCAAACAGACACCAATCCTCTAGATATCTTTGAAAATGAGGTGTAAGAGCCTCTTGTACCTGATGTGACGTAAAAAGTCATGTTTTTACTATCATTATCTCCCCGATTTCGACCTTAATCTTTATTAAAACCTTTGATTTAAATAACCTTTCACATAAATTCATAAAAAGGGTAGAAATTAGGAGAATGCATTAAAAATTAACAAAAACGATCAAATAACGCACAAAACAAGGCAAAATTCTCAAAGCTCGGTTCACCACCCTTAAAACTACCCTTATGCTATAAATGAGAAATTATTCTTAATTAGTCTCATATTGTTCCTCGGGTAATTACAAGAATGTGGGCGAAAGAATCGCGCAAAACGGGCGAGAAATGAAGAAGATAGAAGGACGCACAATCCCGCATACGGGCACACGAGGTGACAGTATACGGCCTCCCAGATGAGCGCATACGGCCTATAGGGGCACATACGCCCTCCCTAGATGGGGGTATACCCCCTCTTGAGTGATTTTTGCTCCTTTTGTCTTGTGCATACACCCAATGTTCAAGGGGTATTAATGTGGGGTGTCAAGGTTTAACTTAAAGATTGGATTGTTATATCACACCCCCATATGGGATGATTAAAGATTAGGGGTATTTTGTGCATTCCTTGGCCAATAAATACACCATACCGCAACCTCCTCAAATCACACCACCACAACTCATTGTTCACACACTTCATACATCTTCACTAACACACACCTCTCTCTACTTTCTCACTCTAGGTTAGTGTTATTCAGTATCTAGTTAAATATTTAACTAGAATATTGGAGGGGCATTATTGTACTATTTTGAAAGATACTCGGAACTTTGATTTCTTTCACGATAATTCCAAGCTACGCTATTTACAGTTCTACCCTTTCTCTCTCTATCCTAATTAAAATGTATGTTATTTTGATTATGATAGAAGTAGAATTTGCCATGATTAGTGAGTAGTTATCCTGCGTGTTTGTAGATGTAGTTAACCATATTGTGTCGGGATGTTGTTGTTATTATTATTATAAATGAAAACCGGTGTTCTGATTTAACTTTTCATATATGATTTTAAACCTCAATTATAGTATTGTCTTTTCAGCAATAAACGTGATTAAAACCCTTTGATAAGACGTCAAACATGGTCTAGTTTTGAAGTTGTGGAAATATTGTCTTAAATTCGTAGAGTACATTGTGAATTAACTAGGGATTTAGTGGGTAGATTTAAGTGAAGGGTTGGTTTAAAACGTAAATGGAGAATCTCTGTTCTTAAATACAAACTTGGTTTATGAATCTTAAGGAATTAATTTGAAGCAAGTCAATACCTCTAAAATGGCTGAGTCCGTGGTATAGCAATGGAAACACCACCGGTGTAGTACAGTTGTGGAAGCCCCGAAAAAGTCATTGGTATAATACCTTGTGGATTAATGTTGGTCTATCAACCTTGGATTCTACAAAACCATTAATGAAAAGTCATCAGACACCAATCAAGTCTTACACTTAAATGCTTTGTTTAAATTAGATATTATCGTGGTATTAAGAAAGGTTGGATTGTTAGTGGGTCTGCTACTCTATTCATGCACCCAGGTATAACACCCCTCATTCTATTTAAGAATATAATATTAATAAACTCGGAAGCATGAATTTAAAATACATTACCTTAGTATATATTAAACATTATACATAAACAGTTTACATTTTTCAATATTTACACAATATTTAAACAGTCTAAAACTACAAAAGACGGGGTATTATAAAATTCTCCAAACAAGGTTTATTACAAAAACCATATCAGAGTTTTTAAGCGCAGTCAAACATTCCCTGATCAACCATTCACCTCCTGCACCCACAATCAATCAAAACATATCCTGCAGGAAGTAAAATGAGGGGTTAGCACGAAGCTAAGTGAATAGATTCATCACACTCCATTCAACTTAGCATAACAAGTTGTTTACACCAAATAATCGTAAACACACATAATTCAATGAGGATCCGTGGCTCTGGGGATATCATAATACCCGGGGATTCCCCCAAGAACACTTACCGTCAATCTGTATGGCCAATACAGAATAGACCGATAACTACTGGTTATTAAACTCATACACAGGTTTCAAACACAACAAATGAATCAAAACCTGTGTAAAACACATAATAACCAGAAGTCCAACTACACGTTGACCTCAATAACATAATACACATAGTTCACATATCACGTAGATCAATAATCAATAATCAAGACTAAACAGTCTAATACACATCTACGTTTACTTGTTGTAACCAAATAGTTACAACTAAATCAAATGATGAGTTCTGAATCCACTCACCGATACCTTTGACGTCTCCACACTCAGGATTCTTATATCACTGAGTCTTATGTTGATCTGAAACAGAAAATCATATACAAGTTAGAAATTCGTTCCATAATTATCATTATAGCCTATTTATCAAATCAGGCAATTCCTGAAGTCTAGGCAAACAAAAGTTCAATCAGAAATGAACTTAGAAAATCTTGCAATGACGTTTAAAATTGAAAAATGTCATTTTCGGGCCCTAGATGACCCCGAATGGCCAAAAACTGCCTAGGCTATAGTATATACTCTTGATTACTAGGTCGTTTCCAAGTGACCATGCAATTTTCAACTAAATCCGAGTTAGTGATATTTTCACAAAACCGCGTCTCAAATACACTTACGCATTTTCAAAATTTGCAAAACAAAACTCTTTTATAAACTTAGCGACACAACCATTGTGTCGCACCACAAACCCTTGCGACACTACCACTGTGTCGCATAACAGAATCCTGCGACACTTACATTGTGTCGTAATACTCAAAATGGCCGCCTTTAGCGACATAACCAACTGTGTCGCAGAACATTCATGCGACACAACCTGCGACACAAACCTTGTGTCGCAATGAAGAACAGACCAGTTCCCAGATTCGAAATTCGCGAATTCAAACATGTAATACTCAAATTAACTTATACCAATCCGTGTAATTTACTTATAAACAACTGTAACACAAAATAATTAGAACCTTACCTCGAATTCACAGCTAAATAGCTCAAATATGATTCAAAACCCAACTTCTCACTTCTTTCTCTCTTTTCTCTTTGTTTTACACTTTAAAAGTAGTTTAGAACGTATGGAAACTAACTGGAAATGTTTGGGCGGCGTATTAATATATATAACTTCGAATTACACTTAAGCTCCTTGATTAATTTCAGTTCAGCCCGTTTTGCGACACAGTCCTGCGACACAACCGTTGTGTCGCACAGACACCACCTGCGACACAAACCTTATGTCGCAGAAAATCAAAACTTCCAAATTTTGAAACGACTAATATTTCACTAGTCACAATAAGTCAAAGGGCTTATTTATCTACGTTTCACAACGAAACACATAATATTAAATAATTTCTAAAACAATTAGATAATCAATTAAAATAATAGAAATTACCAGACCGCGGGAGAGGATGTTACACCAGGAATCTCAATATTCTAGAAAAGTGTCACTGTTCTGTAACAGGGCGGTGTTGAGAGTTGAGCAGTCTTCTCTTATCAAAATCACGATAGCGTAGTTGCTCAGTGACATGCTATTCGAGTAATCGAACAGTAGGGAACTAGTTATTACTCCACAAAGAAACTAAGGAAAATAAATACAAATATTTAAAATGACATTTTCATACTTTAAAACATCATCCCAACACAAGGCTAATGAAATCACAACAAACACCCTCTAATATCCTGACTATTATCTACCCATTATTAAAACACATTTTAATTTATTGTTTACTTTAGTATTAATTAAATCTCAAAACTAACTCCCAAATATTTTAAACCCTTCACAAAGTTGAATCAATCATCTCCGATTTCTATGCTTCACAATACGTTTGGTTTTAAAGAACGACCATAAGTCATACTTATAGCTATACTCCCTTACCCATAGTATACTTAGGTCCCCAACTAATATAAATATAAAACTCACCACTAGTGCCGTCGATCGGCCACCGTCCAACAATCACCCCAATGACGCTCGCTGTGATCGAGCGTTTGATGTGCATCAGTGACATAACCATTTCAGGTTACCTACAGACTAAGAATAGAAACTTGTATCACTTATGGTGACAATAGTATTCATATCAATTTGGTACATATTGTTATGCCTTTTGGCAGTTAGTAGTGGTCTACCTATTATATCAAATACATGTCCATATCATTTTTTGAACTGTAAAACCTTCCTTTTACTTATCAGTTGACTAATTCTAATTAGATTATGTTTTAACCCAACAACAGAAGAAAAATTCTTAAAGGTGACATTCCCATTGCTTAGAATTCCAGAACCTGGGGTATATCCTTTTGAATTATCTCCAACTATTACAACTGGAACAACTTTCTCCTTATAGTCCGGTAGCAGAGACTTACATCCGGTCATATGCTTTGAACATCCACTATCCAAGTACCACATTTTCTTGTTTTGATTACCCTGCACATACACAAGATATTAATTCTTTTTGGGAACCTATCCTAAGGTGGGTTTAGGAGGACTAACTTTAGGTTTTGGTGTCCTCCTAACATTCCTTTTGCTTGTAAAAGCATTTAGAGTATTATTTAAATTCCGAGCTCGTTATGTTGTCCATTGGATTAATAACGTATGTGATCTCCCACCAATACTCTGTCTTGCATTGGTGGGACATATGTGATCTCCTATCACAGTTATAACATTTCCTATTGTTTTGTCTTTGTTTTATTGATTTGGTAACTCTAGACAGAGGGTATTACTCTAGTTAACTTCGGAGTGTTATATACTAACAACTATGGAACTTGAGTTGTGAGTTGGTCAAACTTGTTTGCTAAAATTTGAGTTTCAGTTAACTCGACTCTTGTTTGTTTACCCTTGCCATGAGCTCACTGACTGTTTGGAATACTAGTATCAGAAAATTCAACTTCTTTCTTTGGAGTCACAATATGTTTTCTCCCAGCTTCACCTGCTTTGGATGTTTCACATCCAGCTGCTGGTGTTAACCCAACTTTCGGTTTGCTGCCAGCTTTGGGAACCTTAGGTATATTAACCTTTCGTTTTACAGTAGGTGAGTTATCAGATACACATACAGATGTTGGAGGGGTAATAAATTCATTGCTTGAATTACTAGACCCTTCAGCTTTGGTTTCCTCAATAATCTTACTCACGAATTTAAGTAGAGATGCATGTTTGACAAATTATTTGTCAACACCTTTTTTCCAAAAACAACCTTAGCAAATATTTCTGGTAAGATGTTGCTTTCTCCAAAACTAGATCCATCATTGTTACCTCAGTTATGGCAACAGTTGCTTCAAAGTCACCACTTAAGATTAATCTAACTTGATGTGACACTTGCTCTTGAACACATATGGTTGTTCTTTGGGCAAAGTGAGACCAAGATTCAACAACTTTTTGAGCTTTGTTAGTTGATTTTTCATATCAGCCGACTCTTGCAAATAGACTTGGGAGGTATAAAATTCTGATTCAAGTTCAATTTTTTCATCTTTTAAGACATTTGTTTCAATTTTTAAAACACTTATTAGATATTTTAATTCCTTAGTTGGTCTCTTAAATTCATCTTCCCTTTTGCAAGCAATACTAAAATCAATTATAAGATAATCAAATATTTTTGCTTTTTCATCATTGATATATGTACGAAAGTTCTCTACCTTATACGACATTATTGCTTTCCTATCATCTAACTGCATCTCGGTATCACCTTCCCTCGTATCATCCAAAAATGCACTCTCAGACTTCTCTACATAACCTTCTTTGGCCATCAAACACTTCCCATACTTGTTATTCTGAGCATAATCATCATTACTTTCACTTGATGATGATAAGAATGATGAACTATAGCCATCCCAATCATGAGACTGAGCAATCAAACTCTTTACTTTTGGTTTCTTTCTCTTTTTGGAGTTAACTTTCATTGCCATATACTTTGCTTTGTACTTGGCAGATTTGGAATAAGTGTAAGCTTGCGTGGATGTCTTCTTGGACTCATAGTGTCCGATCATTCCACAGTTGTAACATTCAACTTTGCAAAACATTCTTGTTTTACCAGCATTCCTTGAGCTACCTCATCTACTGAATCTGAACCCTAACTTCCGTTTTCTCCTGTTGAACTTTTTGAACTTATAAACTAATATTTTCATTCCATTAGCAAATTTCTCAACATCACCTTCATCACAGCTTTCATCACTATACTCTTATTCTTCGCTCTCTTCTACCTCACTTGCTTCAGCTTCATCTTTACAAGCTTTGGACTTGTATACAACCATAGCCTTTGAATATTTATTCTTAGACTCAGCAGCATTTGAATGATCAGGTAGCTTCCAGGTTTCCTTAACATTCTTTTCTAGCATGACTTTAGATTTCTTATAATTCATGAGAGCTCCATAAAATGAAGCCAAATCAAAGTTTTTGAGAGTATAAGTAATTGTTAGTGATATTGTGACTTGTTCCAATGATGGTGGAAGTGAGTCAATAAACTTGTATATCACATCAAAACTTTCAATGTGAACCTCCATAGCTTCCAGATCATTTAACAAGGTAGTGAATATGATATACACGTCAACCAGAGATTCACCCTTGTAACATAATAACAATTCATATTCTCTTTTAACAGCTTTGATATTGTTTATCTTGACTTCTTCCTTACCCTCATATGCTACATCAAGAGTATCTCACATCTTCTAAGTAATAGGTAATCTACATACAGAGTTGTATATAGAATTTGGGAGTGAAATAGCAATTTGAGTTCTTGCTTTAGCATCCAAACCAATTCTTCTTCTATCTTCATTTGACTATATTAGTGCTTTAACTACATCCCTAGTAGTAGTTGGAGTAGTTCCAGAAGCACGAATATCAATAAAGGATACATGAACCAAATGGTCCATTTAGCACAATACTAGGCATAAGTTGATCAATGAATTCACAGTAACACGTGGCAAACAACATTGTCTTCCCAATGTTGTGTTTTTATAGCCCCGTCAAATCGTTTCAAGAAGTCTTCAGGATCCTAGTCCCATCATACGTCCCCATAGTGATGGGAGTGATCATGACCACGGGAAGCGTATGGTTTGCGATATGCGGTGCAAATATTTCCGTGGTTGCTAAATTTTCCATCGATTTCCTTACTTTTTACTAGTTATTGCAGCAAACAACTTGTCAATCATGGTATTCACCATTGTGTTGTGCCCAGAGATGGTGCGAAAGCGGATGGTGCGAAAGCGAGTGGTGCAGCCTGAAAGATCACGCTAGCTAATTACCTCTTTGGATCTGGAGGTGGTGGCACATTTTGCATCGAGAAAGGGGGTGACACATGGTAATTGTGACCTTAGAATCTTGTGAGAAAAGTGATTATAATAGTAAATTGTGGAATCAACAATTCTTTTAAGTGGATTAAACCGTGGATGGCGCCGTTTGATCAATCTTTTTATGGGTGATTAATCTTTAACACTCCGATGTACGTACAAACTCAGTTCGAGATTAACTCAATCGAGTGTGGCTAAGAATTAATCCTTGAAAATATACAATGAGATATTGCCAAGTGTATGAGGTGTTTTAAATTAATGAGGTCAAACATTAATTTATATAGTGAAATCGTACCTTCTAGAATCTAAATAAGGATGTCAACTAGGGTGTGAATGTATACATACCCCAAGAACCCGTACTGATGTGTACCAATAAGATGTGCCGACCAAATTAGTAGGTGGCCATGCAAATAACACATACATCAAATATTTCATTTTGTATTATTGTCAAATATTGTCAAGGAAATATGGTCGAGAAAATATGCAAAGTGTGTTTTGACCGAGCTCAGCAGAAATGAGACCCGAGTTCAGAGCAGGTTTTGCAGAATCAGTTCTTCGGGCAGGCTGTAATGTCTATGGCATTCCTTTCCGGAAACTTGGTATCGAGATCAGAAATTCGAAGCAGTGGCATATAACCGGCTCGATGATTTGTATGAGAACATTTTTAAGTGCTTATGATGTTATGCACATCATTAGTATATTTGTTTGGTAGACATGAAATTTGTTTCTTTTTTCCCCATAAACGATACACACAGGAACCCTACTCTACGAGACACCTTAATTCCTAAAGAGACTACAAACCCTCAAGCCTCAACCACATTACTGATGCTGCTCAGCCAAAACGCTATCGAAGTAAACAAATTAAACTTCCAATACTCTTAAAAAGAAGCATTATTTTAGATGTCTTTCTAGCCTATGAATTGAAAATCAAACAAATATGATTAACCAAATTCTCCCATATACAGTCCATTCTATTTGAGAAAGCAAACCATGGTCCATTTCATTAAAACCAAGTTTGACCATTCCAAACGCAATTAGGGAAGCAAATAGAGTAAAAAACAATAAACAAGCCAGCTTGAACAATCATGCAATTGATATGGACAAAGTAGCCATGGTAAATGATCCAAATATATCTGCTAAATTGCTAATATGCAATAATAAGTAAACAGTCAATAAACTGTTACAATGTACAATTGCAAGAAATCCAACTTAAAATAAAATTGGCAAAAAAGAAAACTGCCAGACAGAAAAGTTCAAATTTGACAAACTGAAACTGTACAGTATATCAACACATGTATCTCTGCTGAAATCTTCTTAGGACGGATCATGATTTGGTTTTTGACATGATAAATTTTTATCTACACTCAATACCTTCGTGTCTCTTTTAACCAAAACCAAAGCCTTCATTGGCTTCATGAATTGCAAGCAGCAGTCTCTCCTCCAGATGCGCCTTTGAAGGATACTCCGGTAAATCTAACTGATTGAAACTGCATCCCACCAACAAAACAAAGTAATCTTAATATATTAATGATATATTTAAAACCCCATTGTAGTGCTTGTCATGCAATATAAATTTGTAAACATATATTCAACAAAGTCAACAGTCAAACTGAAATGTTACCATGTGTGAGCTGAGGGCAGATGGTCGGGTCTTCCATATGCTTTGTGAATCTGAAACTTTTGAGATCCAGAGATGCCTTGCAAAGCACTGAATCCTTCTAATGGTACCTGCAAGAAAAAGTTCACAGCCACTAGTTAGATCAAAAACTTTCTAGCCAAAATATGAAAGAAAGAAATCAACTGACATTAAGAAAAAACATACCTTTGAGGTACCAGTCACAAATTGCAACAACCGAGCCTTATCTTCTTTGCTGAAGCCTTGAGCAACCTCCCAGAACCACTGGATAACAGGGGATGCAGCACTATAGCCAGAATACTCTGTATTCGCTTTCATGTCATCCACTGAGAAGAACATAGATATCCATATTAAATTAAAGAAGGAAAAAGATGGAACGATAACAGTTTCAACGAGAATCAGAAAAAAAAAATTAAAAAAAAACTCACGGTCAATATCTGGAAGCCCACTTATCAACAACTCTAATTCCTTGTCATGAAAGATAGATATCAAATCCCGTGAAACCAATTCATTAAACCCTTCCAAGAAAGCATTTATTTGAGGGCGTATGGCAGTTGTTAACCGATGTTCAGCAATTAGATCCACATATTTATGTTTGTTTTCCTCTGTCACTCGGATATTTCTTCCACCAGGGATCAATTCATAGTCGGTAACCTAGATTGTGATAATAATAATTTTCTTAATTGAGATAAAAATTTAAACCACACGAGTATAATAAGTTCCAAAACTGGAGTTATATAAGCTTTACCTCAGATCGTTCACACAATATCATCTTCTCTTCATCAGCGTCAATACTAAATGTTAGATCCAGAATATCACTGATATCATTCTGCAGAATAATTCCAAACAGACAATGAAATTAGCTCCAAACAGTACTCAAAATTAACTACATCAACTTCACAGGAAGTTATGTTAAATGTCACTTTGAACACACCTCAAGCATCCACTTCAGGTTCTTAAAGTAACCCGGATCGATCGCTTCAATATCATGGTACGTCACTTTTGCACCAAGGATGTGCTTGTAAAACGATCTTGTGAAATGAACATCAAGCAACTGACCATCGAATAGAGCTTTCCCAACCTAAATTATAATGGAATCGTAAGCTGTATGAAGGGAAGAAAAAACATAATTCAGGATGTCAACATAAGTAAAGGTGGCAATTTCAACCGCATACTTACGAATGGGTTTGAGTTTGAAGCAATTAAGAAAAAACAGAAGTCGTAAGTCAAAAAAGACCCTTTTGAGCTAAATCCATTTAGCCACCGTTACATAAAGTAAAGCTACTTACCACTCTTCCAACAAATTTGAAGTACGAAAGGTGTTCCGTTTGATAAACGGAATTCGGATTTGGCTGAAATGTTGCATCGTTGCCAACAGTTGTAAAAAGCAGAGCTCCTTTATCAAAAATAACCCTTGATAAAAGCTGGTACCATTCCCTTGTAAGTCCACCCGCATCAATACCTTCTTCCCCTTGGAAATGAACAGTCAACCTACCCTTCAAATCTTGAGTGGATCTCATTCTCAATTGATTATATGAGTCTTCAAGTATATATGCCCGTCTAACAGAGATCCGCAAAGGACTATGATGGTGATCATGTTGATGTTTAATCTTTGATCTAAAATGAGACCGCTTGTTGTCAAAATCAATAAAACGTGGGACCTTAAGCATAAGTGAGAATGACTTTTCAAGCAATCCAGGGTTTTGTCGTATAAAAGCATTCAGTAATTTCCTATGCTTTTCTGAGAACTTCACGAACACCACATGTTTTTCATCAATTTTTCCCGAGGGCCCAGAAGTAGTGGCCTCATCAATATTAGCACCAAATTCTTGTGTGCCTCCTGGATTCCCTGGGTGCAACTTCTCACACATAACAAAGAAAGATTCTATGTACGGTAAGATATTTTGAGTGCCAGCTGGCAGTGGAGGCATTGCACCAGAAGGTCTTGACGATGAGATCATTGATGAATCAGATACATCAGGTGACATGTCAGAATAGCTCTCAATTTTGCTTATACACGTACTTAATTCTGTCCACAGCGGTTCTAAAGCAGAATTTATGTCACCAACAAGAGCAAGGGTAGCTGTTTGATCATTCTCGGGTAGTGTTTGCTCTTTTTCTAGATTAAGTGAGGCAACAAGTAAGCTCAGTGCTTGTATAACCCTCAAAATTGCTGCTCCATCTGAAGCGGTAGTAGTAATAAGTGCCTTGTCAATTTCACTAAATCTATGCAATTCATCCATAGCTGATGTTGTAAGGTTCTTCATAGCGCCAGCTAGCTCTGTGATGAATAAATGACAGTGACGAGGTGCGATGGTCACCAATTTCTTTAATACTTCCGCCACAAGAGCATATGCATTATCGGACAAACTAGATAAAATGTAGATATTAGTACAACATTATATCTATTAGGTGCCAATTTGCATTAAAACGTTTAATAACCAAAGGATTTAGCAACAAACACCCACATTCCTAATGACGACCACTACCCTTGCATGCTGATAATCATAGGGTTCTAACTAGAGGTGGCACTTTCAGCCGAGTCACTTAAAATCAGAGAAGACTAGAGTCATGCTTATCTTAATTGACTCGGACAGGTCAGTTAAAGAGGAAATCGGTTACGGTTTTAAAAGAGGAAAATGAAAAAAATAAAAGGAGCATCTTAAAGAAAACAGGTCAAGCAGGAGAATATTCCCAATAACTTTCTGAAACATAAAATCTACTAAATCAATTTTATCTCAATAATCACATAAAACTCATGACAGAAAGTGTCAGGTCAATCCAACTTGAACCAACTGGTAGCAAAAAGTTAAGCTTGTTGATCCAAACTTAATTTGAGGCATTACACATCCCACCCAATTTGTCACCTCTAGTTTGAATATTCGATTTTCTGAATAGCATGGACATCATAAAGTTCAAGCATGGGTTATTAATCCGAAAATCGATCTCAAAAAAGCAACATATGGTGAAACAGATGACTAGTATGCGCTATCAAAAAACCAAAGTTCTATTAATTGCAAAAACTCAGTTGACAGATGATAATATTTCATCGCCTCATATAAAATATAAATGAGATAAAAAAGCACCATTCTTTTTAAACAATGCCAAAGTTAACTGTTAACGACCAAAACTAGACAAGTGCTCATTGTAAAAGCCCATACATATATATATATATATCTATGTTTAGATACACAGAGTGACAGACATAAATAAGCAAAATAAGAAAGGTAAACTGAAAAACGCATACCTTTCACGTGCAAGCAGTGAGCAGAGAAGACGCAGTTCTGCTTGTGGCAAGTTCAGTAAGATGGTGCGAGAGTCACATATAGTATTCACACCAGAAGATGAAGGCTTAGAGGCATTATCCGCTTTGACTAATTTTGTATCCGAACCATCAGAGCCACCAACATTAGCATCTGAAGTGGACATTTCAGCAGGTGATTCTTCGGAAACAGATACCCCATGTTCAGCAGGAGTTTGCTTGCTTTCAGCATTATCAATGATCACGTCTAACAAGTTCAGTAACTGAAACGCATAACAGCGATCACGCACACTAAAAATTTGCCATATTGTAAAAGAAAAAAAGATGATATTTTCAAAAACTACCTGCTCAAGATGTGCAATACTTCTCAAATAAAGTGGCTGATTTAAGAGACTCAAGAGCATTGTTATGGCTAAGAAATCTTCTTGTTGTTTTTCAGTTTCATTATCTTGAATGACCATGATGGCTTTTCCACGAGACTGATCAAGACTCTCCAACTCCATCGGAGGAAATCTAAATTGAAGTAGAAGTTTTGCAACAAATGTATGGTTCCTAGCCAAATATGTCAAAGTTTCTAGAACACGCCGCGAGACCAAGGGTGGTACACCTAGATCAAAAAATTTTATCTTAGATCTAAGAGAGTAATTGCATTGATATGCGGACATTCACATTCACATAAATGATGGGGTTCTCACCATCAAAACATTGAGGACGAGAATACATGACATGGCTCTGGCAGGCATAAAGTCTGTATGAAGGCTCAGAAGTACTCAAATTAACGCCAGGCTTTCTTATGTCAAGCATTAGCAGATCCATTAATATTTTCACTACGGATGAACGGGTTTCAACATGAGCACATAAATTTAAGAGCAGTCTCTGGAGCTGAGGTTTATATAGCGGCTGTGCAAAATAAAACAACATATTGATGAGAAAGTATGAGGACATATGCAAGAAAGCAAATGGACAGGTTGGGTAACGGGTCAAAATTTATCTTATTCAATAAAGTGAATTTGAAGGAGTTAGGGATTAATATACAATATGTGTGAACCATATCCTTGCTAGCTAAATCATATAGCTTAACCCTTTTGAACTGTTAAAGATAAAAATTGTCCAAATCAACAATATATAGGTGAATGGGTAAAAATTGCCATCTATAACAACCAGTGTATCAAATTATCACCTGGACTACACGAAGCAACCGAACCATGGCTTTAAGATCTTCTTTGTCGACCAAAGGAACTCCCTCAGTTTCAACAGGCTTACTTCCATTTGACCTACGAGTAATGACTCCACCGGTTCTATCCATGCTAGATCCAACTCCTTCACCTCTTCTAGAAGATTCACCCCGCCTACTCCTTGGAAACATACCAAAAAGTGTCCGATTGTACCGACGAGCAAACCGTTCTCGCAGCATGTTTGCCTCCGCAACAAGAGCAGGTGTAAGATTAGCAAGAACCGCATCAGAAGATGTTAAAAGAACCTGAAATATATGTACATAACTGGAAATCATAAACATCCGCAAATATATCTATATATATGTATATATATCTATATAAGATCTTAACAACATACCTCCTCCCGTAATTCGGATGGGAATGTAGCAATTATTGATACAGTATCCATTTCCACGGGCTGACCTTCCAATTCTTGTGCCCTGTGTACCCCTTGTGCCTGCTGTTGTGCTAGAACTTCAGCCCGAATATCTGGGGGAAGAGCTGCAAGAAATTCAGGGTCTATGTCTCCATCATTTTGTGGTTCAGTGTTCACAGCGGGTTGAGCCGCAGGGCCCTGTCGACCGGAAAGAACCTCAGCCCGTAACTCCTCAGGAAGTGCATCCAGAAATGCTGGGTCAATTGGTGCAGAACCAGTGCCAGGAGCATCATCACGGTTTGCATCTTGACCAGGGTCACTTAGGTCCGTCTCTTGACTAGGGTTCTCCGAAACCTCAGTTACACTATGAAGAGATGCATCTCTCACTGTTATTGATGCGGTATTAAGTGGTACATTTAATCTCCTAGGACCTTGCCTCTCACCACCATCATCATGACCATCAGCACTTCCAATTTCAACATCAAGGCTTCTAAGGCTTTCACCTAATGTAGCCCCACTTCCACTACTTTCTTGGCTTACAGCTTCAACATCCCGGGAAACACTATCATTTTGGTCAAACTGCATATCAACAGATAGAGGTTGACCAACTGGTGCATCTACATCATTGACTCCTTGGGATTCATCAACTGTTGGTGTGCTTCCAGAATCTCGCGAGCCAATTTGTTCACCAGGACCATTGTTGTCAGCAGTGGTTTCAGGTACCATTCCAGCTGATTCTTGTGATTGACCAGGCTCGTTTTTCGATTGACCCTCCACCATTTTGTCTTGATCAGAGCTTTTCTCGGTCGTTGGACGCCTCAGATGAGATACTAACAGATCTTCAAGACCTAAAGGGATGCTAGATGTATTAGATCCACCACTTTGCGGGTCATCAGTCCACATGCTGAGCCTGTTTCCTTGCTGTCCATGACGACCATTTCTCAAAGACCGGAAAATCGAATCCAATCGTGACGATGACGACTCCAAATTTCTTTCAAGGTGACCCTCACGGGCATTATCTGTGAGGACAATAATACAGAAGACAATAAAGACAGATATGGCACAGTAGATGTGACAATTCCAGCTCGTTAACTTACCAATGAGCCGATCTGAGTTATGTTTCATCTCTAACGGGTCAAAAAGGTTAATATAGGTAATACAAAATAATAAGATCGCGGTTAAAAGTTGTCAAAGTGATTTTTATGCAAAAAGCCTATGAAACCATACTATTCAAAAAGTTGGATTATCAATATATTAGTTAGAAGTTTGTAACCATAATTCTCTCATATATCTTTTATCAAAGGAGTTCAAAAACTTGACAAATAAAGTTGTGAGTTGACCCACCCTATTTTAACCCATAGCAAAAACTAGCCATTTTGGCCAAACCATTGTGACCTATTAACCAACATTCCACCAGCCATTTTTACCACCTCTAGAGCAAAGATATGCAAGCATGCACACCACAACAATGCAGCACAGATATAGCTAAAATATCAAATGTAACTAAGCAAGGAAAAGGATTCTTCATTTGATAGATGTACCTGTTTGTCGGGAAGAAACTGCACGTGAGGAAGAAGGCTCCATTAGAAGTGGATGCTGAGACGGAGCAGAACTGTCACCTGATCTCCCCAAAAGATTATAGATAGATGTGGTACGACCTTGTCGTCTGGAACCAAAGATTTCAACAGGCATCACATGGAGAGTATCATTGTTAAAACTATGGTCTCTACCAAATACCTCAATATGATCCAACACATTTATCCCATTCATTCCCTCACCCAATCTTAAAATAACTCCACCATCATCATCCTCGTCATCTTCATCTTCTTCCTCAATCATATCCTCATCAAACTCATCTTCAATTTCATGATCATCTTGATCAGTGTCAGGATGTGGCAAATGATGAACTTCATCTTCTTCCAGATCATTATGTCCATCATCATCTCCATCATCATCTTCATCAACATCATCTCCTTCATCACCTGACATATCCTCGTCATCTTCATCGAGGCTCTCACGGATATCAGGTTGGATTTCAAATCTTATTCCCACTGAACCAAGACCGTTTTCGATGCCACGTGTTTCCTCAGAAGTTTCATGCATGTAATCATCTTCACTAGGGGGAGCAAAACCTCCATCAATATCCTGATCATGCTCCATATCATCTGTAACAGCCTCAGATCCACCATACGTCTGAACAGTGCTAAAAGACTCAATAGCTTCTGTAGGTGCAGCATTTGCATTAGGTAAAGATACAGTTTCGGTTGACCGAGATATATCACCAGTATTCTCTGTTCTTCCATGGTCAACATGATCAGAAGGTTTTGTTGAACTATCAGCTTTTGCAGAATTTGCCTCAGCAGCATGAACATGTTCTTTAGTCACCAATTCCAAAACCTTTACAAGCCCTGGTACAATCTTTAGCGACTCAGCATGATCCAAGTCCAACATTTGTAAAGTTCGTGTAAGCGACCTCACCAATCCAACGTCTATAAAGGTAACTGAAGCTTCTCCTGAGATAGAAGCACCAGTAGGCGAACGGGCAGCCATAACATCTCCAAGTAGATCAACAAAAGCTTGGATATCATTTCCAGGTGGCCGATTAAGTTTGGAGTCATCAACAAAATCAGTAAATGCGTTATTGATTTCTATAAAAATTCTCCTTCTTGCCTCTGAAGAACGCACACATGAAGACACCAAGAACTGGCTAGCCCGACCTGCAAGTTTGTGCCTCCAATCTGCATCCTTCTTTTCGCGTTTAGAGCTTCTTAAATGAGGAAGAAATTTACAAAGAATGTGGTGGAATATTCCGCTAAGCTCGGCATCTTTTCGTAGCAGAACATGAACAGATGGACCATACATCAAGAGAATCTCCTTTAACAGCTTCAAAATGAATACAACTTTAGCCAATAATGCAGATGATTCCTGCCCATTTTCTTCATTCTCTTCAGATCCTGATGCAATAGCTTTCCCTTTACCCTTTCTCAGATTAACATCAACTTCCATGTCTGTTACTGAAGAGCTCGCCCCCACCACCGACTTCTCTTCTGAAGGGGGTACAAAAGTAATGACAGACTCCAAAAGCAGCTCGATTACAGTAGTAAAACTTTGAGGCGGCTTACGATGAGCTTTAGCATTCTTGGTATTTGCCTCAGGAAGTTTGGTGATATTACCTATGGTGAGCTTACCATCGGCTGTAGTATGAGGTTTATCTTTTTCCTCCTTTTCTTTGGATTTATCCTTTTCACGATCTTTTAGCAAGACAATAAACGGTCTTTCCCCATGCATTTCAATTTGGCACACTGCCCTTGCAGCCCGCATAAAGATCAGAGGATCCCGTGACAGAACAGAACTCATATTCAGCAGGAAGTTACGGGGTGTGAGCCTTCCATTTGCTTGGCGACTGCCACCTGCAACAACACTATGCTTAATTTCACTTTCCATTGCTTGTTGGAGAGTTTGTGGATCTTCTAGAATATGGCGAATAATACTGGCTGCAACGTTATCGAACCCGACAAATAGGCTACTCGTTGGCAAAGATAGCAGTGAAGGCAAACCACCAGCCTCTAGAAAACTAACAGCCACGGAATGTGTTCTTGTAAGTGTCGAACATAGCTGTAGAATTGCATGGATTGTTTCAGCAGGAAGTGGTTTGGTTAAAAAGCCACAACATATCTCAACAAATCTCTTCTGTTCCTCAACATCAATAAGCTTTCGAGATAATCCCAGATTTGTCTGCGTCTTATTTTGTTTTTCATCATCAATCACTATAGAATTCTGGTTTCCAACATCATCTTTCTTTAACAACTCTGAAATATCAGCATTCAACTTTTGGTCAACCTGAGAAAGCCGGTCAACAGCAAGAAAAGCTGCTGTAACCCATTTGGGAACTAGTAATGCGCCACTATCAAGTGAGTGGGAGTTCCAATCTGACAAAAGATCTGCTGCAACTTTGACCAGGCCACTCTTGGAAGCAACTTCTCGTGCATCTTTATCCTCGTTAAGAATCAAAGCAAGAACATGAAAGAGGGAGGATAGCATATTATTCTTTCCACCATAAGAATCAGAACTGCAAAGCTTCACTTGTTCTAGAATGAACAGTATAACATCGGATCTGTATCGACCATCATCTTGAGAGCATATCATTGATAGAAGATCCCGAACTGGAAAAGCTAAAGAATCTTTCATTTCTAGAAGCTTCCTACAAGTAGACAACAAGTCATCAACAGGTGGCAACTGCACAGTTTCCTCTTCAATCGGTTGACTACTTTCAGTTGTCACCATATTATCCTTTGCATCGGTTCCAGAATTACCAAGAGACATTGCAAGTGCACGAGCAAGTTCATCATCTTCTTGAACTTCCTCTGGATGTGAAAACAGCCACTCCATTGCTAATTCCACACTATTTGATCCCACCTGTCTTAACGCCTCCTCTGCTCGAGCTCTAGTAAACCCCATTTCTACAATTGTTGATATAGTCGTTTCATTTGGAGGTGGGCCAGCAGGCCTTGATCCAGCATTACTTACGCTTCTCTCTTCAACCCCAGAAAAAACATGGCGGATTATAGATATTACGATTGCAATGAAATCATCACTACAGTCGGTGAACTGAGGGTGAGTCCATACGGGAAGCACCGCTTTCAAAATCATAGATTGAAGCACCTTCACAAAAACCTCAGCATCACGTGGGAACACAATGTCACCAGTTACAAGGGGTTGTGTAAGAAAATGTTTTGTGAACGGAGACAAAATAAAAGATGATGTCACTAGATGATCCATTAGTTCACCATAACTGGCTAATGGCCCGTCTATCCACGAACGCACAGTTTCTACTGATTCGGCCTTTGGAGCTCCTTCATCTGTCTCCATTGGAGATGCAGGAGTCCTATTGACTGTAAATAACAGCTCGCTGGTAGCTTCGAAAGTGGTCAAAACCAACTGAATAACACCACGACCGTATAAACAATTTAATAGAACAGGGTTGCAGGTGTCAGGCTTTTCTAGTAGAATCCCATCAATAAAATCTATAACCTTTCCCAAATACCGACACTTTGCTGACCATGATGCCACTGATCCAGAAGAGCTTACATGACCTTCAAACTTCATATGAGCCAACGTGATGTCAGCAAATGTAGAGGCAACTGATTTGGAAGCAGGGGTAACCGTTACCATGTCATCTCGTCTTCTAGAAGGAAGCAACATCGCTTTGCCTAGCTCTTGAAACAAGTGTGTAATGTGTAAAGAGAGTGACCTCATCATATCACAACAAGAAGAATAATAGGATCTTTGTTTATCAGCTTCCCGAGAACTACCACCACTAACACCATCTGAAGTCCCGGATGGCAGTGATCGGTGGCTATCACCGCCTCCAAGATGCTGTGGAAGACCAGAAGTATGCGTGAGATCACGATATAGAGTAATCAGATCAAAAAACTGTGATTCGAAACTCCATCCCGACATCCTTCTTCTCATTAACGGATCGAGAAACTGCCTAAAAGAATTAAATCTTTGCTCCTCAGATTCTGAAGTACTCGACTCCAAGTCGCGGGACCCTTCAGCAGAACCAGAACCACCATTGTCCTCCTCAGTTTGAAACTTGGCATCTTCAAGTAATGCAATCTGCCATAAAATTTGACGGTGAGTGTCTCCAATAGAATCCAAAACATCCTTGCTATCATTACCAAATTCTTGAAGCAATGCAGTAACCCAACGATTGTCTTTCGAGGCAGCAAGAAACAAAAGGAATTCCACAAGAAAAAGTGAAGAAAAAAGTCCCGAATTTGGGGTAGCTTTCGGGTCTAGCAGAAACGAGCCTGAAAGAATCTTAAACCCATCCTTAGTTGACTCCAGATAACCCCGAAGAGCAGAGCAAAAGGCACGTGCTAGAGGAGCCGAGTGATGTAGAGTAAAGCTTTTGAAAACCATGGTGCTATGCAAAGCAATAGACATCCCTTCTGATGATCGAGTTATACTTGGTCTTAACAAAAGCTTCAACAAAGCTTCAATTCCTTCTTTTTCAACAAACAACCGACACGTTTCAGCATTCTCCATTGTTCGGTGAACTAACACCATCACATGAAAGATGCATAACTGAATAAACTGCTCATCACTAATTCCTTCTGACCCTGAATCTGAAGCAGCAACTAGGCACGGGCCTACATTTTCTTTATCTTCAGTGTCCATCTCCATAGCACTACCATCTTCAACTTTTCCCAATTTACCCTTACCGTCCTCAATTGAGGCAATTTCCTTAACAATCTTAACGATCATATCTACACCAGTACCTCTTAACGAAGATACATGACGTAAAAGCTCCTCAACAGCATTCGCCAACGGCACTATTCCATCATTCATTGGTATTACATATTTCTTATCAGTGAAAACATCAAGCAGAAAACTTAGTGCTGAAGCTTCTTTAACTGTTTCTAACCCCTTTGTATTAAGACAAATAGCACCAATACCATTAGGAACGCATGTAAGAGCTTTTGAAGAAGGAAGAACCCCTGCTTTCACCGACGCTAGAAAAGCGTCAGGAAGACCCAATTCATCCAATGAAGCATAACAAGTGGGATCTTTATGTATCATTTCGCTCATAACGGTAACAGCTGCTGAATATATGTCCCCTCCAAACTTATTCACATTCCCAAAAATCATGGATAGAGTGGTGGGTAAAGAAGCATCATGGGCCCCCTGAGGACGGGTCGAATTTGCTGGAGCATAAGTAGCAGAACCAAGTGCCTTCAACAGAACCCTAATGAGCCGTTTCTGCGAATAAAGGCAATCAACGTTAGGGTTTGAGTTTGAAGACTCCCCGATGCTCATTGAGCTGTCGTCTCCTATTTCTGAACCAATCACCCTAACAACTTCTATCTGCAGTCTGTTGGTCAAAAGATCAACTCCTCCCAAGTCTTTAAAAAGAGTGACAGCTGAATTGCTGTAGTCCATGAGCTTTTGCAGTGTCTTCACAGCTAAACATACAAGATGCATGTGAGAAGGATCTGAATCTTCTAAAAGGGGTAAGAAGGTAGGAACCATTCCTGATCCGCGTATTACACTCCCAGAACTTGATGTAGATATGACATGAAGCAAATAGAATTGGAGAAGCGCTTCAACAAATGCAACAGACGATGGGTCGCTGGAGTTGTTTAAAGAGGAAATTGCCCTTTGCAGAACATTGAGAAGAATCATGCGATTTCCACCAGCAAAGCTGATGCTTGACCCACTTAGAATTCGTGCCCTCTCATGTGATGATGAATATGCAGCTAGTTGAGATCCAAGAGCATGCATTGCAAGTGTACGAACTGTTCCAGGTACCATCTCTTCAGATTTCACTAGTCTGATTAACTCATTCGTGTATTCTGGCTCATTAGCAAAAAAAGACACGAGTTCATCATGAGAATCACTTGATTGAACAAGAACAATAAAAGAAAGTAGGCAGATCTTGCTATATAGCCTGCAAATTCTAGAAGAGCGGAAGGCGTGAGCATAACGAATTCTTGTAAGCAATGAGAACCTATGCTCAGGAGGTACACTGTACTGCTCAACCAATGACTTCATCAAAGACAAATCATCCTCCTTGTGCAAATGCAGATCAGGAATGTGAATAACACTTGTACTTTGGGGGTTTGTACCGTGCAACTCAAAATAGAGAGTAGAACCAACACGGTTTTGAGAATTGTCGGTTTCTGTTTGTACATCAGGTGGAAATAAGCTTAGACCTTCATCTTGGGTTCTTTCATTTAACATAACGCATGAATACAAGCCCAAACCCTCTTCTTTGCTTCCCCATCCCTGTGCTAATGATAAAAGGCAATTGTTTATTGAACCGCATCCTACTAGTTTTCCACTTGCATGAAGTTTCGAGGGATTTATTTTCACTAACGCTGAAAGAGTCTCCAAGGTTGCAATGAGAATCTCAGGGTCCGTTGATGCAAGCAAGAGCTTGAAATGCTGAACAAATAAAACAAACTTTAGAAAATAATGTATAAATAATAGGGGCAGGTTGGGTAAGATCTTCAGATACAAGTGAGTCCTCATTTAATACCCACACAAAACAGGATTGGTTGTGTTGGGTTGACCCACAAATATTTTTGTCCATTTCTTATGAATATTAAAATAATTAGCACACTAATCATAAACACATAAACAATACTAAATAATAATTTAACCTAATTTTATGATAAAACAATTTTGAAGATTGTGTGCATTAAGAAAAGTAAGAAAAGCTTTAGGCAACTTTCAACTAGTTTGACTAATTTGGCCAAATGACCAGTTATCTTTTTCACTAAATTGTCTTATATCACCCTAGTGAGATCAAACACAAACTCAAACAGCTCATTCTAAGTTACTCGATAAAATTTGACCACTTTTAATCAACTTTCAAGAAAAATATGAACAGATCACATTACGAATCGAAATAAAACTATTTTCATCAGACCTCTAAACCATCGAAAGAACTTTTGTTGTGGCAATTTTCTAAAATGATTTGCATCACACGCAGAATCTGGAGAGCTGATTGCTTAGGAAAAGGAGTATCATCTTCTAAGGTATCTGCTAAAAGGAGATCCTTTCGGCTAGACAAGTATGTCTTGAAGTATGTATCAAAATGCAAAAACAGTGGCCTCCAATGATGAAAATTTCCCTGAAAAAGAAAGACACGAGTTAAGTAAATTATATTTACTAAAATAAGTCAAAAGAGAGGTAGAGTATGATCTTGTCACCTTGCCATACTCCCAGTGAAAGCCTGACAGAGGGATTGCTAAGTCTTGTAATGGACACTGAATCACCTTGTCAATGAAGGCCTTCACTTTTGGGGGCTGCAGAAAAATAGAGAAAAAGAAAAGCAAATTAGTAATTCTTCTTGATCCACTTGCTAAACGTTTAAACAATGTTGTCAAGTCATAAACCTCAAACAGTGAAATAATTATTCTTGTGAACTGGAAGGGGCTCACACTCTTTCTCTGTATCACTTAACTATTACCAATGTTTATAACTTTCTTAACCCAATGCACTAAATTATGTTAATCATTAGACTCTACCATTATAAGAAAGAAAGCTATATAAGGTTCAAGTAACATCTACTATGATGCAGGTGTAAATAGGTTATATCATGCCATCATCAAATAAAAGCACATGATGTGGCTAAAAAGTTGTACACGAGATATAAAGATTATATTGGAAGACTTCTTAACTATAAAACCCTTTCAACTACAATATATGCTCTAGGATACCATGTCCTAATTATATGATAAAATTACAGTTCTCTTACCTATAAATATTGTGCCTAAACGGTAAAATTATTTGCTCTAAGTGTCAATTTAACAAACTTTAACTGGAAGATGCAATATCTGTGGGCATAGCCTTATAATTGGGTACCCCCATCATGAGCCACCTATATATACAAGAGGATGGATGAAAGAAAGGTGATCACTTGTCTTTCTAATTATGCAGTCCTGACAAGTTCAGGGTAAAACAAAAGTCAATTGTGGTACTGATTTTTGTAATACACTCTCCTAAAACTCACCATGACTTAAAATCATGTCAACTAGATATTCTATAAGCCTTGAAATCATGTCTTAAAATCATGTCCTAAAACTCAATAAGCCTTGAAACATATTCTAATTTAATTGCCATAAAACTACAAATGAACAAAACCATAGAAGTTGGGGTATACAAAGACCAAATTCGTAGAAATTACGAGTTGGCAACACCGCAGAAAGTTAACACTAATACGAACTACTAGCTTACAATCCCTCCTTTTAAAAAGTAAGAGCTACGAATTCATATTGTATATCATACAAGTTTTCATTTCAACTTCAAATTCAACGTATATATTAAAACTTCATTCCAAACAGGCAATGCTATAAAAGCATATCTATTTCCAATTCAAAAAAGTACTAGTTGCAACATCAAAATCATACTGTTACTTTATTACTATTAAGTACTTCCAAACTAGGAACCATTAAAAATATATATCCACTAACACTCAAAACTATACATAAACACATACAATTACTGTATGCACGTTATAAAAGCCACATATGCCCTAACTACACATCAATAAATTAATCAGCAACTTCAAATGTAGCCCTAACTCAAATATATGGAACACGAAACAAACACAAAAGCCCCAATAAAATCTTACAGTTTCAGAATCAAGTTTAACATTAGGACCGATATGTCCTTCACCGGATAAAAGCTGCCGTAACCTCGACGGCAAGCTCGATCTTAGGGTTCCGGCCATGAGATTTCACAAACTCTACACTCCTTTATACTGCAAAACAAAAACAAAAAACAAAAATCAATTAAAAAATTAAATAAATCGAAGATATTTAATCGATTAAATCAAAGACAGAAACAAAAAGGAAACATGGATATAGAATATAGATACATATACATACCTGGTGGTGTAGAGATAAACAAAAGATTCATAAACATCAAAGTAAAATTAATAGGGTTTTATATGTGTTTGCGTGAGAATGAGTAGAGAGAAGGGAAGGGTTCTTTTGTGTGTGTGTTGGTGTTGGTGTTGGTGTGTGTATATGTTTTGGGGTTAACCCTGATATTGGAGAAGAGAGCTGCTTTTTATTAACAATAGTCAGTCCTCTCTTTTTTCTCTACACTCTCGATGGGGAAATTGAAGGCGGTTTTTACACTCCGGTCCATAGCCAGTCTTTTCTTATGATGAGTAAAATACTAAAGTTACATAATCCGTCCCTTTACTTATGGTTCTTACATTTTGTCCTGGAAACCCTATGCCATTTGTTGGGTGTATTGGTAAAGTTGTGCTAACGGATGTACATTGAGTCGGATTGAATTGGAACCAAAAACGGATAGCTTGGATACTATTGTTTAGGATGTAGATGTGTATTAACTTGGTATGGTAGTTTTTTGTTTTGTTTGATATAATCTTGCTCGATTTATTGGTTTTTATAATTTAGTATATTCTTAGATTTGTTTTCGACATAACCTTGTTTGCAGCTTTGTAGGCATGAGCACCATCTTCAACTAGATCGGAACGAAAAGAAGAAAGAATGTGTAATGTGAATCTTGGACTAGTATGAGTATATATGAGTTAGATCGGCTTTTTAAATTATGTTGATCATGTGCATATTCTGTTTATGTTTGTTAGATTTTTTACTATGTACGTTTGTCTTCTTTAGATTGCATTAGGTTTGTAAGTTCTTGAAATTGGCATGCACATTGAAGTAGTATTGAGCTTAAACTTGGTTAGGGGAAATACTTTGAAGGGGTTTCTTAAAAAATGAAAATTTAAGTTGGGAAAACTTTTGGGGTGTGTTTGCCTCAAAAAAATTGTAGGAGTTTGGTGGAACTGAATCCCAATTCAATTTGAAAAATTAACCAAAATACCCTAGAAAATACCTTCATTTAATTTTATACCCAAAAAAAAAAAGTTTGTAAAAAACTACCCTCCCGACACAAAGCGCACAGATGTGCATGCAAAACGTATTGCGTGTGCTTATTTGTGTCCGAGAAATGGATTTGGTGGTCGAGAAAAATAAAATGTTGCCAGACACATGGCGACGCGTGTTTGTTTGCATTTTGCGTGTCCATCATTTTTTAGCTAAAATAACTTTCTTTATCCGTTTTGGATAAGATTTGCGAGATTCTTAAAAATTCTATAAATACTGTGGACCCTAAGATAATCGATGACCAGCTTTTTTACAAATTTGAGTAAAAATACTCCCACTTTTTGTTTCTTAAAAGATAAAGAAAACAATTTCCGAAATGGTTCATACTGATATTTTTTGGCAGTTTCGATCTCCAAATGAAGAATCAAAAACTGGTGAATTATACGCAACAGTTCCTGAGTTGTTTGACATCGCGCTTCGTCAAGGTGGAGATTTTCAAGGCGCAAGAAGAATGTACTTTCAAGATTTATTGACGTTTATTGACTATGTAGATGTTATTGAAATTTCAACAAAAATTTTGAATTACGTTTTGAAAGAGCTGGGTTACTGGGCTCTAACTAGGGGTGGTACTACTACTTTAAAGAGCATAATAAAGACTTAGATATTGGGTTATAGTTAATAACGGATGATGTCGAGCAATTGAAGTAGATTACTACCTACGCAAAAATACATAGAGAAATTGAGGTTAACGTTACACCCAATGATTTGACACATCCGTCAAATTCCAAAACAATGATGTCGTTACCCATTTCTAAATTTATGACCGGCTCTTTAAGTGCAAGATGGTTGTTCGATTAGTTTATAATCACTTACTGTGTTTGTATTGTTTTTGTAATGTTTTAAAACCCTATCTAATGAAATGTTTTAGTCTTTGTCAAACACAACAATGTGAACAATCAGGGAAGATACTGAAACATATATACAATCAAAAACAACTATAATCTCAATACAAATACAATATCATATATATCTAATACAAATACAAGGCCCAAATATAATTCCATAACTCTAAACATACTAATATCAGGCAATGTCTGGTGGGCTGCGGTGGCTTTGTAGGAATGTGAACAAGTTTGCGCTGAAAAATGTATCGAGCATCCTCAATCTATAACCCCAAGTGAGATCCTTCGTCAAACTACTCTCCTTTAACTCTATTTTGAAAACCAACTTCTCTATGTTCTTATACACCCAGACTCCGCAATATCCTAGTGGGCCATACTGTTGAGGCAAATCATGATGGGGTATGTACACAAATTTAAAACAACAATGCAACGTTGCCTCCCACCCAGCATTCTCCCAAAAAATTATAGCGTTTAAATAATCTTTGAGACCATCAGCAAATTCATTCGATGCCTCGAGTCAATCTTCCCTTTACCGATATATTTTACACTATCGTATATCGTGACATCGAATTAAAGAAGATCCAACTGAAAGAAGATCTAATTATCAATACGCTCTAAAAGTACAGGGAACAGTACCTACGTATGTCATTTAAAAATTAAATCATAAGACATATGTAAAGTAAAAATATATTTCAGCTCCTCAACCTCACGCTGCAAATGTCTTCTCACTCTACAGTGTCCCAATGTCATGAATGATGATAGCATAGCCTAGGCTGCTCGCCGGTGTTGCAGACCACGCTGCAAATTAAGCTCACGTGGCGCTAAAATCTGGGATGTAGAAGGGGGAGCCCTGAATTAATTAATTAAAAAATGTGTTAAATACAAAATAATTAAGATAAGATTTCTAATGAAAAAATTATTAACAACTTAATATCCTGAAGCAATGTCTGCATCTGTTCCTGTAATGTGGCGATGCTGATATCCTGCGTGTCCACCCGCGCTCGAAGTATACCTATAGTGGCATCATGCTCAGATATCTTACCAACATCCTCAAAAGGACGTGAACATCGTGTGTATGATAAGATGAGGTAGGAGAAGAAGGGTCGAGACTGATCCTCCTAACTCATCTAAGCCTTCTTCGTAGACTACTTGACACCGTCATCATCATTGACATGTATTTGCTCGTTGTCACACCCCAATAAAAATGGATCATGTTTAATTAAGGCGGAAGCACGGGGCGTGACGCGATCAATCAATAATTGTTCAAGAGCGTATAATTATCGTAAACATGTAATTTAGAATGCCATAAGAGTTTAGAATCAAGGGTTACAAGTTCATCGAGTTCAAATGATCATTGTTCAACGAAACAATATGACTAGCATGTTAATCATATAACATATGTTCAATGTTTTCAAAAGAAATGGCATCCTATTCGTCGTGATGAGCAAGGGTCCCAAAATGCATGCATGTTCTTACTTCTTGGCTAATTCCCTGAAAAACATATTTAATAAATCGTCAACAAAATTGTTGAGTGAATCCACAGGTTTAAGACTCTAACTTTTACTTGTATAAATCAATTGTTTGCAAGCATAAACCTTTGCAACATCATATAAATTATATAATAAACAACAATTCAATTCAAACCATGACGTTGATCCCCGGTAGACTAGCTAGGTCTTACGAGTTAAAGTGACGACACATATGTCTATAACCAATCCACGACTCACATTACTTGCTTGTGCCTCTCGACAAACTAGATATACGATCCTTATTTCGATACAACGTCGACAGTTAGCGTGACTAACAATAACAGTGGGGGGTAGTCAACCCAATAGTATTATCCGTATATCCATGTAGCTAGCGGCATCTAGCTAATGGTTATATTGTGCAAGCAAGAGGACTTCAATGTACTACATCATGTTAACTTGGGGTCGCACAAGATCCGTTGTCATGTTTTACAAACCGTTCATATGTTTTTCACCCCAATTTATAAAATAGTAAAAGCTGTAAAATATGGGTTGTGAACTCACATGGTGAGCTTATGAGTGTTAGTGTTTTATAATGTATCGTTTGACCAAACATAAATAGCCTCCTAGCGCCCTATACGCATGAGGTCAGTTACATTAGTAGACGGCTCCATCGGCCCGTCTATGCTAGTTGTTCACTCGACTATTAGGATCATTACTTATCATTCAAACGTATGTACGACCCGTTGGTGATATTTTATTATTGTTTCCCAAAACGCCAATAACTTCATACGATAATGTAATATCTAAAAATGAGCATCGTTGGCTCGTTTGTTTAATAAATATGTACATACGTGATATATTTATAACCGGAAACGATAGTACGTATCGTTTAGACTTAGATTCATAATATATATATATATTTTCTTAGAAAGACTCTTTTATAAAATAAAAATAAAAACTAGAACAAGGCTTACCCATCCGGGTGAAGCCTTACCCAGACGGTAAGTCTAAGCAGACCGGGTGACATGTCACCTGTCTGGATGATTGGCCAACAGAACTCCAAGTACTTTAATTCACCCATCCAGGTAAGGCTAAATCTGGTTTTTTCCCCTGTTTTAACAAAATGCTTTCAAATACAATTTTTGTTATTCCAAACCAACTTTTTAGCATTTTAACAAGATGAAACATGTTTCTAGACCGAAAATATGACGTCGGAGGTTTCACTTCTCGTTTTAAAACACTCATTTTTCGTTTCCCATTTTAAAATCCGTTTTCCATTCATTTAGCAACCCTTTCACCATTATAACTATAATCTCGTTTTAACACTTTTAAATCATCTCATAATACACATGTTATTAACATCATATGCTTAACCAAATCTTTCACCATTCTTGACCACCTTGCCTAGTTGCTTGATTTAATTTCATGATTTGAGCTACTTAGTGATTAGCTAGGTTTTAGGTACTTAATTTTGGTAGTGATTAATTAGATGTAGATTAGATAATTAGGGTTAATTAGGGGAAATCTAGAGGGATTAGATTAATATTAGTAACTTTCAATTTATTCGTAAACATTGTTGTGTTTGATTTAAGTCGTATATGTGTTGATCTTCAATCTTCCGAAAAGTTATGCTACAAGCCCTATCATAATAATATAAGTAAATAACTACTATTTACATTAACTAGTTTTACGTTATTTAGGAAAATTTTATCACCAACGTTCGTATTCAGCGGAGTCCCCGATTTATTGCGTAATTCTCGAAATTACCTTTATTACTTACTTGTATATCAACTCGTATGCAACATAAATATGTATAGTGTGCAAGCTAGACTTATCTCAGTTTTAAATCAATTTTATTTTGATTATAAGGGAATTAGCGTAAGAATGCATAATTAGGGTGTACAAAATTTATCGAAATTCGAAGGTTGTCACATCTTAATATCTAGATTGTAGCCACGTGGATAACTGGAAAAGGTAATCAGTAAACTAAATCTAGCGTCATATAAATTTAAACGATAATAAAGGATAATAATAATAATAATAATAATAATAATAATAATATTTATAGTCGTGTTATGAATTGCTTTCTATAAATCGTTTCGCATAATCTAAGGGACCCTTCATGAATGTTAACTCACCCGTCGTGAATGTTAACGCGCGACACATATTTACTTCCCCCTTCTCTGTAGTAAATTAGTTATGCACATTCATATCCCAATTGAGATAAAACATTAAAAAAGTAGTATCATCTAGGGGACTTTCCGAAATTAATTCCTAATAAATTAATTTTGGACATGCTTCCTACATGATTATTTAATTTCAGACTTACAGTATAGAACATGAATTTATGAAATTAATCAGTAAATCACTTTAGAAAGAATGAAGACATGAATTATCAACTCGTAAAGTTCTGTATGTAGCATTTAAGGTAGCATGTACTTCCTGATCTAAATGTCCAAAGAATGAAGACAACTTTACAAATATTCTCGGGCTATAAAAGAGAATGTTAGATCAAACTAAATACTAATATTTTTCTATAATAGAATTTATTACAATATTTAATATAGTGCATTCACTCTTATAGAACTCACCAGTGACTACATCAGTGAGCCAGTGAGTTCATAACTAAACAATTTATTTTAGGCCAGTGTTTACTTAATAGAGTTTAGAAAAGAAGCAATTTGTTGTTTCAATATGTATAGTTAAGTAATCATGTGTTTATTTACATGATTATTATAAACTAGCTGATTTTATATTTACTTGTAAACCTTGTTTAGCCAATCAAAGTGAAAGTTATCCTAAGTACAAAATACTTGGTGATAACAGGAAACATCATAGTACTATTTATGTCTAATTTTAATTTGTCCATATTACTATTTTTGTTTGTACTGAAAAAAATTGCTTACTTGAAAAAATAACTATTTAAAATCATTTAACTCCTCATTTTATCTCCATTTTGTAATCTTTGAATATATGAGAAAAACTGACATTTATCTAATTTATCTAATTTATCTTAATTGTATTTTTTTTATGTGAGCCATTTTTTTGGGGATGGAGGAGTTTTAATTAAGCGTATAATAGGTAAAGGAGTGAACAATTAATTTTTCTTTGTAAACTTTACAATTATTTGGGCAAAACAAATACAATAAGATATAGAATAAGAATGAGAGAGAGTATATTAATTTTGTGTGTCAAATACATGTTTTTTTATATAGAAATGGGATAGTTGTTTATAATTAAAACACGGATTTGCATCATTTATATCGCATGAAAGAGAAAAGAGGAAATAGTCCAAACTGATTTACCTACCCAAAAGTAGTATCAAGTAATTTTATATTTGGTTTCGATAGGGGATCAGAGGGGATAATGACTTAGAGAGGGAGTGATAGGTACACAATTTCAGTCATTAGTTTCCGTGATCTATGTCTCAGATTCGCTCAAAATATAAACAATGCATTTTACATGTATCATAACAATATTGCATTTTGTCCTTATAAATTTCATACAAGACGCGAGATGATTGGTCTAGTCTTTATCATCTCTTCTCCTCAAAACTTATGTGTCCCTGAGAACCAGACCCTTTGATTTCTACATATTAGCTGTAGTTATATTCGTTATGCATTCTTTTTATTTGGAGTTTCAAATTGTACAAAGCTAGTGAAAAAGTTTTATGTATAAAAAAAACAGTTATCTTACGAGTGTTTTTGGATAAATTACCCAAAGAGAGCCGTGTGAGAGTCATTATGACAAGCAATCTAATAATCTGGGTCGTTTTTGGAATATTCTAAATTGATAGAACTTGGCCCTAACATCCCCTTTATATATTAAAGAAAATGTTATGTATATAAGAATCTTGACTTTTTTGTTTATAATTAATTTTTAGCCATTAGATGAATCTTCAAAATAGATTTTTAACCCTTGATCATCCATGTTAATAGTGTTGAGCTCATAATTGTCTCTCTCCTAAGATAGTTTTGCAAACTTGACCAAAATACCCTCATTTTATTTATATTTTTTAAATTTCATGTTGCTCTCTTTTATAGAATGTTATACTATAAAAAGGAATTAATTTATTTAATTACCCTTCAAAAGTTTAAAAGAAAATCCGGATCCCTTATTTATAGCAATAAATCAGATCAAATTAAAATCATAATTGAAATGTCAAAATCACATTCAAAGTCACAATATCACAATATCACAATAGCCCAGTTTATCTTCCGAAACAATATTTACGGATCTTCCTCATCTTCATATCGAAATTATGGATCTTCCTGGCTTGGGTTTCATCTTCCTCATCTCTTCCTTTAATCAAGGTTAATATTTCAAGTTCTGTTTTATATAAATTTTATAGGGATATATTTTGTGTTTACCTGACTTCTTCACCTTACTCTTCTTTCTCTATCTTATAGGGTTTTTAGAATTCTCCAACACAGATAAGAATCTTCAGTTTCGAATTTTAATTTCTATTGACTTTTTTTATGTTTTTCTCAATTCAATTTCTTCATTCGGGTTTTTATTTAAATGTTGATTTGGTTATCTTGTGCTGTTTTGAGCAGCAAATAAGCTGCATTTTGGTGCCAAGAATAATGCAGAAGTTAATGCATTTATGTGCCAAATATATATTTCTCTATTATATATTAATGGGCTATCTACGCTTGTGTTAGAAGTTAATGCGTATGTGGCATCTTTTGATTGGGCAATAAAATTGCAATTAAGTTTCAATTACAAAATATGATGTCCGCCATTAGATCGCAGTAAGTCCATGTTTGATTGTTTTATATAGTCCTTCAATATTCTAATAGTAGAGATACAAAACTAGAGTAGTAAGGTCAAATGAGTGTTGTTGATATTTGATAGTACTACACAATGTCGGTTTTCATGGCATATAAGATAACAAATAGAGACATCAAGCACCTTCTTAACTACTGAAATGTAATAAATTTGCATCACCTTTTGACTTTATAATTAGAGTCACTTTATGGTTCCTTATGGAATTATAGAAACGAGAAGATGTTAAAACCTTATAAATATAACAAATATTAACCAATTTGATGTTTTTTCTTATGGGTTTTTATTTCATGTTGCCCTCTTTTAAATGTATTTTCGCTTTCTCATTATTTGCTTATCTTTATTCATCTCTTTTTTTTTTCGATTTGTTCATTCGTATTTGTATTGTTACTGAGCCAAAAACTAACAATTTGATTTTTGTTTCAGAACGTAGGTAGTAAGAAAGTAAAGAAAGGGATCCAAGCAACCTAAGAGTACGTATGTCTTTCTTTACATTCATGTAATGCTATGATTCAATTACTCACTTTTATGATCATTGGTAAATTATTCACGTTTTATTATTAGTAGAATACTAATATGTTAGTTTCAAAAACATATTGTTTGATGAACACCAATTATCCCTTGCACACTAAGTGTTTGATATAATACTTGAATGAAAAAAATAAAGCCTAACAATGTTAGAAATGCTTAACTTTTTATAGATACTTAGTATGTAAGTTAACCATTATTAGATATTTGTTACAAGATTTGTGTTACTATATTTTAATATATAAGATGTATATTTGTCAAAATTGTGGATCCTTAGTGTTAGTTTCTTATGGAGATCGTGTATTTGCATATCATGTTATAAAAGTATAAAACTGTTTGTTGGTTACAACAAAGTCTTTTCATCTTAAGCTTTATAGGTAGAGTTTTTAGTTTTCTCCAAGAGTTGTTCGATTTACATTTTTGAGAAAGGCAATCAGTTCATGGAGATCTATGATGCCACGAGTGTATGTCATTTTACAAAAGTCATTATCGTTCTCAACTACAAAATTTGTGATTTATGAATCATTTATAGTGGTGACTGGCAACCAAATATCTTAAATGCGTGTCAAGAAGATTTGAGAATTATATTTTTTATCCTATAAAAGCATGCTAACCTTCTCGCAGCAGGGGCAGTTTGTATCAAATTTTGCAGGTTCATACGCAAGGGATTGTTGGAAGGTTGGTACGGTTGTCAGTTTTAATGGTTGGCCTCGATCCATGGCAGTAAGTACATGCCATTTATCTTTATTGTTGCAATTTATTGACTATCATGTTTAGTTACAGGACGCTTCTAATTATATTGACACACAACTATACAAAAAATTGTATGCTTCTTCTAACTCTCATTAACTAAGTAGTTGACACGAAGTCTTTATTTGTAGTAGTTTAACAGAACTAATGTGCAATTAATATAAGCTTCTTTTTCCATCACTAGACTTTAAAGTGCTTAAGCCAAATTGTTCGGTACTTCCCCAGCTTAACGAAAAGCCAGTTCATGGGTAATTTTTCTTTATTTACCTAAATCCATGCTTTTGAGAGACGATATACACATATTCGTGTACAAGGAGACTCTAAAACTGTTTGTGTGCATGTATTATGACGTGGATATTCATCATTCTACTAAGTTTGTAAATAAATGAATGTAGAATTCAAGGAAGGCAGCCAAGTCACTCATGTAAGAGGGAAATTAGGACTCACATGGAAATCTGTATCCTCTGGGTAAGAAACAACTTTGGAAAAACTCTTTCTGTTTATTTAATTTTCTAAATGGATCATTGTCAAAATGTTTAAATGTGGATTCATGTAATAAAGTTTACTGAGACTATTCACTGAGGTGACGTTTATATAACACCCCATAAATTTACCTCAGGGTTAAATCTGTCATTTGACTCGGAAGCGATGGATAAAAATAATATTATATATTATATTACAGAAAAGACCATAAAATTTCGCGACCTTATAACATTTAACTATTTCCGAAGCAAAACACATATAATTGTTATACAAAATCCACATACATGTTAATTTACAAAACATCTATAAATATATCAGAGTAATAGCACGTGTCAAACATTCTTCAAAAAAACCATCTTCCTGCTTAACCCACAATCTTAAACATAACCTGCAGGAAGAGAAATGGTGGGATTAGCACGAAGCTAAGTGAATGAATGTACAACTAATAATTCAACTTAGCATAACAATCTGTTTACATTAAGCACGAAAACACATAAACTCAAGAGGATCGGCGGTTACTGAGGAACCCTACAGCCGCGGTGGCCCACAGTAACACTTACCACAATCTGTATAGGCCCTTACAGAATAGACCGATAACTTGGCACTACAACACAACAACACAGTTTCCAGCGACAACACATGTATCTGGAACCTGTGTTGAACACAGTAGTAACCAAGTCCAATCGCAATTGACCTCTGAATAACATAGATGCCCGAAGGCCACAAATATAGCAAGCAGATATTCACAATCATAAATCAGACTAAACAGTCTATCAAGTCTACGTTACTTGTTGTAACCACATCATTACAACTAACTCAAATTATGAGTTGCAGATCCACTCACCTGTCTGCAACAGTCCACACTCAGAGATCTTATGTTACTGAGTCTTCTGCTGATCTGAGAATATAATAATTAAGAAGTTAGCAACTCTTTCCATAATTGTATAACACATTTCACTACTCAATAACAAAATGACAAACAATTATCAAGTAGCAATTACCAGCTATAACCACTCTACAATTATAAATATATATATATATCAAGTTATAACGATTCAGTTATACTTATACACTTTGAATTTAGCAAAACAAAACTTTCAGAATCACGTCTAAAAATTCTCAGTTCGCAGTTCAGTTCAGTTCACAGTTCAGTTCAGTTCGCAATTCAGTTCAGTTCACAGTTCGCAGGAAGTCAACTCGCAGTTCAGTTCAGTTCGCAGGAACTCAACTCGCAGTTCATTTCAGTTCGCAGGAAGTCAACTCGCAGTTCATTTCAGTTCGCAGGAAGTCAACTCGCAGTTCAGTTCAGTTCGCAGGAACTCAACTCGCAGTTCAGTTCAGTTCGCAGGAAGTCAACTCGCAGTTCAGTTCAGTTCGCAGGAACTCAACTCGCATTTCATTTCAGTTCGCAGGAAGTCAACTCGCAGTTCATTTCAGTTCGCAGGAAGTTAACTCGCAGTTCAGTTCAATTCGCAGGAACTCAACTCGCAGTTCAGTTCAGTTCGCAGAAGTCAACTCGCAGAAAACTCAACTCGCAGGATGAACTCAACTCGCAGGATGAACTCAGAATTGCGAACTGAACCGCTATTACTCAAAAAAACGAACCATTTCGACTCACAAACTCAAAAATCAGTTTCCTATCAATCTAACAAACTTTCTAACCTTTCTAATACCTCAAATAACATTATTTAACATCTTTAAACATCACATTACACACCATTTCAAGGATTTGACTAAAAATACCAAAAATACTTACAATTAGGTAAAAAACAAAATGATGATGATGATGATGACAGACAACAAGGATTCACACAGGCTATAACACAATTCAATGGATGACAATTTCGTGATTTATGAAAAGAAGCTAGAGAAACTTGAAAGAAATAGTGTTAGGTGACAAAATGAGGAGATTAGGAAAGAGTTGGTGATTTAAGTCACCTACTCACACAATTGCTTTCTAATTATATCCTCTAATTTGGATTATTGTCTGGAACCCGAAAACCGTTTCGCGAAACAAGTTATTTTATTTTACCAACAACAAATTAAAATTAAAACTATTAATATTTCACCTGCCACAATTAACTATTCGATCATTACTAACTTTCCTATCTAATAAACACATTAATATATGTTAAAATTGGGAAATTACCTGATTACCCCTAAGCCACAAGAGTGGGTGTTACAGTTTAATACATGTGATATGAAAAGTATGTGGGACAGATTACTTAAGTAGTTGGTGTGGATGAAAGACGGTTAAAGATGACACCAAATTCAGTAATCTTGAGAAGGGATGAATGAGCTGAAAGATGAACTACTTGATTTTTTTTACAACAACACATTAAAGAAATTTATTTACTGTGATTTTGTTCTTCAAGAACTTGGAGGAAAATTTAAATTCTAGAGAGGCAGAAAGAAGTCTAACTTAATAAAAAATCACAGGTAAGACTTTACATGCATAATTTTTACTATATATCTTTGCTTTAGCAATCTAACTTATTGTTGCTGGCTCGACTTAGGAAGCAAAGGATGGAGAGACAAAAAAGCTTCGGCAGAAGCTAACTTTATAAGTAAAACCAATGCCAAGTTTTTATCGGGTGCAAGGCTTATCAAGATACACTTCAGAAGTTCAAATGTGGTTAACATCTCTAATTCTTCTCGATTCTCACATTCATCTTTTTCTGTACATTTTTCGATGAGAAAATTTAACTATTCAGATTTTCTGTGGATGGAACAAAACCATTTCTGTTTTTATAACAACCCTCTATTTAGTCAGTATTAATTGTGTCATTTGACTCGGAAGCAATGGATAAAATAATATTATATATTATATTACAAAATGACCATAAACTTTTTCACGATTTTTACAACATTTAAATATTCCTAAAACAAAACATATATTGTTATTCTTCGAAATCTGCATACATGGTAACTAACAAAACATCTAAAAATATTTATCAGAGTTATGGTACGTGTCAAACATTCCTTCAAAAAGCCCATCTTCCTGCCTAAACCCACAGACTTATACAGAACCTGTAGGAAGAGAAATGGTGGGATTAGCACGAAGCTAAGTGAATGAATGTAAAACTAATAATTTAACATAGCATAACAATTTGTTTACATTAAGCACGAAAACACATAAACTCAAGAGGATCGGTGGTTACTGAGGAACCCTACAGCCGTGGTGGCCCTCAAATAACGTTTATCACAATCTGTATTGGCCCATACAAGATTTACCGATAACTTGGTACTTCTAAACAACAACACATTTTCCAGCAACAACACATGTTCCTGGAACCTGTGTTGATCACTATTAGTAACCAAGTCCAATCGCAATTTACCTCTGAACAACACAGATGCCCGAGGGCCACATGTATAACAAGTAGATACACAATCACATATCAGACTAACAGTCTATCAATATCAACGTTACTTGTTGTAACCACACCGTTACAACTAAATCAAATCATGAGTTGCAGATCCACTCACCTGACTTGTCTCAGCTCACACTCAGAGATCTTATATTACTGAGTCTTCTGCTGATCTGAGAATATAATAATTAAGAAGTTGGTAACTCTTTCCATAATTGTATAACATATTTCACTACTCAGTATCAAATGGCAAACAATCACCAAGTTGCAATTTTATCAGTTATAACCGCTATACAACTATCAATTTATATCAAGTTATAACAATTCGTTTGTTTAATTATTTACTCAATTAACAAATTTCGAAACATTAGTATAACATATTTATCCAAGCAGGTGACCCTTGTAATCTAGGAAAATAAAAGTCCGATCCGCAGTTAATAAGAATCTGTTAAATTTTGGTCGCTAAAACTCAACTCGCAGGCCATACTCAACTCGCAGGCCAAACTCAACTCGCAAGCCAAACTCAACTCGCAAGGCAACTCAACTCGCAGGATGAACTGTTGCTACCAAAATCGAACTGTTTTCTCACTAACTCAAAAAAACTCGGTTTCCTATCAATCTTACCAACTTTCTAACCTTTCTAATACATCAAGTAACATCATTTAACATCTTTAAACATCAATTACACTCCATTTCAAGGATTTGACTAAAAATACCAAAATACTTACAATTAGGTTAAAAAAAAACAAGATGATGATGATGATGATGACAGACAAAACAAGGATTCACAACAGGTTATAATCACAACTTAATGGATGTTAATTTCGTGAATTTGGAAAGGGAACTTTGAGGGAGATTTAAAGAAAAGAAGTAGGTGACAAATGAGATGAAAAGATGAATTTGGTGATTTATATCACCCACCAACACAAAAGCTTGCTAATTTTAATCCCTAGTTTGGTTTATTGTCTGGAACCTGAAAACCGATTTGCGAGACAAGTTATTTTATTTTACCGACAACTATATTCATTTAAAACTATTAATATTTTACCGGACACGATTAACTATTCGACCTTTATCTAATTTTCCTATCTAATAAACACATTAATAAAATCATAATTAAGTATACAATTAAGAAATTACCAGATTACCCGTAGGCCAAAAGAGTGGATGTTACAGTTTTGAACTTTCCAAAAAGGTATTTTTATATCTTCGTAAAGGGTATATGATTTAGTTTTTTTGTACATTCCTTTTGGCTAATTGGATTTTATAATTTTTTATACATTCCTTGTGGCTAATTGGATTAGTGGTTATGGTTTATGGATTGATCCAATTACCGTATTTGCACTTTGCATTGGTGAGCCTTCTTGATACACATCAACCACGAAAAACCAATGTAGTCTTTTTTTACTCTTGGTTGTTCAATTAGATAAGAGTTAGAAAAATGGACACCTTCATTGATTATTTTTATGTTTTGGGTCTATATAATTGTTGGTGATGGAACCCAAAAGGGAGCAACAGTAAAATGTCACCCATGTCTGAAAGTGTTTCCACCCTACACAGCTGAAATTACAGTTTAATGACATCATTTGTAATATTAGCAATGAGGTTGCGCAGTTTTTGGTTGGGGCCACGATCTCAAAGTACACCCTCAACCTCCCCAACAAACTCACGAGTAGTCCAATGGTTGTACTAATAAGTTTCTTATCGTGTGAGCCTTTTTATGTTACTACAAATTGCTCGCTAATCAAATTTATGTGGGTTCTTAGTACAAGTGATCAATTGGGCGGATCATGTTAGTTAATTGAAAAGTAAATGTAGCCTGAGCTTCTGTTTCAGCTTTTTGTCTTGCACATACCAGACGTGCATTTATTAATGACCAACTCAGCTGTCTTTTCTTATATTGCATTGGGACGTCAATGAACTGGTGTCTCTAATGAATAATGATGTGAGGACTGTTAATCAGAAGTATACAAATTTTCTATGCTTGCACTAAGACTGAAGGCAGATCTAGCTTGAACATTTTCAATAATATTCCAAATAAAGTGTGTTCTTTCTTCAATGTTTGCTTCCCTTTTATATACCTAAATGGCTAGACGAAGCCGTCGACACTGAAATGGATATGAGATGGAATGGTATCAATGTTCGCACCGGTACTGCATTTTGGTTAATCAACTTATATATATGTGTAGGTTTAACTGTGATATTTTGTTAAAAAAATATAACATTATATAAACTTTGTATATAATTATTATGTGGTAGACCGCGAATTCGCGGGGTTATAATCTAGTCTTCTGTAATATTAAATGTAAAAAAGTAAAATAAATATTGTATGTGGGCATAGCATGTGTACAAATTTTGTACTCTTAAAACAATAAGAAATCAAATAAACTTTTATATTTTACATATACAATTCGGATTTTTTTTCTTTCAAATAAACATAATTAGTTCATGTTTAAAGCTAACATCTAACGATTCGTACTTTTAACTGTACAGATCATTTTGTCATTATATATATTCGATTACTAAATTATCAAGTATACTATATCCATATATTAGTTGTCTTGTCATTCATTATATCGTTAAAATTAATGTTACCTCAAATGTATACAAATGATAAGAGAATAAAAGATTGTATACATAAAATATAAATAAAATACTAGTAATAATTCAAAGTTAAGTTTGACATCTAGCACGCTAGCTGCAAATCTTTCTACAGTAAAAAGAGAAGGAAACTTACATTGAAAAAACAGATCTTCTGTTCTTTTTTTATTCCAATCTTAGGAAAGATGCGTTATCGCTTTGATTTCTTGTTAGCTAGGCTTTAATTAGGACGATTAGGGTTTACTAATAAAATAGAAAAGAAAGGGCTTTTTCATCATCGATGATATAAATTTTGAATAAAATTTGATACACTTAACCCCATGTTAAATAGTGTATAAACATGGTATTACTATAGAAAATCTGTTGAACATCATAGAACTCGCAAAGAGCAACATAAAATAATTCTAGATTACACATTGCTAACACTCTGTTCCAGAGTTCTATTCTGAAGAGAAGAAAATGTAATTGGAAAGAAAATAAGAAGGTAATTGTGTTCCCTAGTTTTTCAGGAAAGAAAAGAAAAGAAATGAATGCATTATTTTTGCCTGATGTTCCTTTTTATTTTTTCTTCCCGAATTGAGAAAATTTGAATTCCTTTCTTTTCTTTCCTCTTCATTTCTCTCTTTTTCTTTCTTTACAAAAGTTGAGAACAGAGTGTAAATCTCCTAATTTTTAATTGTCTGAGTTTGATATTGCTAAATTCTTGAACTCTTGGAAACATATCCTTTAGAGAATTATATTTTGAATACGAATTTGTGTTGGAACGAAAAAAGGTAACCAGCTCTCCACCTATCACAGAGGCCAATTCAATTTCTTTTTCATTGAACCTATATTGCTTTGATTATCTGAGACAGGGAATACCCTTAATTTCCATCGTTTAGGTTTCACAACGAGATCCCGTTGGGCGTATAAAATAAAGGAGCAAGATTGGTTGACAATTCCATTGATTGGACTCAAGTTGTGCTAAAATAATCTTCTAATTCTTGTAGAGTTGTAGTTAGGCCTTTTCTGGCCCATGTCGGGCTTCTTCTCCCAGCCCAACTCCTAATCTTATTAGAATAGAATGGGAACAAAACACATTAATGATTAATCTAATTAGTTGTGAGATAACTTTCAATTAAACGAATACATCTTTTTATTTAGTGTCTGCAACTCAAAAAGAAAAAAACACTAAAATCATGGTGACAACTTTACAAATGTTGCGTTAAATCAAGTACCTACACATTGTCTACTTAGTTGTCATTTTTGGACAACTAGGTTTAATATCACAAGTTCACACACACAACATAACTAATTTACCTAAGGGTATGATCGTATATTAGACAATTATCTATACTCCCTTATAAAGCATTTTCACTTTTTGGCTTAAAAGTTGAAATTTGAAAGATCGGAAATGTCAATTTTACCCTTATTAACTCAACTAAAATGTCAACTCTATTAAATTCATGATTCAATCAATAAAAATGGAAAGTATATAATATACTACACAAAACACTCATCTATCGCAATTAAAAAGTCAAACATAGTTAATAACATTTAAAACTTCTTTTCAAACTTTATGTAAAAATTAAAATTATTTTTCCACTAATTTCTTTAAAAACACATGGTTTTTAGTCATACTAAACAAGACATCTTTACTTATAAAATAATCAACTTTAAATTGTTAATAAATAGAAAGTCTATGAATCTAAATTCTACTTCTTACAAAATTATAAAACAATCGACTTTACATTGCTATCTGAAATGAATAATTGAATTCTAATCCCTATAAATTTATTTAAAAAAAAAGACATTAGTAACAGAGTACATTGCTAATTTTATTTACACGTGACAATATTTCTTATTTGATATTTATTTACTCTCACCACATAACGTACAAAATTATATTTTCGTTTAGTTTTCTCTTTCCTTCTTTAGAACAATCCTTAAAATATGAATTAAATATATTAGTCTTTCTATTAAAACCTTATTAACTTACAACTTCATGATGAGGGGTATTACTTTTCTAACCTATACTTAATAACAACATTACGAAAATGCATGTATGAATATATGGGAACCAATTGATTAAATCAATAAATTAAACAAATAAATATTTGCAAATAATTTACATGTTTTGTGTTTTTAATAAAGTAGATACGTTAAATATTATAAACACATTAAAATTGACTTTATAATTGTGACAAACCAATTACATAGATACTATTTAAATGGCAAAACATGATATGTTATAATAGTATAAAAAATGATATAAACAACCAAGTTAAAAAAAGAAGAAGCTATTCATAATAACTTCATCTAAATAAGCATCACACATATTAATTTACATCTGATGAACACAAATCAGTTTACGTACCTGTCATTTTGTAACTATGTTTGAAGATATTTCGCTAATTACAATAATCAATATGGATTTAAAAATTTTCTTATTCTGGTAGTCACATATTTTTATATCATTTCACTACATGTAAATTAAACTATCTCTTATTATTGCATATAATTATATGGTCGGCGATGTGAAACTAATTTCTTCATGTGTGTTTGGATTTTGCTATTTGAAGTATAATTTTATTCTCAACTACCCTGTTATGTACTTTTTATTAATACAATATATATAATGTACTCATATATATTGACATGTGACATTTTTTAAATGTTACATGATTTTTTGTTCAAGTATTGTTTATTATATTACTTCATATTATTTGTTTGATCTGAAACCTACTATTTAAAGTTAACTAATACCTTATTAAATAAACAGTTGAGTCGCCGCCGCATTGTGCTGGTACTAGACTAGTTATATATATATATATATATATATAGCGTGGGGATCAAGAGGGAAGCAAAAAAATTAGGGAAATAGGGAAACAAATCTCAACCCTTGATTTCATCATAAATAAATTTTAAAAATCACAAATAATTTCAAAATTTAACATTCATCACCAATGAATGTTAAAAACGTTTTTTTTTATAAAAAAATCAAGAGCTAAGATTTGCTTCACTCCTTCCCTAAATTTTGAAGCTTCCCTATGGATCATTCCTATATATGACCGTACATTAATTTAAATGCACACTCGTATCATGGAGTCATGGATTACGAAGGAGGTGGTCCTTCTAAACGAATGTAGTCGTACATTACTCCTTGAAATGGGGTATCTGCATTTAATTGTGTCAAGTAGATTGCGTTCTCCTCATTAGCATTTATATCAGATTCCGGTATACTTACATTAAATGCCCAATACAATCCGTGTATCCCACGCCTTGCAATTGCGTTGTCTCCACCATTGATTCCGGTTGACGAATAGTGGCGGATCTTTGTCTGGATTGATAACTCGCACCTAAAATAAAAAAATCTTGTTACAATCTTGATACCAATTAGACTAGTGCCTGAAATATATATGTATTTGACAATATTAGGCGTGTCTACAAAGGGGACGGGAAGGGGAAGTAGCGGGGTGTTATTAACATTTTAAAACATATATGTATTTGACCCCCAACCTCGATCTGCATATGTAGTATCAAATGTACCAAATGCCACTCTAATCGCCAATGAATAATATTCAACCAATTGCCAGAACATGTCTACCTAAATAATATTTCTTTGAATGTATCACTTAACTTTTTATTCATCTCTGAAAAAATAGTCATCCTACTCCTCATAGTGATGTAGCAGAATACGTCTTCATTGCAAAAAACGCAACATGTTAGTGAATAAAATATTAATTATAACTACAATAAATAAACGAAACAACATCTTAGTTCAAATCATTCATATATCAGCACCCAATATTTTTTTAAAAAAAAATTCACAATGTCCTTTTCGTTTTCTAAGTATGCCATTGTATTTTTTCAAATATAAACAACAAATATATGAGTAACATGACAATTACGTAAGAATTACCTAATACAATATGCAATCGAATAGACTAACAATGTTTCTCAAGTTTAAGCCTTACAAAGCACATAACAGTTATCTAATATAAATTATTCAAACACTGTTGGTACATGTTTGTGACAACAATTTCTATTGTGTAATAGATTAGTTTTGTAATAGTCTTTGATATTAATAAATGAATATTTTGTTATAATACTTGTTTATTAATGTAATGTGTTAGAAATAATATTTGTTGTCTAAGAAGGTTCGTACGAACCTATAGGTTCCTACGAACTTAGTCAAGGTATGAACCTATAGGTTCGTACGAACTTAGGAGCAGCTAAGTTCGTACGAACCTAGCATCTTATATATATAAAGTTCGAAAATATCATTTCTAAGCTTTTATACGAACTGAGATCAGCATATCAGGTTCGTACGATTCATCCTAGTTCGAATACATTCGAAGTAAGGGATTGTTTGTGAGATAAACGTATTTTGAACACTCGTATCGTTTCTTAGAGTATCCGCACTCTAACAGCGTTGTTACCCCGTTGGATCCGTTTAAGGGTGACCTACAATTGGTATCAGAGCGTAGAACTTAGCGTTTAGGTTCGGGGTAAAGATATCGAGTGATTCCGAGAGTTTGGACCGTGGAAATTGTTGGTTTTTGCTTCAAAACTTGTTTATTATCACTTTAGGTGTTGTGTTTCAATTTTGGTCGGTTGAAAGTTACTCAAAATCACGGATCTTAGATTTTGAGTTTGTTCAACAGCCTGCATTCGAACTTGTACGGATTTTGCTTTTTATTCGAACTTGTACGAAAAGCATCGTACGAACTTACCTGAATTGTAAGTTCGTACGAACCTACATTCAAACTTGTAAGTTCGAACAGTTTGAATTCTTGTCAGTTAGTTCGTTTGACTTTGGTTGACCATTCGAACTTAGGGGATCTAAGTTCGTACGAACCTGTCTTGTTTGACTTTTGTTGACCCTGCTTTACAATGGCGAATCTTAATAAAATGTTAGAAATGGATCACGAGGTTGGTAAGTCAGCCTCACCACCTAAGCTCCTCAAAGGAGATGACTACTTCTGGTGGAGAGATCAGTTTGAATCATTTGCGAGATTTCATGACATTCGCATGTGGCTATGATGGGTATGACACACCCACTTATGAGTATGAGGGGAAGACAAAGTTTTGTACTTATTCTGTCATGAAGGAAGAAGACAAAAAGATGTACGAGGCTGAAAATAAGGCCTTGTCTGCTATTACTACGTGTCTTCCTCAAGAGATCAAGCATACTTTTAAACGTTACCAATTCTCGAAAGAGCTTTGGTAAGCGTTAGAAAAGAGGTTTGATGGAAACGACAAGATTAAGGAAAGTAAAGCTGACCTGTTGACTAAACAGTTCTATGTTTTCAAGTGTATGAAAGGAGAGTCATTAGAGGAGATTATCACTAGATATTACCATCTGATGACTGAACTGGATAACAATAGACTTTCATTCACTGAAACTGTCAAAAGTAATAAACTCCTTGAGGCACTACCATCAAAGTGGGACATCTACACTTTGATGATCAAGGAGAGTAATGATTACAAGACTCTGACTCTTGATGAGGTGATAGGAAAGTTGCGTGTTTATGATCTGAACATGCAGCGGAAAGAGACATGATCCGATCAGGTTCAGGATCCTAGCGTTTACCATGGTAAACGGTCTGATTCCGTTGCTTCTACTAGTGTTGGTGGAGTTGCAGCTTTCTATACAAGCGTGGCTGAAACAGACTCGGCTATCAGAAATTTTGATAGCAATGTTTGTTACATTGCCTCATCTGAGGATTCAGGGATTGATAGAAAACTAAAAACTGGGACATCAAGTGGTTTTAAATCAATGCTCATGAGTATAAAGTCAGCTGAAGAGGAAGTAGCCCTACTTGCCTCTTTCATTGCATCTCGTGAAAACTTCATTAAGGGCAAGATCACGGATCCTAAGCTAATAAACGAGGATTATGATCAATTGGATCAAGATGATCTAGAGGAAATGGACTTGCAATGGCAAATGGCCATGATCGCAAGAAGAGCTCAGCGTTTCATGAATAAGACTGGGAGAAAATTTGTAAGTAGCAAACTAGGCTTTGATAAATCCAAAGTAAAATGTTATAACTGCGATGGTTTCGGGCATTTTGCTAGGGAATGTCAGAGGCCTAATGTTACGTCCATTTTTTTTTTATTTCATTGATTATTTTCAAATTATAAACTAACTTGATTTACATTCATAACAAAACATGTTGACTTATTACAAACAAAACTGAGTTTAAGCAACAAGTTGAGCAATCCAGATCATGATTCAAAAGATTTAACACTTGCAACCTACGCCAGTGTTCAGCAATCCTTCACTAAGCTTTCCCTTTTTCATGTACTTCCTTTTTACCAGGTCCACTCGATCCTACAAAACGGTTGCAACTAAAAGAGTAAGCTCGTGCTTAGTGAATTCATACAAGATTAAATAAGTAATTTAACTTAACAACATCACTGATCATAATTGGAATCGATTAACAACAAGAACCAACAATCAACTTGAATAATTAACGACTTGATTTCAGCTACAACTGAAGTCAATATGAATTGACTAACAACTATCTTTTGCATGGAATGTAAAACTGTATGAATCTGCACTCTGTTTCACTTTTTCATTTCAACTGAATTAGCACAAGGCTAACAATCTCTGTCAAATAGAGAATTTGTCATGTGGTTCATTTACAACATGAAACCACCTATACAACTGTCATGTGGTTCATTTTCAACATGAAACCACCTATACATCTGTCATGTAGTTCATTTTCAACATGAAACCACCTATACAACTGTCATGTGGATTCTCTTACACGGATGTAATCCGAATCCATCTAATCATCTATCAACTGTGTGGTCCAATAAACAACATGGAACCACCAAATCATCTATCATATAAGTCCGTTTACACGAATGTAACATGAACCCAATTTAATCCAAGCAATAGGTTTAACTATAATATGAACTCACCTTGATGATTTAAGGATGTTAGCTTGTTATTTGAGTTCCCTGCTTGTTTAGTACCTATCCAATTCACATAACCAAACTTTAACAAGATGATAATCATGCATTAGCATCCATATAATTCTTTCATAAACTTAGCGACACTAACATTGTGTCACACCATAAGCTTATGCGACATAACCATTATGTCGCACCAATAACTCATGCGACACTATCATTGTGTCACAACAGTTAATACTGCCGCCATAAGCGACACAGTTATTTGTGTCGCAGAACAATCCTGCGACACAACCTTTATGTCGCAATGAAGAACAGATCAGACCCCAAATTCGAAATTCTCGAATTTAAACATGAAATATTCAAATTAACTCGTTCCAATCGGTTCAATTCATTTACTAACGACTATAGCACATAACAATCAAAACCTTACCTTAAATCACGTTCCAATTGCTTAAATTTTGAGCTTGAAGTTTGCTTTCTTTCTCTCTCTAATTCTTTGTTTTCTCTCACTAAAGCCGATTTTAGAAGTTGTACAAATAGTATGGAATGTTTAGGCGACGTTTATATATATATAAACCGCGAATTACACTTAAGCACCTTGATTAATTTCATTACAGATCATTCTGCAACACAAGCTGCGACACAACCATTGTGTCGCACCCTCTCCATCTGCGACACTACCGTTGTGTCGCAGAACACCCAGATTTCAAATTTTAGGATGTTACACCTAAAAGGGAACAAACTCCTAGTCATAATAATCAGAGACATTACAGTCAAGGCTCTTCTGGTAACAATAAGAGCTCTGGAGGTAATCATATTTCAAGAGCTCTGGTGGTTCAGTCACAAGAAGGAGCGTAAGACTGGATTTCAAAATTCGAGGAACCGCAAGCTTTTATGGCCGCCATTAATGAAGATAAAGAGGAAAGCACTGCGGGATCTGATTCGGATAAGGACACTTCTACTGAGATGGAGATTGAAGTACCGGCTGATGAAGAAAGGATCAGGTCACGGAAGTCGACTGAGGATATGAGCTCAAAGGACTTCATTGCCTACATGGCAAACCTTGACGCTGATAAGCAGAAGGTACTACTTAATCTAGATCTAGTAGTTAAAGTTTGTGTTCTTTGTACTAACTTTCAGGAACATGCTGAGAAGTTAGTAGAATCATTTGATAGAATTACATCTCAACTAAAGTGTTTAATAGAAGATAACACTAGATTGACCATTAGAAACTCAGAACTATTAAGTAAATCTAAATATGAGAAAGCGGACATACAAAATTTGAAAGATAAGTTAAATGAGCAAAGTGTTTTAAATGACTTAGCTCATGAACATATTTTAGAATTAACTAAATTGTCTGCTGATAAAGAGAAGGAATTGGCTGATGCAAAGATTAGGATAACTGATCTTAATAGGAAACTAGAGTTAAGAAAATTTTCTATCGAAATCTTGGATAGTATGCTTAGTGTTGGAAAACAGCCTGGTGATCACTGGGGAATGGATTATACAGAAAGCCCTCCTCCCTTTAATCACAACTACTCCTTTATTTATGATGATAGTGAGATGTTACCTTTAGATGATTCTGCTAAACAATCAGCAGTTCCAGGTCTAATACAATTTGTTAGACCTGCAAAAGCTGAAATAAGTACTGAGCCTGAATAAAAAACAACCGACACTTCAATGCCATCCGTCTCTGAAATAAAAATAAATTTTGTAAAAGAGGGTGCATTTGAACAAGGAAGTGTCAAAGAGAAGTTAAAGAACAAAGTAAATTTTGACTTACCCAAAACTGAAAATGAAAATTTAATAAATAAGAGTAAAAATGTTATAACTGTCTCCTCTCCAAGTTTACCTGAATTGGACGAAATAACGATTCAAAAGACCGCTAAAAAGGCTTTCGTGAAACGCTCATGCTTCACATGCCATCAAAAAGGGCATGTTGCAAGTATTTGTCCAAATAAGGACAAAATTGGAAAGGCACAGGTGAAGAAAGACCAATCACCTGTAAAATCGATGTCGCCTCTTAAAAAGAAAAATCCTGAGGCGACAAGTATAAAACTGAGATTGTCCGGCGTTTTCATACCAGAAGTTAAAACTAAAGAAAATGAAAATGCAGGAAATTCTGGTAGAAATGGGTTGGGATTTAAGAGAACTCAAAGTTCTCAGAGAACACAACCCTCATTAAAATCTGTGAAGTTTTCGTCACATGATAGTTCTAGGAGCACTACTTCTTCTGAAGGAAGCTCTTATGGACAGTCTTCTAGGTCAGAGACTCCACAGAGATTTCAATCTCCCAACCACTATTTTAACGACCCTAATTGTAATAATAGGAATTTTCAAAATTGAAGTTATAACTATCCAACTAGGGTTAGACCTACTTCAAACCCAAGGCCTGTAAATCCTAGACTTTTTCAGAAGTCACCGGAAAGAAAGCCTAGTGGTAGCTCCTCCCATACTCAAACAAGTGAGATTCCTAAAGCATCTGGCTCTACTGATAAGAGTAATAGATACTTGAAGGAATTCACATTCGTAGATGAGAATGGTCGACCCAAGACTGTCGTGGGTTGGGTCCCCCTTGATAATTAACTGTTTCCATTTAATGTGCAGGAGTTAGCCAGAAGAGTTATTAACTGGTGGTATGTTGATAGCAGTTGCTCAAGGCACATGACGGGGGAAAAGCAAAATCTTGTGGATTTCGTGCAAAAGAAAGGAGGGTACGTTCACTTTGCGGGTGCTAAAGATGGACTGATCACGGGAATAGGTAATGTCACACATGGGAAAATTATGTTAGAGCAAGTCAACTATGTTGAGGAACTAAAACATAATCTCATGAGTGTCTCTCAGATTTGTGATAAAGGACATCCCGTTCATTTCACAGATAGAGAGGCTTTGATACTGAAACCTGGATTTGTCATTCCACATGAGTGGATTCTCATGAAGGCACCTAGGAAGAATGACACTTATGTCATGGACATGAGTGCTGCTGAAGCGTCTCAGGAATCAACATGGTCTGATATCCAAAGCCTCTGAGACTGATTCGCAGTTGTGGCATAGAAAAATGGCCCACTTGCACTTTAGAAAGATGAACTTTATAGTAAAAAATGAACTAGTGCAAGGTGTTCCGTTGTTGAGATTTGAGTTAGAGGACAAGTGTCTACCTTGTCTAAAAGGAAAACAACACAAGAATCCTCACAAACCCAAAACTCAAAATTCTATTGGCTTAGCGTTTGACCTTCTTCACATGGATTTATTCGGTCCTGTGAATGCAAGGAGTATAGGCGGTAAACATTACTGCTTAGTGGTTACTGATGACTACTCACGTTTTTCTGGGGTATTCTTTTTGGGATCAAAGGATGAGACAGCTGAAATGCTGATGACATTCTTTACCCAGATTGAACATCAATTTAGTCGAGGTGTCAAGAAGATTCGAAGCGACAACGGGCTAGAGTTCAAAAACTCAGTGATGAACGTCTTTTGCTTAAACAAAGGAATTCATCATCAGTTTACTGCTCCCTATGAGCCACAACAAAATGGTGTTGCTGAAAGGAAAAATAAAACGTTGATTGAAGCTGCGAGAACAATGCTGGCTGATTCAAAGCTTCCCGTCATTTTCTGGAAAGAAGCAGTGAATACAGCCTGTCATGTGCTTAATAGGGTTTTAACCGTCAAGAAGCATAACAAAATGTGTTATAAGCTTCTAAATGGTGGAAAACAAAATCTTACTGGTCTTGAACCCTTCGGTGTTCATTGTACATTACTAAGGACCAAGAATCAACCAAAATTTGGTGAAAAGGCCGATGAAGGATTTTTCTTGGTTATGAAGCTGGATCTCAAAACAAAAGGGTCTTTTATCAGACAACTAGTAAAGTTGAGATTGTATATAACATACAAGTTTCATCTTATATTCCAGCCGTACAAACCGGATCAGAATGGTTATTTAATGATGATGCTGTCTTCAAATCATTCAATCTTCCTATCCTAAGTGACATTGACACTTTGGGATTAGAACATGTTGTACTGGATGATGGTGAAAACAATGGTTTTGCACCAAGATCTAGTGTTCCATGTTCAGAAGATTCAACTGATAAAGGGAAAGATATTATTGTCGATCCTATTGCGGATAGTGATTCAAATTTGAATGATATTCCATCTTCATCAGAGGTTACCGATTCTGTGCAAGAATTTGCTGAGGAAGAAGTACCACCTCAGGGGGAGATTGGATCAAATCTAGGATCTGACTTACCGTTTGACACTACGATCTCAACTCGTGTGAATAAGTATCATCCTATTGATAAATATTATTGGTGATCCAAGTTCTAGAGTAAAGACGCGTAGAGAGATATCTGACAGCACCAGTCTATATGTATCGATTCAAGACCCATGAATCATGCATAAGTGTCTATATAGTTGTTTCATATCTCAAGTTGAGCCGAAAAATATCCAAATGACATTAAAAGAGAACTCCAGGGTAGAAGCTATGCAAGAGGAACTCGCACAATTCGGAAAGCTCAAAGTCTGGGAGCTGGTCGATCTACCATGAGGAGAATTTGCAATAGGCACCATATGGGTGTTTAAGTGCAAAAGAGATGATAGAGGTATCGTCACATGGAATAAAGCGCGGCTAGGAGTTCAAGGCTTTAACCAACAGGAAGGGATTGACTATACTGAGGTGTTCGCACCTGTAGCAAGGCTGGAAGCAATTCGATTGTTTCTGGCATATGCTGCACATAAAAGAATAAAAGTCTATCAACTCAATGTAAATAGTGCCTTTCTCTATGGTAAAGTTCAAGAACTGGTTTTTGTCCAACAAGCTCCGGGGTTCAGTGATCCAGACCATCTAGACCGAGTCTATAAATTAGATAAGGCTCTGTATGGACTGCATCAAGCACCCAGAGCTTGGTACGAGAACTATCTACGTATCTTTTGGAAAATGGATTCAAGAGAGGACAAATAGATAGTACGTTATTCATCAAGTGGAAAAAAGATGATTTCCTTCTTGTACAAGTGTACGTTGATGACATCATCTTTGGGTCATCTGACGAGAACATGTGCAGAGATTTTGAACAAGTGATGAAGCGGCGGTTTGAGATGAGTGCTATGGGTGATTGTACTTCTTCTTAGGATTACAAGTTGATCAAAAGAAGGACGGATTTTTCATTCATCAGACGAAATATGTGCATGAAATGCTTACTCGCTTTAATATGAAAGATAGTTCGTCATTTGGCACTCCGATTCAACAGAATCATAATCTCGGACCAGATACTGAAAGTACTGAAGAAGTGGATCCGACTCAATATCGAGCCATTATCGGTTCTCTCATGTATTTAACTGCTTCTCGACCAGACATAATGTTTGTAGTCTGTTTTTGTGCTCGCTTTCAAGCTAATCCAAAAGAATCACACTTTAAGGCAGCAAAGAGAATATTGCGTTATCTAAAGGGAAAAACGGAAGTTAGGTCTTTGGTATCCCTCTGGAGGCAATTTTGACTTTGTAGCCTACACTGACTCAGACTATGGCGGTTGTAACTTGAACCGGAAATCTACCACATGTGGCTGCCAATTACTAGGTGGTCGCATTGTATCATGGCAGTGCAAAAAAGCAAACCTCGGTTGCCATCTCAACCTGTGAGGCTGAGTATGTGGCAGCAAGTAGTTGTTGTTCACAAGTTCTATGACTACAACAACAGCTGGGTGACTATGGTTTGAATCATACTAACACCCCTATTATGATTGATAATCAGTCCACCATGTCTATAACTAATAATCCAGTTAAGCATAGTAAGACGAAACATATTGACATTAGACATCATTTTATTCGTGACTGTGTTGAAAAACACCTGATTAATTTAGTTAAAGTTCCCACTGATGACAATCTGGACGACCTGTATACCAAGGCTTTTGATAGGTCTCGGTTTGAGCTTTTAATCCAACTAAATGGGATGAAAATTCCTGAGTAATTATTTTCCAAAAAGAACTTTATTTTTGCCGTAGTTTACTTCTATTTTTATCTTGTATAGTTTATTTTAATTTTGAAAACAAGAAAAATTTAGGGTCACTGTTCTATTGCAAAGAAATGAAGAAATCATTACCCATGCCAAGAACATTTCATATGTTTGGCCTTTGGATGTGGACCATACATAGTAAAAGTACCTAAAAGAAAATGTATTCTATAGTCTCACTTTTCGATGTATTGGTAGGCATTAGACATAACGGTTTTCGAGTACTTAATCTATACTGAATAATGCGATCTTTCTGTGAAATCTTTATTTTGATGTACGACTTAAGTCTTAATTCTTAGGAAATAGATTGTACCTGATGCTAGCTATCGGATAAATAATGAAACTAATTCATCTGAGGGATTCACTGACTATTTCTTTTGCTACATCTTGAAGCATGATGACCTAGATTCAGTAAGTGTATTCTAATACTAGAACAAACTCGACTGCGAAACAAGAATAATGTTTTCAAGGTCTCTAGTCAAACCATGTCGCTCTGTTGTACGGAAGTACAGACCTTTCACCTCTGGTTTGATTTTAGATTTTTTTGATTCTAACCCTAGTCTTGTCTTATAGCTGAAACATGTACCTATGTACATTGCTGATAAAACAAAATGACTCGACTTTAAAGATGACATAAAACTGAAAAATATCCGATACTTGATATTCTTGACTTTCTAGATTCTAAGGGTATATCAAATGTAAGATACATAGAAAATCGTAAACAATAATCTAATATGTACTTGAGAACTCTGAGTGTCAAATGTTTAAGTAGACAACAATACCGATAATCGAAGTGATCTATGATTTACAACAATAATAACCAAGGAATAGATGAAAATTCCTAACTGTGTATTGTGCTAATCATGGCTAATTCGATATTTGTATCAGTGACACTCTAAAAAAGATTGTATGTTTCAAAATATGAACAATTTCATATTTGTGTTTTTACAATTCTAAGTTACTTTAATTTTTAATCAAAGTTCTTCGTTTACGGGAAATACATACATTTTGTTGGATTCGTCGCTCAAACCTTGCTCTATTAAGTGTCTAAGTGTAGTGGTTGTCGCCAAATGTTTTCAAGTTTGAAAAATTTTAAGTTTAAAAATTGCAAAGTTTGAAAATTTTAAGTTTTTGCTAAGTGTTTAAGTTCGTATGAACTTAGATGTTCGAATGACTAAGTTCGTACGAACTTAGAATGGGTACATAAGGGGCTAACCAAGTCAAACCCCTTATGCTTTCAAAACCCTTCGAACCTATCCTTCGTACGAACCTAGCTGGAGCCTTCAAACTTACATACGAACTTACTGTTTTTGCCATCTTCGAACTTAAACTTGAAATTTGATCCGTGTTAAACCATTCTAAACTGTTAGAAATCACCTCTACACTTACACACACCTAAGTAAGTAAAAATTTCATAATTTGGAGCGTTATAACATGTTAAATTTTGATTTAAAGTGGGTTTTCTACAAAAACAACTTTAACTTAAAAATTAGACGTGTGTTTATGGTTAAAATTGACTGGAACTTGTTTAAAACCATCAATCGGACCTATATGTATGTATTTCAAGTGCCTGATCATGTTATTATGGCCAAAAAATTTAAAGTTGATAAAGGTGTTCTTGCGTTCGAACTTACAAGTTCGTACGAACCTAGCCAAGTGTAATTTCGTACGAACTTAAGTTTGACTAAGTCAAACAGTTCCACCTCCTACCATCCACGTAAGGGGCTCCCTCGGTAGGTGGAGTAGCGGTACTTGATGCTCATTCTGTTGGTCTCTTTTGGGCCAAAGAAGGCTAGTTTTGACACGATGAACCACAAAATGCAATCGGGCATGGTTTCATTGGTGTACAACAAGCCTTACTGTTTCTCTCAATTCTTTTTTGATGAGATGGTGCTGCAGATAAGGGGGAGCGTCAAAGATCAATTTATTCTGTATCCCCGTTTTGTGATGATGATCTTAAATGGGCTGATACCCAATCTCCCAGCCGGCAATCCCGAAGTCCATCTTATGTCTGTGGACAAGAAGATTTTTGGACATTGTCTTAGTCACAGAAGCCGTCGTGCTGTTGCTGATAGGCCCCAGGCCGTACCTTTGTTTGGGGCAATTGTTAATGCCCACTATAGAGCCCTACCAAATGATGGGTGGTGGGATGTACCTCAAGCTGAAGAAGGGGCTGCAGAGAATCTGGCTGAAGAAAATGTTGCTGAGCCACCCCCTCAGGCTGTAGCTGATATTCCAGCACCCCAGGAAGCGGCGGCAGAAGCTCAATATGAGGTAGTTGAGGACATCATGCATCAAATAGAGCACCCTGCTGGGGAGAGCGCGTAGTCGCTAATATTGCTGAAGAGGTTGTGAGAGATGTATTGCAAGGTGGTGCCAGCTCAAGTGTTGCGGCCACTGGATCACAACCAGAGCCAATTGATGAGGTTTTAAGGGAAATAGATACATTTTTCTCTTGGGGTGATGCTGCATCCCCACCTGTTGATGAAGCTGAGAAAAGCAAGACTTCTAATTCTGAGGAAACCGAGACAGATTTCGATGATGATGACGATGATGATGCAAATGATGATGATCATGATGATGATGAGGACGCACCCACGATAGGGTTTCTTGGATCTAAGGGAGTTTTTGCTGGATCCCAAGTCGGCTCTGGCAAAAGAAAAGGGTAAGAGGAAAGTCCAAGATGATGAGGACTATGTTCCCGAGGCTGAAGAAGTGTCTGGGCTCGGAAACGCCAGTGCCCCTCCGGCATAGTAATCACTGAGGGAGGTGCAATTCCTCTTGTTGTATCTCATACTCCACCCACCGTTCCACCTCCTACCGTCCAACCACTAATCACAACTCCAACCACTACTCCAGAGTCTACAATTCCTGAACCTCCTACCACAACAACAGCCCCACCTCCATCAGACACCACTCCTCCTACAACTCAATCGACACTGTCTATCCCCAACCCTGCTGCTAGTCTCTTTGATCCGGAAAAATTCACTTATCTTGAGGGCTGGATCACAAGCTTGGTTAATATGGTACAACCTTGACTGCTGTTGTTGCGAGTCAAGAAATCCGAGTTCAAACTTTAACGGATTTAAATCACCAGCTTGAAAAGAGAAATGACAAACTGGAAGAGATCTTAAGTGAAAACATGATTCTCCTCTTTCGGTTGAAGCGCAAGGTAGCTCAAGGGGAGATGATGAGCTGCAAAGATGACGAGTTAAGACGTAAGAGAGATCATGACCATGACAATGATCCCGAGGCTTCTAAGGAAGGTGAGCTGCCTAGCTCTTCAACTGGAAGACTAGTGCAACAGGCTCAGGGGAGTCAAGTCATAAGGAAGGAGCGAGTGGTTCAGCTCAAACTCCTGTAAATCTAGACGAATCTGACACCATCGAAGCATTGCTTGGATTAGATGAATTCGATAGCGATGGGTCAGAACTTGAAGAAGGAGAGATCTTAAGTACAGGCGTTGCAGATTGGAAGTCAGACGAAGAGATGGTTCAAGATACATATATTGATACTGATGAACACGTCGTGGCTAAGCAACCTGTCACTGAAGTGATAATTGAGACTGAATCTGGTGAGAAAGTGTTAGATCGCAAGTAGATAGAATCAGAAGATGATGAGATCCTTGGTGATGAAACAAATGAAGAAAAAGAACTGTCCAGAGCTGAAATGAAAACCTTATGGTTTAAAAAGGCAGAAAAGGAACCTGAGAGAAAATATAGAGGTGACATCAGGGTCAAGGGATCAGGCAAACTGAATAAAGGCATCATAAGTTGGTTCTATGACAGTAAACTCAAATTGTTCATAATTAAAAGATATGATGGAATTCAGTACTTGAGAAGAAAACTGAAAGTATTCAGCTCGTTGCCGAAAATTGAACTAAAGGAACTAGCCTGGATTGACTTGGTGAATTATAGTAATGATCCTTATGCCTGGACGTTAGAAAGAATTGTAAAGCGTGAAGGAAGATCGAATAAATTCGTTGATTTGAAACCAAGAGTAGGCAAAAGAGTTCATGACTTGACCAGGATTGATCCCAACACTAAAAAGCCTTTGATGAAGATGGTGTATAAACCAGTCAAGTGCTTGAAGAGAGTTCCATTAAAAAAGATGCCATAGAACGTTCTAGCTAACTTAAAGTGGTGGTATGTGGATAGTGAAACTGCTAAGGCAGTAATGGAGGACAATGAAGGAAATTTGGTGATGAGAGTGTCCGACAGTTTACATCTGGTAAACTTGTCAAAAGATAATCTAATGAAGCTGCATGTCAACAAGATTCTCTACAGAGATAATTGGAGACACGAGGGCCGAAGATATCAAAAGGTTGTCACGGTTTGTATTGAGAAAGGAATCTGCGATTGGAAGTAATCCGAGTTAGAAAGAAGATGCTCTGAAGACAAAGAAAAGACTGAAGACTAATAGAGCTTTTGTCAAGGGGGAGTCTGTTGGTACATGTTTCTGACAACAACTTCTATTGTGTAATAGATTAGTTTTGTAATAGTCTTTGATATTAATAAATGAATATTTTGTTATAATAATTGTTTATTAATGTGATGTGTTAGAAATAATATTTGTTGTATGAGTAGGTTCGTACGAACTTAGTCAAGGTACGAACTGGTAGCTTCGTACGAACCTAGCAGCTTATATATATAAAGTTCGAAAATATCATTTCTAAGCTTTTATACGAACTGCGATCAGCATATCAGGTTCGTACGATTCCTCATATTTCGAATACATTCGAAGTAAGGGATTGTTTGTGAGATAAACGTGTTTTGAACACTCGTATCGTTTCTTAGAGTATTTCGCACTCTAACAAGCGTTGTTACCCCGTTGGATCCGTTCAAGGGTGACCTACAAACACTACACAATCTATAACTAATTCAACCACAACAACTATCTAATTCATTTATCTAACAACGCTTCTCAAGTTAAAGCATTACAAAACACATAACAATTATCTAATAGAAATTATTCAAACATTATACAATCTATAACTAATTGAAAATGTAGAAAACATCTTCATATAATAACTATTAGGAGAGTTTATATATGTAATATAGGTTTTGGATCAGAAAAACAGCTGCATTTTGAGGAGAATAGGAGGTAGACGATCTCAAACGTTTATTATTGTGATCAACGGCCCAGATTCATAACACTGCATTTTACGTCCACACTCTATTTTACTTAAAATGAAAATTTGTTAAGATGCAACATTTTGATAGGAGTAGGTGCTTGCTGCTCGCTCGCTGTCTACTAAATGAGCCTTTACTGCCCGCCCGGCCCCTCTCTTTTAAGTAAAGGCAAAATGAACTGTTGATCACAGAAATCAATGACTGAAATCATCTACCGCTCCTTCTCTGAAAATGCAGCTACCCCTCAAACCCTTACCCTATATATAAATGATTGTATATATGAAGTTTATGAAGACTTCCTTTTAGATAACGTTCAGTCATGAAGAGTTGTTCTTAGCAAGTTCATTCACCAATGTTAATTTCATGCTCATCAAAATCGTAACCATCAGGATCAAATCTAGAAATGACCGTTATGAAACCGAAACCGAAACCGAACTAGCACCTTTTAGTCGGATTTTGGGTTTATAACTTTTCTACCTTTGGTTCACAATTCTTTCTGGCCCGATTGTAATTAGTTGCACAAGCCAAGGGCCGGATATGAAATTTCCCCAACTAATATTCCCCTTTACAACATTTTAAAATCTTTTTAACACTCTTACTAAGAGTACTACCACTTTGTTCTAGAGTTTTAAATGGAATGAAAAGAATAGAAGGAAAATCAAAGTATAAGAAAGAAGAGAAGACAAATGATTGCAAATTTAGTTTTAGTGTTCTTAAGTTGAGAGGAATGAGAAAGAAAATAAATTAAAAAATCAAATTGGAAGGAAAATTAGGAAAGACAATTCCACATCTATTTCTTTCCTTTTTTCTCTTTAAAAATTTAAGAAACACCTATTTATTTTTCACTTCTTTCTGAATCTTTCATTTTCTCTTCAAATCTCTCCAAAACAAATCTCTAGAATAGTGTACATGTGTTTCACATTTTAGTTACAATTTATATCAATCTTTTTGTAGAGAGGGGGTCATTTTTGTCATTTTAAAAAAATGCTCAGAGTCAATAGAAATGACATCAAATACATACATGGTGCCATATAAATTTGTAGCTCGTGAGAATTTATGAGTTCTATTAATTAGTAGCATTACTTAACTTCATTATTTCGAATACTTAATTTTCACCAAATTAAATACGTTTAAATAAATAAAAGCAGACTTACGTAAATGATTCTCTTTACCCCTACGGCAGTTTTGGTGTCCCTCGATGATCTGTGAGCTCTGGTTACATACAACGTATACTTTAATATTTTCATAAACTCTTAAATTCAGAATAAGATTCAAAGGAAATTACAAATTAATCATTAAATTTAAATAAACACAAATTTAATAGATCTATAAAGACAGAGAATATTATCAAGATTGAGAAAAACTTTCTTGTTTTAAAACTCGTAAGACTAGTTCCTAGTGCTAAAAATTACACGTATCAAATTTTAAAAAAAAAAAATAACACAAAAAATAGGTTGTATACTTTTATACCCTTTTGGTGGCAATTCAACTTAGAGGGTTTATTTGCAATTAAAGTTGAACAAGTTTAATAGAGATTAAACTTGAGGAATTGAAATGTAAATTTTGTGTAACTTGAAGAGCAAGTTGAGGTTATCTATAAATAGAGAACTATAGACACAAGATTTAGCTAATGAACAACCTAATTCTCCCTCTCCCAAAACCGACCTCCCTCTCCTTCCCATTGGTCAAAATCGACTAAACCCTATACAGAAGTCGACTATACCCCTACGGGTTTATGGTTTGTGATTTGATCACTAACTTGCTCAATTACTAAAAGGTTTAGTATACACTTAGAGTCTACCATTCTTTTGATTATGGATTACCGGTAGATACCTAATGTGTCTCAAAATGAAGATCAAAAACAAGATTAAAGTTTGAAAATTAGATCAAACCAAACAATCTCAAGTAAGTAATACTAAACCGATCTTTGTTTAGGGTTTATTATTATTTATTTACATATTTTATTAGTATAAGTGATCTTGGCTAAAGGGTTATAATCAATTTGATTGGTTATCCTAACACTTTGATATGAATTTTAATAAAGATTCGAGTTGTACCGTATCATATGGTTATGTAAAAACCCTTTACTAATCACCCGGCATAAAACATCTAGGACTTCTTAACGGATGCGTGCGACGTAACAACTTTTAACCAAGGATATAGGTCTGTATATCTTTTAAGACTTTGAAGCATAGAAGATGGACATTATTATATGTAATTGTGTACTCGTTATATAAATATATCGTGTACTATGTAGCATTTCAGGATGATGTTTAACTACATTACAAGTGAAAGCAACCAACTTTTATTCGGGTACGTACTAGAGATCGTATCAGAAAGTTGGTCCGAGCTTACAATTATATCAAATGCATTCATAAGTTACAGAACACGAAGGAGATGGTCCTTCGAAACGAATGTAATCATACATTATTCCTCCAGGAAATATAATTCCTTCATTTATTTTCGTCAAATAAATGGCGTTCTCTCCACGGGTGGTTAGAAATGTCCACGGTATATCTATATTAAATAACCAATACAACCCATGTATACCATGCCTTGAAATTGCATTGTCTCCACCGATAATTCCAGTTGAAAATTGTGGTGAATCCGTGTTTGGGTCATTGACCCGAACCTAAAAATCAAAATCGAGTTACAATAAAATCACCAATTATAATTAGTTTGTCTATTTATCCACCTAAAATCTAGCTGAATTTAACTACAAATCGAAGTACCTGCAAATCTGAGAATTGTGCTGATGCTAGTGCCAATCTGAGTGTATAAGTTCCGTTCTCTATCACATTGTTAAGCTTGAACTTAATCGTCCATGTCGTTTTTTCATACATAATGTCATATCTCTTCCTAGTAAACAAAAACAGAAAAAATAAAAACGTGTTAATATAGGATAAAATCATGGATGCATGTATATAGACTTACAAAAGTACTAAATTACCTGTTTACGTGCGCGAAGAACCAATCATTTTTGTAATCACTTTTATCAATGGTGAAAACCAAATCACCATCAGGGTATAGTTTTGCATATCTCTCCCATAATCCGTATTGCCTAAACCTGCTCAATAATTCAATAATAAATATATTAGATTCGACCCATCTTACTGTGTTTTTGAATTTGATGATGGATTACAATATCAAGTACCTATTTAGATCATTGGCTAGAAACTGGTTAGTATATAATGGGTCAGAATCAGGAATGTAAAATTCAGCTGCAGATCGATCAGGTATCCCAATCTCCCATATTGTTGGACCATCTCTTGGGGGCTCGAAGACAAGATCGCCAAGTTCATTGTTGCAACCTGCTCAAAATATATCGAACTTTAGTTTAAGCATTTTCTTTGGTTTACTGTACCGGAGGTCTGTACCAAAGCAAACAGAAAAAGAAAAAGAAAAATGAAGCTGTGGAAACTAGTTGATATCAATTATATTTTATTGTTAATGAGTCAGCTGGTAAAATTAGTAACTTACTAATAATATAAGTTGGATTATATCAGTAACAGTTTTCTTAGTCATATTTCACATAATAAAGTACACATTATTCACTAATAAATAATGAAAACGAAAAAGGTGTCAACAGGTCAAACCAACCCGACCTCAACAGAGTATTGACCCATTTGCCAGTATGAAATTTATATTGAGGACCTGATGTGATGACGATGGTGCTGACGTTTTTGTAGTCACCAATGAATCCATGGACCCAACCGTATATGTTATACGTGCCAGCCAATATGTTATTAATCGAAAAATGACCTTCATCATCGGTTTTGCTCCAGAATTGATAGCCCTGTTGAAGACAATGTCATTTTTAATACTACTATTTTCGAGCAAAAAGATTTTTATCTTAGCCTTACCTTGTTTTCACGTTGCCATGATCCAGGATCTCCTGGTCGAGCTAGTCCAACGTAAGCACCATTTGCTGGTATGTGTTTGTCACTAATGAACCTAAACATGCTCATAATCAACTTTCATGCATATTTCTGTGTAGTACTTATGTGGATTTGGTGATAATGGCCAGAGACTGTACCTATCGTATACTAATAATCGACCTTTTATTGCACCCCGTTGGTGAGCTTGTTGGAAATCCTTTGAAGCTGGAAAACTGTAAGGCCATTTTCCGACTTCTTCTAGCATCTAATCATGGTTATAATTTATGATTGCTTAATTTTTTTCGAATATATTAAGTTTTTGCTGGTTCAGATTATACAAGATGATACATATACCTGGTTCTTGGCATCTTTCCAAAGCGTAAGAGGATCTTCTCCTTTAGAGTTTGAATTTAAATACATAAAAACCGGGCCAAAAACTTTCTTCCATTGCTCCCCTTCGTCAAACTTGATGACTAAATCGCTTCCAGCATAATGAGCACTTACAAACATCTGCAAATCGCGAAAACGAATTCTATATCAATTTCAAACTTATAGCTCTTGAAATTCATACACGTGAAGAGATTTGTTGATACAACCAAAGTAATTATCTCACAGCTAGATTTATAGGGCCAACATGGGAAGTAAGCTCTTGTTTCGTGGGTCCACCTGTTCGAAACTCATTACTTGGTGTAATTTGCCAAAATCCAATATGTGGATCTGTAGATATCCATCCGTGTACCTTTAAATCCTTGGTTTCACATGAATACTGATATTTATCATCTACCTACATCTCAAAAAAAACAAAAATACTGTTAGGTGTTGGGGAAAATTAGGAAAGAAAAAAAAAAGAGTAAAGTCTATAAACATGGAAGTTTAGACTGTTAATTTTGGTTCAATGCCGGTCAAAATTTGAACCTAAACTTTCCTTTCCCTTTTACCCATATATATGGAACTGCAGCCAGCTAATCGATAAACGTATAATTACCTGTCCTTTGAACTCGGGTTCCACCGGCTTAGTGAGTAGTACTGCCTCAGGAAAAACCAGCGGTTTACTTCTATTGGGTAACCGATCATCGGGGAAAGGCATATACCTTTGTCTATCATCAGACATCGCCATGTAATGAAACCTAACGATATAAAACATTTCCATACCATTAATATTTATTTGTCAAATCTTTATAGAAATTGACTGCAACAAGGATGTGGGATATGAAAAGATGTTTACTTGTCTTTCGTAAGCTTGAAAGCTATTCTTGTTTCTGGAAGATTGAAACCAGGCCATCCTTCCATATGTTCATAAATTGCATACGAGTAGAAACCCGAAGAACCACGAAGTAACACAAACCTATAAGGGTCTATCATAATTATCATTATCACTATCTTCTTTATTAAAATTGATTACAATATAAAAAATATCACCTTTTGTCTATCTTCAAAGGGGCTTGCTTTCCCTCAAGCGAGGAATTCCATGTTCTTATAAAAGAGATCTCCACTTGATCCTCTGTTTCCACTATCACTTTATAACTTGTTCCAACGATCCTGTTTTTTAAAAGTCGTAAGCCTTTTTACATGAGAAATAAATATTTGAAAATATTGTGTGAGCATTTGTCAAAAAGTTTTACCTTTCAAACGTACCAGTCGTTCCAGGACTTCCAGGTGGACTCCAAACGAGGTCCCAATACCTTTACACATATTGAGACAAAAAGTGGATTTAGGAGATGTTACAAACATATATATCAAAATGCTTACTTTAGGAGTTTAGGCACATAGCGAAGCTGTAATGAAATAATTTCCAATAATCAGTTTACTTTTGATTATAAAACATATAACACGACTGCAAAAAAGGCTGATCGGACTGATCTGTAGCATTTTCCTTTGTATTTTTGTTTTCATTATCATATCAAGAACATTTCGTAGAAATGAATTATGAAAATGAAGCTATTCCCCTTGACTGGATATGATTCTTATCTTTTCTGGAAGCAAGTTTAGAGCCTTTAGGTTCAACTCATTTCATGTGCAGCAAAAGAAGGCTTCATTATGTTACTTTTGTTCTGTTTTCTACTCTTTTAGTTCAACTGTGATAATTGTCACTTTTGACCAGTACATTACATCTATCTCTGAATGGAGTTTTCATTTATTTTAACCTGTTTGTAGTGATATTATGTAATCGTAAAAACTAAAAGGTATATGGGATAAATGAAAATGTTAAACCGCTTCACTTTCAAAGTTTATTATGCCAAAAGAATTTAAACAAATGAACTAAGGAAATGATATATTACCCTCGATTAGTTTCATCATTCCTCACTTCTAGCAAATTGTCAACTCCATTGTATTGTATGCTCACGATATGTCCTTCTGGGGTTGATAGAGTGATTTGGACTATCCCATTACTCATTACCACCTACAATAAATGACTTCTTATATGAAAACTACGATACTTATTTAACAGATAAAGAAATTACAATAGACAAGGTTTTTTTTTAATACATTTATGGACCATTGTATATAAATCTGATGTAAACTTAGGGGTGACGAGTTGATATTAGGTAACTTGAACCCGACTTGATTAGATAAATAGTCTAGGTTCTTTTACTGCCAAGATCTCGGGTATAACAAGCATTGACTTTTTATTTCAAACAAGAGCTCATTATTTGAAATACACTGACGCAGAACAAAACCATACCTTTTAGCTAGACTTTTAAAAAGGTTCCAGTGAAGAAAACCTTTAACTAGTACATGTGTGGGATCAATAACCTGGAGGCCAATTACCTGCAGGTTTTGGCAATTTCACCAAGGATTTCACTGTTTTAGGGCAGCTGATTTTCTTTTGTCTCAAGTGGACATCTATTTGATAGCACACTTGAGGATACCAATGTTATTAAACGTGTCAACAAAAGATCTCTAAGAGAAATATCCGGTAGCTCAGGATCCTATTAGTGTCCTTTTCACAAACTCAAGGTATGAGCCTAATAATAGTAAGTAGTTCATGTGATCGTTTTGTAAAATACAAACAAGATACTTGCTAAATATACTTTATTACAGCTTGATTCGTATAATAAAATGTGAAATACCCTTACTTATGACATAACAAGAAAATGTGTTTCAAATTGACTATTTTACTTTCTAATAAGACCCACAAAGCCATATTCATTGATACGCTTAATCACTTCATATACATTATAGAGATTATGTGCTAACACAATAGTATCGTTAGTGGGTATGCATGGTAAGTTAAAAGACGTCTTTCATAATTTCAAACCACGTCTATGGATATGAAATTGAATAACTGATGAATGCATTCGTTTATGTTGTTCGGCCCAACAGATGCAGAATCATCCTGTCACCTATTCTTTTATCATTGGGATGAGGATGTCTATTGTTGGAAGCCACCAGTGAGTATCTAAAATTCAATAAGGATTTTGTCTTCTGTAAAGCAATAGAAACCATTGGTCAACACGTTTTTTTGTAAGAATTGAGGTGTTAAGTTGAATATTGACGACTTCAAAACATATGGGTTTTACAATGCCAATACCTTGCATAGCATGTCTAGCCAGTTACAATCCATCAAAACAGTGTGTCTCACCCTTTGGGGATCCGATGAGAATATTGTTGAAATCATGATTTTTTTATCATACTCAGTTACCGAAACTACTTATAGAAGTATACAAAGTTTTACGAGCGCATCCCATGAATGAAAAAACCAGAAGATCAAAGTATTTCAAAATGTAGCATTGTTGTCTCAAAAAGATGAATTTGTAATAGGATGTGAATCGTTTAAGCTTAAAAGGTTGAAAGACATCTCTAAATGGTTTTATAAGTTCTTTGCATATAAAATGAGATTTTTTATTCCCACAAGTACATACGAAGGATTTTATTCTTTAACCGGTCCAAGTTTTGTTACTAACTTAACTGCCTGGTTTTGACTGGGTTGTTTATAACTGGTTCGATAGAACTGGTCCAGACCCGTTTGATGTTTGATCGGTAAACCTGCTGGTAAGTGAAAACTCTTCATAAAACCATGTAGTCGTCTGTAGTATACTAGTAAATCTTTCCGGAAGTCGGGTATGCCTTGAAGGCAACAACTTATAAATTACACTTTAAACCACAAGTGATTCATCCATATTTATATTGTGTAGTCAAAAACTGTCAAAAACTGTCAAACACTCATGGCATTGTTCCATAACATTCATGGAATACTATCTTGTAATTATCGAAATTACTATCCAGGAATATCGAATTTAAATCATTACACATTGATTTGAATTCAATTCGCTACCTCTTGATCCAAAATCAAATTTAACTCGTGATTTAATAATTGATAAATCGAATTCAAGTCATTACACATACTGAAATTAAGGAGTTACAAAATGATCCATCGATCGAATTCGATTTGTTACCTATTTATTTATTAATCAAATTCAAGGCGTTACATGTTGATTATAAATGGAAATCAATAAATTTGTTTTTTGTCAAATGATATTCTTTTTCTTGTAATTATTTCACTGACAACTCATATGACATTCTAGGTTTTGTGTTGATTCTAATATCTGTCATTAACGAATTTGGTGTAACACAATTGTGTATAGAATAGATGTAAGCATTATATTGCAATATATGGTTTTGTAAGCAATTTGCATACATGATTATAAATTGGGTATTTAGATTTTGCTAAAGCTTTAGACAATCCTTATCCGTGAAATGCCTGGTAAAAATGATTGTCATCTTTGTAATAATCTTTTGATAGTTCAATCTATTGTTGATTGGGAATCTATCTTGAACATTTGCTAATATCCAAATTATCCATACAGAAAAAGCCACATTTGCTAATATCCAGATTATCGAAGGACATTTGATGGATTAGGTAAAAAATCCTTGCAGTGATTACTGTTTTTCATAAGGTAGTCATGGATTTTGTTGAACGCGCTATGGATCAAAGGCTTAGTTTTCGAAAGCGATGGATGAGGGTACATTGAAGGATAAACCCTTGCACAGAGGATTGATTGAACTACTTCCATTGCTAGTTCTAAAATATTCTTTCTAATTTAGTAGCTTGCAAGAAGTTGTATTGGGTTTTGGTTTTAGAAGTTGTTGCTGATTTGGAAGAATATACAATAGATTGGTTGCTATGGTCTTATGTCTTTGTATGCTTTATGCTAGTAGATTTCATCAAAACAGATTTGTCATTGTCGATATGATCTTCTTTGTCGGAATTGACGTATTTGTTTTCGTCATCAAACATACAACCTTGTTCATCGAAATTGACATATTGTCTTCTTCACACAACAAAACAACCGTATTCCTTGGAATCGATATTTTTTCTTTGGCATCAAAGCTAAAACTTTATTAATTAGAATCGGCGTATTTTTCTTCGTCATCAAAGCTACAACCTTGTTTGTTGTGATCGATGTATTTTCCTTCGTCATGAAACTGAACATCCACCATTCCAAAGCCTAACTATCCGCCAATATAAAGAAAATGTAAAAACATACCAATGAATCTACATTATACTAGTAAATCCTTCCAAATTAGTCCAAACTTCTAAAACTAGAATCTAAAATAGTTTTCGCAAGCTACTAAATTAGATTCATCAATTGTTGAAAATGAATATTTTAGAACGAGCAATGGAAGCAGTTCAATCAATCCTCGATGGCAAGGGTTTATCTTTCAATGTAACTTCACCCACCACCTCGCAAAATCAATTCTATGATCATGATCTTTGTCACCGTTTTTACACTGGTAAAAAATCTATAGTGCGTTCAATAAAATCTATGACTACCTTTTGGAAAACGATAATGAATAAAAGGATTTTTTTCATATAATCCAGCAAATGTCCTCAAATAATCTTGATATTAGAAAATGTGGCATGTTCATAATCACTTGTTTAAATCACACACTAATTCAGATGTTGTGCTTGATGACATATGTTGTATGTTAGAATGCAGCATGACGTCGTTGAATATTTTTACTGATGTGAAATGACTGGTTATTAGTTGCGTGATTCGTAGATAATACATAGAATTTTTATTGCTCAACAAGGAATACACAAGGTATATCTAACGATTCGATAATCGGTTCAATTTTCAAAAAGTTGGTTAAGGAACATTCAGTCTTTAACATATTGTTTCAGCACAGATTTTACAATCAAGTTCGTTGCATTATTTGAAACACAAAAGTCTTGATGATGCCACAAGATCATTCTTAAGAAAGCTGAAGTTGAAACTTGATTTGCGTGTTGGCTTTTATGGATAGCGATCAACATGGTTTTTTAAATATGTGAGTGTATGAACTTGGCACTAAGAATATGTACTATGATAGCGACGGTAATCTAACACTCAACATAAAATTGTCAAGGCTAATGCCTTCGGATTAAAGAGTTAGGTTAATGAGTTGTCAATAACAAGTGGTAAGAATTTATTTAAAAAGGAACACATCAAGAAGAACCCTAGTTGGATTAAAGAGTTAGGTTGATGATACAAAACAATAAGAAGTTTGAATTGAGACATTGACTAACTTCCACGCTTCATATCTAACCGATGTCTATCTAGGCTATAAGTTGCATAATCAAGATTGATTGTAGTGGTGGTAAGCATTATCGTAAGCTCCATGTGAAATCAACATTCAGTATTCTAAAGGAAGAAACATGGTAAGTTTTTATTCGAGGTGTGTTCCTCTTTGTTTATGATTAAAATGCAAATCATTGATATTTAAGTAAAGAAACTGCAGATTTTAGTTAGTTTCTCTTTGATTAAATTTACACATCATCAAACTATTTTAATTACTCAAATTATATTGTGTTATTTTAAATGTATACATATATTTTGCATAAAAATTAGAGTATACCTTAATTAAAGACTGAGTAAAGCAACATATATAAGATATGATATATAAAATAATAAATGGCTAATAAGAATTATAGACTCCATAAATGTAACTGTTTACATAATTTTAATTCAAATGTCACATTATAAGAGTAGGAGAAGGTTCGAGTACGAATGATTATCATGATATTAATGGTAGCAAATGGTAGCAATGAACATTTTTATTTTTAAAATTAACTAATCTTTTTAACAAAAAGTTTATGTTTAAATTATTAGAATCTTATGCCTTTTAATATGAGATAAAAAGTTTTTAAAAAATATGTGATATACACTATAAAATTTTAATGTATATTACACTTAAAAGTTATAAAAGTTGTGATATACAAATTTAACTTGTATATCATATTTTTTTTTGATAAACAAATAATCCCATATTTAAAGAATAAACTTATAATAATTTTAATAATTTTTTTTTTAAAAATGATATAGATATGATGAAATTAAAAATGAAAATATTAATTTTTACCATTATCATCATAAGAAACTAAACTACAATAACTCCTCCTTGTAAGAGTACTAAATGTATCTCACAATTTAGTTACAATCTTTTTTAACACTCTTTATATTATAAGAGTATTAGATGTCTTTTCTTTTTTACTTTTTCTCCTTTTTATCGTTGTGCAAAATTTTCAAAATCGATACAAATGACATGAATACATGCCGGGTGCCGTATAATTTGTAGCTCATAAGGATTTATGAGTTATAAGTTCTATTAATTAGTATTAACCAATTACTTAACTTCATGATTCAGATGTGATACTTCGAGTACTTTCACCAAATCAAATACGATTAAATAATACGGAGTAAGCAAAAATACGTACATGATTCTCTTTAAAGCTTAGATTCACCCCTACGGCAGTAGTCTTGGTGTCCCTCGAAGATCTTTGAGCTCTGGTTACATAATACAAGGTATCTACATTATGCCAATATTTATACATTAATATTTTCATAACATTTTAAATTCAGTAAAATACAAATTAATAATAATTAAATATAAATAAATACAAATTTAAACCTGTTGAAAAGATGTAGAAGCTCAAAGCAGAGAGAAAGAGGAGGCGAGGATACATGAGGCTTGTAGCCAGTTAGGATCAAACCCAAGTCAGCTGCCCATACATATAGAATATATATATTTAAATATTTAGAGGAGTGATTTATACTCCCTCCCTCCCCAATCTATATCTATGTTTTTAATTTTAGATATTTCAATTTAATTTAATTGTTTACTTTAATTATAGATAGAATAATTAATTAAAGTTTATTTCTTGTCTTTAAATATAAAACATGTGATATAAAAATGTGAGTAAAAATGTTAAGGGTAAAACTGTCATCTTATAAAAAGTAAAGTGTAATAATTGTACTTTATCAAATTGAAACGGAGAAAATAATACTATATATTATAATAACATAATGCATAGTTAGTGGAGTAGGAAGAAAAAAAGTAATACATCAGTCATCATTCAATTATTCATATAGACGCACGAAGAGCAAGAAAGGTGGAGAGATAGTGAGAAAAACTTTTTGTAACAAATTAGTTTTGTACTAAACAAAGTAAAACATATCGAACTAAAGTTTCGATTGTCAGTTATACCCAATACATGTAAAGTACAAAACTTTGTTTTATTTTATTAACGACTCTAATAAGTTCAAATGTCGGGTTGTCGATTATCAATATTTACGACTTTTTTCACGACGAAATAACTTAATTGTTGAGCATATAGGCGTGAGCCATCAGACTGGACCATGAATACAGTATCTTTAATACCTTACTATTTTCAAATAAAAAACATTACAGTTGTAACTTGTGAATCGTGTCAGGAATCTCAGATTAGAGTATAATAATAAGTCCATTTTTAAGTACGTCGCGTTTCAATTCAAATATCCATTTTAAAATGTTTAATTATTACACTATTTTGTATATATATGTTATTTGGGAAGATTGTTTTCTCATGTGAGAGGTCTCAGGTTTGAGTCTCTCTACAAGATTTTTCTTCTTAGTGGGAATTTATGGGGTTCTGTCCTATAAATGCGTGGATTCAAAGTTGGCAGAGATTACCTTCTGAGTAAATACTATGGAATCGAATCACTAACTATAATCATGTACTAATTCATCATTCAAAACAAAAAAATGCACACTTATTGTAATACAACTCAAATATAATAGCACATACTTAAAATGGGATGGAGTAATTCTTAAGTGTCAAGTTTTTAAATGAACCTACTAATAAGTAATTAATCATCTACTTGACATGTGGGAAGTTTTGTGTTTAGTATAATCAAATAAGTTATGTATCTTAATCGGAAAAGAAAACTTTATACTTGGAATAGAAATTTGTATAATTTTAGTAACTTTTGATATGACAAGCCACAACCGGAACTTTTGGATTAAACGTGTAGATTGAGCATAACTTTAACAAATGGTACAAACTTTTTACTTTACTCCATTAACTTTTACCGTATGATTTTTCTTTTGTAAATAAAAGAAAGAAATGACTGCGTTTTGGTAAGTAGGACACAACAAACAAACAAACAAATAAAATGGTCACGGACATGACATAAGTGCGAACAACTAGCTCGTGAATGTTGGCGAAACCGAGAAAGCAAAAAGCTCATGCTCCATCTATTATATTCAAAAAAATAGAGTTAATCATTGATGGTCCTTGTGTTAACACATAATTGTCTCTTCAATCTCTATATATATTTTTTTTTTAATCGGAGATTTAAAAATTTAAAAGTTGTTACATATTCGATCGGTGGTTTAATTGAAATGACTAAAACATCCTTATCTAAATTTCTATAATTACTCTCATTAATATTTAATATCTATATTTAAACTAATTATAATAATAGTAATAATAATAATATATAATATGTATTTTTAATTAATAATATAAAAAAACCATTTTTATCACCTAATTACAAACCCCCGACCTGTTGCATCCCGTTGGCCAAAATCCACACCACCGCCGTCCTTGTTTCTTCCGATTCTAACCTATGGTTGCTATTGCTACAACAGTATTCACCACACACACCAACCCACCACCACCCACCATCTACTACATCTTCTCGGTTATTTCTCAAGAAAAACACTAGATCAAAACGTGCAACTTCCGGCGAATATTTTTAATTGCCGCAAATTGAAATAAATCATGAGCAAGATTTGCACACTGATTAACCAAATTCAGCAGCTTTTTCCTTCATATAACAACAAACCTGATCCACCACATGATATCAATCAATATCCTTCAAATAACAACAAACATTTTCAAAAGATCCGTAAACAGATTCAAAAAACTATTCATAAACCCGAAAATCTGTTTAAAAAAGCCTGAAACTGATTCCACCAAGATTGATTTAAAAGTTCCTGATTTACAACTTGAACCGGCCAACCTTACAGGTGCTGGCGGCGGTCAAATGGTAGTTTTTTCAAATCTGAAAGTGTTGAGAGGTAGGAGGTGATTTTTCACCCATCGATTTGGAACAAAAAGTTGTACATGATTTGGAATAATCTGTTAAGATGGTCACATGTAGTTCAAACTCTACTTACTTGGAAAATGGTTATGCATCTAGACCTCCTAAGTTTGATGCTAAGGAATTTCAAACATGGAAATTCACGATGATGCTCAATTTTGAATCTATTGATCTATTGATGCCAAGCACTGTCTTAGAAGGACCATTTGTCCCCACTACTTCTATTGATGTCCTTGCTTCTGGAATTAATCCTGCTACATCTAGGGAGGTAGTTAAAGCATCAAATCAATGATCTGATGAAAACAAAAGAAGAATACGTCTAGAAGCTAAAGCTAGAACTCAAATAGCTGTTTCACTTCCTAACTCTGAGAATAGCTATTTGACTATCTTAGAATTAATCTCAGTATGGCTTGCAAAAGGGAAGATGAATATAAGATCACAATTGAGAATTTAAAATCTCAAATAAATGTTTTAAAATGAAAACAAGTATCTTAAAAGTGATAAACTTGAATTTGAATCAAAAGTCTATGCTTTCCAAGTATATTTGCAAGAGTCAGCAGATACCAAAAACTAATTAGTTAATCTTAAGAAAATTGTTGAATCTTGGTATCACTCTGCTCAAAGAAATGTCAAATGTGTTCAAAAGAAAGTACCACATCAAGTTAAAGCTATTTTAAATGGTGATTTTGAGTCTGTTGTTGTCATAGGTGAAGTAACCATGATGGATCCAATACTTGAACCAGCAGCAATACTGCCAGAAACTTTTGCTGAAGTTTGTTGTAAAACCTACTGCTAAAGCTGAATCCATGGTTAAGATCATTGAAGAAACAAAGGCTGAAGGGTCAAGTAATTCAACATATGAATCTACTAATCCTCCAGCATCTGTATGTGTGGCTGATAATTGTCTCTATGAAAACTCAAAGGTATTTTTACCCAAAGCTTTCAAAGCTGACAATACTACAAGTTCAAATGCTGGTAGCTGATTAGCGTCGAAGTACCAATCAAAAGTAAGCCTAAATACCTTATACTAGATAGGGTAAGTAGGTATCGAATCCACGAATAGTATGTGGTTATAGCTAATGGTTTGAACAATAAAGGTAAATTCCAAAGTTGATTTGAGTTGAATTAACTAGTACTAAAATTGATACTAAGAGAACGAATAATAATGTAACTTAAACTAAAGAAAGCAGTTGAAAGTTGAGTTTTATAAAATATTAAGAGAAAGCAATCACTTCCGGTTCATAGGGTTTTCTACAAAAGATACATCTTTTACTTGATTATTAAGTTTGTATTAAACACAAATTAATTCAACACACTTTGAGTACAAGTTATGTTTTCCAAATCACCGTCTTAATCCCTAAGCTAATTGGATTCGGCACAAATGATTGAATTGCTATAACTTGTCTTACAATGATCAAATCAAGATGTATTAATAAGACCAAGAATCATACGTTCAAATCACATGTAATAAATAGAACTCACAATTCATGTTCACACAAACTAGTAATCAATTAAAAGAAAAATTAAATCATAAACCCTAGTTTTACCGAAAGTGATCACAAAGAGTTTAGCCTTCCATAGATATGCTAGAAAGCATCTTGATCAATGATGAAATCTTCATAGTCTTGAAAAGCTTAATGATTGATGAATAAAATGATTGGTGGTTATGGTGGATTAGGGTTTTGATGGAGGTTAGAGGTAAGGGATGAAAAGTCGCCAATAGGAAAGAGAGTTGCTGCCAATTTCGTGGGATAATGCCAATCTCATACATACTATCTTGTCTAATACATGCTAAATGCATAAATTATCCATGTAATCGGTTCTATATTTCCTATCTAACTTACCTCGCTAAGAAAGTCCTCCTAACCTCAAGGTCTATTAGGTCTTACTTAACATCACAAGCAAATGGTAATTCTTTCAACCACAAATCCAGCTTACGCGCAGGCGTCACACTAAAACTGAATTTTGTATGCTTTTATGAGGCTTAATACTATTGACTTGATTCTTTGAGTTACTCGTTCTTTCTTTCTTTTTTTCATGATTGCTCACTTCATGACTTTGGCATTCTACCCCAGTGTTAATTTCTTGAAATTTCAGCAAAGGTGTTCCCTCTAAAGTGCTGGAAACGTGGCTTGAGACATAAGAAATGCCATTCAACCCATTGTTAGGATAGGACTATCCCTTAAAGGTTCATCAGAATAAAAAATATACAACCGTCGCTACTTCTAAATTATACACGTAACAGTTATGAATATAGAGTTCCTTAAGAGAGTAAAAAGCCACAAACACTGTAAGACGAAATCTAAGTATAACTTTACCCGTATTTTAATTTAAGTTTTTGCATTTTACAATAAGGCTCTAATTTCTCATCACTTTTCGTTTTTGCACAAAGCCTACAATCAAAGGACCTTAACTTTTTTTTTTCTTTTTTTAAAAAGAAAAGAAAAAAAAAAAATAGCACTTAAGAACTTAAATGACATCCTAACTATAAATGAAACAAAAATAAAATGACTATAAGCATCAAAGAAAAAGAATTAATACGACCTGACTAGTGTTGCTTAGAAAGATGTTGTCGACGAAGCGACTCAAGTTGTTGCAAGACATTTTGGTATTTTTGTTCTGTCTCTTCTTTGTCTTTTTTAGCTTGTTCCCTCAATTGATTGAAATTCCTTTCATACTCTTCATTCTCTTTCTTTCGTAATTGCTCCAGCTGATCAACTCGTTGGATCAACCTCGCAATATCTCTAGGTAACGTTCCACAAGTGCCAGGTTCCTATCTAGATGAATCGATCTCGTTATGACCAGGGAAAGTTAGAACCGGAATCACAACTGCAGATGTAGGGGAATTTTGAGTGAATGTTTTGGGTAAGTTGGCAAATTGTGCAAACGGGCCGGAGGAAACCCGAGGTGTAGAAGGGTCTTGAGTAGAAGCTGATAGCAAAGCGGTGAAGGAACGTGGCAAGGTATCTTGTAGCTCGTGATCCATGTGGCCTGTATTTAACAGTTGCTCGGGTTTCTTATGGTTTTCATCCCATTCTAGAATTTCCTCTTGTAACCTTCACGGGTACGACAAAAAGTTATATCCAAGTAGTATTCCTTTGATAAAAGAAGACGTGACTTTTTCATTTTCATAGGCTCCATTGTTCCTGGTATAGCCTTCTTGAGTTTAAGTTCATACACATTCCAAATATTCATCATAGCAAGATGAGCATATGAAATGGCAGGTTTCCAATAATAAGACTATATAAAATACTCACTTCATAATGTCTTACTTTCCCTTGCTCACTCTTCCTCGGAAATACATTGGCCTTACATATACGCCACAAAGCTTTGGCAAAAGGTGTAAGGTTTTTATGCAAACTCTTGTGTTTCTCTCTTTCAAAGACAAACTTTGCTTTTTCTTGCCATTCTGGGTCTTTCTTCTTTCCACCTCCAGTCAACGTCCTTTCATTTGGATACTCATAGATGATTCAGGGACGCCCGTTAATACCCGTATCTACTTTGCAAATCTCTCTGATAACCTTTAGATCCATTGTAACCGTTTTACCATTTACTTTCCCAGTCAACTTGGTGTTTTGTGGTGTTGTTCCATATCGTTTCAAAGTTGACATCCATTCCTTTACTGCTTCTGAGAAGACTTCATTAGCTTTAAATTCTAGCACTCCGTCCCACCCGACTTTAGTGAAACATTCAAAGACTCCATAGCCTTCCAAGAACTGTTTTTCAATAGTTTTCTCAATAAGGTATGGGTCTTCATTTAGTTTCTGCTCAAACAACTCTTTTCTATACGCTTCATCCTCGTGCAAAGATAGAGTAGGATGTAGCCATGGTTGTTTACTTTCAAGCTCTGGTGATGCTTCACGAGATAACCTAGATGATAATTCAGATGATGAATGGGGTGGTTCAGCCCGGGCTGCTGTTGAGCTAACCTTAGCTCGTTTCGCGTTAGGTTCCTTCACCCTCATTACCTGCATGAAACAATTACCATACAAAGATTCTCGGATAATCATAGAATTCAATCTTCAGCAAAATCTATATATCCACCACTAGGAAACAAAGACTACACCCCTTGTATCACATGAGTTGTGAAATTTAATTCCCATACTTTACTCATCACAGTTTTCCCATCCCAATTGTGTTGCAACTAATGTTGGTACCTTTCATTACCAAAACACTAATATTTGTAATTGCCACTAATATTTGATTCCCATATTTTTAATTGTCAACAGTAAGTCACAATTATGTGTAAAATAACTTGATAACCATTAAGCTCTAGCACTTCCTGTTAACACTTATTGACGCACATGGATACAAATATATTTACCATGTTCAAATCCCATATAAATATCACAACTTGTAATTTCAATGGATTATATGAACTAGCAAATTAAAAAAAAAATGTGACCATTATTCTCAACACTAGTTGAGATTTACACACACACACAATGCTTAAAGTATTTCATTGCTTTGACTTCAAATCAACATACTAATACAATATATTATCCTAAAGTCAATACCAACTAAGATTCCCTTAATAAAATAAAAGCATACCTTGTGATGGAAAAAGAACAGACCGCAACAAATTGAGACTTATGTACTCGATTATTTTACACAAAACCCAGGCTACAAATATTTTCTTTTTTCAAATTTCCCTTCTTTGGTTGTTGAACCACGGATCAATTAGGATGAGTATCACTTATGTAATTGCGATTCAGACTTGTAAGAGTTTTATTGGAAAAAGAAAATATTTTTGGGGTTTTCTTGTGTGCGCCGTGAAGGAGGGAAAAGAGAGAAAAAAAATTATTATTTGGGAAAGAGATGGACATCCAGGTTATACGTAGATGCTAATAAATACCTGTACAAATGTCTTTTTTTTTTTACTCATTGAGCTTTTCTTTTTATAGACATCTATGGTCTAACATGGATGCTAATAAAAGATCATTTTTATTATTTTTTTGACAAAATATATCGTTCCATTTAATCTTATAAAATTGACTCCCCTCCCCAACTTTAAGCAATGCATTGTCCACAATGCAGAAAGTTGAAGATGAATCCATTTGCACAAAATTAACTCTTATTAATTCTCCTGTTTTCATGTTTGATCAATTTTGTTTGATTTCTCAAATAAATCGATCAAACCCCTCCCCAACTTAGAGCATTCCATTATGTCTAATGAAACGGTCAAAGTTTACGACAACACTTTTTAAGCGCCTGATTTCAATTTTACAAAATAAAAACTAATGTACAAAACTATGGGTTGCCTCCCATGTATCGCTAAATTTAACGTCTATAGCCTGACGCTACCTCAATTGGATTTAATTGAATGAGTGAGGTGGTTCAAGATGCACCACCTCAATAGTTCAACATTGCCATGCTCCAATTCCACATATGGTTTCAATCGGTGTCCATTCACTTTGAATGGTTCGCCACCATCCATGCTTTTGATCTCTATCGCGCCAGGTGAAGACACTTCTGTTATTACGTATGGACCCGACCATTTACTCTTTAACTTACCTGGAAAGAGTTTGAGACGAGAGTTGAACAACCACACCTTTTGACCAACATGAAAAGATTTATGAACAATGTGCCGGTCAGGTTAAGCTTTTGTTTTATCCTTGTAAATCTTTGAGCTTTCGTAAGCTTCCCGTCTCAACTCTTCAAGTTCCGAGATTTGTAACTTCCTTGCTACTCTAACTTCCTTCACATCCATATTTACCTGTCTAATAGCCCATTCTGCACGATGCTCAAGTTTAATAGGTAAGTGACAAGCCTTACCATAAACGAGCCAGTATGGTGACATGCAAATTGGGGTTTTGTCAGCCGTTCGGTAAGCCCACAATGCATCGTCTAGTCTAAGTGACCAATCTTTGCGGTCAATTCGAACGGTTTTTTCTAAAATCTTTTTAATTTCCCTATTAGACACCTCAACTAGTCCACTCGTTTGTGGATGGTAAAGTGTTGAAATTCAATGATTCACTCCATAATGCTTAAGTAATTTGCCAAATTGAGAATTTTTAAAATGAGAACCCCCATCACTAATGATAGCTCTAGGGATCCCATGTCTTGAAAGAATGTTTTTCTTGACAAAACTAAGCACTACTTTATGAGCATTTTTCCTAGTGGCTTCAGCCTTAATCCATTTAGACACATAATCTACAACCATTAAGATGTATTCGTTGCCAAAAGAGGTTGGGAAGGGACCCATGAAGTTAATGCTCCATACGTCAAAAATTTCACAAAAAAGTACGGGGTTCATTGGCATCATGTCCCTTCTAGTGATGCCACCAAGTTTTTGGCATCGAGTACATGATTTCACAAAAACATGAGCATCTTTAAAAATAGAAGGCCAGAAAAAACCACTTTGAAGAACTTTATGCCTCGTTTTTGTTGCACTAAAGTGGCCACCACATGCATATGAGTGGCAATGTGCAAGAATATCCATATGCTCATGATCCGGTACACATCGATGAATCACCTGATCTGAACAAACCTTGTACAACTTTGGATACTCCCATATGTAATACTTCAACTGTGAGAAGAAGTAGTTCTTTTGTTGCTTGCTCCAATGCTCAGGCAGTTTCTCTATAGCTAGATAATTAACATTGCATACCATGGGAGTTTAGAAACCTGAAACAAATTTTCATCGGGAAAATTTTCTTTGATAACATCAATGGGATCATAAGGTGGTGAGGTGATCCTAGACAGATGATCCGCAACTACATTTTCACAACCCTTTTTGTCACGGATCTCTAGGTCAAACTCTTGCAATAACAAAATCCATCTAATAAGTCTAGGTTTTGCATCCTTCTTATCTAATAAATGCCCCAAGGCACTATGATCAGAAAAGAAAATTACTTTGGAACCCCAAACATATGAACAAAATTTATCTAATACAAAAACAACTACATGTAATTCTTTTTCTGTTGTTGTATAATTCAATTGAGCTTCTGAAAAAGTTTTGCTTGCATAATAAATTACAACGGGTTTCTTGTCAACCCGTTGCCCCAAAACACTATCATTAACATAAAGACACCTTCAATGTTGCATAACTTCTCTAAAATCACTATCTTTAACATATTTTATCATCAACCTATCACACATACAAAATGCATTAAGAAGTATCAAATTCGATATAAACAATGTGATTTTTTGTATGATTAAACCCTATTAAGCTTATATATTAAAGTGTCCGATTAGTACCATTGTTACACCCCATGCTGGGTTCATATTAGATACTGGATGTGAAACATCCAATGATGGTAAAGCTAAGAGGAATAAGATTGTGGCCCAAAGAAAGAAAGTTGAAATTAATGATACAAATATTTCCAAAGGCCAACCAGCACATGGCAAGGGTAAACAATCCAGAGCTGGCTTAAATGAAACTCAGGTTTTGGCTAGTAAGCTTGACCAACTCACAACTCAAGTTGAACAACTATTTGCTTATGGTACTTAACAGTTAATCCAGAGTAATACTCAGTAATAAAAAGTTATTCATTCTACACACAAACAACAAAAGAACAGGAAATGCTAAAACTATAGTGAGAGATCACACATGTCTTATCAATGTAATGCCGAATACTGTATGATTCCCAAAGTGTTGTTAAGTCAAATAACAACACAATCAGCACATAACTTTATTAATGCCCCTAATGCTCAAATGAGCAGAACGAATGGTAAGAAGACACCAAAACTAAATGTTAGTCCTCCTGCACCTATCTCTGGATAGGTTCCCAAAATGAATTAATCTTTTGTATTTGTGTAGGGCATTCAAAACAAGAAAATTTGGTACTTGGACAATGGATGTTCAAGGCATATGACCGGATGTAAGTCCCTACTACTGGACTATAAAGAAAAAGATGGTCCAGCTGTAACATTTGGACACAATTCAAAAGGGTATACCAAAGGTTCTGACACTTTAAGCAATGGGAATGTCAACTTCAAGAATGTTGCTTATGTGGTTGGATTACAACATAATATGATCAGTATAAGTAAACTCACAAGCAGAAGGAAAGTGGTTCAAATCAGGAAGAGTTTTGAAACCATATTTGACATAACGGGTAAACCACTGCTGACTGCAAGGAGGCATGATGGTATATATCCAATAGATATAAATACTGATGTTACCATAAGTGACACATGCTTCTACTGCAAGTCAGCAGACAACCTTAAATGGTTATGGCACAAAAGGCTCTCACACCTCAATTTCAAAGATATCCACAAGCTAGCCAGTCGAGGACTAGTGTCAGGATTACTTTCTATGACTTATGTCAAGGACAGATTATGTCCAGGTTGTGAAAAAGGCAAGCATCACAGAGCTTCATTCAAGTCCAAGCAAGTTTCATTTATTATGCAAGCACTACATATGCTTCACATGGACTTATTTGGTCATGTGAGCACTTCAAGTCTGCGTAGAAAAAGATACACCTTGGTAATTGTTGATGAATACTCAAGATACACATGGGTGTACTTTCTAAAGCAGAAGGGTGAAGCAGCAGAAGAAATCATCTACTTTGTGAAGAAGATGAAAGTTCTAAATGTACAACATGTGAAGCAAATCAGAAGTGATCATGGTACGGAATTTAAAAACCATGTGTTGGAATCTTTCTGTGCTAACAAAGGTATTTCAGAAAACTTCTCTGTTGTGAGAACACCATAATAAAAAGGTGTTACAGAAAGAAGAAATAGAAAACTCAGTGAAGCTGTAAGATCCATGATTGCTAAATCAGGAATGAAGAGCTATTTTTGTGCGGAAGTAGTCAATACAGTCCGTTTCACTCAAAAAGATCATTAATTGTGAAGAGGCATCAGAAAATAGCTTATGAGGTGTTGAAAGGAAGAAAACCTAATATTAGCTTATTCCATGTGTTTGGAAGTCCATGTTTCATTCTCAATATCAGAGATCAACTTGGAAAGTTTAATGCTAAAGCTGATGATGATATATTTCTTGGTTATTCTATTCTGTCAAAAGCATATATAGTGTTTAACAAGAAAATAGGATGTATGGAAGAGTCTATTCATGTCACATTAGATGAGAATACGCCATCGACATCATCTCTTCCTGATGATAATGAAGATTCACCATTAGATTTTGAAGAATTAGCACAATTTGCTCCTACTTCATATGTTCCAAATAATGATCACACTGATTAGCTTATGGAATCCCCCAAATCTAGTGAAGATAGGTCAATCACATCTCCCAACATACCAATGTTGGAAGGTGTACTCAATACTGATCACATGACCAACTCCAATGAAGAATCAGAAGATGAAACTTCAGATTGTGATACTGCTAGTGCAGGCAGTTTAGATAATCTAGAAGATGTATTGATTTCAGATGAACCAGCACAAGCAGCAGTAACCACCGATGCTGGTTACACTAGTTAACATGGACAAGCACCTGAACCACCTATATATGCTGGACAAGAGCACATCCCATTGAGCATATTATTGGTGTTCCAGATGCTGGCGTTAATATAAGAAGGCATGCAACAAGTAATTTTTGTATGCATGTAAATTTTGTGTCCAAGATTGAGCCCACAAAGATTGATGAAGCACTTTTTGACCCAAGTTGGGTAGGAGCTATGCAGGATGAGCTCCCTCAGTTTGAAAGAAATAAATTGCGGACATTAGTCCCTGTACTATATGATCAAACAATCATTAGTACTGGGTGTTCAATAACAAGATGGATGAGAATGAGATTGTGATCAGAAACAAGGCAAGATTAATTGCTCAAGTTTTCAAGCAAGAAGAAGGCTTAGATTATGGAGAGGCATTTGCTCTTCTTGCTAGATTGGAGGTAATCAAAATATTCTTGGCATTTGCTGCTTATAGAAACTTTAGAGTGTTTCAGATGGATGTGAGTCTGCATTTCTAAATGGAAAGTTGCAAGAAGAAGTCTATGTCAAGCAACCTCCAGGTTTTGAATGTAGTAAATTTCCTGATCATGTCTACAAGTTAGACAAAGCTCTATATGGCCTTAATAGGCACCTAGAGCTTGGTATGAAACACTTCACAATTTTCTAACTGAATGCAAATTTAAAGTTGGAAATATGATACCAAACTTTTCATAAAAGAAATAGAATAGATGGTGATATCATGTTGGTACAAATTTATGTGGATGATATCATTTTTGGGTCAACAGATGAAAACATTGTTAAGATTTTTCTAAACTTATGTTAGCTAAGTATGAAATGAATTTAATGGGAGAATTGACTTTCTTTCTTGGTTTACAGATTAAATAACTTGATGATGGTATTTTCATAAGTCAAAGCAAGTACATAAATGATCTTTTAAAGAAATTTTCCTTTACTGATAGTAAGACTGTTGGAACTCCAATGCAGCAATCTATTAAATTGATGCTGACATCAATGGTAAACCCATTGATTTTACATTATATAGAGGCATGATTGGATCACTATTGTATCTTACAGCCAGTAGACCAGATATCATGTTTGCCACCTGCTTATGGGCAAGTAATCAAGCTTGTCCAAAGGAGTCTCATTTGCTATCAGCTAAAAGGATTTTTAGGTACCTCAAAGGTACTCCAAACGTTGGTCTTTGGTATTCGAAAGACTGTGGTTTTGATCTTATTGGTTATTCATATGTAGATTTTGCAAGATGCAAGATTGACAAAAAAAAAAAAGTACTACTGGTGGTTATCACCTACTAGGTAGTAAGTTGGTTAGTTGGACATCTAAGAAACAGAGTTATGTATCAACATCTACTGCAGAAGCAGAGAATGACTCGCTGGTAGTTGTTGTGCTCGAATTCTATGGATGCAAAACCTGCTCAAGGATTATGGAATGGAATTCACAAAAACTCCAATCTACTCTGATAATACAAGTGTCATTTCCATCAATTAGCTGATTTGTTTACCAAGCCCTTAGATGAAACACGATTTAATTATCTCATCTCTGAGTTGGGTATGCTTGAATTATAACACTTATCAATTTCTTGTGAAGTTACTTTGTTGTCTGAGTTGACTGCATCGTTCATGCCCAACCAGCAAAGACAATGTCCTACACAACCAGTTCAAGCAGGTCAATAGAAAATCGAACTTCGATTTTCTAAATCTTTTCTAATTATTTTATTATGAAATAATCTTCAGATAATGTTTTCTTAAAATGTGTAATTACATTAATGTGATGTGATTTTGGATAATTTTATTGAAAACATATTTTCATAATTGGGGTCGTTTGAAAATACCGACCACGGTACAACTTGCCCGCTCACTAAACATTGTATCACTCTAGCATCAAATCTCTGTAAGTACCTGTCACTTCATAAACATGTCATTTTCACAGAGATTATGCTTTTCTCTCTTCTATTATAAATAGCCATGATCCCTTACACGTTTATGTTACCATTTCCATTTTTACCTTAAACCCTAAAACATAAACATTAACCCTGTTCATCTTCCAACACTTTGTTTTAACCTATATTCTCTCTTACATAAAATTTACAATGGTGTTTGCATTTGAACTAACTGAAAACATGAAACAAGCTCCAAAGTCACCAAATTTTGATGAGATTACCCTCAACAACAACAAATGTGCTACCAGTGTTGCAGTTCCTAAGAATTACATAAATGCCGGTTACAAGAATATGGGTCTTTATTTCAAAAATTCCCCAATTTCTTATGCTCTAACCGCAACACCCTATCAAACCTTCCCACAAACACTTACCGAATTTTGGTGTATGTGTGTCGTTACCAAAGCACATTTAGGTGCTACTTATATCTCTACAACTGTTGGAAATGGCAAATCCATAGTTATTTCAACAAAGTACATTCGTAGATATCTAAAATTACCAGATGAACTGTTTGTTGATCCTCCGTCACTTACAGATTGTCGACATGATGTCCTAAGCTTCATTAGACATCCTGAAAATTCTAATACTAGCCCTAAAAGAGTGAAGATGAATGGCTTATGGAGCTATTTCTTTAGGGTAATCATTTGGTGCAAGGGTCACAAGTTTGGGAGTAAGGACCAATGCAATAATTTTGAATTTTAGTTGCGACATGCTCTCATCTTTGGGAAAAGAATAGATTTTGTTGGTCTTATATACACTGAGTTAAGAGAGAAGATTGATCGAAAGAATAAGGAGAAGAATGTTCCATTTCCTTGATTCTTAAGTCTGGTAATTGAAGGTATTATTGGTGATGATTACAAGGACTTAGAGGCTTTTGATGCTGGTGATGTATTTATGGGTGATAAGATGTTTCATAAAGTTATTGAGAAACCTCATCAAGGTTTATCCCCATCTATGATGGCTGCCATCCCTCCATATGTGATTATGGATGATGATCCAGATGTTGCAACTACTGCAACTCAACCTCCTGAATCATCATTAAGATCAGACGACGATGATGACCAACCAGCATAGGATCCATCTGATGAACAACCAGCACAGAGAAAACATCAAGTCAACCAGCACAGAAGAAGCAAGCCAAACCATCAAAGAAGACTACGTCTGCAAAGACTTCAGGTATGGATACTCAACCAATTTCTTCCTCCGAATTTCAAAAAGAGATGCCAAGAAGTCAAGTAAACCCACTTCTTCTATCCCAGCATCAACCACCATGATTTCAAAATTTTAATCTTCAACCAGCACTGTGCAGGGTTCACAGCCAGCACAGGGTGATCCATCTCAAAGAATTTTTTTTGAAAAACGCAAAAAGGTGAAAGCTGACACTCAGCCACCAAAGGCATATGCCAAAAAGGCAATGTCCAAAGTGCTCAAGGTTGGTTTGACTTCTATTCGTGTGGAGTCAACCCAAGCCCTTGATAACCCTGTAGCAAGCTCAGATATATCTTCCAGAAAAGATACATTGTTGAAAAGAGATTAATCGTTATCTAGACCAATGTCAAATGTTCTAGAAAAGATATTGACAATTGTTCTAGTTATGATGCATCTGTCCCATAAACACAACAACAACAACAACAACAACAACAACAACAACAACAACAACAACAACAACAATAACAACAATCACCAAGTGTTCCACTCATCACCATAATTCATCCAGAAGTAGATTCTCAAACCTACCATGGCCTCATTATCTGCTAACAAGCTTGATGTTCCATCTGATGATGAAGATGTTCAGAATTTACTTCCTGAAGATGAAGTCATCTTGGATGTTCATACTGCAGTAGAGTCTCCTGCTGATGTCTATGTTCCTATTGACATCCCGGATTCTCCTGTTCATGATCAACTAGAAGACACACCAAGTGATGCCTAACCAGTAGTCACTATGGGCAGATCTCATCACCTTTCAACTACAGACTAAACTTCAACTTCTATTACAACACCCTCAGTGGAAAGGTACAAAGATTGTTCAAAAAGAAGAAAATATCCAACATAAATTGTGAAGGTCAAAAGGTGCAATGATGAGGTGGTAAACATCACCAGATCAGATGGCATAGTGGAGAATGTAAGATTTCTCAACCTTTACAATTTTGGATTTTCTAAGTGGTTAGATATACAAGAGTACTACCAGTAGACGAGTAGAGTCACTAGAGACAGTCATGAAAAGATTGCAAGAGTTATTCAACAAGGCATCCAGGTTGGAAGGAACACCAAAATGGGATGTGTTCAAACCTACTTTGAAATCCAAGCAGAAGAAGATTGGAAATGTTGAAGAAAGTTCTATTCAACCCATTCATTTTGGGATTCAAGGTCAATCAAAAAGAAAGATCAGTATTGACAAATTAATGAATGTGACTGTTGTACCTGTTGCTGATGAAGGTTTTCCTCCATTAACCTACTCAATTCTAGGAAATACAGACCCACCCATTGGTGTTCATGGATATCATGGGTTTGCCCTTGAATACCCTATTCATGGTATTTATTACAAGGATGGTGACACTCTGAGGTTTCAGAGAACCTCAGAACTGGGTTTAGTCAGTATAAAACATTTGATCAATCTGATAACAATGGCATTACTAGTTATTGGTACTGGTATGTATTCAAGGCAAATTGTTGCAAAAATGGTGAGAAGAGGTTTAAACCCTGATAGTCCAAACATGTTGAAGCCTATGAAGAAAAAGGAAGAATGAAGACAATGTGTTTGTCATTGTGATGTGATTGTAGTGCACTCTATAAACTTCTGTCATTATATAATTAGCTCTGTAACTTCAAAAAAATTTCAAAGTTATATGATTATGAGAGTTGATATTCATATTTAGAAATGTGATACAAATTACTCTGAAAAGATCCTATAAAAACAAACAAGGCACATGTACTTATTCAGTTTTTATTCTCATGTAAATTTGAATAGTTATAAGTCTTTTGTATGCTGGCAAGTGTTAAGGTTTTGTCATCAACAAATAGGGGGAGATTCTTGAGGCATGATCCTTTCTATGATGATTTTATGATGACAATAACTTGTATTTAACACTAAGTTATACCCATCCAACATAGGGATTATTTGTTTTTGGTGCTAAGTCATACAATTAACCTGCACACATACATACACAATCACAAATACTTTCACAAAATGAAATCATTGAACGTGTTTCTTAATGTTCTTCGGAAAACAACGAACTTATAGAAATTTTACACAACATGAGCATGAACAAGATTAAGAGAATAATGTATACTTGTTAATATTGCACAACTTGATTCAAGAATATAACATGTCACAATAAATCCGCTTGAGGAAGAGTTTCTCGCCGATCCGACTGACTTGGTCCATGACGGATTTAGGGAAAGAATTGTGGCACGTGCAGCAAGAGTAAAATAACTACGCGATAAAATGGTGCACGAAAGACTTCTAAAAGATCTCATTAAACATATGTGGACGCTTCCGACCAACTTTCAAAATTAAAAGTGGATATATAATTTCATCTAATATAATTACAAACTTAGATATGTTGTAAATGACAAGTTGTGAAGGTAACTTTAGTTACATTTAAATAACATATAACTAAACTTAATAGTTACTTTCATAATTGTTAAGTTTATTTAAGGTTTTTTGAATTCTTTTTTCGATAAACATATTTATATATTCTTTAATTTATCTTATTAAAATCTTTATTGAAAAACTAGAAATATAATTAAATATAAATGAAATTAAAGTGGTTAGCTGTGGATTTAAGTATTACTACATATACACATACCATGTGAAACAAAATATTAAAATTACGATGTCAATAATTGGCACTGCATGTGAAGGTGCATACACAAAATATTAAAATACACGTTTGAACATGCAGTATCAAATTTAAAATCCAATATTATAAACTTTTCATTTAAATTACCAATTTTATGGAAAAATAATTTATGAATTTCGATATCAATGTCATAAAACTTTCATTGGTTTAGTTGATAAACAAGATATCAAAATAAACCCGTGACAAGTGAAAATTCACGGATCACAAGTACTGGTATAAAAATAAATCCAACAGTGTATCTAAAACCTGTGGGTTAGACTTGGGTAAAAAAATCGTTTCATGAACCGGAATCAGTTTTCAAATCGGTTTGGATCAGTTTGATATTAAAGTCATTCAAACTGATTTGAAACCAGTTTAGTTAAAACCGGTTTCAGGACCTATCCGCCGGATAAGTTGCCTAACAATAATTCTAGTCGTTTTAAAATGGCCGTATACACATTTGAGTGGGTTTTTTTGCCCTCTTTTTGGTCTTTTCTGGGAGCATCATCTATATTTTGACACTATATATATGTGTTAGATGTTGAGGTTTAGTTATAACATTCAAAACCTTGATTAAATTGTAAAACACTCTCAAATCGCAAAAACGCAACATATACTCTCATTCTCTCAACTCTCAACTCTCAACTCTCAAACGCAATGGCATCATCATGTGGGTAATCACAATCTTTAGTCAAAATCGGGGAATCATCTAGTAATGCTACGGTTGTTTCCGTTATAGCGACGAAAAGAAACTCAGATATTTGGTGCAATTACGACTTGTGAAAGATGTCGAGCAGTCCTAGAAAAGCTCGATGCAAAAAATGTGGCGCATTTATTAAGGAAACCGGGAATATTACTTTGAAGAATCATTCAACTCTCTATTGCAAAACGGTGACATATGGATTGGGGCATGATCAAACGACAATGGGAATGATGCTTCGATTTAGCATTACAAAGCAAGTTTGGTGCGGGATAGGATAGCGAAGTCGTCATACAAGAAAGTTTATTTTTTGACCACTTTGACAATCCACGATTGACGTAACTCATCCAAGAAATGCTCTAACCTCGTTATACACATGTAAGTCGTTCAACTCTTAGACGATACGTTATTAAAATATCAAAAACTGCTAAAAATGAAATGATTTTAGGTTTTCAAAATATAGAAACCATTATAAATTTAACTTGTGATGTTTGGACAACTCTACATGGTTCACCAGATTCATACCTTTACGTTACCGCTCATTGGGTTAATCCCCATACGTGGCAAATGATGAAGCATACAATTGCGTTTGAATTATTTGGATATCCGCATACTGGCAATAATTTATACAAAATTATAGATTATGTGATAAAAGTTTTAAACTAGAAGGAAAAGTATTTTCTATGTCTTTTGATAATGCATCCAATAACACCGCCGCCTTCAGACAATTACAACTAAAATATAAATCGGTTTGCAAATGTGCATTTTTTCATAGTCGATGTGTTGTACATATCATTAACTTGGTTGTGCAATATGGACTTAGTTGTATTGAAAACATAAGAGAAAGTTTTAAACAAAAGTTACGTGATATTTTTAGTTCAAGTAACACTAGATACCATAAATATATGAAATTTTATGTCGATTCGAATTCCCTTTGGTTAGGTCTTAATTGGGACGTACATACTAGATGTAATTCGACATGTAATATGTTTGAAAGTGTTTTAAGAAAAAAAGAAACTTTCAAAATGTTTCATGACCTTCTTGCGGAACGTAATCGGGTTACACTTTTTTCGGAGTCGAGTTGGCATACTATCCAACTGATTGCCGAAATTGTTGGTACATTTAGTGTGTCTGTCACTTGGTCTAGAGTTTGAATTGTAATTAGTTAGTCAAATTCTGATGTATCCAGCGACATTGACAATATCGCTATAGCGATATTGGCAATATCGCCTAGGCGATATCATCAATATCGCCTAGCTGATTAGGTAATAGTATAAATACCTAATTAGGGTTTCGGTTTTGTTGCTGCTGTTGTTGAAATACGAAATTAAGCAGCCTGTCGTATTCTCTCTGGTCATTCATCTGTAATTCACATCTAATTTGTGTTGATTAATATAATTATATGTGATTACTTGTGTTGAGTTTAATTCTAAACGTACTTTGATTTTGCTATTGTATTCCGCGCTCTAGCATTTGATATTGATTCATTGTGAAAAAAGGCCTGTCCTTTAACGGTCCTACAAGTGGTATCAGAGCCATTAATCATTGGATTAGTGGTTTTTGAATCAATTTTAGTACGTTTATAAATCTTTTAAACTTGTTTTACGATAAACAAATCGTTTATCAGTCTTAAAAGGTTTTTATTCATTAGTTTTTGTGATATCTGGTGCTGTGTTCGTATTTTTTGAACCTTATTTTCGTTTGATTCGTAAAAAATATTATTTTTAAGGTTTACAGCCGTTTTAGCGATATTGATAGCGATATTACCATCAATATCGCCATTAGGGTTTTCAGCGACATTGTCTGTTCTGTGCTCATTAATTTGAGCGATATCACTAGCGATATTACTGATATCGCCTAGTTGATCTTAGCGATATTGTTCTCAATATCGCCTGTGGTATCGCCCTTTTAGTCTGATTTCAAAAAAAAAAAAAAAAATTTGAATTTGAGCTTCCCGTTCCCTAATTCTAGTTTGAGAAAATTTTCATTTTACTCGAGCAAAAAATTTGAAATTTTTGGAGGAAAAAATTCGTTCGGAAAAATTTGAAATTTTCAATCAAAAGTCAAATCTTTTAATCGTTATTAAAATGACTACATTACAAGCTGTTAATGCAATGTTGAAACACAATGCCGAGGTTGGTTCTGCAAACAAACCTCCATTCTTTGCTCCGGGAATGGAGTATTCTGAATGGCGTGGGAGATTCTTATCGTTCGTTGCGTTTACCGACCCTGAAATGGAGATACCTTTACTTGAACGATACGTTAGACCGGTTGCAGGTGGAGAACATGTGGGTATACCTCCTCCAAAAACCATTCGTTCAATGACTGCTGAGGAACGTAAGGCATGGGAATGTGAACGAAAGGCTCACTCTGCTATAACCATGTCTTTATCTGCCGATGCTATGAATATGTTCAAACACCATGATAAAGCTTATGATCTGTGGAATGGTATAGCTGAAAGATGTGGAGGTACCACTGAATACAAGCAAATTAAGCTGGAATTTGTAAAGAAACAGTATGATCTGTTTGATATTTAGAAGAACGAGACGGTTAAGGACTTGTTCTGTAGATATTCACGTCTTGTGAATGAGCTGACTGAGGGTGGACACAAATTTAGCTCTATGGAGGTCAACAAGAAACTGCTAAATGCTCTACCTCCTTCTTGGGAAACTCGAGTATTAATGATGGAAAGTGATCCAGACGTATTGGCAATGTCTTTGGATCAACTTATTGGAAAATTAGAAACATGTGCTTTGGATATCCAAAAGAAAAGCACAAAATCTAGCTCTTTGCTTCCTGATAATAGTAGTTTTGGATATGAAAGTACAGCTCTTCTATCTGGGCCGTCTACTTCTGAATCTAAACCAGGAACATTTTCTTCTTTTTCAACCCAACCATCCTCTTCTGCTACTGCATCACACAATGAGCATGCAGTAATCTTCAATGCGTTTTTATCATCATATGATGAGTTTTTATCGAAGAGGATTAGCTCGGTAGATCTTACCGATGAAGACTTTGCTCAAGTTGATCCTGATGAGCTAGAGAGAGTGGACCTTCGTTGGAACATGGCTATGCTTACCAGAAGAACGAAGATCTATTTGAAGAAAACAGGAAAGAAATCTCTTGAAGACGTCACTGATCAAACGAGCATGGGTTTCGATAAGTCCAAGATCAGATGTTATAAGTGTCAAAATCTGGGACATTTTGCTCGTGAATGTGAGAAGAGTAGACAACCGTCTACTGGATTTACTAAATCTTCTCCTTACAAGAAAGAAACTGAGGTCGCCAAGGCCGCTCTACTGATGGACGATGAACCATATGATTTTTCTGCTACGGATAACTTAGCTCTTATGGCAGATGTCCAAAATGAGGTAGACTGTGATTCTTTTAATTGTAATTCTTGTATCAAACTAACTGGTAAAATCAACAGGTACATAGTAGATAATGATCGTTTGAATACAGATCTAACAAGTCTTATTCAAGCGAACAGAGTGTTAAAAGATAATGAAAAAGTTTTTGAAATAAATCAAAAGACACTTATTGAAGAAAAGAAAGAGTTGAAAGCTATGATCTACAGCAAACAAGATGAAATTGATAGCTATTTAAAACTAATTGCTCATCTTAAAAAGGATCTTGCTAATACTCAAGCTGATAATATTGATTTAAAACGAAGACTTGCAAACATTTCAACATCTACTATGGTCTTTTCCGACATCTTGCAAAGTCAAAGGACTGATACAAATAGTAAGGCAGGAATTGGTTATCACAACCAACCTCCTCCCTCAAACTTGAATCAGCCCAGTCTCTCACAGGATGAAATAAAAGATTATGTCCCTTCTGTTCTCAAGAAGGATACAAACCCTGTTGTGAAACCAGTTACTGTTAAAGTTGTAGAGGTTACACAGTCTAAGCTTGTTAAGGCTGTTGATGTCAAGCGACCTGAGTTGCTTAAAGTCCCGAGTTCAAATAAAAAGAAGGCTGAGCTTATTAAGCCTAAATTTGAACCTATTTTGTTTGTGCCTTCAACAAATGTTGAAAAGGTGGTGGAAGTGGAGGATGTAACTCACGAGGTTACAAAGAAAGTTAAGAAGAATAACAACAAACCAGAAAATTTAATACTTACTACCGAAGGTAGAGGTCAAATATTTTCTAAAAAGATTTCTTCAACTGCAAATACATTTACTCCTTCATGTTCACATAAGTGTTCATGTGCTGTAAATGTACCTGAAAACAAGCCTCGTAAGTCATCTCCTTCACCGAAACCACTGTCGAGTGATGACCAAACTTTCCGAGAGAGAAGATCATGTTTCTATTGTAAGAAGTAGGGTCATCTCATTAATCAGTGTCCGGTGCTTGCTAGAAAATGGGCATCACGAAATGATCCACGCCATACTAAATATAGAAACTTTCAGAGATCAAAACAACGTGGGTCATCTAGTAATTTTCAAATTTTAAAGGTTAATAACATTATACCTTCTCAACCGCTGGTTAGAAAGGTTGATGTAGTTAATCAGCAACCATCTTCATTCAATGTTAAGAAGGTTTTGAAACAAAAATCCACAAACAATACATCAATGAAATCAAGTGACATGTTAAAATATCATAAACTCGTTGATGTAATGATTATGGACGCTAATGGACACCCCAAGACTATCAAGGCTTGGGTATCCCATAAAATCTAATGTTTCATTGTTTGTGGTGTTGCAGTCAGCTCTTTGATAGATTATATTTTTCTTGACTGCAAGGATGCGTATTGTGGAAGTTAGGTGTGGTGCATTATGATTGACTGGATGAGATTCTCAAAGCTTCGAGACGGCATAACGTGGTTAAAAGCATTTGATTTGACTTGATATGTGATTTTGGAACTTTTATTAGTACTGCAACAACCACTCTTTATACTTTTTAGTATCAAAAAAATGTAACGTTCCGAAATTTATTAAATTAAAGAAATTTTATATATATATTTAAACTTTTATATATATATATATATATATATTTAAAATTAGTTTAATTTTTAGGGGATAACCTTTGAATTAAAATTGAGAAAAGAATTTGCTGTTCAGGGGGAGTAATTTTAAAACATTAAAAATTCTGATGATTTCGATCAGAAATTTGAACAGCAAGATTCTTAATTCTGGAAGATTCTTAATTCTGGAAAACATTTTGGTTTGTATTTGTAAATACCTTGGGATATGATAGTTCATTAGGTGACATGTACACAAAATGGAAATTTTAAGGTTTATGTTTGATGTGTCAGTAGATTTATCTAGCATACTTGAACTGCCTTCTCTAAATATTAGCTTCGTCATATGATGTATTGGTAGACATCTAACATAAAGGTTTTAAGTGCACAAAATAAACTTAAGTATCAAAATTATCATGTGAACACTTTCTTCTGATGTATGACGATAAGTCTTAATTCTTATGTGATAGATACTACCATAACACATGTCATTGAGTATCCTAAAGAATTCATCTGGGAGATATACTGAGTGTTTCTTTTGCTACATCCAGAAATATGTTAACCTAGTTTCAGTCAGTATATCTTAACATAGAGCAAACTAGACCAAGATACAAGAATACCGTTATCAAGGTCTCTAGTCAAACTATGTCGCTCTGTTGTACGAAAGTACAGACCTGTCACCTCTAGTTTGATTTTAGATTTGTTTGTCTTTAACCATAGTCAAATTTATTCTTTAATTGAATACAAATGTACTTGAACATTTATTCATGATTTGAATTTAAAGATGGAATACAATAATCACACTCATTACATGGATGTTATGCATGTATCCTGATCATAAGAGTATATCAAAAGGGAAGCTTCTCTGGTAATCATGAATAATAAATTCAAAATGCACTTGTAAATTCTGATTTCTAGATGTTTATATGGACAAACATACCAATAATCGTCTTGAACTAATATTTATACCCGGTGATTTAAATATGCTAAGTGAATTTAAATTTGGACAAATATACTGATAATCGAAATAACTCTTGCTATTTCCTAATAACTGCATGTTATCCTGATATGATCCTTAAGCAGACATATTACAATCTTATCCCTATTTTTATTTTCTTTTTGGTATTCTTTACTTTCAAATTATAAATTAAAATTACAAAAATATTTTATTTCTATGATTGTTTTATTCAATATCACATATCTTGTTAAAGTCAAATATTGAAGATATAAAAGATGTTGGTTATTCTCCAAAGACTGTGAAGATAAATTCTATTGGAGAAGCTGCTAAAGATTGAGAGATGGTCATATAGTTTGAAGATCTTATTGTATGAAAAAGTGTGTTAGTCACATGACTCTAGACATCAAAATTCTGAAGACCATACTATCTCAATGGGGGAGTGTCTAATTATTGAAGACATAGAGGAGTTTGATTGAAGACTTAACTGAAGATTATTTTTGAAGACCAAGCTGCAGACATAGGGGAGTTTGTTGGTACATTTAGTGTGTCTGTCACTTGGTCTAGAGTTTGAATTGTAATTAGTTAGTCAAATTCTGATGTATCCAGCGACATTGACAATATCGCTATAGCGATATTGGCAATATCGCCTAGGCGATATCATCAATATCGCCTAGCTGATTAGGTAATAGTATAAATACCTAATTAGGGTTTCGGTTTTGTTGCTGCTGTTGTTGAAATACGAAATTAAGCAGCCTGTGGTATTCTCTCTGGTCATTCATCTGTAATTCACATCTGATTTGTGTTGATTAATATAATTATATGTGATTACTTGTGTTGAGTTTAATTCTAAACGTACTTTGATTTTGCTATTGTATTCCGCGCTCTAGCATTTGATATTGATTCATTGTGAAAAAAGGCATGTCCTTTAACGGTCCTACAGAAATGCTTGTTGTTTCTTAACAAGCAACTACTTTTTTGTCGGGTGTTTATTATCCCGACTAGTTGTTTACTTTTAAACCAAATAATTTTAATGTGTTTCAAAATAAATGAGTTTGAAATGAGGGGCGACAGTTTTTAACACATGGTACAACCAATGAAAGCCAAATTTATAAAATATTTTAAAGAAATGTCTCCCGTTATAATATGTTCGGCCGCTTTGAACCCGACTTTAAATGTTGGTGGGGTTGAAACTTTACTTCAAAACATCTTACAATTTTAGTTTGTTAGACGAAGACCCGAATTTTGCAGCAAATGAAATTTTCAACTTTAAAAAAGTTATCAAAAGTTTGTTTAATGTTTATTTATCAAAGTATGGTTCCACATCCCTTCATGAAAATATTTGAAATGAGACGGCATCCGGATCAAGTTTACACAGCAATAACGAAATGATACGATTATATAACACTTTGAGAAATGAGAATACCAAAAGAGCTCGATCAAGCACTCCTAATAGCGAACTAGGAAGGTATATTGATTCCGACTTTTTTTCGTACTTTACTATTAAATAGTTAACAATTTGGATATTTTGACTTGGTGGAAAGAGCATGAAGTTCAATTTCCGATTATAGCTGTTATGGCCCATGATCTATTAATCGTCCAAGCTTCTACAATAGCTTCGGAGTCGGATTTTTTGGTTAGTGGTCGGGTTATCTCACCAAGAAGAACCAAACTCACCCCTTTGTCGGTGGAAGTATGTATTTGTTTGCCAGACTATCTCGATGGAGTTGAACGAATACAAAACATTTCAACACCTTGAAAGGGAAATGGTAATGGTTGAGCAAGAAATACATGAGCAAGAGATTGAAATGGGATTGTCGGTACCACTTACCGCGCGAGAGCTTGCTTATGAAGAAGACTTTTGCAACATGCTTATGAAGAAAACTAATAAACAACGACGACTCGAAGACTTTCGTTTATATTTTTGTGTTTTGAAGATGTATTATGTATTTTTTAATATTAGTTGAAATGAAAATTAACAAGAAAATTGCCCCAAAGATGTTTGTTGATCAGAAATTAGTTTATGTTTGAATGTTTAAATTGTATTACTTTTGACCAGAATGAATAGGCCCAGCCTATCTGGCGATATAACATTTCTCATCAACATATGTTGATCATAAAGGTCTTATCTACCGAATAGGGTAAACCTATCTGCTGAATATGCCTGAACCGGGCTGCAGAAACCGGTTTGGACCAGCTTGAAATCGTTTTGAACCAAACCGGCATGGACCGGTTTAGACTTTCCCGGTTCAAATGAGTTTCAAACCGAACCGGTTTGGGTCTAAACTGATTTTGACCAATTTTGATCAAACTGGTTCAATTTAAAAACCAATTTAGAAATTGATCCAAACTGATTTTGTACACCTCTACTTTGGTGACATCCCTGTACTCATAAAAAAATATTCGATAATGCATATCTGAAAACTAAGCCCAAAATTGTATTGGGCCTAAATGTTAATTTGGGTCTGAATGAAATTATTTTTGTAGTATACATGAATCCAAATTAGTAAAGAGGCTACTAGTTACTAACTCATTTTTCAAACTTGGTTATTATTGATCTATTGTAATGGCATGCAAATGACAAATAATATGTTACTAATTTATGTACACTAAGTTATCAAAGTAAATTTTAATCTTATTTAAAAAAATCTTAGTGAATAGAAAATATGAAGTTATTCTTAATTGAATATATATCTAGTATTATAGTTAATATTAACTGAAATTATTTTATAATAAAATGCGTAAACAGAAGAATAGATATGTGAAGTAAAAATTTTCTTTTACTACATTTAACCCTATAAAAGATTAACATAAATAAATTAAAACTATGAGCAAGATATAATCAAAAATCAAAATGAATAATAACTATAATTAATATAATAATTACTAAGAAGTAAACACAAATTCTGTTGGGCTCAAATGCTAATTTGGGATAAACAAGATAAGTCAACGGACAGACCATTGACAATCATGAAATATTTCTCGGGCTAAAATGCTATTCTCTATATAGTATATAATATATCAGCCCAAACTAATAAATAATTCTAACTCATTGTTCAGACTAATGTATTATACATACTTACTGTCAAACTACTCATCGAGTTCCATTTCTGTTTGTACTCAAAAGTTGAGCGTGTTGACCTAATCCAACATTATTCAAGAACATTATTATTGATTTGTTATTACAAACACCCACTGGAAATTGGAAATTAACAACACTTTAAAGTTTAAAGTATAATTTATGTGTTAATTAGGAGGAGCTTCTAAGCGGATATAATCATACATGATAGCTTGAAAAGGACTTTGAGACCGTGGTTGTGTAAAATAAAACGTGTTGTCTCCTTCTAAGAGTAACGAACCCAAAACATCTACATTGTACAACCAATACAATCCGTGAATGCCATGTCTTGGAACTGCATTATCTCGTCCTATTAGTCCCGTTGTAAACAGAGGACGAGGTTTGTTCAGATCATTTACCCGAATCTACAAATAAAAACTTACCATTAGTAGACACGTTGACAATCATAATACGTAAAACAAAATCTTATTTTTTTTGCTTTGACCAGTTTCATAGTTTTTTTATGCAATTTGTGATTGTAGCAGTTTATGCTTATGTTTATGTACCTGTAGTTCAGCTAAAGATGCACCAGCCAATGCTATTCGTAGCTTATATGTAGCAGTTGGTTGGATGTTTTCTAGCTTGAACTTGATCTGCCATGTTGTTCCTTCATATGAATTGTCTTCTTTTTTCCTAGATTACAATAATTCAATAAATTGAAGTACGTCTTAACCTCAAATCATAATGTGAAAACGAAAGTTAAACGTTGTGGATGATGGTTGTGGGAAATGATTGTCAATCTTGGTTTGAACAAGCTAGTTCTAGCGATCATAATAAGATCGCTAACTTTGATTGTTTTGGTCAATTTATGGCTTTCTGTCATAGTTTTCAAACTCTAGACTAGAAAGGGAGTGATTTGTACAGCACTAACTTTTAGCCATACACCACTAAATGTGCTTTACGTTATTCTACATTACAACATTTTAAAGCATATTTGGTGGTGTAAGGCTAAAAATTGGTGATATATAAATCTATCAAACTTTTAAACTAAACTAATGCATTAAAGACTTGTACCTTGGAACTTGAGCATAAAACCAATGTTTACTGCAGTCACTCTCTCCAATGGTGTACACCAAGTCTCCTTGAGGATATAACTCCCCATACCTTTCCCATAACCCATATTGCCTAAAATTGCTGAGATAGGCCAAAGAACCAAAACAGATTTAGTAAAATGAATATTCAACATTCAATAGATGATGCGCGCATAAGTTAACATAGCGTTGTTTTCAAACTTCTCTTATTTATATTTTGAAAGTTAAAACACCTTTGCTTAGAAATACATTATAGAATATGATGTATACAATACAACCATTTTAAACATATATGGTAGTAACGTAAGACGTCATGGGGGCACAGGTGCCCATTTTTACTAGTAAAACAGGATTAATGTGTTTCAAGCCATTTAAAGGCGTATTCGTAAAACAAGTCTAAAACAAGTCTAAAAAATAACAATGAATGCTAATAAACAGTGCATGTCAGTATGTACAAAACGAACTTTTGGGGTTGATCAAGAAAAAGCTTGTTCACGTATCGTGGGTTAGGATCTGGGACGTAAAATTCTGCAGCAGATCGATCAGGGATCCCTATCTCCCACAATGTAGGGCCATTTCGTGGTGGCTCGTAGACTAGAGTCCCCACATTAATGTTACAACCTAGTATTTCTCAGTGTTAAAACAAATAATCAGCTCAAAATATATGATAATTCAAAATACTTCTCCGAACTACAAACAATTTTTACATAAATGTAGTAGTACTTTATACTGAACCTGGAGCGATTGTTATAGAAGTTTCATTTCGATAGTCACCAATAAATCCGGGGACCCAAGCGTATAAACTATAGCTGCCAGTTCTGATATTAGTAAGAGAAAATACTCCGTTCTCATCTGTTTTCGTCCAAAATTGATAATCCTGATAACAAACATGTTTGGCTTATGATGTCAAATAGACTGACCTAATCGTTTATTTGACCTTACAAGTCAACTATACATTTAGTTCAAAGAATCACCTTGCATTCTCTTTGCCATGACCCGACTTCCCCTGGTAAAGCTAAACCGACATATGCACCATTTGTTGGCATATCGTTTTTCTGGATGAATCTAAAATAAATAAAAAGTTTAAGACAACGTTCTTCAAATGTATGTACTACAACATCTAGAGTTTAGTATGTCATTAATTACCTATCACGAACTAGCAGTTTTCCATAAACCTTGCCTCGTTGATTTGATTTTGGAAAATCCTCTGATGCCGGAAAGTTATAAGGCCAACTGCTTGCCTCAACCATCCTCTGTTATGAAATGTGAAATTAAATTAAGTAACATGTTCAATACAAGTATAATGATCATGATCAATATAATGATAAAACATTTAAAGTACGAATCTTGATTAACATTGGTCACATGATCGGTTGTACATACCTGCCTTTTTGCATCGTCCCAAAGCGTAAGAGGATCTTGTTCGTCCATGGCTGAATTTAGATAAATAAAAACCGGTCCAAAAACCTTCTTCCATGGCTCTCCTTGAGAGAATTTTGGAACTAAATCATCCCCGGCATAGTGAGCACCAACAAAAACCTACTTGTGGCATTAGGAACACAAAATATCAAGATCAAACATACATATACATGCGAAAAGTTTGACTTATAGCATAAGTATTGTAATTTCGATGCTGACAACATGGTTGAATTGAAGTAACTTACAGCTAGACAAGTGGGGCCCACATGGGAACAAAGATTTTGTTTGAGGGGCCCACCTGTTCGGAACTCGTCACTTGGTGTAATCTGCCAAAATCCTATGGAAGGGTCATTTGATATCCAACCATGTACCATGAGGTTTCTGTTCTCACAAGTATATTGATATTTATCATCCACCTACATGTACATATTGTTAAAAAAATTAAATGAAGCCTTATAGATATTGATACTGTTGTTGTTGAATTACCTCTCCTTTAAAATCAGGTTCAACTGGATTGACCAATAAAACAGCTTCCGGATACCCAAGGGGTTGGCCTCTTCCTGGCTGCCGATCATCAGGCAATGGCATGTATCTTTTCCTGTCATCGTCCACCGCCATATAGTGAAACCTTTGCAAATAATGTAAAACACATTAAGCACATAATATAAGTATTATCGATCAGTATTCGATCTAGCTAAACATCTACCACAAACTATAATAATTACCAATCCTACAATCATATATATTATCATAATTGATTACAAATTGTACGTATAGGGTATTAACCAGATTCATTAAATATATATGAAGGTGAGTGTTACATATATATTTGTTCTTCAGTACTTAAAGTTAACAATGAATGTTTTGAATAATATTTTCATTAACTTTATGCCACCATGGAAAGGAATCAATTTATACGAGCTCTCAACCAATAACCGAAACATCATATATTTATGACACATTGATGTTAAAAACAGAAGGCAAGTCTTCCAAACACAATCAAATACTGTAGTTATGTGATAAAAGACGGTTAATTTACTTGTCTTTTCGGAGCTTGAACGCGACCCGTGTTTCACCTAGACTGAAAGCTTGCCATTCTTGTGAACCGATGTGTTCATAAATGGCGTAGGTATAGAAACCAGAGCAACCACGAAGCAAAATGAACCTAATAAGTACCACGAGTGATGTTAATATGTTAAAACTAAAGAGCATATTGTTTTACCTTTTTTACACAACAGTTCAAAGTCTGATATATAACTAAAATCAATTGGTGATAGACGGAGCAAACCGTGAACTTATATACATGCTTTGATTTTTGTATGTGTCCGATCTTAAATATGGGTTTGTACCCAACGCATACATTTCAATTTCAAATAATAATTTGCAATAGATATAATGCCACCGAACCTTTTGTCTATGTTTAAAGGAACAAACTTTCCAATTAGGGAAGGATCCCATGGCTTAGAAAAGGAAACCTCAACCAATTCTTCACTTTCTGCAACAACCTTGAAATTTGTCGCTTTGATCCTGTTTAGGAATTAACATTTCATTTTGTCACTTAATATCTACAGTGTGGCGGTACAATATATGTTTTACTAAGGTATTAGTAAGCAAAAGATTACATTACGACGACTCTTCAAAACGAAAGAAAAAAAAAACACCCACGAAGAAATAACAAGAATCGGTCGATCCTCCGTAACATCTAATGAATTTAATTCAGTAGAAGATTAACCTAGCTATGTTGTTAGAAGTTACTATTTCTGCAGTTATTTTCCATATCAGACTTTATTACTATTTTATTTTTGAATCTTAACTGATTGATGATTTATTGAATTTGTAATCGTGATGTCTTTGGTCGACCCTAAGTTAATCTACGAGATAGATCTCACCACCAAACGAACTCGAAGTGTATATAAACTTTATTTGATCACGATACATTAACAGAACTGACAAAAGATAACGTATAGTACGTCATTTTAAACCAAGAAAATTATTGATTTACTTATTAGAACATGTAGTATTTAACAAAATAACATTTTAAAGGCTTTTTTAAACAAAATAACAATAAATTTGGAAAATCATTTTTAGTCGAGACATGATAATTTAACTTGATGATATAATACTACGCATGTCACTGTCTGTTTGTTTTTCGTATATAATTCCATACATATATAACAATCTTTTTTATGCAAGAGAACATACACTTCAAAAACTCCTGTTCTTCCCGAGCCATCTAAAGCACTCCAAACAACATCCCAATACCTACATTCATTATATCAAAAAGACCAGTAATTATTTAAATCAAAGATGCATATATGTTGCGCGAATTAATTCATCTAATTTCTGATATAATGAATTTAATCATTAAACATATCAGTTTGTTAATGATGCAACTAACCCTCGGTCACTTTCATTGTTAAGAACCTCGAGGACATTATCAAGTCCATTGTATCGTATGCCAGTGACGATACCCTCAGGATTCGACAATGTCACTTGCACTATCCCGTTATCAATCACCACCTGAAATTTTCATTTTCGTTTTGAATGTCACCTTTTCTATGTATTCGCTACAATAGAAATGGATATTCACATATCGCAGTGAGGAATTGATATGTATAAAACAATCATATATACACAAATGATAACTCATGAACATACGGCTCTTTTTTTTCTATGTTTGAGAGGAAGATAACAAAAAATTATATACTAGAAGATATCCAAGAAACGAACAAATTAATGTATGTATGGCAAAAGATTGTGTTCAATGATATTAAGAACGGATATTAAAAAAGCGAGTTGAAGGAAATTACATGATGATCTTCAATTTGCAATCGGACACCTATAGGCGACATTTATCTCAGTCGATCCCTTTGATGATCAACCTAAAATAAATATCGACGAGAATATATATATATATATATATATTGAAGTTGATCAAGGAGTAACGTTACTCTAATGACTTATCAAAGTTTTAAAGTAGATGCTACCTTGTTTATCTATAATAAAGAAGTTGGTTTGTAGAGAAATAGACAATTGAAGGCAGCAGAAATTTATGTGATGTCACATAGAATGATGAACTATATTTTGAAGAAAGGTTTGAATATATATGTTTAGGTAAAGGGGATTCTTTAATTGGAATAAAAGCATTCGGTAGTTAATGATATATAATTTTGAGTTGTAGTGTCTTTACTTTACGGCAATTATGTTTGATGAATTTCAAAGACACCGTATGTTTTGGTACATTATCCGTAAGTTTTTTAATCAATCATAAATTTCGTTTATATAAATTTAGTAAATTATATGTTGGATAAAATGTAGAAGATATACAAGTATGTCGAATCTATCTACTTCATTTTTATTATAGGGATTATTTTTGAGAATTTGCCACTGGAAATGGGTATAAATATATTTAGAAGACATTGCTTCAAAAAACCTTGAAGAGATGTTACCACATACATTGTATTTTGTATTCTTAAACTAATTATAAGATTAAGAGTTTGTTTTATTCATGATTTATATTATAATATAGGGTTTATTATTTGGTTATGTATTAAACTTTACATTTTTTACTATTGTATGCAAACCACCTTTTAAAAGTGATATTGTATGTATCAAACTTTACAATTTCATATATTGTCTGTAACGGGTGACCAGATGAATAGGTACCGGTTTTTTCTCTTGAAAAAAGGTCTATTGTATGTATCGAACTTTGTAAAAAATCTCTATTGTATGTGTCAAACCTTATTGTATGTATCGAAACCGGTGGTTTTCGGTTATCCGGTCACCCGTTACATATAACATACGAAATTGTAAAGTTCAATACATCCAATAGCACTTTTGAAAGATGGTTACATACAATAGTAACAAATGTAAAATTCGATACATAAACCAAATAATAAACCCTATAATATATATACATAGATGCTTAAGTCTAACTCAACCTATAACTGATTTGAACTTAAGCAAATGTTTTCTAAATTCTTTTATCATTGTTTGGTTGAGTTTATTATTTTCTCGAAAAAATAAGATTTTAAATAAGTCGCTTTAAGTAGTTTATAAAGATTAATACACAAATTAATTACTTACAAAAATATTTAATTTCATCACCGAACTTTTATTTTTATCGGTTGAAATACTGTACATGTAAATAGTTGATTACAATGTTACTTAACTTTCTAATTATGCGCAATTAGAGAAACCACGTAACCGAGTACCCTTTGATATCTGGTTACTCATGTCCATGTCACCAATTTTTCCACCTCACTCGGTCATGTCATGCCACGTAACTTAATGAATGACAAGTCAATACACAAATTTGTATTGTACTTGATCACTTTGTTATAGAGTGATATCATATTTTTTTGTTTTATAGATGACTTATCATCTCTTAAGCATTCCTCAAATTCAAATGGAGCTGATACATCATTTCTTGATATCATCAATTTGGTAATTCAACATCAAGCAGAAACAGACGAGGCTGAAAAATTGTGAACTACTTGTATGTGTAGTCAATTGGTTAGATGTCGCACTTCTTGGACATATAATTGGTAGGAACTTAAAGTAACCCAATGAACACGTGTAATCAATTATACACCCACAAATAATGAACGAATCAATAAATCAATAAACTACCATGTTCTAACCAAAATTTCGCCATGCGACCCGGGATTTCTCTATGCGAAAATTGTTGGTTCGACTTTTCTGGTTTTTGGTTCGTTAAGCTTCACACCCAACAATAACAACCCAGGCATATGTTTTTTTTGCGTCCGAATTTCATCATAAGATTTACATTTGAAAGCTAATGTGGTTAAGTCGGTTTGGTAAACCACATGTTTTTTTTATGATTGTTTGTTTATTATGTAGGATTCAACAACTAATTGCAACTTTTTATAGTTAGGTGCTTGTTGAATTACCAAATTGATAGTATTAAAAATGATGTATTTGCTCTGTTCGAATTTGAAGAATGCTCAAGAGATGATACGTCTACGTATGGAACAAAAAAATAGGATATCATTCTATAACAAAGTGGTGATTATTAAAAAAATGAAAGTTTGTTAATGAAATTGAATATTTTCATAAACTACAGTAACTAATTTGTATATTAACCCCTTAAATTAACAGATATATTATCATTTAATTCGTATTCCATGTAACCAGTCTTAGCCACATTTTACTTTACATGACCGGCTATAACCGGGATAACTCACTTGTTACCCGGTCTCCAATGTTTAGTAATACAATTGAACAAAATTAAAATTCCGCAATGAAATTGAATATTTTTGCACATTACAATAACTAATTTATGTATTAACCTTTTATAAAGAAAAGCTTGAGTTCGTGGAAAAACAAAATATATGGCTTAATTAGTTCTACTTCATATTTTGGTTGTTACTTATGTCATGTTACATTTTTCTTCGACTAGTTTCTTCACTGCGATTTTTATTTGACATATAGTCATGGTTTGACTAGTTGACGAAGAAGCAACCATTGTGATACACAGAGATGATCAAGTTAAAATGATTATTTTGAAGATGATGAAAGAAAAAGAATTAATCAAAGGTTAGCAAAAGTATAATTCTACATAAAGTGAGCCATTCTATAGGAACAGACCAAATTTCATAGTGAAAATCCTCAACAGGTCTCATCTAGCAAGTGGATTTATATAAGAATACAACCGTTAATCTTCGACCATTTTTTTCAACTGGTCATCCTCTAAACAATTTATTCGAGATAATCATCTCTGTGTATCACAATCCTCAACAAATCTCAAGTTCATTAGCCTAAAGCCGGCTCCCCTTAGCCCATGAGTTGACTCACTGTCAATTTAACAAGTTAGATGTAGGTATCCACATCTTAAACTTTTCTTTTTGGAACGTCAAGTACTCACACACACTACAGTATATACATTTATCCACGAATATGTATATTTGTCTCATCCCAAGGTTTGAACCCCAACCCACATGGTTGAAAAGTCACCTCAACACCACTAGACCACCCTTTGGTACATCTTAAACCTTTTTGACAAATGGGATTGCACACAATGTAGCCACAATCATTACAAATCTTTTTATGGGTCGCATTACATATATAATTTTGAATATTTCATTAGTTTACACTACAAAACACAGCAAAGGAGCTTCAGAGTACATGCATACATACTTTTCTACATCTCTTGTCTAACGCAGCTCACTGCTTTGTGGTTTTCTCTGAAACATAAAAGACCCTAAAACAACGGCAATGCCAGTAACAGCTATGGTGAATACAAGTCTTCTTGTAGAAAAGTCTAGTGGTGGTGGTCTTCTAGCATCACGCTCATTTTCTGCTTCGTTAGCCCTTCAGAATACATAAAAGAAAAGTTAAAACCGACAAATACGGAACTCCCAACAGATATACTTTAAAATAAATAAATCATGTTTTCTAAACCTGGAATTTTCTGCTGTATCATCTGGGACACCATTACATATGACTTCATGGGCAATTCTCTCACGTAGTCTGATATATTTGTTGCACTGTTGACAAAGTTCGGTCCTATTTCCACAAACCTCCTGAAATTTCAATAATTAATAACTTAGATTGATGAAACATTGTAAGTTTTATATGTTAATGGCATACCTGATGCTCAAATAGGTCGATTGCAGGCAAAGGAAATTCACAGTAATCACAAGTCACGATTCTTTGGGGGCATTTTTCACCTTCGTGTACAGCTAGAATTTCAGGTTCCATTGACTCTCTGCATAATGAACAAGATACCTGGCCATACAATAGTTCGACCATTAACGATAGCAGTTCATGAATAAAAATTGGTTCGATTTTTGATATACTATAAGAACTTTTAGGTACAAAACTAGATATAGTTAAGTAATATAATTCACTTGGAGCTACATACCGGAGCATGGGTGCTCAAGTAATGTTCTTCGGCGTGCTTTTTGGGAATCATCTCGTCACAGATTTTACATTTTTCTAAATTGCGGGAGCAGTGAGCATAATGCAAATCGATATTTGAAGAGGGAATGGCTCTGTCACTGTAAATGTAACATTGATGTTGTTCAGTGTTTTACTGAAGTTTACTGACAATAACTAACTTTTACCAGTAACGAAGGTCTTAGAATACAAAGAAGAATGGACATATAACGAAAACAGCCATATAAATCGAAAGATTAATGGAAGGACTAATATAATAAGTTACCATTCAATAAAGAAATAAGATGAGTACGCAAAAAAATACTTTTTTTATTAATTACACAAGATGCAGAGGGAACAACGAAGTTTAGTATAAAAACCAGTCGGTCATGGAAGCAATTAGATTAAATGTAAGATCTACATTTACTATGATTTAACATTTAAGTATAATCAAAGCCCTAACAGACCCTTTTGTACTTAATGAACTGCAAATGGATACTATGCTTATCGTTCTGTCATCAACGATTCATAGTCCAAGTAAATAAAAGTGCTGGAAACAATCAATGAGTTAAAATAGACAGAGCCACAAACAGAACAACCAACATGCAAAAGGTTCCAAAGATTGGTTACTCTTTTCAGATGCACCTTTTTGTTCCAAGATAAACTGGTGAAGGCAAAAACAAAAGGACAGCTAAAAGGATAAGCCATACTAAATGCTTCAGTAAAAACAATAGTTAAAGAAGCACCAAGTTAAAAGGGAGGGGTTTTAATTGAAGAGGATTAACTAGGATGTTCAAGAATCCTATAAACAGCTTTCACAAACGCAACTTCCATATTACTGATAAAGGTAACATCGGATCACATGAGGTTAACAATTAGGTTAGAAATTAAAATATCCAAAAGGAAGTGATCATCAAGGTTGATAGAATAAACGACCTATCTAATAAAATATAGCTTTGGACTTAAGCTTACTTCTTAACACCTAGAAAAAACATATGCATAACGCTGGTGTAGCAAATATGTGAAATGCCTAGGTGACATGACACCACAAGGTAACCGAATGTAACACCCCGGATTTTGATTTATTAAGAATGTGTAATAGGATATTAAGATTTATGTCAGAATATATACTAGACAAGTTAATGTATTGTTATTTGCCACAAAATGGGCCACATAGATGTTATATGATGAGATTCTGGTGCTTTCTGTACAAGGTATCATGAGTTGGAGAGCATGGAAATTAAAGAATCAAATTAAAGAATCAAATTAAAGAATAAGTTGAGGAGCATCAAAACATGGTCAACTTTTGTGAAACACTTTTCATCGCAATCATTGAATCGATGGAAAGTCAAGAAGTATTTGGATTGAATTAATGAGTGCCATAATTGCCCTAAATGTGTGGAGAAGTACTAGGGTTGTGTCGGAATTCTTTATTGCATTTGGAGCATTATTGAGGATTGGGATTTTTCTCTTGAACTAAGAGGATTGGTCTTGTAAGGTTATTTTTATGGTTGAATACATCATCACATGTTAAGAAACATGCATAAACAAAATAAAGTAATTGTGGCTAATGGAAAAACATGTCTTTGATTTTGAGAAATGTACTGCAAAGAGATAAACAGAAGGACCCATCTATGTTAGGTGGCTTATTAATCTTGGCTTGGCTAACTCGACATCCTAACACTAGTAACACAACGACCAAGTGTCTTAACACGGCATCTATGCTATTTTTCCACATTTTGGCATTGTTTGACTTGTTGCTCACTTGCTTGTTTCATACGGAAATTATTATGTAATCAATTTAGGATCTATATAAGGTATGGTTAAACTTAGAGGGACTCTAGTGAGGTGCGATTAAGGTACTAAGACGTGCTTTTTACAAGTGCAGAGTAAGATGTTCGATTAATGATACTTGAACCTATTTGTTAGTGACAGTAAACAGACATTCTAGATTGGTTGTGATCCTTGAGACAGTAAACAGAATTTAACGTGACTTTCTAGACAGTGATGCATGTGGAACTGTGTATCTTCATATAACGTGACTTTTATAACACGCGAATGTTTGCACAATAAGTATACTAATTTAGTACGGTTGCAAAGCATGTGTCATCATGACATGATTTATAGAAGTTGTAAACTAAGCTTTATATTAACCTCGTCGGACTTGATTGCATGTCCAAAGGCAATGGGTTATGAGAGTAAATGTTAGAAAATAAACAATTGATTTGTGGTCATACCTTTACTAAATTTCTAGTTGGAATAATATATGCATAGGCCAAGTAAGTATTGAATATGTTACACTAAAAACCCAAATTTCAAAAGAGCAATTCAGGCTACTTGAGTATCAACATCGTTTTATATATGCCAATATTAGCCAAAAAAAATTGCCAGAACTGTTCATGGACTTCATGGTTGCCCTAAGATCATAACTACTAAATTCCCAAGAGTAGTCTAATAACTTCAAGGAAAACTGCAAATTTTTCGCATAAGCTGACATAAACGAAACCAATTGGTACTTGATTGGCATGTAAACAGTGTAATGTGTTTTTTTATATCCAGGTGGCATCAATGTAACCTTCTCAATAAATGGGTAGCATATGTATACATTATCCGTTTGTTGTTTGAAGACTTGTATGGGAATACCATGGTTCTTATTAAGTTTCAAAACTTACCTACCGGGCCCGAACAATAAAGGGAAGAATCAGATGGATTAGCATGATCAAGGGAGGATAGATAGAAACACGTATCCACTTATTCAACAATTTTACGCTTAGCTTGTGTAGTTGCATCATTTTGTAAGCAGAATTGCATAGTTTAGGTCACTTATGTTTTGTACCATACTTAACAGCATCATATAAATATATACAAACAAAATTAGAAATAAATAACAAAAAGAAAATTTCTTTTATAACGCTAAAAGAAGTAATAAAAGGGCAGCTAAACCTAAACGAATTTGAAGGGGAAAACAGAAAACCTAATATTACCAGTGACTGCAAATGTCTGTGAGGCGATCAGAAGCTACTTCCATTGTGTAATTACTGATAGCAATACCGAAAGAATCTGCAAAATTTGTAAATTAAAATCAAAGTTAAAGAGATTTAGTAAGGTCAACTGAATCATTACATCAAGAATATTGAAATCCCAAATTAGATTATTTTAAATTGTAATAGGATCGGAATGAAATTGAAAGTGAAGGATTTAAAGACTAAAAGACTTGCCTTTATTTGAGAAATTGATTGGTTGATGAGTTCTTCTTCTTGTTCCGTGAAAGACGAACTCAAGTGCTCGGTGTTTGTGTCATGATATTTATTTTCCCTTTTAATATTATTTTGTTTTGATTGATACCTATATCTACAAAAATATACTGAAAAAATACATATCTAAATTTATATAAATGAAATTCAAATTGCAAAAATTTCTCTATACGCGCAATTCACAATTTACGGGTCGCGTGACCATCCTTGCTGGTTGTGTGTTTGGACTTATGCTCCGGACGCACGTTCGTAGTTGGCATCGTGGCAGATCGTTTACAGGATCTTAATCTTTTTGTTTAAATTGTCTTATTTTTTATTTATTTTCAGTATGATTCTTTAAAATTTTTAGAATCTTTTAAATTTCTATAAATAATATGACTCTAAGATAAGATGGTCATCAACTTATTTCACATATACTCTCAAAAACGCTCTCATTTTTTGTTGGCTGAAAACTCAAAAACCCAATTAATAAAATGTTGAGTCGATTGAGATGCTTCTGATTCAACATTCACCTTTGATTTTCTGGAGGTTTTCTGCAAATGACATTCAAAGATGATGTTATACATACGAATATTTTAGTTTATTAATGTCTAAAGGTTAGTAACTTACTGCTATACTCGTCGGTTCTATCCTCAATAGTCATGCAAGTTGTTCGACTGTGCATGTATTCGTTACATCGACTATATTGTTTCTTGTTTTTTTGTTTCTCCTATCCTTTGGAAGGAATACGAGCACACCCAGGTGAGCGACCATCTTGCCTCTTCACAAGGACTGGCGGCAACACAGTATGCAGATCACCTGAATCGATGCATTATGAAGGATGACACATCGGCAATATGGCCTCTGCGTAGGCCGCTCGATACGTCTCTGCCATGAAATATATCTTGGCATAGTAGCTTATGTCGTCCTGTTTTTACTTTCGTGCCACTGCTATAACATATATGCAAGGTAAATTGGACACCTATTATTGTCTGCAACTGTGTGTTCGTGTGTCAAGGTTGACCAACCCATCCTTGTTGCCATCAAGCACCTCATAAATCCTGTTTGTGACTGGATTTACCTGCCAGCGTAATGATTTATCCACTCTTTTCCCAATCGTTTGGTTGGCACACGATGTGAGGGATATTGTAAGTCCCGCTCTAGTTGCACGATGTTTGAAATACCATTAATACACCAAAGCTCGAAAAAACTCCAAGAACATTTTGATACGGAGCTTTCGTGCATGCTTGCTTAGCGTGTTAATGGACTCGAAACTTTTTCATGTCATGTAAGCATATTTCATCTTTGTATAACGACATCTTGACCATCTTTCTCTCCAAACATCATTATGAGTATTAGAAGAGCTTTGTAAGTTCCGTGATATTACACCCTAATGGTGATCGAAATATGAACCCCGGTATGCCTTACACATCTTCCAGTAATGTCATTCGTAGAACTTCATCCTACCATATTGGTTTTCAAGTTCATCAATAAATGACGAAAACATAATGTATGATATGCCTCAGGAAAGACCGTTAAAATGTTAGATGCAATTGAAGCAGCCCTATCGAATGAATGGTCGTCTCTCCTGCCCGGACTACGTAGGCTAGTGGCAAGATTCTATTGTTGTCATCCATAGCTATGGCAATTAAGTTAGTCCCCAAGTAAGCCCCTTTTAAATGTGCCTCATTTATGATAATCATTAGGCGTGTGTGGTTAACAAATGTACGTATCTGTAAGGACAGTAAATTTAAAATATATTAATTGTAGTGGAATATGTATATGTGTGAACATGAAAATAAAATATAGTTACTTACTGTTGTTCCAATCGACATTTAACACATTAAAAATCTATCTTCCTCAACTGTTAGCACATTTGTAATGCTCCCATGGTTTGTCAACCTCAAGTTGTGTAAATAAATTGGAAGCAGTTGAAATGATTCTTTGGGAGTACCTCTCAACAACTCTATGGCATAACACTTTTCCTTCCAAACTTGGTTTTATGTAAGCCTGATTCCGAAAGGTGCAGTCATGTCAAGTTAGATGTCGTTGCCTTTATATACATGCCCTTCCTTAGTCATTAACTCTTTTAATATTTTCCATGACGGTTATTTGCTTAGACCTGAGAACGAGAACATGTATGACCGTCAACAAACTTGCTAACTTTGAAGTTCTATTTATGCTTGATTATTCATGCACTTAATTGTCAATCACAATTATCCAAAGCACATTTTACAGCATACCAAACCTTGTCTGAGCGCTTTAACCTAGTCGTAAAAGACTCTTTGAGACACTTGGTTTCCAACTGACGCTTCAAGTCCTTTTTACTTTCAAAAACTTGTCCAAGTTTTACCCTGTAAGAGGGTTTATACATGGTAACCGGTTGTTTTATACTCTCTTGAACAGTTTTTGGTAATAGTGGTGGCATATTCCAGAATTTATCTTCTTGATTTTCTGGTAGTGGTAATAGGTAATTACTTTCATCCTCCTCCTAATTTGTCTCCTCCTCATCATTAGAAACAATATGATTTTCAAACAGATGGTCAAATGACTTTTGTGGATTGACATTTTCTACCCATAATGTTCAACATGCAGATCATCCGCATGATAAGTCAAATAATCATCATTTTTTGTCCCGTAAAGTAATTTTACATTAAAAATAATAACAAAAAATGTAAAGTATAACAATAAATTCAAGTTTAAAGTTTCTTTTATCGATTCAATTAAAGAATAATTACAATTCTTTACTGCGAAAAAAGAAAAGACAAACTAGTCTAAGTATACTACACTTATGACAAACTTAACTTCAACAAGCCAATCAGCTAACATACGTTGATGGCTCTCAGTGATCAACACTTAACACAAAGTGAGGGCACATGGCTCGTTGTTCAGACATGAGTGATTGCTTAAATTAAATGTTGAAATTAATGCAATTCGGGATATTTAATACGGTAGTTGAGGGGAGTATTTATAGTGTCATATATACATGCTTGAAGCCTCAAACCTAACATGTCTCAATACTGTATTGAAGAAGGTTAAATTAAACTTCTATTGAAATGGAAGCGACATATGGGGTGGCATGTGAATAACCAGTTGTAAAATTCCTAAGATTTATAAAATGTAAGGTACCTTTTCTGTAAAGTACAATAACCAGTTGTACATATCTTTACAAAAGATATTTCCAATATTGTTATACTTTAAAAAGTTGACCTTCGAGTAGTATATTGGGTATTTGTCAAACATAATGAACTTTGTTAGGTAATAGTCTGATCCGCTAGTTAAAAGAAGTAAGCTTTGTATTTGACTTTAGTGAACACTTATCTCTTTCTATCTTCAGTCCTCGACATGTGACAGATGTTTCAGATAACCATACCAGCATCAGACTCTTATAACTCATTTTCATGAGGTAAGTGTCTATCAGTGAATGATATGAACTCTCAAATATAACTAAGTTACAAGTATAGTCACTACTAACTTATGCATCGACTGATAGACGGATAATATACTAAGTACTTCATGTTCGCTACTTAGCATTTGTAGTGTCCTTTTAACAAGACTATTCTATTTTGTCATACATAAAATAAAATAGTGGGGTAAGAGACCCATCAATGATCATATGGGGTGGCATGTGAATGATAAGTCGCAAGGCTGTTTTATTGCGGGTGAATGTTTGTAACAAAACACAAATTAAGAAAACATATTGTTCTAATCTTCTCTTTTTATGAGCATTTTATTATTCTCAATAGCCCTAAATTATTTATGAGCATGTTATTCTCTATGGGAGCGGTTAGTGTAGTAAAATTTGTTATGGTGGTAACGGTAAGAATGAACATTTTACTTTTAATTTCAACATATCTATATTTTTTTTGTGAAAAATAATACCCAAATAATTATAATTTTATTTTTTATAATATGAGATTGAATTTTTTTTAAATATATGATATGCAATTTAAATTTGTGTATCACAACTTTTATAACTTGTAAGTGTAATACACATTAAAAAATTTATCGTGTGTATCAAAAAATTAGTTGTGTATCACATATTTTTTAAAAAACTTTTTATCTCATATTCAAAACCATAAGATTCTAATAATTTTGATATAATTTTTTAATCAAAAAAACTAGTTAATCTTAAAGTTAAAAATTAAATGTTCATTTCTACCATTACTATCATAACAAATTTTACTATTGGAACCTTCCCATATTCTCTATGGATTCATTAGCCCATCGTTATCAATGAAAACACAAGCTATACTAAAATAGTGTAAAATTTTGACTTGAATTGAAGATGAAATCTAATTAATGAAAACATATTCTTCCAATCTTCTCGTTTCGAATTAAAGTAGTGTGAAAATTTAGTATTTCTATTAGAGATGCCCTTACCACAATAATATAGTTGGGGCAACTTAACATTATATTGAATAAAGTATTGTTGAAATTAAAAGACTTGGTTAAAAAAAATATTGAGTAAAGTATTGTTGAAATTACACAATGATGAGGGTATAGTTAAAATAAAAGTTAACAATAATGTGAGAGACTAGATTGAGAAATTTTTCATCAATGCAAGTGTTTTACTTAATTTACACCTAACTTTTATATAATTTCAGGAAGGTGACATATTTTTGTTTTAACTTATTATACAAACTTTTAACAAATCATTTTATATAACTTTTTAATGGAGTATAATTAAAATGACTATTTAATTGAAAATAAAGAAAAATAAATTTTACAAAAAAAAAACCTCACCAAAATCACCCACAAATTCACAAACAACACCCTTATTCCAATATAAAATGGAGGGTCACATTTATTGCTAAATAATTGATGAGATAATAAATGTTTTAAAATAATAAATAATCAAAGTCCAAAAACAACCGTAAAAGTGTTCTCCAAACGATAACTTAAATTCTCAAAATCATAAATATAAACCAAACTAGTAAATCGATGGGAGGTCTCCATAGCCTCTCCAAAATCTTGAAACTCTCGCACTCATCCCATGATACCCTGATTACCTACCGCAGAAAAAGGAAATGTCGCTGAACAAATTGCTCAGTGCGCGGATCTTGATAAAAATAAAGAATAACAGTAATAATATCTCAAATGTAAGAATTGAACGAAATAAATAATTTAATTTTTCAAAATTCACCCGTCAAGTAACACTACCCTTACACCAAAGTAAAAAAATGAAATAAAGTCTGAAGCAATGAGGGATTGGGTTAATTATACCGAGTACCCTACAAACAAAGTATCCAGATTGCCCAACACCGATGCCAAATAATATGACATCGCAAATAATATATATATATATATATATCATAAATAACACATTGGTCATCAGTCCAGGTGTTTCCCCTAATAGGAAGGTGTGTATAGCACTACACCACACAACCACACTACACAAAACAACTCATATCATAACCTAGGTAGCATCCATACGCCTCCTAAATACTCCAAAGGGTCACTCCCGAGCATAAAACACGAAAATCACATAATATAACCAAAATGGACACGTCGTGGACTAATAACACTTCCATGGATAATGCCAAGTCATTGGCGCCACAATGACATATATGTGGTATCTCCACATGTAGTTGACTCGGTTGATGACCAATGTCATTTTTCAATTCAACGCAAATAAATAGAATCAAAACGCACAAGTACCTCACAATGAATAACAAAAAAGATCACAAGATAATCAAAGAAGTATGTCAAGATAACGTTGAATGACGAGTATGGACATCCATACCTGAATGTGTGTATAATATCTCAAGGTCGAAAAAGTGCTCCACGGTCCTCCACATGGTCTACACATAAATAACTTAACTAATTTAAAATATTGATATAAATTTCCTAATTACTGTTCACCCAGTATTCCAAGGGTGGTTACTAAGTATTTAAATACTTTGTATGTGTAACATCCTTTTCTGCGGTCTGGTAAATTCTATTATTTTAATCGATTATCTAAATGTTTTAGAAATTATTTAATATTATGTGTTTCATTGTGAAACGTAGATAAATAAGTCCTTTGACTTATTGTGACTAGTGAAATATTAATCGTTTTAAATTATTATAGATGACGGTAAAATAAAATAATATTTCTCGCAAACGGTTTTTAGGTTCCAGACAAAAGATTTAGGACGGGTATAAAATTATACCAATTATTCATAAGCCGACTTTGCAAAACCGACTTTGGATTCATATATATGTTTCATATCTTCCTTCTTGATTTCATTTGATAAACTTGCAAAAACTCAAGAAACCTTAGCCAAACTTTGATTCAATCTTGTTTCTGTGATTTCGTATTCATAACATCAGATTCATCATCATCTATATCCTAATCTTCATCAGTTTAGCAATCCCTTTCAATTTCAAAAAGAAAGAAAAGAAAAGTAAGTTTGATTTTGAGTGTGTAAATCAAATTGAAGCTTGATATGTTGTTATTAGGTGTTGTTTGATGTTACTTGAAGTGTTAGAAACCTTAGAATTGAGTTTTCTGAAGTTTTGGTGAATTTTGGTTCGAAAAACTGGTAACAGCGGCTCAACTCGCAGTTTTCAGTTCGTCCTGCGAGTTGACTCTGCGAGCCGAGTTGACTTGCGAGTTGACTTGCGGTGCGAGTTAACTTGCGAGTTGAGTTGGCTTGCGAGTTGACTTGCGAGCCGAGTTGACCTGCGAACTGAGATTCCTGCGAGTTGACCTGCGAGTTGACTTGCAAATTTTGAAAATGCGTAATTGAGACGCGGTTTTGTAAAAATCTCACTAACTCGGATTTAGTTGAAATTTGCATGGTCATTCGGAAACGACCTAGTAATCAAGGCTATATACTAATAGTCTAGGCAGTTTTTGGCCATCCGGGGTCATCTAGGACCCGAAAATGGCATTTTTTCAGTTTTAAGCGGCATTGCGAACTTTTTCTGAGTTTATTTCTTATTGAACTTTTGTTTGCCTAGACTTCAGGGATTACCTGATTGGATAATTAGACTATAATGATAATTATGGAACGAACTTCTGACTTGTTTACGATCTTCTGTTTCAGATCAACGTAAGACTTAGTGATATAAGAATCCTGAGTGTGGAGACGTCAGAGGTATCGGTGAGTGGATTTAGAACTCATCATTTGATTTAGTTGTAACTATTTGGTTACAACAAGTAAACATAGATGTGTATTAGACTGTTTAGTCTTGATTATTGATTATTGATCTACTTGGTATGTGAACTAATGTGTATTATGTTATTGAGGTCAACGTGTAGTTGGACTTCTGGTTATTATGTGTTTTACACAGGTTTTGATTCATTTGTTGTGTTTGAGACCTGTGTATGTGTTTAATAACCAGTAGTTATCGGTCTATTCTATATTGGCCATACGGATTGACGGTAAGTGTTCTTGGGGGAATCCCCGGGTATTATGATATCCCCAGAGCCACCGATCCTCATTGAATTATGTGTGTTTACGATTATTTGGTGTAAACTGCTAGTTATGCTAAGTTGAATGGAGTGTGATGAATCTATTCACTTAGCTTCGTGCTAACCCCTCATTTTACTTCCTGCAGGATAAGTTTTGTTTATTGTGGGTGCAGGAGGTGAATGGTTGATCAAGGAATGTTTGACTGCGCTTGAGGACTCTGATATGGTTTTTGTAATAAACCTTGTTTGGAAAATTTTTATAATACCCCGACTTTTATAGTTTTTAAACAGTTTGAATTTGGTGTATATATTGAAAATGTAAACTGTTTATGTACAATGTTTGATATATATACTAAGGTAATGTATCTGAAATTCAAGCTTCCGAGTTTATCAATATTATATTCTTAAATAGAAAGAGGGGTGTTATAGTATGTGTATTCATAATTTCTTCGTACTTAAACTCTAAAACCAAACTAAGTTTAATGGAAGAATTGTGTATCTTACTACACTGTTAAGATAATCATAATACAATTAAATATTTAGAACTTCACTATTAGTCTATTTCATATCCCCAAGGTGCTTAAATTTTGTAACGCGTACTTCTAGTTTTATATCCCATAATTCCATTAAGTGCAAGACTAAAAGTTACATATTTACAATTACTTAAGAAAGTCATATTATCCTTAAAATATATATAGTGTTGGTAACTTTATTATAAATCAATTGTAAATTAAACTTTCAGTTAAATAATAATAATAATAATAATAATAATAATGAAGACATAGGAGTATAAACACGATTAAGCTATTCTTATTAATTTATTTTGCAACTCAGCACATGATTCAAGAGTTAAAGTGTAATTTATAATTAATATTTCTAATAAAATTTTCAAGATCATTCAAGTAAGAAAGAGTTTTGTTGCCGTGGTTATATAATATTCAAGCACACTAACAAGTTGTCGAATTTATGAGTCGAAAATTTTAGATTCATCAACATAATAAACCAGGAATATCAATGGTGATCTTAGGTCACTTTAAATATAAGACAAATCGATTAAATAGATTACAAAAGACATATAAACGGGTTATACATGATTACAGAAAAGTTTACCTTTCAAACAAAATCGATTGCCCAGAGAAACTAAACAGGTAAAAAGCTTCGTGTTCTCATTTTAATTCTCAGGCTCTCTCTTTCTCAGAATGCTCTATGTGTGGAAATTCTACTTTGTTTTCTATGTAAATGAATGTATTTGGTGTAGATTATGTTTGTATCTAAATCACTTACACTGTATTCTCAAGTTTTTTTAGTGGAAAAGAATGGGATGGAAAAGAAAAGAGAAGAAAAGAATGGAAAGGAATGTAATATAAGATAGGTTACAAGTATTCTCGAGTCGGAAGGAAAGGAAAAGAAGGGGAAGGAAAAATATTATTTTCTCTTCTAATCCACTCAAAATTGGGCGGAAAATATTTCTAATAAAAAACCCATTAATTTCCCTTCCTTTCCTTTTCCTTTCCCTTCATTTCCTTCCTAAAAAAAAACTCGAGAATCACTTTTAATTATTTTTTCCTTTCCCTTCCTTTCCTTTTCACTAAAAAAAACTCGAGAATGCAGCGTTAGCGGAATAAAATGAGCTTTTCCCGATTAATATGGGATTTGATTTCTCTCGTTTACACTGTATAGCATTTGACTTCCTCTTGTTACTCAACGGCCTACCAAATTTACTATTTTATCCTTTAGTTAATTTACTTATTGTTTATGTGATACATTGACATAAATATGTTTGTAGTTATCCATAATTAGATTCAAATTAGTTTATTTTTTAATATATTAATTAATAGTAATAACTATAATTGTAAGTGTTATTAATATACGAATGAAGGGATTGGTTCATATACAATAATTCTTATTGTAAAACAAATAAAACAACATTTTAGTCAAAGGGTGAATGAGTAACTTTGTTTGCATAATTATGACCATTTAATTAAAATTAAAACTTCTCCACATGTTTAGCTAATAACCTCTCCCCCTCCCACTCCCTCTCCTCCATCACCCTAATCTCCATAACCATGAACACAATCTGCAAACCAACATTCTGACTGTGCATCACCGAAAAATTTACTGTGCACCACTTAAATTATGATTGTGCACCACCAGAATTCTGATGTGTATCATGTATTTGTTATGTGCATCATCATATTTATATTCTTCGTGCATCAAATATGTGAAGCTTGCAATTTTCAAATGGTATGAAATCTGTATCATCGGAAAATTCAATGTGCATCACTGGAAATTTACTGTGCACCATCAGAATTTTTACTGTGTACCACCGGAACTTTGCATGACCCTTTTGCCCTTCAGAAATATTTAATGAGTCTTTGACTATTTTGAAAAATTAATTTCATCAAATCTCATCCAATGGTTGATATGTTGTCTTATTTGTTTTACGATAACCAACCCCTACGGATGAATGTAACTTGTATATTTATTGTTTGTTAATAACTAAATACGCATAATTATTATACATGTTTTATTTCGGATTATTATAACATATTCCTCTAAATAATAAAAAAGCTATTATCTTTCAATTTTCAAAAGTCAATATTTCTCTTCTCCTTCCGAATAGCTACTACGTACATCTCAAGTTTACTTCAGTTCCAGCAATGTTAAATTACAACTACGATGAAAGTCACCTGTTTATTCTAACCTTAAAAGAAAAGGTAGCACGTTTTTGTTTTGATAAGTGACAATGGCTAGTAGATTGTGGAGACGTTGGATTCTGATAACTTATGGCGATAACGATGGACTGTAAGTAATTTCTGACATACTGGTTATCGATCAAAAGTTGAGGCGGCATTCTCCCTAAGTGAAATTCACAATACTCCATCAAAAAGGTGCCAAACGACAAAGAAATTTGTCAAAACGACATATATAGAGTAAATCACGGATGTGTCCCTTATGAACCATAGAAATTGACAAGGCATCACACCTAAAACGACACCGATGCTTTTTTTTCTTTGTAAAATCTACATTTGGATTATTTAACCAATACTTGATAATAATGGTAATATGTGTAATCGAACCAACCAACTCGTTATTTATTGTTGTTGGTTTAATTTAACTTTTTTTATTTATATAGTCGCACTATTAGAAACAGGGGATTTATATTGATTGTGGGTTTAAAATTGGTTATTTAAGACTTATGTGATTGTTTGGTTAATTTGACAATAAAATATATAATTTCAAACACTTTTATAAGAAATGTTTTATTTCCTTAACTAAAGGATTATTTATGTATTTAAGTGATTATATCTATTTATTTATTTTAACAACAAATAAATAAATATATGCACCACTGGGCCTTGCAAAACAAATAAATAAATATATGCACCACTAGGCCTTGCAAAACAAATAAATAAATATATGCTATCGTGCAATGTACGACCGTTTTTAAATTGAATTTGATTTAGCTTTTAATCATCCCAATAAGTTATTGTTGTTAACTTAAATCTTATCATTGAAAATGAAAATGATTATTAAGATAAACATAAATATACTAATAATAAAAAGTATAGACCGAATAATGAAAACTACAAATGTTGTAAAACTTCTTTGTAAACTACATTGGTTGTGGAGTTGCCATTCTTTTTTTTCTTTGTTGCAAATCAAAACCTTTAATCCACTTTTGTTTTTTCTCCAAAGTGCAACATATAGTTGGCCCCAAGTGAAAATCGGAAATGGAAGAAATAAACCGACATGAAAGAGTGATTTTCCTTGGCTCTTATTAATGGTCACCGTGAAGAACACCACCAATAGATATTGTCTTCTTTGAAATCTAAACGGTATTCGTTTCTCGAAAGGGCATAATAACATTCGTGGACACAAGTTCTTGTTCCAACATTGGTCCTCGTCACGATTTTTGCCTTAATCATTTTGTCACCAAGCTAAGTGATTTGTAACCTTCTGCCATTGCATTAACTCGTAGACTGATCAACATTTTGAAGTAGTATTACCGAGACACCAACTTTTCAGTATTAGATTGTGCTTAGGCAGTCCCCCAATGTTAAGGCTATTTAGAAAATCAGATGTGTACAAATCATTGTTGAAATCTGCATCCATGTCGGACCGACAAGTACCTTTAGAACTTAAGAACACTTTTTCTTCACCATCGAGAAACTTTATCATACGATCATTTATTATGTCCACATCATTATGTGTTGGTGTCAAAATTGCACGCTCTTGATAGTAAGTTGGATTTTCAAGGTTTTCGATAAAGTTAAGATACATAGAGAAAATAATCAAAGCAATAGGATTATCAACATCTGTAATAATCATAAGTTTTAATACATTTTTAAAAAATGAAATAATAATGCCAACACCTCCTCATCCACGAGAGTTTCATAATTTGGGATTGTTTCTCCCTTCAAAATTATTTTTGTTGCCACAATCGAAGGACCTTAACTTTGATTACAAACTTCACTTTGGTGAGTATCGTATCAGCGACAAGTACAATCTGTGTATCCATTATTTGTAAGCAAAAGAATCATAAAAAATGATAGCACTGATAAAGTAAATATGAACATGGTATATAAATTAAAACACTACTAAAATATATTAAGACATAACATACAAAGTGTAGCAGATTGTAAATGTTTGTTCGTTGAACTGTGAAGTCAGATTGAGTTAATGAAATCGTTTATATATAGTATATGAATAGTAATAAAAAAAGAAATTATAGAAGCTAAAAATGGTAGAGATTATGAGAATTTTATTGAAGGTAAAAGAAATATAGAACTATTAACTTGATTTTTGATTTAGTTGTGTTAGTATTTTATGAGATCAAGGGTTGATATATATGTTTGAAAAAAGTTGAAGGCTACTAACTAATAATGGGTTAAAATGATTAGTTCGAAATTTGAGTAAATTATCTATACTGGCATCTTTTAGATTTTTTTTTTTAATCAAAGCAAACTCTATTTAAGAAGACTAGCAGGGTGCCCGCGCATAGCTGCAGAAACAAATAGTTAATTTGACATTCACAGATTTTATTGTTTACACTATATTGTTAAAAGTTTAATTTAAGGATATGTAAAGTTTAAAACTTAAGGATTGCAATTTATAAATTAGTGGTTCAATTGGAAAGTAATTAATAAGTTTTAAGGGTTATTTGGAAATTAACCATTTTTGAGTCTAATTTTAAGAAGAAAGATGAAGATGGTTTATATATAGTTAAGATTAAGATACGTATTTGAGATTTGAATTGCGTAATTCGGGTGTGAAATTGGGATGTTACTACATTTAAGAATAAAGAGAGGGCATTGACTATAATATAGGATGAAAAGAAGGAATGTTTCAAAGCAAATGATGAGCTTTTGCAATAGGCATTTTTATTCACTAATTTAATTTTAGATAAAGAAGTAGGATAGGTGGCATAGGCCAAAGTTCTTTTAATTTTCAAAATGAAAGGGTTTTACGCCACATTAGCGATCTAACAACTTTGTTTTATTAGAATAGATAGATAGATAGATAGATTAAAAAACTGTTTATATGTCTATTTGAGAAAGTAAGTAAGCAAAATACGCATGATATCACCTACATATTTTATAGAGAAAATTACCAAATTGTATTATTTGACCATTAATATCTAGTTATGGATGAAATTTTCAAAATCTTAAAAATGATTAAGGATCTCGCTCTTTAAAAGCATTTTGAAGCACATTGTTTCGAAAATAGGCTCCAATTCACTATAATTCATGAAAATAAACAAAAACGGTTACATATTCGCTCTAATTGTTGCATATTTTGTTCTTATTTAATACCCACTTTGCTCTAATTGTTCTACATTTCGTTCTAATTGTTAAATTGACTAAAAATTTGCTCCAATTCAATAAAAAGATGGGAGGAAATACGCTCTAACTCAAAGGCGGAGCGAAATGTGCATATTAAATCCAATCAAATAACAAGTGTCAAAAGTATCTTTATGAAACGACATCTCTGAACATTTTGAATATTTTGAAAGATTTCATCTATAATAAGACATTTGTTCATTAATATCTTAGATGAACATAAGCAAACATGAGTGAATGATCCATCATATAAAGTTATACATAATTTAGAAGCTGAAAGACGGGAAACGCGAAAAAAAAAGGTTAAAAATGGTAAAATAGTAACGGAGTTACTTACTAAAGTGTTATTTTTATATTTAATTGATACGCATATGAATTCAAGCAAACTATTATAAACAAATGAATATAAATGAACATTATCAAATGAATATAAGCAAACTAATTATCAAATATGAATGAACGAACATGTAAAGGAAACTTTAAATCATGTAAAGACTTCAAGGTCCTCCCATGAGAAGCTTGCTCATCTGAACATAGATTGTTGGTTATGGATACAGTAATTAGAAGACGAACACACAACGGTGAGAGAGTAGTGCAACCGAGAATCTTGTGTAAAAACCTAAATGAAGAAGTAGCGGTAAATTTTAGAGCAAGCTTAACCGAGAGAACTACGACAAAAGTGGAAGATGGGACGCATAATGACGAAAATTGGATGTGGGAATAGTCTAGGGCACAATATTAGAGAAGCGACTAAGAAGGCAGTACAGAAGGCAGAGGAGAGGTATAAGAAAATAGAACTAGAGCAGAGGAAAGGTATAAGAAAGCAAAAAGAGCAGCACATAAGGTAGTAGCTAAAGAAAAAAGAAAAGGTGTACGAGCAATTGTACAAGAAATTAGATTCTAAAGAGGAACAAAATGATATTTACAAGATAGCTAAAACTAGAGAGAGAAGAAGAAGCGATATTGGAACTATAAATTTATCAAAGATGAGCACGAAAGAAGCATAGTGGACGAGGATGAGATTAGGAAAATAGATGGGGAGAGTATGCTTCTTTTTTTAATGAGAGTAAGGTTAGGCGTAACGGGGAAGTAGATAGCACTAGTACCAGCCAATTCCTACAAAATGACTCGACGATAAGATAGAAAGAGGTCAAGTTGGCCCTAAGAAAGATGGTAAGAAAAAAATTGTAGGACCTGATCAAATCCCTATAGAGGCATGGCGGTGTTAGAAGATGAAGGGGTTAGATAGCTGACAATTCTTTTCAACAAGATCTATAGAAGCCTAAAAATTCCATAAGAATGGAGAATCAGCGAGATTATCCCCAATTACAAGAATAGGGGAGTGATTGAGATAAGGCTTCAACGTGCGACTACAGTATCATAGAACTAATTCGGTTTAAGCCTGGACACTCATTGACCGAGGAAATACACCTTGTCAGAATTCTAATGGAGAAATATAGGAAAAGAAAAACAAACTTGCACATGATGTTCTTAGATCTAGAGAAAGTTATGATAGCGTTCCCCGGGAGTTGATCTAGACGATGCTAAATGATAAAAGAGCCCCAAGGAGATACATAAGAGCTATTAGGGATATGTACGAAGGGGCAAGGACCTGCGTACGGACCTCAATGGGAAACACAATGTAATTCCCAATCGAAATAGGTTTATACAAGGGATCAACCCTTAGCCTATATCTATTTTCTATAATATTATATCAGATTTCGCGAGTGATGCCAAAGAACATCCCATGATGCTTGATATTTAACGAAGATATTGTGCTAGTCTAGGATAAATAACAAGCTAGAGCTATGGAGGGAGACTTTAGAAAGCAAAGGCCTACGGATTAGCCAAGAGAAAACAAAATACCTACAATGTGACTTTAGTAAGAACAAGGGTGAGAGGAATGAAGTACGTATTAGGGATCAAGTTTTACACCAGAAAAAGTCTTTTAGATATCTAGGCTCGTTTCTACCCAAATCTGGGAGGATAGACGACGATCTGACCCATCGTATATAAGCAGGATAATTGAAGTGGGACGTCTACAGGAGTCATTTTCGACAAGAAAGTCCCTAAGAATCTAAAAGGAAAATTTTATAAGACCGCAATTAGACTAGCTATGTTGTACGGGTCAGAGTGTTTTGCCAGTGACAAAGATCCAAGAAATTAGGATGGAAGTGGCGAAAATGAGGATGTTAAGGTTGACATGTGATAAAACCATGTTCGACATGTTGTCGAATGGAGCTTTTATGAAAGATTAGAAGTAGCAACTATCATCAACAAGCTGAGAAAAGGAACAATTAGATGGTTTGGACATATTAGGAGGAGATCAGAGATAACACCAGTTAGGAGAATGGAAACGCTTATTGTGGACGGCGAGAGGAGAAGAGGTAGACCAAAACTTAGGTGGGAGGTAGATTGAAGGAAGACATGAAGGAGCTCTACTTATCTAAAGAGATGACCTCTTATAGGAATATGAGGAGAAGTAAAATTAGAATAGTTGAATATGGTCTTTAGGTGGTGTTTTCCCTATTTTAGAACGTAAGTTACTTTATTTAGAATTACTTTATGCTTTTATTTAGTATAAATACGTATTCGGTATATTATATATATATAGATATATATATATAGATATATATATATATATATGATCCAGGTGGAAGCCCTTGATCTTGGGGAAAGGAGGAAGTAGCTTTACAACCGTCGATATGTTGGTTTATGTAGTTTCTAACGACTTTTCAATTTCATATTCTGATTTTTTCTATACAAGGGATGAGGGTAGTTTGATTTTTTTATGTTCTGCTTTTAACTTAAAAACTATTATTTTAATAATAATTTAAAACATGCGATTTATTTTCTTTCATTCAATTAGAATTCATCGAATCGTTCTTCTAAATCCATTTTCGTTCTCAATTCTCGCAATCAATTCGATTATACATAGTATTTTGTTTCATTTTTATCTGATTACTTCGTTCGTCTTTAAGTTTCAATCAACATTTACATTTAATCTGTCGTTGTTAGCTTTTTTTTTTGTTTCAATTCTGTAATCGTGTTGTTTCAACTATTATGATGAATTTTGGTTCCAAGGGTCTGTTAGAAATGAATGCAAGTGTTCCTGATTCTACCATTAAGTTATTTTTTAAAGTAATTTTATCAATTATGTATTCATGGAACTGTTATGAAATAATGATGGTATCACTCACGATGAGTGTTACTTTCTTTTATTAATTTTTTTCTAATTTGATTAATGCGTGGATTTTGTAATTGTGTTATTTGGAGCTTCTGTGTTGTCTTCTAGTTTCAATTTTTCATTAGAATCGTATTCAAGTGTTTCTGATTCTACTAGTAAGTTCTATTAAGCATTTTTTATGATATCCAATAGATTATCGAGTATCCTTGAAACAAGTTAGATTACAACTTTATTAGGCACTCATTTTAGTGTTACTTTTAGTTTAAGAATGATAAATGTTAAGTTTTATGTATGTATACTCAAGTTTTGTTTTCTTAACTCATAAAATACGTACTATTTTATAATTTATTGAAATGAATATTACTCTGTAATAATAAAAGTTGAATGCATAAAATAGTTGAGGGTTGAAAATACTCATTGCTATGGCTTGAATTTTATGTTTGTTTTTCAAGTTGTCTTTTATCTCAAACCTTGTAGTGGAGAATGCTCATTCAAGCTGTTTATACATGAGGGATGGTTAGTTATGCCATCATATCTTATGTTTCTTCAAAATTAATGACATCGAAGTTATACCATAGATTTGTAAATACTTATTAATATCATCACAGAAATTTTTAGACGAGCAGAATTTCTTTGTATTTTTATGAGGTTCATTGTATAGGATTGTTGAGTTTAAGGTCTACATACCTACTGGTTGATATGTAGTTATGTTTTTAAAGTTAAGTTAACGATCTAACACATGTAAGTTGTCAATGTAATCAAATATATGATTTATTGAATTATTTTTTGATCTCTTACAAGTCAAATGGGGTTCCTTTTAACAAAAATAAGGTCTAACAATGTCACTTTTGTTAGTTGTTGTGATCTCAGTGTCGGTTAAGTGGTCGTGATCCGAGCTCAAGTAATATGCTTAAGAGCTGTTATATTTGTGTTCATCAATGCATATGTCGATAGCCAAATTATTGTTACATTTATATAATATATTAATTCCTTATGTTTGCATCTTAAAGTGAATGTTTCACCCTTGAGTAATCATATAAACTGATTATTTGATCTCTAAAGAATCAAAATCTCTTTATCCAAGCATTTAATCTTGATTAATGCATATTCAAATTGCATGAATCTGATAACTATAACGTACATTCAGAAAACTGCTAAGTGTATTGGTGCATGTTAAGCTTCGACTAGTATCTCTCTAGTAGTCCAGTACTCATTTAATTGTAGTACTCATATTTCATGTTATGTGATGTTTTGCTCTCATACTTTAACGGTTGATCAAGAAAGATGGAGAGAGTTTATCTTTTGAAATGAACTACATGAACTAACGCTTGTGAATGTGATCCTAACTAACGATTGTGAATGTGATCCTACCAAAAGTGATGAAAGAATGTGACATGATGTGGGGGGAAGTGAAGTAGTACAGCGCAGATAACATGCTCTTGAGCTAAAGAATAAAGTAGGGAATTTCGATGAACACATATTAATGAAAGAAGTCCCGATCATGATGTCCTCAAGAAGCCTTTTGATCTTCTGTAGAGTCCACTTACTACTGACGGCTTCTTGTTGTAGTGATGATATCGATCGATGTTCCCTCATTAAATCTGTGTGGTTGTTTTTATATTGTTTTTTCGTTTTAATTTGTAGTGTTAAAGAGTTTGAGATGATTTTGAGTTCTTTTGTAAGTAAGGTGGTAAATGGTGATAATTTGTGAATAAATCTTTACATATACTTTTGAAACTTGATGAGAGATTTATGAGAATGAATACAAAGTTATGATGATGAGGGTGATTATATTATTTTCTAGTTGTTTTTTTTTCTATTAAATGAATTTTTGGAGAAGTTAATAACATGTGATAACATTGATTCTGATAAATGAATATTAAGGGATATTATAATTTAATTTTAGATGTTGAATGTTATAAATGTAATATTGATTCTGATAAATATTTAGTGATAACATTCATTGAATAGTATTATTATTTAATTTAAGTTGATGAATGTTATAACTTAACACTAATTATTTATATTAAGTGACTGCATTCATTTAGATGAATATTAAGTAATAAAATTTATTGATGAATTTCATAAGTTAGCTTCAGTTGATGAATGTTAGAGCTTAACATTGATCTTAATGAATATTTAAGTGATAACATTCATGTATATAAATATTAACATCTATTTTGATGAATATTAAGTTATAATATTCATTTAGATGAATACTAAGTGACAATATCTATTGATAAATGTTATAATATAATTTTGATTGATGATTGTTATAACTTAAAATTCACCAATGAATTTTTTACATACAAATTTGATGACATACCATTCATTAACAAAATTTAGTCATTATATTTTATAATTTGATAACTACACATTTATTGATTTGTTACACACATAAAAATATCACTTAGATGAATATGAAATGATAACATTCATCACTGAATGTTATAATTAAATTTTAGTTGATTAATGTTATTATAACTTAACATTTATCTTAATAAATACTAAGTGATAACATTCATGTAAAAGAATATTAAGTAATGACATTCATTGATAAACATACATTCATTATGATGAACATTAAGTGAAAACATTCATTTAGATGAATAGTAAGTGATGACATCCATTGATAAATGTTATGATTTAGTTTTAGTTGATGAATGTTATAACTTAACATTTATCAATGAATTTTTACATACAAAATTGATAACTTACAATTCATCAATGAATTTTATGATTTAGTTTATAAATTTTAACTTGACATAAATTCATGAAAGTAAAAACTCATAGTTCATTGATTTTGTAACACACATATAATTAGTCATTATAATAATTGAGTAGTAAACAATGAATTATAAATAAATGGTATTGTTGCAGTTAAGCACATAAAATAAGAAATCCTAAATATGTAATATAAACCATCAAGAGCTTTGAATTAAAAGCTTGGTTGGCACCATTAATGTCTAACAACCCGGTATGTAAGCTAAGATTGAGTAAACTCATTTGTTGGGCCTTTGATATCAATTTTCTAGAAGATGGTTTCAATTACTCAAATATATATAATCATTCATTTAAATTAGCTTCCTTGACCTTTAAATCGCCATCAACAACTCTAATATTTTGAGTTCCAAGAACTTCTAGGTGAATCCTCATATTTGGATAACGGGCTTCAAATATTAGTAACTCGAATTCTTGGAAAATCTACCATATCAACATTAAACCTTTCAAATGGCAAGTTCAACAATTGAACAATTTGTAGCTTAATTTTTAGTATACTTCTCGTGTTGAAAATTGCAACCCAACTTCTTGATATATATAGAGTAGCGAATCAACAAAAATAAACTTTAGATCCTGATCTTCAAACTGAAACTCATTTCTTGTGGTTAAAAACTTCAACTTAGCATTTTCACTTTTGAAACCAAATAGACTTTTATAAGTCAACTTACAAAATGTAAACAATAGAATTCAGTCACAAAGACCATATTTGTAAGCAGATGATTTGCTGACACATAAAAAATAGCTTTAGACTCACATTCTTAATGGAAATACATTTGAAATACTTTCTTTGAAGATAGCGAACAAAGAACCAATTCCTACAATATTTGACTCCAAAAATCGCCAAATACTCATTTAACTGGTGACAAGAAAGAAAAGAAAAAATAGCATTTTATTGGTTTACATATAATATTCATTAAATAATATTGATTGGGAAAATTAATATATAAATTTGCATATATAACATTCATCCTATAAAATTAACATTCATAATCTTATAATTTCATCTAAAAAGTAAATACAATTTTGTAGTCCATTCTCTAGCTCTTTTCAATAGCTCAATTTACAACTACAACATTCATCATCTCATTAACATTACAATCTTATAATCATACACTATCGAATTTCAATATCTCATTACATATAGCATTCATCCTATATAATGTTAACATTCATCATCTCCAATTCATTATTTGAGCAACAACATAATCCTATAATACATTCGCTAGCTAATTTCAAAATCTCAGTTTACATTGTTAGCATTCATTATGTAACACTATTATTCATTGATTCGAAAATGATTATCTAAGCAATAATAGTTTTTATACAATCTTAAAAAACATTCATAAGCTAATTTTCTAATTTCGAGATTACGAATACAAGATTCATAATACAAAAGTTATATATATATATATATATATCATATTAACATTATATATGTTGGGTTACTTGTTGTTGGCCAACTTAGTGACTAGAGTACATCATTAGAAATGATGAAGTCAAAACTCCTAAAAGTATGAGTTGGGTCACTGATCGCTGATCAACCTAGTCACTGCTATAAAGATGAAGTCAAGCTCTCATTACAAAAGAAGAAGATCATTGCTAAGTAAATAATCTCAACTATGTGTATTATGCTCCTTGGTGTGCAGAAGAAATTTATTTACTTATGCAATCAATAAACATCACAGTCGTTGTTGGAAAATAAAAGGTAGTCATTGGAAATATTAAGTCAAGTCACTTTACAAGAGCATGTTAGCTCACAGTGAGTGGGAAAGCTTCTTTTTCCTTCAGCAGACTTCAAAAATAAAAGAATAAAGCATCGTTCAAGTTACAACTGGCTATGTGTGAGGTCCTTAGCCAACATTACATCAGCAACCTTTAGGTTCACTACAATGGAATGTATGACATCAAGCTTGACAATGATTGGTGGAAAATCAACACACCGTAAAAAGCATGATCAAAAAGGGACCACATAAGATTCCTTCTTAATCGTTTATCATTTAGAAGGAAGGCAATCACATCGCAACACGTATCATTCTATTTTCCTAGAATTTAGGAGATATTTACGGGAAAAATCTTGTCTAGAAATGGAATGACATATTTTACTTATACGGTTTACCAAATTGCATCTATCATCTGCTAGTCAGTGATAAAGTTTTTCTAAGTGAAAATTCAAGTCAACGATTAATAGAACAACTTGTGTATTCAGTTTTCTATTATTGCAACGAGTGCTACAGTAATTCTAGAAGCAGTTTCTCTACCTTAGGGTGAAAGAATGACGGTTTACATCTTACCTCTCTCATACTCTGCTTTTGACATAAGTGGGTATTGTTGTTAATGTAAAGAGAACTCATATTCATTCTCATCGTTTAATTAAAGGAATTTATAATTTCATTGATGCACATTCGTTCAATAAATAAATGAATTAGTCCATTTGTAATGATAGTCTAGTAGACGATCAATGTAATGATATGAAATTGAATGCATATATCTTCCGCTACAAGTGAATATGTGTCATTCGATGACATTGAAAAGTCGACAATTATAAAAGGTCGATTGTACTGAATCTATTAGTTTTATAAATTTTTAAAATATCATAAAGTTTGCGAGAGAAATGAAATGCAAATGTGCCATTTTATTACGGATCACGAATGTTCGAAGTGAACTTACTCCTAAACGATCCCTACTTTTTTTAATTCGTCATTTTTCTCAAGACTCGTTTTTTTCTCCTTATTTGTGCTGTTGAGATGGTTTATCTATTCGTTAGCTTTTATTGGGCCCTTTGGCCCATACAATATTTGAGGAAAGAGGAAGTATTACATTACCTTTTTCCGAAGAAACATTATAAAATCATTTGATTTGATACCTTACAAAAATCTTTCAACATTTTACTCGAACAAATTCGGATAAGAAAATTAGGCGGTACCTTCTTCCGTCTCCAAAAACACAAGTAAGCAACCACACTTGCTCTCTTTCTTTCTGTTTACCCTTCTTGTTCTTGATATAAACCATACAATTTCAACCTTTATTAATTACACCATCTACTCTAACCTTTTAACAGTAAATTTATGCTTTAAATATGGCATCAATTGTATCCTTAAAGCAAAACCATGAAGGGTTTTGTTCATTTCAACATATTCGTAACAAACCCTTCAAGAATAGACCTAGGGCTTGTAATTCTGTTGTTGTAAGTACTACAAATGATGGTAAATTGAATGATAAAAATGGGTTCTTGAATAGAAAAATTAAAAGGGTGTCTGCTGTGACAAAGTCCGAAACTTTTATTCCAAATGGGCGAACAGTAAACGGGTCGAAAACCTTGCAGTCAAATGGGATTAATGAGGTTAACTCGAAAAGAAATTTTGAGGAGTTTGAGAATAATAATCATCTTAGGAGAATGATTAGGAATGGTGAATTGGAAGAAGGGTTTAAGTATTTAGAAAATATGGTTTATAGAGGCGATATCCCGGATATAATTCCATGTACAAGTTTGATTCGAGGGTTTTGTCGAACGGGAAAAACGAGAAAAGCTACTAGGGTTATGGAGATTCTTGAAGAATCTGGTGCTGTACCTGATGTCATTACTTATAATGTTTTGATTAGTGGGTATTGTAGGGCGGGTGAGATTAATAAAGCGTTAAGTGTTTTTGATAAAATGTCTGTAGCGCCTGATGTTGTTACTTACAATACGATTTTACGCTCGTTGTGTGATAAAGGGAAGTTAGAAGAAGCGATGGTTGTTTTAGCTAGACAGATGGAGAAAGAGTGTTATCCGGATGTTATTACTTACACGATTTTGATAGAGGCTGCGTGTAAAATGAGTGGTGTAGGACAAGCAATGAAGCTTTTGGATGAAATGAAAACGAAAGGTTGTAAGCCTGATGTTGTTACCTATAATGTGCTTATAAACGGGTTTTGTAAAGAAGGGAGATTAGATGATGCTATTAAGTTTTTGAACAACATGCCGACGATGGGATGCCAGCCAAATGTGGTTACACATAATATCATATTAAGAAGTATGTGTAGCATGGGTAAGTGGATGGATGCCGAGAAATTTGTGGCGGATATGCTTAAGAAAGGGTGTGCGCCGAGTGTTGTAACTTTTAACATTTTGATAAACTTTCTATGTCGAAGAGGGTTGTTAGGACGAGCGATTGATATCTTGGAAAAGATGTCTAAACATGGTTGTACGCCGAATTCTTTGAGTTACAACCCGTTATTGCATGGTTTTTGCAAAGAGAAGAAAATGGATCGAGCGATTGAGTATTTGGAGGTTATGGTTTCTCGAGGATGTTACCCTGATATTGTGACTTACAATACTCTTCTGACAGCTTTATGTAAAGATGGGAAAGTTGATTTTGCTGTCGAGATACTTAATCACTTGAGTTTTGAAGGGTGTTCGCCTGTTTTGATCACTTACAACACCGTGATTGATGGGTTGTCGAAGATTGGTAAAACGGATCGAGCAATAATGTTGATTGATGAGATGAAGCAGAAGGGGTTGCAGCCTGATATAATCACTTACTCTTCAGTTGTTAGTGGGCTTAGTAGAGAAGGAAAAGTAGAAGAAGCGATTAAGTTTCTTCATGATTTAGAAGGGTTAGGTGTGAGACCGAATGTGTTAACTTACAATGCAGTGATGTTGGGGTTGTGTAAGGCTCGAAAGACTGATCGAGCCATTGACTTTTTGGGATATATGGTTTCAAAGGGGTGTAAGCCAACGGAAGGAACTTATACTATTTTGATAGAAGGGTTGGCTCATGAAGGGTTAGCTGAGGAAGCGTTGGACTTGCTAAATGAGTTGTGCTCGAGAGGGGTTGTGAAGAAACGGTCAGCTGAGCAGGTAGTGGTGAAACTTTAGGTACGGTGAGTTGCTGAGTTGTTCGTTTTTGGCTCTTTGGGTTCTTGTGTTTTAATGAAAGCTTTTGTTTTTGTTTGTTTCTTGATTTTAGTTTCAAGGGTAGTAAGATCCAAATCAGTTTTGTTAAGTGGTTGTTGTTCTTGTTGTCAATAAGTTTGGTTTGAAGTGCATTTTGTGAATAAGACTTTTGAAGTCAAATTTAGGTGCTTAAAATTCAAAATGTTAATGTTCAAAGTTACCACTTCAAATAAAGAGAGATTTTATCATGAAGTCGACACTTTATTCAAGTGGTATGACAACAGTAATTAGCAACATAAGATATCAAGAATCATAATTAATCAAACAAGGAGAAACTTTTCGATGAACCATACTGGTGCTGCAGAAATGAACCATTGCCTTGAAAGCGATAAACTACATAAAGGAGATGCAAGCTGAATAATCCACGAAACATGCTTATATCCTAAAGGCTGAAATGATGAATATAACCACGTTGTACTGTTAGGAAATCCAAAATCACAAGAAAAACAAACAAGAACAGAAGAGACAAAGTGGTGGCTCTGGAAATGACCTAGGTTCAAAGCCAGAATACGGAATCTGAGTTTTATCAATCTTGGAATAAAGCTGGGTTTTGCTAATGGTAGATACGATCCTTTAACCATTTATCAACTACCTTGAGATTGTTACTCGGTGTTTTAAGTACGAGTAAAAGTATTTTACATGTCTCAAGCTTTTAATGATAGCTCTAAACTTGTCGCTATCAGGTTCTCGGACCTTGGACAACAATCGGATTTTACAAACTCAAGATGCATTTATACTGGTTGCAATAGTAGACCTATTATTAGATTTACAGCTTCAATTGCTTCGTGAAGACACTAGAGATTTCACTAGTCCATGTGGTTCAAGTGGAATGTTTATACTGGAAATGAATATGACAATAATGGAGAAATTAGATGGTGGGTTCTTCAATCTAAATCCAATATTATTGGTTTCCGCAAACAAAACTAAAATATATCATGCATTCATCTCATTACTATGCTCTTTACACAAACAAATGTCAAGTCTACAAACATATTTCACATCATAACCAAACATACAATCTCTGCTCTCGGGTTTACTCACTCACCTATGGTATTCAGTCACTTGTGTAGGAACATTCATCAACCTCGGATTGACTTTCTTTTTTTCATTCTTTAGGAAGTAGAAGGGTGTTAAAGGTCTTGGCCTGGCCTGCAACACCAAATGCATAGATTTATGACATTTTTGCTAGAAATAAATTATCATCTTTGTAAGAGCGAAAATCTGCAAAAATGGCTATTTTAGCTAATTATAATGCAAAAGAAAGCAAACTGTCAATATTTCATCTATAATCATATCATCTAACAAAGTTTAGTCTCTTGTTGACTTTCTTCCTTAGGCAAAACACAAGTTGTACAAAATCGCATGGTTCTTTATAATGATCAGGTTTTTTTTTAGTGCTTAAAATAGCAATTGTTAGTTTACAGCAACAGAAAAGCTCCAAAAAGTGAAATTATTTATTTTAAACCAGAAAATGAAAAGGGATTTAAGCAGGTGACCCTGGAGAATGGAGGTCGTTCAAGTATGATCTTGTTGACTTTCTTCCTTCGGCAACACACAAGTAGTACAAAATCGCATGGTTCTTCATAATGATCGGGCTTTTGTAGTGCTTAAAATAGCAATTGTTAGTTTACAGCAACAGATTAGGTCCAAAAGTAAAATCGTTTACTTTAAACCAGAAAATGTGAAGGGATTTAAGCAGGTGACCCTAGAGAATGGAGGTCGGTCAAGTATGATTCAAGCTAGAAAATCAACTGTCATGCCAAAGATAGTTTACAGAAAGTTGAATTGATAACTAACCATATATAAGATCTAACGCCGTTTGCTCTTAGTTTTCATAACCTTGGACTTCCCTTGATGTTCATTAGGTGGTTTCCAGATAATGTCCTCAAGATTGTCGCAGAAGTTCTTGTAAAACTGCGATATCCAAGAATTATAAGTGATTTAATTTACAATAATTTAAACAGGAGTATCAGATCCCACTTTAAAGCCACATATTTCACTGGAAAAGGGAAGACACCTTAAGGTATTCACCACCATCTCCAGCTGCTTTCCGAATGTCAACCATGACAAAAGTGGAGGTCACTTGATAAACCTATTTTAAAACTTTATCAATTACTCATAATACCATAACTAAGATGCAAAAAAGATGATTAAGTCTCGAGTACCAGAAACTCACTTCCAAGATAACTGAAAAATGGGATGTCTTACTAGCTGAAAGCCCTTCTACTCTCATCTGAAATGCAGAAATTAAATATTAAAAAAAAAAAAAAAAAAACAATCTTCTCCATCCTAAAAATTTGTAAACTTCCATTTTGGGAAAGTTTTCCGAGTTGTAAAAAATTGATGATATAAATCTGGGTCATCTAAGAGTTTTTTTATTAGTCATCAGGGAAGTTCTATAACGCAACTTAAAAGATATAACCTTGTAATTCCGAATATGTGTCTTGAAACCCATCGACTGAGCAACAACTTCCATACTTGATATAACAATCTTTGCGGGTTTTTGAGAAACAAAACGAGTTATGTGCTTCACAGAGTCCTGTCACAATATACGAAGCCTAACGTTACATAAATTTAGTAGAATTAAAAATCAAATGCTAGTATTTTCTCTGTGTGAACATCATCTGTACACAGTGAGTTGGTAGCCAGTAGGTGTAAATAAAAGTAATCATTTGACTTTTGAGTGCAAAATATATCAGGTTTTTAACTCAAAAAATCAATAAGAACTGTGAAGGTTATGGACTAAAACTATTATTAAATTGAAGTTTAACAGATAATAGAATCTTCTGAAACTAGATAGCTAGAAAACATCCATTCGGTTTTATATTTGCAAACAAGTATCTTCTCATTTCCGGAATCAAAAATTCAAAAGAGGGAACTCTCTTTTTCGGCCAATACTTGGGATTAATGCTTAAAGCTATGTGCATGTAAGTAAGATGTGATATTGGCAATATCAAATTCATAGGGTAGATTTCTGGGCTAAGAATTCATACCTGACCACGGTCAAACATCGAAGACAGGTCCAACCCTTGAGATAGAATTATCATATCAAATGCATTAAGAGATAGAGGACCTGTGTCTTCATCTGCATTTTGCTCAGCAGCCTGCTCTTCCTTTAAAAAGCGACAAATAAGCATGTATGGTCTTAATTTAACATTTGAATGTCTGCATAATGATAATATGAAATTGACAAAAAAATAATTTAATAGAGAGCCTCTTTCGAGTGTTTTGCCAACCTCGGAGTCATCAAAGACAGCATTTACATCATCCAGATTGACGTCTTCATACTCAAGAAGTCTGGCAGGGACATAATTTTTCTTGAACCAATCATCATTCCTAATTTCATCTATACAAATACGCTACACATACACATAAGACAAATATCGTAAGAGAAGTCCAACACAATATAAACTAATTTAGGCCATTGTGGAAACAAGGTTCATATGTGCCATCATACTGTAACATGGATAACTCACTGTTTCAGGATTTGGATCCAAAATTCGATGAATTAACGATTTTGCTCCTACTGGAAACCATGATGGGCATGAAAAGTCGGCTTTATCAATCTACAAAAATCAGCGATGACAAATGACTTTATACCCTTATGACTATAAAATTTCTGACAATAGTAATAACCTACATGACAAAATTTTGACATGCCTTATGATACAATGTGGTGAGATCCATTTCATCAAATGGGAGGTATCCTGCCATCAATACATAAAGGATGACTCCACAAGACCATACATCAGCCAAAGCACCATTGTAACCTTTGTGACTGAGTACCTAAACCAGAACATGAAGAAATGATGGGATAGTTTAACATCGATATACATGTAACATTACCAAAAGTTTGAAAATGAGAAGAGAAGATAACACAGATGATTGATTTTGCATAACAATAATAAAAGATTAAGTTGCACCTGTAATTACCTCGGGTGCAACATAATTAGGAGTCCCACAAGTTGTTCGTAGGATGCTGACACCCTGAAAATATGTAGATAATGATGATAGGCATAAAACTAATATTACAAGAAGATGGTACTTAACATCAAAATCTTACTTCTGCAGGCAATGCGCTGAGTCCAAAATCCGAAATTTTTAAATTTCCTTGGGAATCCAACAAAAGATTCTCAGGCTGCAAAGAAATTAACAGTTAAAAATGATGAATTGTCATTTAAAATGTCCCTTAACTATAATAGGATCCTAACAAAGAAATACACCTTCAAATCTCTATGATATACGCCTTTACTATGGCAGTACTCTACACCATCAATGAGCTGCTGAAAATATCTTTGAGATTCCGCTTCACTAAGTCGTCCATGATGGACCTGTTGAAACATGCATTTCATTACGAGCTCACAAAAAGCAAAAATACATACTTTTACCTAGTTTAAACACTTACAATTTTATCAAATAGCTCACCACCTGTAATAAATTCCAAAATTATGAAGATTTTCGTTCGGCTAGCTAGTACCTAAACCAAAAATTAAACATCACTTAACACTTAAACACATACACAAATGACAATTAAACATCTTATAGTTTAGATTAAGAAATCAAACCTCGTGCAACCGAACAACATTTGGATGTCTAACCAGCTTCATTATAGATATTTCTCTCTTGATCTGCATCCAATTATAATAAATCAATTTTAAGCTCCCTTAAAGATATTAAAGATATATAAGTTGTAAGTAACACATAAATGCAACTATGATAATCTATTACAGTAATATTTAATGTAACTAGAAATCAGCTTCTAAAAAACCTAAACCTGCAATTATTCAATATAATTAAATGAACTGAAACAAATTTTAATTTAAACAACTTCAATTGGATCAATTTAACCTAATTTCAGATGAACATACAAAATCAACTGCACACACGCAAACATAAATACATATAGATATAGATATATTGAAGAAATGAACCTGATCAACCATTTTATGTTTGATAATAGTAGCACGATCGAGTAATTTCATAGCAACACTTTCACCAGTTTCTGTATTTTGAGCAAATTTAACTTTCGCGAATGTTCCTTCACCGATCGTTCTTCCAACTTCATACTTTCCAACTTTTCTCACCACCATTTTTGTTTACTAGTATTCTTTTGAATTTTCAAATTTTAATAGCATTTCAGGTTTTCTTCTATCAATGTTTACAGCCAGGAAAAGGGCACAGGTTTTTATGTCAAACAAGTCTGGCAAATGAATATAAGAAGTATAAGAAGAAAAAATTAAATGACCAAAATCCGGGTTTCACGGGAAAAAGCTATACGACATGTATACGTACAAAAATATCTTCTTCTATGTGAAAAAAAAATTATTAATTTTACATTAATTTAATATGTAATTAAAAAATAGCTCGATGGTCGGGTTGTGAGTTGTAAGTGTCGAAAATTTCGAGTTCTTAATAGACAAGTTGTGAGTTGTGAAGTCGTTTGTTGAGTGTAGAGGTTTAAGTTTCACTAATTTTTTATTTTTAGTTTGTTTTTTTATATTTTGATATTAAATATTATCTACATTAAATGGTAATTTTAAAAAATATCTCAAATGCACCATGAAATATAATAGTCTATAGATATAGAAAAATTCAATTAAAATTAAATGTCATATATTAATTAGTTTATAGTTTAATATTTTTTATATTAATGAGAATTTAATAATTATGGTTATGTTAGTCATTTCTATGAACTTTTATAAAAACTCTTAGTAATTATATGGGAAAAATAGGAAATCTATCTTAAAAAAAATATTTATATGTATTATATATTAGTATAGATATAAAAATTAGTAATAAATAAAATAACATTAATATAACTACTATAATAAATATAATATAAATATATAATACATGTAATTTAATAGTTTATATTTATTTTTGTAGGTTGTCAGTACTGATTAAACCTGGTCAGAACTAGTGCGTTTAAAAAGTTGATTTTAATTCAAATGTTCTGCATCAAGTCACCTACAAAACAGTAACATACTAAATTAAGTAGATACATAGATTGTCCCTGTAAATCACCTCTGACGTGAGAATCAGACACATTAATTGGATGAAGTTAATTTGAGAGCAAAAACGAAACATGAAGTGTGAATATACATCACAAATGAAGACTAGCTTTTATTTATATGGTTATGATCTTCGAGAAGGTGTTTGATTCACCAATCAGCTTTCAGCACTATATGAATTTTCATTTTCATTTTGAACAAATAAAAATGCGGGAAATGATATGGAGGAGACAAGATACCTTATACGTCTCGTGATCCTAACACATATATGCGTTTTATGTACACAAGTTGTCAACCGGTAGTTAAAATATTTCAACCCGAGGTGTAAAATAGAACACTTTGAAGTGAATGATAGTTTTGTGACGCCCTAAGCTATTGCCATAGAATATATGTCATGAAGTTTGGTACTCATATTTCCCTCTGATTCGAAACCAACTGCCCATTGGACCTAAATATATTAAAAGTATATATACACCATTCACTATTATAATTATAATCCATTTAAAGTACTACTTAAAAACATAATTTTAAATAAATTACCTAAACTACCATCTTCATAAATTCCCGTATCTATTTATAAGTAATATCTCCGATGAAAATTCTTTTCCCACAATCCCACTGGCCACCGATTAGATATTTGTTACACAAATACATATTCGACATATCTAGAAATAAAGTAAGATAGACATTTGAGTTATAAAAACTTACGATAACTACCAATCTTTAGAACATGTGTCACTTACTAAATGAAGACTTTTTTAAAACGGATAAAGTATTAATTGTTGTTTGACAACTCATATTTCACGTACTACCTTTGATTATAAAAACGACTTGTACACTCCATTAAAAATGCTCTTCAAAAGTTACATGCGTATGTGACGAAAAACCTTAAAACTTAACATTCCGTTGTACATTCTCTACAATGAGTTGTCAACTACTCATATATTGGAAACAAAGATAAAGATGTTATTTTTAATAATAAAGAAATGTCAACGCTAATTTACGTTAACTCATATATTATATTTTAAATATTTTCTTTTGGGCTTATCACAAATATACTCCTTTGATCAAGCTTAATTAACAATATAATCATTTAACTAACATGTTTATCAGACTAATCCAACTTTGATCGAAACTCATTCGATCATGTTGATCACATAGCTTCTAACCGTTAATTACCCCTTAGTCAATACTAATTAATCAATTAAAACCATAAGTCAATATTTAACAATTGAAAGGATCGAAGGTCAGAAGGTGTCACGTTCATGCATGATCGAAATAAAAAAAAAAGTAAGCAAAGTCAGATCGAACCCTTTGATCAACCAATACCGCAGGAGCAAGTGGACTAGATCGAAATTTTGATCAATTGATCGAAAAAAAATTTTAATAAAAAAAAGTAGGCATTGCAGGAGACATATTTCATAAAAGAAAAAAAAAGAAAAAAGAAATTGAAATGGTTTATCGAAAATGTTGAAAATACTCAAACATTGAAGACCGTGGGCCCCAACTTTCGATCCACCTCTCTGACCACGCATCCCCTGTGTGACACGTGTCGATCGACTCGTCAATCAAGATCGAAAGTCAGCTTTTATTGAAAAATGGGTCGGGCTATAAGTTTTCAAACCATATTTTTACCATTTAAAGGTGAAGGGGGGACTGAATTTTGTTAGGGTTTCTCGATTTTCTTCTCTCTTTCTTTCAAATTCACCCTCTCCCTTTTTCTTTCTGTTTTCTTCGATCGTCGATAGCAATTAGGGTTTCTTGAGGAGGTATATTCCCTTGCTTTATTATTTAATTAATCTTTCGGTTTCAGTTTTTTATTTAATCATTATTATAATAATCGGTTAGGGTTTATTTAGGGTTTTATTTATGAATTTTAAAGTTTAACTTGATTTTTGTTTGTAGTCTATATATTTTTTACAGGTTAAAAAATTCAACAATCAAATAAATGGAGGATTTAAATTTCGATCTCAATGTAAGTCTCATTTTCTTTATATAATTATACATTTATTTAAATTTTATTTATTAATTTATTTTTTATGTTATTTACTTGTGAAATAAAGTTTGTGAGTTAGACATTATGTATATAATTAAAGTCTTAATTTTTAGAAGTTGTAAAACAAAATTTATGTTTTGAAAGTTAAGTTTAGTTATTTATTGTTATTTGTTAAAATTTACATTTATTTGTTACATATTAATATTTATTTGTTAAAAATTTACATATTAGATTTATTTGTTAGAGATTAAATTTATGAAAATTTATTTGTTAGATATAAAAATTAGTACATGCAGCCAATGTGGTCTATACTATGATTTCGTTTTTGATTGTATTAAATATGAATATGGATACTACATGTTGGTTGGATTTCGTATATATATGATATTAAAATCCTGCATTTGCTGGTATGAAGATCGTTGCTTCTACTATTAACAATTTCATACGCCAAAGCAATCAATGAGAGAAATAGAAACAAAAATGGAGAAAGCAATCGAGAGATAAACCTCATCCGTCTTCAACCTCTTCTTCGTTAAAAAAACCTCGATTCTTCAATTTTAGTAAGTTTAATTTTACTTTCATTCATCAATTTATGTTGTTTGACTCGATCGAACTTCTATTTCCGTTTTTTAAGTTATATCGTTGCATTTGTGATTTGATAATTGATCTTTTGGTAATTGATCGTATGAACTTGTTTATAGTTTGAATTAAGATTTGATATCAGCGTTATACTTTGTGATTGATGTTTATCTACAGTTTACTTATTTATTAGACTTTTAATCTTCAAATATGACCTAATATTGTGATGTGTGTAACACAAATAATTGTTTAAAAGTATTTACTGACAAGGTGATAAATGGACTCTTGATTGATCAAATGCATTTACTTAGCTATATTGTTCTCGTAGTTGGTACCATATTTCTTATACACTATTGAAAATAGCAAAAAGTTTAAATGACCAAGTTTAGTTGAATGAATGTACAATAAAGGAATTATGTTATTAGTATTAAAATTGGGAAAGTGACATTTAAAAGTTAATATAGATTTTGTGCTAAAAAGTAAAAACTATAGTATATGGGTGGTAGGTTATTCCATGTTTTTCTATCTTTATTATTAAATCATATACAATTAAAATTTAGATGCATATGTAAACTTATCAAGCATTTGCCAAAATTTTAATATTATCAAACAAAATTTCTAAAACACTCCAATAAAGAATCTAAAAAATAAAATATTAAAAATTATTATTTTACAATAAATTTTAAATTCTTATTAAATTAAGTATGAATTTTGATCATAAACAAACAAATCTTAACAAAGGGTGTTAATACTTTATGAGGCTTATCAAAGCTACACTGTGAAATTGAACAAACAAGACACATGTTTGTGTTTGTTCATTTAACCAATCATATAAAATATCATGTTCATGTTTGTTCTAAACTAAAAAAATTGATATAAATAAACCTTTCATCAATAGGTTCACTAACTATTAGTCAAACGTTTAATTCATTTACAGACATCCACATACCTTATCAAAGGCAAAACCTTATACAACTATAGCATAAATCATTATAAAGTTTACATTTTACAAATAAATAAAAATGTTCACATCAGAATAATGAACGACTAAAGAGTTATTTTTTCTACTTTTTCTCTACCGCTAAGAAAATCCACCACACTAAAATGACTATTATAAGATCTTTGTAACAAGAGGGTGCAAAATTAAGTAATATGTATTAATTAGTAAGGGTGTAAACGAGCCGAGCCCAAGCTCGACTAGGCTCGAGCTCAGCTTGTTTAAGATTCACTAGGCTTAAGCTCCGCTCGTTTTAAGTCTACTATATAAACCTCGAGCTTGGCTTGTTTGGTATTCTACAATATCGAGCTTGGCTCAGGCTCAACACTTTATTTTACAATATCTACAATATTTATTTACTTTTTGTGTTACTTTTAAGTATATATAATAAGATTTACTACTATTATATTTAGTATTATGTATATAATAACTGTTATTATGTAATTATATAAAAAAATAATTAATGTATATATTTGAAAAAACTCGTTTAGGTTGTCGAGCTTGTTCGAGCTCGATATAAGAAGCTCGAGCTCGTCTATTAAACGAGCTTCAAACTATGTTCAAGCTCGGGCTCGAGCTTTTAACGAGTCGAGCTCGAGTAGCTCGACTCATTTACACCCTATTAATAACTTACCCAAAAACGCATGTTTAAGACCTAAATGAAGATTTTTAGGAAATATAAGTGCTAACACGACTTTTAGATCCGTTCCAACGATTTTTTTTAAAAAAAATGCATTGACACACCTTTTTGATCCGTTTCAAATACATATATAGTTGTAAAGCCTTTTCCATAATTTTTTAATTTGCACTTAGTTTGCACGACTAGTGAAACCTTCCCAAATTAACACTTATTTGGCACTATATTTCATGGGAAGATAATGACCTTTCAAACCTACTACCATATTTGGGTCTAGATTATGCCTAAGTTTGTGGATTTGATACTCATATCTATATGCAAACAAATAACCAAAATTCCTTTATTGGTAATTAAGCAAACTTGTATCTCCATTCGTTTACCTTTTAACCAAACGCCTACTTAATATAATGACATATATGTCACATTTTCAATTAGCTTACTAAGATAAACATCTTAAAAAAATAAAATGTAATAGGACGTACATACTGAATGTCAAATTATGGTATGTATCAATAAAATCTCAATGAAGTAGCATATTTCATAAGTTAATATTAGGAGACCTATATATCAAATTGTCCTATTAGATTATATTATCATAAGACCCAAATGAACAATGTCCTATAAAGTCTATAATAGTAGGATTTGAATATAAAGTATAATGTTAGACTCATCTAATAAGACCTAAACAAATAAGTGTCCTATTAAAGTTAATGTAATAAGACATTCATATAAGGTGTCATATTAAGTTCAACCACAATAGGACCTCAATAAATAAGTGTCCTAAAAAACTTAATGTATTAGGACATAAATAATAAGTGTCATATTAGGTAACATCATAATAAGACCTTATGCAATAGCGTCATATTAAATTAATCTATTGTGACCTAAATATAAAGTGTTCTATAAGTTTAATCATTATAGGACTCAAAAACTAACTTGTCCTAATATATGGTTTTATGCGACACAACTAAAACAGATGTCCGAGTTAAAGGTCCTAATAGCCACGTTTTGTTGTAGTGTTTTGAGAAAAACTAGATAACATGTTGCGACAATAAAATATATTTTTATCATTAGACCGATTCCTATGGTTGATACTGTTCTAAGTTCTAAGTTGGAGGGCGGTCGTCCTCCTCATTTTGCCATAGGCACGACCCCATTCTAAGCTGCTTTCCTTATGGCTTTGTTCTCTGCGAGACGGAGCTATAACGGAAGCAAGTGGGGTCATATACGGGCCCAAGTGTTCCAACAGCTAGTGCAACATTCAAATATATATATATATATAAGAAAGTTACTTAATTTTTTAATACTTTTTCCTAATCTCAAAGACACTATATTTACATACATACAATTACCAAGAATGAAGACACTAACGAGAACTAATTGTATCCTTTTTTATTATTATTAATGTAACGTATTTTTTTTAATTAATGTAATTTTTATTATTAATGTAACGTACTTATTATTATTAATATTGTTATTATTATTATTATGTTTTAAAGATATATATGTATTTTTATTAATAGTTAAGAAATGATGTCTATGAAAAGTTCAGTCCTTTTGTCATTATAGAGAGTGTTAAGTTCTTCTTCAGCTCTTCCGTGTTTATGCTGCTGTGGTGTTGAAGTGATAGCAGTTATTGAGTTTCGGGCTGCACCATAGTGATTGATCTTATTAACACTACGTGTTGGTCATGCAATATTATTTGTTATATTTTTCTATGTAGGAAAGTCTGAGTTCATGTTCTCGTTCAAAACAAGATATGATGAGACATCTTACTTGGGTATTTAGAAGCAACCAACCAACCGACATGAGTTGTTGAGAAGTTTACTATTGATAAAGGGGCACATTAATGACATAAGAGTAGGTATACGTGTTAAATTTAGTGATAAGTGAGTTTTCAGTTATGTTCAAAACAAAGTATTGTGCTTCCGTCTATATAGATCAACAATGGGTAGTAAATGAATGTTCACATTTTATCTGTACACTTCGCCTTTCAACCTAATCGATCTTATGCCATGACCCAATTCAACGAGTTGGCAATATACATATCAAAGTGTTGCCTCCAAAAAGCCAAAGACTTTTGAGTTGAAACTTTCACATTATGTTACATCATATTTGATGTAACATTAGCATCACCTCCTTCATCCTTCCTATGATTTCCCACCACCATATACGAACACTACATGCTCATTATAAAGTAACACACTACCGAGTATAGTGCAAGTACTCTACTAGTGTCTATGTACGTGCATGTGTATAAGTAAGTATATATACTTAGATACGAGTAAGATACTATGCAAATGGTGAAGGTCTATATAGTTTTTTTGAAAGTTCTTATTTTCTTTTTACGATGTTTGATAATCGTTACAATGGTGGTGTTGATAGGGGAGGAGAGTAAGAGCATACAAAGTGGAAGGCATTATAGACCTGTTTTTGGTCGAGGATACTGTGCCACAACGTTCTGTCACTCCCCATTAATGTCCTCGACGGCGTTCAGCATAACGTTTTGGATCAGCGTCCGAGGCGCAACCACACATGCTCTAACTTTTGTTTTTCTTTTATTTATTAGTTCAAAATATATTTGTGGGCTCATTTTAACTTCGAGAGCACTGTCCAAGACATTGTTCTCCACTCCTTTACGTTTTCAACAATAGTGTTCTCCCAGAACACTATCCCGAACACCAGAAAACAATTTCACCACTCCATGTGCTCTAATGCGACATGTTTATTGGACATTGTAATAATTTACTTGTTGATATAGTATATTTTTTCTTTCAGCTAATAATATTTTTTCATCTTCGGTCATCTTCTCTTCCGACGAATTTTCAATGAGTTACTTCGTGCGACATTAACGAGTTTTTTTCATCATATATTGTCAAAGCATTTCAGCATAACAACAATATTATAAGAAAAAATCAAACATCGACCACTTTTTTTAATTTTGTGACGTCTTATTAGCTGAAAGAAACTACACAAACAAGTAAACTGTAAATTTGCAGCATATAATATTTTAGAAAGTATGTGTATCGTGTATATATATATCTATACTAATATATAAAGCATTTACCATTCCATATTCTCTCACTTTTAAGACTAAGTAAAATAAATCTTCACTATTGAATATATATCACTTTTAATCTCATCCATTTATTTCACTTTAGCCTACCTACCTATATAATAACAAACCTAACAAATAAACAAATGCTTTTAACTAAAAATCTCAAACAATAGCTTTATTTATCTCTCTTACATACTTGTCATCTGAACATAAAAACACCTAATAAACACCATAGAATACACACACATCAAACAATGATAAATATGATGTCGAACCAAATCATTTGGCGTCGCTACTTTACGCGGGTACAAGGCTAGTATATATATATATTTATAGCTTTAACCCTAAGAAAGAATTTCATATCCCCATGCAACTTGTAAAATATCATATATACTCAAAATACAAATTTTCAATATATGATGTACAATGATTTTAATATATCTTATGTATATATGATATTTTTTAAAGTTTTGATAAGAAAATATGAAATTGCCCCTTATCTAATTAAAGTCGTATATAAAACATCGTAGGTGAAAATATCAATATAGAGGGTAGAGGCTATCTATGGTTCACAAAATTAATTTTTATTCTTTTAAATTTGGCTAATTAAACATACGTGTCATGGACTATAATAAAAGTAAAGAGCAGGTAATTGAACTCTATAGAAATCGTTTCGGAAATTTGATATAATAATAAAGACGACACTTAGTTGGACTAGTTCACGAAAGACTTCGGGGTGTTTGTTAAAACGAGTTTATCTTATATTGTTTCCAAATCGTATTGAGATTAGGATTTGCTTCCACTCCTCGTGACCGAATGGTTAAAAGTTGTCCATTGCTTCCGCTATAGGTTTTTAACCAAACTAATTTCAATTCAATTTGTTAACCTATGATTTAATCTTATAAAACTACTTTCGTAGAATTACTAAACCTATATAATAACACTAAACAATTCACCAATAAGATAAATCAATATATAAAAGTCAAACACATTTGGTTCTTCAATTAAACAATTGTAAACATCTAAAGGTTAACACCCCTAATCAATAATTCACATAATCCAAATGAATGTTAATGTAATTAGCCCATAATCAAGCTAATAATAACAATAAACACAAACAAAATGAAATTAAACATTGTTTCAAGGAAAAGAATCTGAACCAAATTTGTAAACGTTAATTATTGATGGAATCGTGGATCTCGAATAACAAATGAGTAGAAAGGATGAAAAATCTCCCAAAATGTCTCCAAAGTCACACCTAGAATACCAGAGAAAAATGATAAATGAAAGATATATTAATTAGGGTTTAATTTGGGATTAAGGTGAAAAATCATGTAACTGACACAATCCCGACAGGTAGGTAAGTGTACCCGGCGGGTACCATTGATCACCACCATGTTGAAGCTATTGTACCCGGTTGGATGCTAAACGGAAGGCTTGAGTAACCGACGGGTAGTCAAGTTACCCGATGGGTAAATTAGGTTCCAAAACCTATTGTCACTTGTTACCTATTTGAAGTTGGATGTTTCTGGCTGGAATGTTGTTACTTGACGGGTACTAGTATATACTCGACGGGTAGGTCTTGTACATAGAGAACCTGGTTGACATGGGTTTGTACCTAGTGGGTACAAACTCTTGCCCACTTTAAACTTGTAATTTTTTTCATCTTTTCGCCCGTTTCTTCACGCATCCAACTCGTCGCCACTGAAAGCACAATTCAAACATTATAAGTACCAAAAGTTCATGAAACTCAACCTAAATACGATTAACATGAGGGATATTGCGAGGGATAAATATGTATAAATCAAGCAATATCAATGCCTTAGGCTCATACCAAGGAATCTGGAGAAAGTTCACCTAAATGGAACCCCCGCCCCACCAATAACCATGTGAAACTTAATTGTGATGCGTCTTTGAAGTCGAATTATGTAGATTCAGGTGTGATTGCTCGAGATTTTCTAGGCTTTTTTTAATTTGGTTCATGTGATATTGTTAGCGCTACTAATCCTCTTATGGTTGAGCTTTCATCTATCCAAAATGTATGTTATCTAGCTACCATCAACAGTTGGTAAAATGCTATAATTAAGTCATCTTTCTTGTAAATAACCCATTTCGGTACTAAGGTTAGGTTGATAACACACGACGAAAATCATTCTACCCAACAAGGAGAATACTGCAAAACCTGCTTTGACAAAACAGAAGATATTGTCAGTAAATAAAAGTATGTCTAGTTCATTAACAAGTTAAAAATATTAAGTCGTAGTTACAACGGTGACTCTATTAGCAACTTCACTTACTTCCATAGAAACCCCTCCTCCAAGGAATTGAAGTGTTATTGTATCTAATATAACAGTTTGGAAATCCCAACTAGATCTCTTGTTCTTTTAAGTTAATCGTAACTTTTAACTTTGCAGCTCATACAGTTACAAGAACATTGTTGATTCTCGTGATTCTTTCTTTTGGGATGTGAAGTTTCTTGCATAAATAACCGAAGTTGTGAGTAGTGAGATAATCTAATAATTTTCTTAGGTTTTTGTCTATATTGATAAAAAATAAACATAAAGAAACACAAGTATATATGAAAAAAACGAAGCAAATGACTATAAAAAAACGAGAATAAATGTATGTATAAAATAAAAGAAAAAAGTTGAACAAACATAAATTGACATATTAACGAATGTTCACAAACATCAATGAGCGAACAAGATTCATAAACATGTTTAATTAAATGAACAAGTTTTTATGTTTATAAAAATGACGTTTCGGGATCATCTTCTCCAATCGCAAGTGTGTTGTTTGCAGGACTACTTCACATCTCACAGATCCATCACCCTATTCGGTTTGTGTCGTTCTCACTGGTTATCGGCTAATTCGTCATCCGACCCCGGTTCCTGTGTTTGCTCTAGTTAGTGTTCTCTTTTGGCCGTTCCTCTCCGTCGACTCCATAACTTCGATACCTTTTTGTCCTTGAGGCTATTTCAACATCTAAAGATTTTTCGGCGGTCTTGGTTTTTGCTACTGTGAGTTTACTTTGTTTTGATCTTAAGAGGTTTGGGTTCCTTACTACAGTTGTTTCCGTGTCTTTCTGTAAGGTATTAGCTCATTTTTAGTAGTTAGGTGTTTTGTGGATTTTTGTGTGAATTTCATGACTTTTGGTGCAGAGTGTTTTGTACCCTATTCATTAATTGTATCAATTTGTGCTGTCAATGCAAGCCTGATAATACAAGCGATGAAGTGTGTCTCGTTTTGTTGCTGAAGAAAGTGTTGTTATGTTTTTTTTTAATTCAAATTTCAAATATGTTTAATTGTCATTTGACAAGGTTGGGGTTGTTGAATCACTCCACGTTTTAGTGAATGAATGTGCAATTCAAATGTATATTCAAATCTTACATAATTTAATTGTAATATTGTTTTGTGAAAAGAATTTTTTTTTTTTATGTAATATTCATTCATTTATTCTTAAACAAATTTTCCGGTTAAGAGTTCACAAAGCGGTCGTCGAACGTTTGGATCGTTCCATAACTTCGTAAAGTCAATATCGGAGAATAGCTGATGTGTTACTCCATTTGGATAAAAAACGAAGGTACAAGTAATTATGCATGAAGCACAATAGAGTTAGGTTAAACCACATTCGAAACATCCAATATCCTATTTTGAACGGTAGGAGGAGCGAGCGACTACACAAACACCAAACTCGTGTTTCCAATTCAATCATCTTCTATTTTATTCTTTTAAAACCCTAGAAAACCAGAGAACGATAAAATTCCCCAATTTATCAATTAATTGCGTGTATATTGTTAGGTCAATATACACACACTGTATAACCATGGCTGTTTTACAACAGCGAGAACAAGCACTCAGTCTTTTAGCCTCTGCAAACAATCACGGTGATTTAGCGGTAAAGCTTTCGTCTTTAAAGCAAGCGATAGATATATTTCTGACTGCAGATCTTTCGTTACTTGCTGCCGAATTGTTTCCGTATTTGGTTGACCTTCAGTCTTCTCATGAATCGCTTGTTCGCAAAACCCTAGTCGAGTGAGTTTTTTTTTTCGATATTCTCAATTATTATGTTTAATTTGAAATTGATTTCTAGATAGGGTTTATGTGGTAATTGTATATCCAATATATGTATATGTATGTAAATTACAAGGTATCGAACATATTAATATGTTTAGTGTTCCCTCTATCTCACAAATATAGTTGCTTTTGATGTTGAAAGTCATTGCGGCTAATTTGTTTTATTCAAATTTGAAGTGATTACTGATTACTGGCGATTTTTGTAGAAATTATGTGTTCACTTGATTTTATAGCATGCGATGCCATTAGGAAAGTTTTGATGTCTTCACGAGTAGTAGTAGTTTTGACATAAAGAGGAGTATGTTTTATTGTTTGTGGAATATTGAGTATATGGTAAACTGAGGATAAATATGAAATAGTATTGGTGGTTTTTCTTTCTCGTTATTTAAGAGCAATTTTAATATGTTTTTAGTGTTATGTTTATAGATCTTTAGTGTTTTTTCTTGGGGATTAGTGTGATAGATAACAAAATTCTGAATGGAGTTCGCTTCAATTGGAATATTGGATAGCTGATGACTCTAAATATTTCTAATATTGCCAATGATTATTGAAATTTGTGTTGTAATTTTATGACTATATTGTTTTGGATGTGATAAATTATTATTTTTTTACTTAGAAACTTAAAAATCAATTTTTTTGAATTGAATATCTTTATTATTCAAGAGTTACTCATGTGAGTCAGCCATCAGCCTTGAAATGACATCTTGAAGATGGTCTCTGATGGTTGATATTTGAGGGATCTCTATAGTACAAGTTTTTATCCACCAGAACTTATATAAGATCTCTATTGTTGTATGTGGATGTATATAAGATGTTTTGGTCTCACTAAAGTATTACTAGATGGTTATTTATGCGTCTGAAGTTGATTGCTTATCGAAACTGCTTACTGCGTTTTGCTAGCAGATAATCTACTTGGAGGGTGTTCGAGATTGTATATCCAATTTGCTTATCTGGTTATTTTTTGAGTGAGTAAGGATAAGCTACTTGGTGCTGCCAATCTGAAACAGCCTTTTTCGAATGACCAATAAGCAGATAAGCTGTTCCAATAAGAAATGCCAGACACCCACTAAAATGAATTTTGCTGGCACGCTGACATTTCTTATAACCATGGGTCCTACCTGATGCCAGATGGGGTCCCTCCTTTCTATGTAGCTACTTGTTTTAAGTCAAATGAGAGTTTAATTGTTTCTAATCTGTCATGATATCATTACATTCTGGCCATAGAGTATGCGCAACACCTATACTTCTTTAGTCATGGTCTGTTTTGTTAGTGCCTCTCATGTGCTACAATGCACCATTTTGTTCACTTATTTGTTGTCAGATTAGTGGAATATGTTTCTTTGTATTTTGGTTTTTATTTGTTTTCCTTAATGCAACAAATATCGTGGCTAGTTCAGTGCTTCTGTTGATATATGGAAGTGGGATATATCAGAAATTTTGAGGTTTTATGTTTTCTCAATTTTCTATCCTTCATACTAATATAATTTGATTTGTAGGTCTATTGAGGAGATCAGTCTAAGGAAAATGGAGTATTCACCAGTACTGATGCAAGTATTGTTGACGCTACTAAGTGACAATGATTCTGTTGTTGCTAGACAATCCATTGTTTCTGGCACACATATTTTTTGCAAAGTGTTAGATGAGTTAGCATTGCAGGTTTCTATCTCCTTTTCATTGGCTTCTCTTTTTGTAGATGTGAAGTCTTCTAGATACTTGAGTTTCAAATTTGAAATGTGCATTGTTACTCTTATAGTGCTTTGGTTTCAAGGGGATTTGTATACCTGGATGTTTTCTTGTTAACCCTTTAATATCTAGCTAGTCTCAAACGTCTTCCTCGCATATATATTTTTTAAAATATTGCTGACTTGTAAGGACATTTCTACCTCACTTCTTTTTATACTTGTAAGTTTTTTTTGTGTTTGGTACTGTCCTGGTACTACAGGTTTGGTCATTGATGATATTGGAGGCCATGTAGTATGCCCATGAATCTAAATATCTATAAATTATAATATGCGAATTTCATATCCTTTTGTGGCACTCAGTACTTCACTTACTCGTATATAAAGATTACTAGAGCAGAATTAAATTCTCTGTAGCTTGATGTTGTGAAACTTTATTTTGAAAAATTGTAGTTTCACCGGCAAGGTTTTGTGGAGAGATGGCTTGAAGAGATCTGGTCATGGATGATCAAGTTTAAGGATGCTGTCTTCCAGATTGCATTGGAGGTATTATAACAAGTTTCAGCAGTTGCATATGGTTCTCTGAAGTGCAATATTTTTTATTTTGTGCGTGTGTGTGAATTGTGCAGTGTCCTCATTGATACAGAACTTGGCATTCTTTGTCATGTGTAAACATCTATATATAATACTCAATATATAACTTCACAGAAGTTGTATAAATGGAAATATCTGAATCGATTGATTATTTGTGTTTCATTTTTGTTAACAAGCCAAGGAAAGCGGAATATGTATCTTTACTGAATCCATTTCTTAGAGAACAGAGAATCTGGAGGTAGGACGGCCACTGTATATGTTGTTATAATGGCACCCTATGCTGTTATAAGTAGCTCTTGTTTTTCAGTTTTTATTTGGATTACTCGACTTTTATGATTTGTAGCTGCAAAATGCTAAAAATTTAGTGTTACTAATTGGGGGTGACATACTCAATAATGATAGCTAAGATAGATGCAAATGGAGATACTTACCTTCTCTGTTTTTTATTTTATTTTATTTTTTTTTTTTATTTATTTTTTTTTTTAATAAAAGAAGAAAACTACACAGGGTGAGAATTCGCTTACGTGGCTTATGCCCAATAGTAAATGCTGATCTAAGCTGCTCCACACTTTTCTTGTTTATAGTACTAGTCTTGCTTCCCACACTCTTTTCGTATCTATAGCATAAACTTGTTACGTTCCTACTTGTTGATTCCAGTGACGCACTGCTGTCTTTTGGAATACACAACTTAGCTCAATAGGACTTGCTTTTGTTGTAGGCTAGGTCTGTTGGTCCAAGGTTGCTTGCTATAAAGTTTTTGGAAACTTGTGTGTTGCTCTTTGTGCCAGACAATGATTCTAGAGACCATGTCACTGAAGGTATTGGTTATTTTTTCATCAATGTTCATGGGCTTGACTTTTCCTACATCATAGTTTTCTAATGTTTGTCAGATTTAACTACCATGTTAGTCCTAATCGTGTGGCTTTGCAATAGCAGTGAGTAGAAGTGCACAGATGTTCAATATATCATGGTTGGCTGGTGGTCATCCTGTTCTGGATTCATCTGCTCTCCAGTCAGAAGCTAACAGATGCATCATGATTCTATTCGATTTGTTGAAGCTGGCAAGTAATGGTCTCCCAGGTTCCATTACAATTTCAGTTGTTAATTGGTGAGCTACTACCCATCTGTTTGTCTTATCTATGCGCTTTCACTTACTATTTCCTCTTTCAGTTCTTTTCTTCACATTCTACTGGTTGTGCAAGGATTTCTGAATGTAAACTACAAAAACTAAATCGGTAATGGACAAGAATTTATAAGATGTAAATAAGTATTGGTAAATGGAAGCGAGCTAGGGTTTAAACTAGGAGCCACATGCTTTTCTTATGCCATAAAATAATGTGTCTGCTCTATTGAGAGAACACTATACAATTGGTCAATAATGTGTCTGCTCTATTGAGAGAACACTATACAATTGGTCTTTGTGGAAGGTAGATGGAAAATTGTACATGTGTTCCGTAACTGCTGAATATGACTCGTATGTGCTTTTAGTGTCCTATGTGTATGTTTAGAATGAGTTTTATTTGTTGGATGGGTCTCCCTCTCTGCTTGTTTGTTAGCCATGTGTTAATTTTTTATAATAAAGCATGGACTCCATTATGTGCTCCCTGTGTAAAATTATAGCTGTATTTGTAACTTATAAAAATGTATGTAAAGTTGACGCAAACTTATGTAAACTCATATGAAAATATAGTCTTTGGTAGCTACTAGTGCTCTTATTTCTGTCATGAAAATGGTTTTGACACCGGTTCTCATTTTGAAAACTGGAGGTGTTATTAGTACACCTTGAAGTGCTTGTTTGTAATATTGTTGCAGCATGATCACATCAGAGTGGATGTATGCATGGAACTGCTGAATTGGTGGTTCAGATAATGGGAGATAACAGTTAGCTGATGTCAGCACCATCTTCTAGCAGGCAATGGGCGATAGCTTATTTGCTGAATGATTTGGTAGCATAGCAGCGCAGTTTATAGATTTTAAACTGTTTGAGATTTATGGTTCTCTCATTATCTTGCTGTACATACAACACTTACATACGTGTAACTCAATTGACCTTTGATATACATTGAATAACTGTAATTAATCAAATACGTTTTTGAAGTTATAGCTACTTCAGTACAAATTTACATCATTCTGTTCGTTATATCTCATCTGCTTCTTGGCCATCTCATTCGTCAGTGCCATTATTTTATTTTTCTTATAATATGGGGCTGGCTGTCCTTTTTCAAATTTTTCATTGCTCACAGGCAATCTGCCAGCAGTTTTTGCACTTCACATCTGAAACTAATGATATTAATAATAAGATTATTTACCTGCACAAAAAAGTTATAACTGCCTCAAAAAGGTTAGTGCGCCCTGGGAAGATGTGAATAATAATGTCGATGTAGTTTGTTCCATAAACCTTGCGTCGATATATCCTGAATGAAAGTCAAAAAATAAAGTTAGCTAGCGATAAACTGGCTTTGTTCCTGGCAGTATGTATACTTGATATGCATTGATGCAGTTAATAAAAAAGGATTTTCATAACAAAACTGATAAAAACATATTTGATGTTGAGTTTGCTGGGTTGGGGTAGAGGAGGAGCAGGGTGTGGTGGAGTGCAAATGGTTACTTTCTCTATGCAAAAGTGAAGATAAGTACACTGGGCTGGGGGAGAGGAGGCGTGGGGTGTGGGTTGAATGCAAATATGGTTATTTTCTCTATCCAAAAGTGAAGATGTGTATATACCAAAGCTCTAGTCATATTCTGTTGGTAGTTCATTGGTCTGCAGTTACTGTTAAATTCATATCAGGTTTCTCGGGGGCCTTCCATGATTCAGTCCTTATGCATGGGTGCAGGTGTCCGGGGCTCTTAAATAAACTATATAAAGAATCAGTTGTTAATTGTCTTTTTACGGATATCATGTTTGAAGATGGGACCTGCCAGTGATGCGGTTTAGCTGTCCAGTTGAAAAAAAAAATTAGTCTCATTCAGGTTCAATTTTATTTAAAGAACAAGGACTTATTGTATTCTCTCACAGGAAGTTAGATCAAGTTGCATAAACTAGGAGTGTGCTTTAAGTTGACATAGTGTATGATCGATCAGTGGGGATTGTTACTGCAAATGTCCCCGTCACAGTGCTTGATGTATACAAAAACTCTCTGCTCTAATAGCACCACATTATGTTCAGTGTAACATATATGATGAAACCACTTATAGTGGTGGTCCTTTAATTAGTCGTCCTTCAGCCGTGTTTAATATGTGTCTAGACTGCTGTGATATATTAAGTTAGTGTGCCAAAGTGGTAAAGCTCTGTAGTTGTACAATATCAGCTAATATATGGTTTCTGCTTGCTGTATGGTGATTGTATTGTGAGTTTTGACAGTGATCATTTTGTGCCTAAGTTTTTTGTTGATGCTCATAAGTATTTATACTTACGGTTTGTATATACTTTTTCAGTCTCGCTACCATAGGTCGAAGGAGGCAGGTCCACTATAACACTGTTCTTTCTGCACTACTGGATTTCGATGTCAATTTCATAGCAAAAGGAGCCCATAGTGCAAGCATACAATATTCTTTAAGAACTGCTTTCTTGGGATTCTTGAGGTGTACGCACCCTGTTATCATGGAGGTAATTGTCTGTCAACATGGTCAAGGTGATATATGTAATTATAATTGAGTAAAGCTAGCTAGACTCATTTCTCTAAACATGAGGTGCCGAACCATATTTCTTTAGTTTTTCTTGATAGTGCTGCTAGTTATGCTAACTTGTGGTTGATTATTATATCTTAAATCAGTCGAGAGAGAAGTTGCTCAAGTTTTTGCGGTCAATGAATGCTGGGGATGCAGCTGAGCAGGTGATGCGACAGGTTGATAAAATGTTAAGAAATAGCGAGCGTGCTTCTCGTGATGCTCGTGCGAACAAGGTAGAAATAAGGGTGCATTCACTTCTTTGAATTATGGGTTGTTTAGATTTACCTTTTGAGAGTGATTATCTGATATTTTTAATATCGGAATCATATGATCAACTGTTATTATGCCTCTGGTGGGCTTTGGTGTTCGGATGTGCTTCTGCTCCTTTAATCAGATAAGCAATTGTTGAGTTTTGATGATCATACGTATTTTCTGGAATGGGACAAATTCTATCTATTTAAGCAACTAATAGATGAAATGACCAAAACAGAAATATCTATATATTGTTAAAGTATGACACTTTATTTTCTACTATGATTTACTATATAAGTCTTTCATGGACAATTTTTTTTAATGTCATCTGTTTACAATTGCAACAAATGTTTTCTCTTGTAATATTATTATTCTAAATTAATGAGAAATATGGAATGATGGATGAATAGTCTTTTTATAATAGGGTAAGAAGGAAGTCTAAGTAAGTTATTTTCAATCATCTTCTAGATAACCAGTCTTGTTTCCTGTTGGTATGTAAACGAATATTTGACTCCTAAATAATCACATAATCGTAATCAGGATCACTTTATCTATACCCTAAAAATCTGATTATTGCGACTTTAGTATTAATAATCAGATAATCAGTTATATAAGGCCCATCCAGACACTTCCTGGAACTTCATCATCTGATTACTGGTTTTCTAAATTTATCTAATTCTCTTCAGGATGAGCAACCATCAAGCCATATGCTTATGTCAGGGGAATTGCCTAGGAAACGGTCAACCCCTATGGACCAAGAACATATAGTTTCCAGTGACGTAGCATTGAAAAGGAGTCGTTATGGCTCAAATAATGATCCAGGACATGATCATTCCGTGAATGGAGGGTCGACCAAGGTGTCACCGCGAGATAATGCTCTGACCCCTGTTGAACAAATGATTGCCATGATTGGTGCTTTACTCGCTGAAGGAGAAAGAGGTGCCGAATCTCTTGAAATTCTTATATCCCAGATACATCCAGATGTTCTAGCTGACATTGTCGTGACAAATATGAAGCATTTGCCTAAAAATCCTCCCCGATTAACGAGGCTGGGCAACCTCCCGGGAACCCGATCGTCCCAGATTGCGTCAACTGCGCAGGATCCTCTGCTCACACCAAATGCAACCAGCACACCATTTCCCACTACAGCCACTTCAATCAGTCTCCAAGCAGATGCGAAACGTGATTCACGAAGGGTAGGTTTTTAATAAGCATGTTTTGTTTATAGGTGGTGATTGCGGCCCATTTACTAATGGATCGGTCCATTTGGGTTTATTCTATCTTGAACGGGTTAAAAGACGCCCAAAGGGTTTTGATCTCATAAAACATTCTATATCAATTTGTTGAAATGCTTGAAGGGTGTCTGGGACTGCATATGTCAAGTGCTTATGGCTTCAGTGTGTTTTTTGAAAGCTGAAACACCCTTTGAAGTGTTTGGATACAGTGTGATTTAGCTTATTTTGGAGAGAAATAAGCACCTTTTTCAAGCAAATTCAAATACCTATTTAGATAAATAGTGAAATAATGTAGGCACGGGTGATGCTAATAGTTATACGAAGTATAAAAACCTGGACAAAAGTATCCATTTTGCCACTTCTAGTTTTGTTTTTTCTTCTATCGAGATGAACTTTCAACTGTAATGTTTTACAGGATCCTCGTCGCCTTGACCCCCGGCGTATGTCTGTACCAGTTGATCCCTCATCTGAGCATATCATGGACGAATCTGGTTTAGCTGAGTCTGAGGTTGATGCCTCTACCTTCTTTAAACGACAACCTCTACCTCCTGTAGTGCCGAGGGTCGAGAATACCTCAGAAGTTCTAATGTCCAAATCAGAAACGGTCTCGCATATCCCAGAAAATATACCAGCTCTCCAAGAGCAGGCTGCGGATGAACAAGGCATGCAAGGCGGTGTGGATGTGGAATTAAATATTTCTGCAGATGAAGCAATTTCTCCCATTGATCATGTTAACGAGAACTCAGATGCACACAAGTCAACAGATATTGTGATGACAGATGATGACCACGCTCAGTCATTTACAGAAGCTGATCAGCTTTCACCAAGTACAGAGGACACACCTATCTTGGAGGAAACCTCTGTTGATTTACCTGTCGTTCCATCTTATGTGGAATTGACAGAAGAACAGCAAAGAGATACAAAAAAATTGGCAATCAAAAGGATTATAGACTCTTATAAACAATTAAGAGGTACGGAGTTTTTGCAGACACGGATGGCATTGCTTTCTCGGCTGGTTGCTCAGGTGGGGGTTGACTCATCTCTTGACTGGTTAACGTTTGTCAAGTTTAACTGCTTTTTTTGTTTCCCCGTTGGGGATGCATTGCTATTGTTTCTAACATTGTTTTACCTATTACGTATGAGCACTGGATGTTTGTTTATTATGTATGACAACTTTGTAAAATTGACCATGACATCTTTTATATGTGAGATAATAGATGTTCTTTATAACATAATTAATGTTCGAGTGTGTAATGTAGTTCTTCTGTGATGTGGAATGTTCAAGTATTTTATTGTGGGAGTTTCTATAAGCAATGCCCAATACATTAGCAACTTTTTACTGTTAGGTTACAGTGTGTTTCGACTATACTGAGGATTGTCTGATGGTGGAAGACCTATATAGCACATATATACCAGTAAGACGATTTACGAAGCAAAATAACTGCCCAAAGAAATTCAATTTGTTCACGAAGCAATTTCTTAATTGGACATTGTCAAACTATCAGGTTGGTTGCAAACAGGAGCATATAGTCAAATAATCAGGGTGGCCCCGATAGCAGATAGTATGAGCATGTCAATATATATGCAACTTCAACAAATTTGGTTCCAATGATTTGGTAATACAGATTCTGTTTCTTATTCACCAGGGTGTCTTTAAGAATCTTAGTTTGAGTAGACAGAGATTAGAGGAGTTGCTTAGTGTTAGACCTACTGATTCATTTAAGCTGGTAATCCTAAGAAATAGCTATAGTGATTATGTATCCAAGTAGTCTGATGAACCATGTAAGAATACAGTCTTCTGTTCATTCTTGGAATATTCACATTAATATCCAATATTTCATCTTCTGTTCAGGGCCAAAGCAGTTCACGACTCGACAGATTCTTGAATTTATTTAGACTGGACACGATTCTGTTCAATTTTAAACATGCTTCATAATCCTTCATAGTAATAATATATTTAACAGTTGTAATTTAGTTTCATTTATCGTGTTTGGTAAGCTGTAAAGTTCATTTGACATTATAATCAAGCTTGCAAGTTAACGACCATTGCTGAAACCAAAATGTGTTTGTTGTTGCACATTGTTAGTCATGTTTTTCAGTTATCATTGTAGGCATGTTCATTATAGAACCTCTGACTTTTTGATGGGAAACGTGCAACAGTAATATGCAGCAGTTTTTCAATATAATGATATCTTGTGCATTGGTCCTGCTGCAGGTTGATGTTGATGATGATGTGATCTCAATGATACAAAAACACATTGTCTCAGACTACCAGAATCAGAAGGTATCATCTTTAAATATTTTTATATATCTTGTTAAAAATGTGTATTTTAATATGCGTTTGCATCTTCACCAGGGGCATGAACTTGTAATGCATGTGTTATACCACCTGCATGCTCTCAAGATGTCCAATTCATCTGAAGATGCTTCAGTAACCTTTGTATATGAGAAGTTCCTTCTGGGAGTGGTAAGAACTAGGAAAAAAGCGACATAAAATCCTAATCTTTTTTAGCAATATTAGCTTGATTGTTAAACATACTTTCTGTTGTTTTAGGCGAAGTGTTTGCTAGATGCTTTGCCAGCAAATGATAAGTCCTTCAGTCGGCTTTTTAGTGAAGCTCCTTCTTTGCCAGAGTCTGCATTTAAGCTTCTTGATGATATATGCTGCTCGGATAATAATTATGGAAAAGATGTCCGTGATGGTGATCGTGTACATCAAGGTCTTGGTTCTTTGTGGAGCTTGATTCTAGGACGTCCTAACAATCGCCAGGCCTTTTTGGATATTGCTTTGAAGGTAAATTTGTCTACTAGTTACACAAAATTGATTAATTGGATATCTTTTGCTAGTGCATATCCGATTATCACATGCTTTTATGTTGCATGTCGTATTGCCTCTCACATTGATGCTTTATGAAATGCAGTGTGCTGTTCATCCAAAAGATGAGATCCGTGCCAAAGCTATACGGCTGGTAAGGGGAGTTGCAACTTACATATTTGTTATGCTAGTGGGCTTTTTAAAGGTCTCAGTTGGTCACAAAAAGTTTTTTGCTTACATTATTTATAATGTTCATGATGTTGTGATTTGAGTTTAATCACAAAGTCAAAACTTGTGTGATACAACTATTTGATATTCAAAAATAGTTGGAAATGGAGAAATCAATGGAAGTGTAACACCACAAAATCTACAGTATCTGCTGTTCACATAATTTTTGGTAATTTGATTGGCTGTTCAGTTGGCGGCTTCTGAGAAACATTATCTTAACTGTTCTACTTCCATTGAAAACATAAATGAGAAACCAAATCCAACGTTCCCTAAGCTTTTTGTACAAATTCTTAATTTTAAATACTAGTTTTCTCCATGGTTGAATTCTTGGTTGCGTCTGTTGTCAGGTGGCAAACAAACTTTATGTGATCAGTTTTATCTCAGAGAAAATTGAGAATTTTGCTACAAACAAACTGCTCTCAGCTGTTAATAGACCAGTATCAGATGCTGATCTGTCAGTTTCAGGGTTCAACGAACAAAGAACTGAAGGGCAGGTTTGTTATGTTTAATTAGCTCTTTGAACTCTGAGGACTTGATTTCTATATTCTGTCTTCTATGTCAGTATACTTTGGATAGTTTAATCTATTTATTTGTGAATGGGTTGATTTGTGTTGTGATTTATGTCAAACGGGTCAGATCAAAATTTTTTGCTAAAAATGGAACTGGTTGAGAGTCGACTAAAGTATATATTTGATCACAATTGACAAATAAGTTTGATACAATGTGTCTGCGGATCAAACTTAATCCAGTCTGACCTGATACCAAAGTTTTATTTGTTGTCTTAAAGCGAATATTCTGTTTTCAATGTTTCTTTTCCTTCATAATTATTTTCAGATGGGAAGTCAAGAAGCATCAATCAGCGGTTCTCAAATTTCAGAGCCAGGGACTTCTGAAAATGACTTGGCGAGTGGTGCACAATCTGATTCCCAAATTGATATGTCAATGTCACCTGCTCAAGCTCAACAACACCTTTCTTTGTTTTTTGCTTTATGTACTAAGGTTTGCTTATCTGCTAAATTAGTGTCACACAGACATTTACTTTTTCTATTTCAATTTGTAAATGATGCTGATATCACCACCCTTGCTGTATGTTGCATTCCTGCTTCTGTGCAGAAACCTATTCTTCTTCAACTTGTATTTGATAGATATGATCATGCCCCAAAGGGTGTTAAGCAGGTGAAACTTGTATTTGATAGATACATTATGTATTGCTTCATGTTTGATTATTATGCACTGAAAGTCTGTTAATGTCTATGTTTAATAACTGATTTCGTTTTACTTCTTGATATTATTATACAGGCTATCCATCGCCATGTTCCTATTCTTATCCGGGCCTTAGGTCCGTCATATTCAGATTTACTCAAGATAATATCTGATCCACCTCGAGGAAGCGAAAGCCTCCTAACACAGGTGTATATTCCTTCATTTAATGTTTAGTACTATTTTTCTACATTGCAACATAATAATGCTGAGATGGTATCTTTTGTGTGTGTGTGGGGTTTTCTACTAGGTGCTGCATGTTTTGTGTGAAGGCACGACACCTGCTGTAGATTTGATTTCAACTGTCAAGCGGCTATATGAAACTAAAATTAAGGTGATAAATTGAATGATATTCCTGGTGCTGGTCTTGTACATTCTAGCATGTTTTTCCTATATCTTGTTACATGGTATTTCTCTGTTGCAGGATGCTGCAATACTTATTCCAATACTGTCTTCCTTCACCAAAGACGAGGTTTCCATCTCTCAAAGTTTTATTTTTGTTGGTAAAATCAATAGGTTTTAGGGGCTTTGGGGGGGTGCGGGGTGCGGATTAAGATGGTAAAATACTAATCTCTCACGGGACTATGGATATTCGATTTGGATTGATCTGGATTTCGGTTTCAGGTTATGCCTATTTTGCCTCGCCTCGTCCAGCTTCCATTGGACAAGTTTCAGACGGCGCTGGCTCATATACTTCAGGTTTGAATAATCGTAGTCTCACTCTCACATTTTGTAATTATATAATGTAATCAACGTAAGAAATCTTAATAAGAACTCTTACATTGATTATATCATATGCTAATGATTTAATAAGAACTCTTGCATTGATTATATTATATAATTACAAAATGTGTGACTGTGATGACAAAAGAACAAAACAATATTTATTTAGGGAATATCATATATCCGTACTTAATTTGTGATGGTCATTATTTTATAATATATGCATTTAAATTTATTAATCATGATTAAGTTAAGAAAATGGGTAAATATGAGAGAATTGAGGTTTAGGTTGGTGATATATGATATTAAAGAGTGTAGTTGGGGAGAGATGTAAATTAGATGTTTAAGTAGGGGATATATGATATTCTCCCATTTTTTATTAATCCTTTTTCTAATAAATTGTAAAGCATTAGTTTATATTCTTACACCTTCCAATTTAGGATTTCATTATACATTATTGTTTGTTAAATAACAATGTAACAATGTCACCCAGTTATTGTATTTAAGATTTCAGAACATAGTCATAAGCTAAATTGGAAATCAGTTAAAATACTGAAAGTAACACATTATTACATTATATAAATATATTATAAAGTATTTATCGGTCAACCCAAGCCCTTTCTGGCTGTATTAAAATTCACCGTTTCAACTATAATCCACTTAGACTCAGCTGCCTGACCCACTTCTTTTGCTATCGCCAGGTGCACTAATTTACATCTATCCTGAGTATTAGTATGATCTACAGTCTACAAGTAACAGTACATAGAATCTTGTTCTCTGTGCAGGGTTCAGCTCATATGGGGCCTGCACTAACACCAGCAGAAGTATTGGTTGCAATCCATGACATTAACCCTGAGAAGGATGGTGTTCCACTTAAAAAGGCATGTATGTTTGTTTTCTCATTAGCAATGTGTAAAACCAGCCATGCTTACAGTGACTTCGTAAATTTTTGTAGATAATGGATGCTTGTTCTGCTTGTTTTGAGCAGCGCACTGTTTTTACGCAACAAGTCTTAGCAAAAGCATTGAACCAAATGGTATCATGGTTCATAATTTTTAACTTCTTCCTATTTTTAGTGTGTGTGTGTCTAATATTGTTTTGTATTTTTGTTACTTTTTAGGTTGATCAAACACCGTTACCTCTTCTCTTCATGAGGACAGTAATCCAGGCGATTGATGCTTTCCCCAAGCTGGTATGCACAACCGAATCTGATATTTTTGGCTTCATCTTTCATCATAATTCAGTTGTCAACTTATATTGGCTATCTTCATTTGAGTCTGGGAACAAAATCTACCTCAGTTTACATGATATCAAGATCTATATTTATTTGCTATTATGAAGGATATCATATCAGTTTGTAACTGTTGTTTTAAATCTAGGTTGACTTTGTCATGGAGATACTTTCCAAACTCGTTAGCAAACAGGTGCGTTGTTTCATGCTTTGACTCTTTTTATGTGTTAGACCATTCTACGTGGCAAGTTGGGCGGGTTGAGTAACAGGTTTAGGATGAAACAGGTCCATCTAGGTAGGGTGTGTGTCTGTCTGACTTGCAAACTCTTTTTTTATCAATTTATAAATACTTAATGTGTTAAGTATGATTACAACCGTAATCGAATATCGTGAATATAATGATATAGGAGGTCATTTGCATTGAAGATAGATTTTTGGCCATTTGCAACCCGTTTGACCTGATTCTCCGTTAGAATTATTATATTTGACGCACTTGACCAGTTTGAGATAAGAAACCCCAATTGACCAATTCATTTGAGCAACGCTTTCTAGGATCAACGCTTGCAGCAACCTGGGTTCAGTTATCAAATTAAGCTCTTTTAAGTATGCATACCCTCTCCATCGAGCCTCGATGCACTTCTTTTCAATTGCTTTATAAGTGGCAAAGTGAATGTATTGGGTAGGATGGGTAACGAGTATATTACTTATGAGTCAACATCTTAGTTTAAAAAGGCGCTAAGGTCTCGACGGCCAAAGCGCTAGGCGCTAAGGTGAGAGCCTCACGTAAATAAAACGCATATAATACACAAAGTACTTTTAGGTTGCTTCTTCATAACATTATCTACCCGATAAATGTTTACACGGCTCAAATACTTCAATTACATACTAAAAGTAGTCTCTAATACAGTAATATCTAGTGATAAACTAAAAGTGCGTAATAAAATCATCATCAGACTCCACAAACACAGTTTTATCTCCCTCACCCCCAGACACTCCAACATCAGCCTCTACCTAATCTTCAAGATTGTAATTTGTTGATGTCCCCGTAGTAGACGCACCATCACGCACTCTTGATGCTCTAGTTTTATACGTAGGTTCGTATACACCCATACATATAGTTACTAGATCATATGTAATATTCTCATCACCATCTAAACCTTCCTCTTCCATTCTTCCCATCAACCATTCATTGCTATCATCCACTTCTTCCAACATAATACAATCAACAACCCCCTCTTTCATGTGTCAGCAATGCAATGCACGATTGAATTTCACGTACACCATATCATTCAATCTTTCTTGTGCCAATCTATTTCGCTTTTTGGTGTGAAGCTGTTAAAAGAAGTATATTATTTGATAATTGACATGCACAAACAATAGACCTAAAACAAATTATTAGGCAACATACGTGTTGAAAGACTTCCCAATTTTTTTCGCAACTTGTAGCACTACACGTAAGGCCAAGAACTCGTATAGCAAATGTTTGCAAGTGGGGAGCCGAAGCTCCGAATGTTGACCACCATTGAGCTATATTATGAAAAAGTATATAAAGTTAAATGATAATGTACAACAACTATACAACTATATACTTAGTAATAATGATAATAGTAGTTATAACGTAAGAAGTGTATATAAGATTATATGTAATTACCGGGAGGTAACATAGTCTTCTGCCTTACAGCCATACTTCTATACAGTAGGTTAACAAGTTATCATATATTAATATAAGTTTCTAAACATTTCAGCAGGTCAGCATTATATACAAAAACATTACACCTGATTTCTAAGTTCTAACACAAAAACATGATATCATATAAATAATCATATGATATCACTATGTAACAAGTTAACAACAACAAAAAGAAAGGGAAATTACCTGATTTCAGACAGTCAACAAAAGTCAACTGCAGGTCCAAAAGTCGACTAGAAGATCGAAACTGAAGAAATTGTCGAACTTAGAATTTGGCTCTAATTTGTTGTTTCTTGCTTCAATTTGTTAGAACGTAGAACTTGTAGGTCGCTAGGTTAATACAGAGCGAGCATTGTTGTGTTAGAGAAATATAGGATAAGTTAGATTAATAGTTAATATTGGGCACAAAATTGGGCCTAAATTAAATAGCCCAAGATTATTCAAAAGCTCCAGGCGTGCACACAACCCGACTGAAATGGGAACACTGGAACAGAGTCAGAGAAAAACCCAAGGCCCTCAAGGCTCCGCTCACCTTGCCTGGAGCCTAGGCACCGTTTAAGGGACCCTTACGTCTTACTATCACCTAGACTAAATTTGAGCGCCATTGCTAGAGCCTTAAGGCGCTTAGCTCCTAGGGACGCTATTTTAAACCAAGGTCAACATGGCTAAGGTCAGTGGTTGACCTGCCAATACTTTTTTCTATCTGTTTTTGGTAGTTTTTTAAATATTTAATACATGTCAAGTGTGATTATAAATATTTCTGTTAAGGTAATGATTCAATAGATTGTCCGTACCTATTTGTCTCTTTCTGAACAATGGTTTTCAATTTTACACTGTTAGACCTCTTTGCTATATTTATTCCCAAACAGACTGTGATGACATAATATGGTAAATCAGATAAAAAGTTTTCAAAGCTTTATATTAAATCATAATATGACATGGTTGTCACATGTGATGACATAGCTGTTTCTTTGGTTAATCCAGGTATGGAGGATGCCAAAATTGTGGGTTGGATTTCTGAAATGCGTTTCACAAACGCAGCCACATTCCTTTCGTGTATTATTACAAGTATGTTCATTTTCAGTCCTTTTGCTGTCCCTAATTGTTTTTTTATTCTTCTTGCAACACTTCGTATCTGTTATTTTGTTTATGTTGAGTTGTTCTTGCAGTTGCCATTGCCCCAACTTGAGGGTGCTCTAAACAAATATGGTAGCCTTCGAGGTCCGCTTGCTACATATGCCAACCAACCTAATATTAAAGCCTCCTTGCCTAGGTACATATTTCTTATCACTGTTAAACCGATAACGTCCTTTACCAAGTGCGTTCAGTCGTTCACAAATCATTTGTCAGTCAATCTGATTTTCTGTTTGTGCCATGTGGGCTTGATTCAGATTGGCTGATACAAAACTATATTTAACTTCTCACATTAATTATGAATGAACTGCATTGGTGATATAAGAAATGCGAACTATATTACGTGTTTGAATTTCATGGGATCGAGAAGTAGATATTATTTGGTGATATGAGTGATGGCCACTTCACATATGCTTAGAGGTATATAAATATAATCATGGATTTCTAAAGCGTGTTTTGATGCATGTTTACAAAGTGAGTATCGAAACTTAAATAATTAGGATCTGAAACAGATAGTCATGTGTTTAATGTTAGGGATAGCAGATAATTATAATTTTATCCTTGTATTGTTTTAACTACGAGTAGTTAATAAGTCATAGTCTGATAGTCATAATCAGTTGCTTAATTGAATAGTTGACTGATCTCAATTAACATTTTAGGTCAACTCTACAAACCCTTGGTCTTGCGAATGAACCGCAATTGCAGCAACAAAATCACGCTGCTTCTTACAACAACCCGGACAAAGGGGCCAAAGTTCAAGGGACATCATGATAGTTATGATTCAAGCACAGCTATGCAATTCCGCCTGAAAAGATCCTTTCCGAGTGTACAAAGAGGCATGGTGTCCTTTCTCTTACCCCGAGTAAATATAGCTGGATTCGACAATGTCGATATCATTTTGCAAATCGAGGATATGAAATCAAAGGCGATTGTAGGCAGGGGTCTGGGGACTGGATTGTATCATTAATTCTTCGTATCATTTGTAATTCCCTTCTTTTAGTTTTATTCAGTAGCGAAAGACTGTAGGACTTCTTTCTCATAACTTTGAAACCATGTTATATCTGTGAAATAGCGCGTACTCGAGCGAATCTCATAGACTAATAAGCACACAAAACGGTTTTCACCTACAAGTAAGGTTCTGTTTATAGAATGCTCTAAAAGTTACAAGTAGAACAGTTTTTCGTCTCAAGGTTATGAGTGAAATATACAGTTTCTGGGTTTCTTTAATCTATTTGGGTTTGACTCGGACCTGTTTCTTCCATCTTTTTTGTATGTTAAAACCCAAGAACCAAGAGTTTTTGCCTCACGTTCAATCAAAAGTTTGGAATCATATACAAGGTAAAAACCATTAAAAGCCCAAGGTGAACCATTCGCCAGTTGTGCTTTTCCTGGATTCAAACTCGATTATCTGAAAAGATGAAAGTGCACAACATCGACCATCCTAAATGCCAGTCTCATGCGTGTTAAGGTGATTATTTAAGTCTGTGTACCACAATTTGAATCGATATGAGAATGACAATTCGATAATACACTTATTTACTGCTCACTGCTTCTCGAATGACTAGTTCCCTTGTTTCCATGAACAGTTAAAAAGATAACCTTTTACTTGAGTAAAGCCGATTAATCCCAAAGTTTTGTCTTTTTAATTGTCATCATCTTTCCTATCGAGTTATCATATGGTAGGAGGTTGACGTATGGTGACACCCACCAAAAAAAGCAATGGTCTTTCTGAGTTTCTAAAGTTTGTTGGTTTTCATGGCTCCTGGGACCTTTTGCCGATATGCCAGTTGCTCAAAGATCAAATCACTTGAGTAAAGTGGTCAAACAGTAGAAGCTGTTACTATAGATAAACGTTCCATGTACACGTGTAACTGTAGTAGTCGTTGCTGATCATCGATTATGAGTTTCTTTCTGAAACCAAGTGATTGAGATAACAGATAGTGGGCCAAAACACTTATATGCGCATTAGTTTATCTAAAAATTCCAGAATAAAGGTTTGATCCCATCTAGTGTAACTAACAGACACATCAAAACTTGCTCCTTAATCTGTCAAATCTCCATGGCCCCTAAAGATTACAAAATCACTTTATCACCTTGAGTGCTTCCTCTTTGACCCCACTTTGACTTGCTAATACTTGTTGTCACAAAGGCCAATATATGATTAGTGCATATATTGTTTTCCCTAGTGTTGGTCCATTTTGCACACCATATCATCTTACTAAATGATTTTTCCACTCCTTATTATTAGTTCACTTGATAGATTAGTATCCATCAAATTTGGAACACTAGAATGATAAATTGTCGTTTTTATATCCATTTGTTACTTTTTCAGCATGTACATATGGGGCTCTCGTAAATGCCGCGTTAAATTTACAAGCATTGTACGATCAGAAAGTATTAAAACTACATAAATTCCATCTTTCAATTAGGTCGATTTCTGTGTTTATATAATGGACATATGGTTTTAGATTTTTTTTAAGTTCATACATAAGTAGGTTGAACAGATGAACATAAATATAAACTGATACATTGGTTTGTGTTGGCCGGCTTCTCTTCTAGAGCTAAAATTAGAGAATCCGAAACCATATAACACTGTATATATACATATATTACATAATTGTTTGGATTTCGGAAATTTATGCTCCTGTACTAAGAATGCCGTCTAGCCTTTTGTTTATTAGTCCTTCAAAAAGATACCCTTTCGTAAAGCTAGAACTTTTTGAAGGGTTATGACCAGAAAGCAAAGTGTTTCTGCAGCTCATTGGATTCTGCAGGCTTGCATGTGTGTTTTTGTCCATGTTTCCTAGTATGAGACAATGAGCGAGTGATGTACTGTAGTTAAGCAACAACGATGGGAGGTGATTTATACACTACAGACCAATTATTTGGGAGGTGATTTATACACTACAAACCAATTATTTTGCACACGGCGATAATTTTTCTCTTTTTGTTAAGATTTTAGCAATCTAATTATCATGTATCTTCCACTTAGGGTAAAATGGTTGAGGCTTAGAAAATAATGTCTGCGATGTACAAATCAGTAGTTGCGTATAATTGATGATATGCATACATTCGAAATTATGCGTGCTTATAATCGTTTGTAACATTGGATGATTATATATGCTTTAGATAGTGCACGAGTGATGGGATAAAAAGATAAAATTGTTGTTTTGAAGATGCTAAATGACTGCGAATGTACGACTAAGTTACCGAAAGAATGTCCTAATGCTTTGTCAGCCTTTCTCAGGTAAGTAATAGTAGTACTACTGAATGAAACTTTATCACGTGTGAGTCACTCACCTACCATTTAGATATTTATTGCGAATTGAGATGGTGATTAAAATTTCGCTCCATCAAAACGGCTTCGAAACAAACCAAAAGGTACTGAATTCACAAAGTCTCCTTCCTCTTTTAAGTTAAGTGAGAAACTCGCCTGGGAAAGAGACTGCGACCTTCAACTCCCAAGATATATTATATAGTATAATATGTTGCCCTGAAGAAGGATTGGAGTTATTTTCCTTCGGTCCATAAACGGAGGAATCGCGAGACGGCAGACATCAGCTGATGAGGCTAGTAGGGCCCTAGGATGCATTTAGTTCGCGAAATGTTTTTGATATAACTGGAAATTCATTAAAGGAATTGGAATATCAAGTAATGTGAATTTCTTTGAGTGAAGGGTGTTGGTGAGTTGCAATTCAGTTCATTTTTATTCAAACACCCTTATGAAGTGGAGTTGAGATTCCAATTCCATTGAATTTGTATAATTTTGCGAACCAAAAGCAATATAAGGTTTTTGTTTGTTAATACCATCTAGATTTTCAATCTCAAACACATAATTTGAAAGCATTGCACTGTGTAATGCAACATAAATAAATAATTTATGTTTAGAGAGTAGCATGCCGCTTGAACGAATATGAAGACAATTGTTGTATAATTTTTTCTTTGTTATATAGATCATAATCCTAGTTATATAAACAAGTGAATTAAGATCAATTACAAAACAATGAGAAAATGTTACTTTAAATGTTCAAGCACAAGAAGTGGGAGAGGTTTAATAGTGTGGTTTCTTCTTTTACACTGGTCTCCCCACTCCCCTCCAAATAGAAGTTCAAAATTGATTCGTTACTTGTCTTGCAATTTTATAGGTTTGAAATTAGTGGGGTTCATTTTCACAACGTTTTTCACATTGAACCATTTTGAAATGGTTCATAGCGTTCAATTTAGTGTTGAAGTTCACATTAAATTTCCCACTGTATCACTTAACATTAAGCTCCACACTAACTAGCTATAAGTTATTTATAAATTCAGTGACACTGAACTTTGTTATTTTGATAAACATATTCATCAGCTCGCAAAGTGTTGACAATCTACGAGTGTCATTGTAGACGTTTGGTCTCCCAATATATGAAATGCAATATTTGGATTGACTCGACGAGTTGTTAAGAAAAGTGTCCAGCTAACATCTCAAAATTTAGTTGGAAATATTACCATTAGACAATACCATATAATGGTGGTGTTCACTATCATGATATATTCGATTTGTTAAATTGAATAATTTGAATTGGAATACGGTTTGGAATATTGGTTTTCTGGATCAGTATGGTCCAAAACTGTATTTTAACTTTGCTTATGATGCGTCTAGTATCAGCGTGTAGATTTAATGATAAAATAATTCTACGTATATAACTCACTGATGTATAGCTTGTTCACATCATCGAGCATAGATAGTAGAGTAAGGTCGCATACACCTCTAAGTATTGCCTCATTAATTGTTAAAATTGTTCACATCAACGAGCAATACTAGATCTAAGTCATGTGAATACTTCAAGCCAGTTGAATACAATTTTGAAGATGCACCTTATACATTGATGTGGAATACTGGCGAGTAATATACAAGATCTAATAAAGACAACTCCAATGGATCATGACATCTGGTCCTTTTACTCAACAAAGTCCAAGTATTTATTCAAATACTTAAATAAAAAAATATAGGCGGGACTTTATTAAAAATAAAGTGTGGCAAAAGACTTTTGTAAGTATATAAAGGACAACTAGAAAAGTAATGCGCAATTTCTTTTATTGTATATTGCCTTGTCTTTTAACGTAAAGTCAGACAAAGACATTTAAAGAAAAATCCATTTTCTCACTGTAAATGCGACACGTCAAAAGCTAGACAAATATTGCTGCCTATCTAAATAGAATGTTGGTTAGAGTTAATGTACTTGTTCTCACACACTTATTATATACACATTTACTGTGAGAGCGTTTACTTGCTGGTGTACTCATCACCGATCACCGATTTGATCAACAAGTATTTAAGTTTGTACATAAACAGTTGATTTTAAGCTATTGTTTAAGAAGCGAGAAAGAAGTATTTATTATTCAACTATGTGCAACAAGATATATTAGTCTTTTTTATTTCCGCAACACACCTTGAAAATCTTCTTTGATTCATATATTAAAATCCGATTGAAAATTATATATATATATATATATCTAACTACATATAATGCATCTTCACTATTATCTTAAAATTAGTCTCAACACAAGAAAATGTCTAAATTACCCTTAACTTATTTATAGTATTTCCATTAATAAAATTATTCCCTATTCATAATTCATAATCTATTATTATATATAACTATAGAATGTGTAAATACAACTCTTTGTTATATAAAATAAGATAATAATTCATACAATACATATAAAACAATTAAACAATTAGTAGTTTTTCATTATCACCACCGTTACCTATCATCGTTATTTCTACCGCCGCATTGCGCGGGTATCATTCTAGTATAATATAATATATATGTATTGTGTTTTACTTCATAATTATTGTTATATATTTGCACAAACTGTATGGTTGCTTGTTTTCGTTACTTTCCTACTACACATACTTCTTTACCCAACAATTTGGATATATAGTACCTTATTTACATTTAATGATAGTTTATCCCCGAACCTCAAACTTAACCCCCATTTTATACCCTCTCTAAAAAATCTTGTGTAACACAACGAAAAGCAGTCATGTCAGTTTGTCATTCGCTACCCTTACACGTTGTGGTATAGGATAGACATTATGAATATTTATAATTACATTTTCAGGATAGTAAATGCACTTAACTTGATATTAAAGTACTATATTTATGGTCAAAAGTCTTTAGTGATATATTAAAAAAGAAATCAAAGTATAAATTGAACTAATCGAATAGTAATTTGACTCGGTTAAGTTGGATTTCAGATTTCGTTTGAACGGTTCAGTTTTTAGTTTTACGGAATGAAGACCTAACCCCTCTCTTTAGTTACCGAACGACCACCCTTAGTTTAGCCAACTTTACAACTTCTTTTTATTTTGAAAAAAGAAAGAAAAAAAAGGAAAAGACGAGAAAATGAATTAGTTGCCATTTTATCAAATGAATAAATATTCATTTCGTCTCAAATTTATTATTTACAGATAAAAGACATGCAGTTTAAGAAAACATAAGAATATTTGTATGTAATATAATAGTTGCATTTATACTTTCTACACACATTTTTATGATATACATACAAAATATAGGTAATATATAAACTTTAGTTAATTATATCCATTTACTTTTAAAAGTGAATAATTAATTTAAAATGTTAAAAGAAAAATAAGTAAACAAGAACTATATATCAGACGAAAGCGGTAACTTATTGAAAAATGTACTTTCACTAATCAAAGGGGTGTTTTAGTAGGTGTTTATAATCTACTAAAGCTTGGTAATGAGTGTCCTTTTTTAGCGTTATTATTAATGGGTGGTACCACAATTGTTACCCAGGGTGTGTGGGATCACCGATTCAGAAGGACAGCAGTATGCTCATTTTCAAAATGTCAATTTTTTAACCCCGCAAAATTGCATTATTTTGCAAATGTCACATATCAATCTACTTGTACCGGTCAAAGTACTTATATGATCTTGTCACTCGGTACATAATCAAGCATTACATACAAATTAAAGATACAATAATTCTTTAAGTCGTTGATTACTTGAATCCAAGTGCAAATATTTTTTATCTCAAATATTTGCATGATTTTGTTTGGGAAGATTTCTCATGAAAACTTTGTTTTAGTTTCCAAACTCGTGTTGTCTTTTGAAATTTTGAAATCGAGTTATTTGAGAGTTCAAAACCATCACAATGATGAAAATTATTTTTAGAATTCAAACATCATGTCATACGGTTAATAAAATCTAAATATCATAAGTCCAACATCTAGGATTATTAGCCTAGATGAACACAAAAGAATTAGCCCATTGTCATGAGTTCAATCAAACAAACATTCATAATCAAAGAATAATTCATAATGCGATTACAAATATGAATCAAACATAAATTAAATAAGATTCGAATGAATAGAAATAAACACTAACTTCTATGATGATTAAAAAAGTGATGAATTGCTTAGGGAGTCCCCAAAAGCTCTCCAAAGTCTCCCAAAATCGTCCTCAATTAGTTGATGATCAAGAGATAAAAGATAATTAGGGTTTCAGTGATAATTAAGGCCAATAACCCGTAACTGACCTTTCTACCCGGCGTGTAGAGGTGCCTCCCCGCCCGGTTGAGTGTCTTTTTCCCGGCTAGGATTTCAAACTGGAAAATGATGAGTACCCTGCGGGTAAAATTCAATTTCAGCTATAACATCCTTTTTGAAAGTTTTTAGCCATTTGAATTCCAAGAATTTGGGCTTTTGAATCACCTCAATTAGAGTTCGTATGAGGGAGTTATGGCCAACATGGTGAAGCCTCGCAAAAGCTGCAAAAATCATTCATTTCTTCATCTCTTCTCGATTATTATCTGAAATTAAACTATCCTAATTAAGTATGAAAAGTTCCTAAATCATTCATAGCAGTATTAAAACTTATAAAGCAGGTTGTCCTTCATCAAAAAAACATTAATTCCGGCCAATTCCCATTAATTCCGGCGAGCTTTAAAATTCCAAAAAAGGAGCTCCATTGATAAAGCAAAGAAACGGAAAAAAAATAAAACCTTTATTTCAAGTGGCCGGAATAGATGTCAGGTGGCCGGAAATTCGCCGGAGAAGATGACCGGAGACAAAATGACCGGCTAAGTGATTGATAGGTCACCGGATACATACAATTGCATTATTTATGAGTTCAGTACATTTAGAGCCCCGTAAAGTACGATATACACAATAGATTTTTTGAAAAAGTTAGATACATTTAAAAACACTAAGCCCTATAGTTTATAGCATTTTCAGCATTTGCACATTCAAAAATCTAAAGTTTTTCTGTTAGTTTAGAAACTTCAGATTTCAAGTGGTCCTTTTCAAGTTGAAGTTGTGCAAAATTTTGACCACTTTCAAGTTCTTGTAACCTATTATAAATTCTGAAATTTTCACCAATTACATGTGCATAATGTCGAGTAGCAAGTTTTCTAACCCGTTATGATTTCTCAAGTTGAGCTAATAAATTAAAATTTTCTTTATTCAATGATTTATTTTCAGATCCAAGTTTGTCACTTATATCTTTGTAATCTTTCCTGTGAGTTCGTAAAATTCCTTTTTCTCGAGTCACAATTATTGGGAAAAATAATGATCAAACCTAAGTTACAAATCTGAAGAGTCAAAATCTTGAATATGCAAATTTAACTAAGTGTTATTCTTAGTCTGTGTAATATGAGTCTATGTGATGTACAAACTGAAGACAGACTAAGAGCTTGACAGTCTGAAGATCGTATAGAGTGAAGTGTACATACTAAGTCATACACATTGAAGAATGTTTGACAGAGTCAAACATACAGAGTCAAGTCCATTGCTGATTAAGAAATTAATGAACAACTAATCAAGGAATATTTGAATTCTAGTTGATCAATTAGGATCATTTGAATTAGTATTTGATTTAGTCTTCCTCAAATCAAGCCGTAACATTAACTAACAATCAACACCTAAGTTGTATAAATAGGTGATTGATTGTTAATAGAAAATGTAGAAAAAGTTGAACAAAACTTAGAAATTCTCTTTAAATTCATATAAGCTATTTTATGTGATTGATTAATTCAATTTAGCTAAGTACAATTGAATTATTTATACTTGTAATTATTTTTTATTATTGAATAAACCATATTCATTACATTCATCAATTGTTGTTACAAGTTTTCTTGTTTCCACCAAGAACAATCTTTGTTTGATTGTTGATTAACTTAATTTTATAAATTAATATTTTAATATAATCTTCTAATCAAGTTATGGGATCTATAAAACCTAACACCGTTTTTAATAGATCAAGGTTAGTTTTCAGTTCCTTTGCAAGTTTTTTAACCTTTTTTTTTTAAAGTTTAATTGGTTTGACACTCACTTAGAACTCTAGAGTGTACCTCGAATTGTGTCTCAGTTTGAGTTTCAAGAAGCTTGACTTGATTTAAAGCATTGGCATGTGCAGGTAGCCTAGGGGAAGAGAAGCAAGCTAGCCCCGCCTACCTCCCATCTATATCTATAGGCGGCAATGGTAAGAGCTGGTAAGCATGGTAACTGTATCGGCGGCCGGGGCCGGTGCTCCGCGTTCTATCTAGGTTCCGCTCTTATGTACGCCCCACCTCAAGGGGAATCAGATCGCACTTCCTGCTTAAAGAGGATCGGAAGAAGTTGAAGGTTGAGAAAGAAGGATCAGATGTGTACGAACAGAATGAACCCCAGATAGAGAAAGCGGACCAAGGGGAGATTCCCGGAGTTCTACGGTGGCAACAATGCCTTGGAATGAAAAAGTTCTTGGTTGCACTCAGCCTTCTGAACCTTTCTTTGAATTCCGAGATGCTGACAGCAAGCCAACCTATTTTTGAGCTATTGAATTAGGCGATCCGAAAATCCATTTCTTTCTCACTCCCCTCTATCAGAAAAGGAGGCTTGACTCTGAAATGGTGGTAAGGCAAGCTGTATGTATCTAGATAGAAGTAGACCTAGAGCTCTGGGGCTTTAAGGGATAGGGCAGGTTTGGAACCCTAACCCAGACCAGGAAGGGAATCTTTCTGCGGTGTGCTCCGTTTACTATTCTTTCGTACTTTCTTCTCTTTACCACGCGATAGGTCAGCGAAGCCTGGATCCGGTATCATAAGTCATATCGTTTCTACTTTTTCGGGAAAACCGGTCGCGCCACCATACGAACATGGTATATAGGATAAATATTAGGCCCAAACTGAGAAGTGTTGCACCCCCTTGAAATGAGTGCATGTACATCACACCTCCTACGGTGGTTGCCAAAGCTCAAATCAGACTCCAAGCTTCTTGAGTAGTACTATTAAGGCATGATCCTTTCTATGATGATTTTATGATGACAACAATTTGTATTTAACATTATGGCTATGACTTATCCAGCATTGGGATTAATCATTCGTTCCAAAGTCATCTGTATGCTGATTGAGAAGAAATTAGTGTGCCAGTTCACCCAGCACACATAAACTGATAGTTCACCCAACACACATAAATTGTCAGTTTACTCAGCAAACAGAAAACCATGAAATATCAGCACAGAGGAGACATACTACTAGAAGTTATCACATATCATTCATGTTTATGAATAATCCTGTACTGAAGACACTTCAACATTGTGAAGAAAGAGTGGCGATTAAAGAACTGAAGACTCAATATTGAAGATGAAGTCCAGTTTACCCATCACAGAGATTGAAGAATACCTTACTTGTTGCAGATTCAAGTAAATGTATTAGCCAACACTTTGAGGCTTATGTATATGATCAAATGGCATATTCAGAGGTTGTACACATTGTATACACATGTCCATTTTGGTTTTATATGAACATAATGTCTCCTTATCAATGTCAGCCAACAAAACAAATCATGTAGTGTACTTTTTGACAGACAGTAGACCTAGTTGTGCAGAGTATGTCAGAACACACAATTGAGCATGTGTGGAATTATCCAATGAAGATGAAGACATGTGGATGATTCTAGTTGGTTGATCAAGTTACAAGTGTAATTCATAGTGAATCTATAGAGTATTTGTGTTAGCAGAAATAACATTACTTGTAACCAGCTTTGAGTCTGTATTCAATTAAGTTAGACATTCCGCATCTAACTTGCAATTCTTTGTTTATTCAAATAAAAGAATTAAATTGAAAAACTACCATATGTTCTCATTATTAATTCACATTCAAACGCATTACATAGTTCACCTTAAGTTAGAAATTAAAAAGGAGTTATATTCACACCCCCCCTACAACATCTGTTGTTAGTTTGGGACCAACAACTAGTATCAGAGTAGTTAAGATTGTTCTAATCTTAGATCTGTTAAAATGTCCATTTATAGTTCAAACTCTGCTTACTTGGAAAATGGTTCTACATCCAAATCTCCTAAGATCAGCTAAGGAATTTCAAACCTGGAAATCTAGGTTGATGATACACTTTGAATCAATTGATCTATTGATGCCTAGCACTGTCTTAGAAAGCCCATCTATACCACTACTTCTATTGATGTTCCTCCTTCTGGAACTACTACTGCTACATCTAGGGAGGTAGTTAAAGCATCAAATCAGTAGTCTGATGAAGACAAAAGCAAAACTGGCCTAAATGCTAGAGCTAGAACTCAGATAGCTATTTCAGTTCCAAATTATGTATGCAACTCTGTATGCAGATTATCTTCCGCCCAGATAATGTGGTATGCTTTGGATATAGGATATAAAGGTAAGGAAGAGGTCAAATAGAACAATATCTATGCATTAAAAAGGCAATATGAATTATTTTTCTGTTATAAAGGAGAAACTCTAGTAGACATGTATACTAGGTTCACCTCCTTATTAAATGACCTGACAGCTATGGAAGTTCATATTGATGTGTTTGAAGTAACCAACAAGTTTGTTGATTCTTTACCACCATCATGGGAATCTATTGCTACATATCTTAAAGTTACTCACAACCTCAAGAATTTTGATCCGGCCTCACTTTATGGTGCTCTCATGAATCATGAAAAATCCAAGGCTATGCATGACAAGAATGTTAAAGAAAACTGAAAGCATCAGGAGCATTTTAATGCTGCCCTTATTGCTGCTGAACCAAAAAGGAAAAACTCAAAAATTATGGTTGTTTATAAACCAAGAACTAGCAAAGAAGAAGCAGAAGCAAGTGATGAAGAACCAAGTGAAGATCAAGATTATTCTGATGACATCTGTGATGAAGATGATGTAGAAAGCTTTGCAAATGGAATGGCTATGCTGGCCCAGAAGTTCAGAAAGTTCAACAGAAAGAAAGGCAAGTCAAGTTTTAGATTCAACAAAAGATCCAACACAAGCAATAATGGGAAAACAATAATGTTTGCTAAAGCTGAGTGCTACAATTGTGGAAAGGTTGGACACTATGTAGGTGATTGTGAATCAAAGAATCCATTCACGCAAGCAGATACTTATTCAAAAGTTGCCAAGTATAAGACTAAGTACAAGGCAATGAAGGCTGAAATGAAAGCTGATTCCAAAGAAAAGAAGAAACCTAAAGTAAAGAGTTTGATTGTTGAGTCCCATGATTGGGATGACTATAGCTCATCATCATCATCCTCATCTAGTGAGAGTGATGATGACTATAACAAGAATAGTAAACATGGAAAATGTTTGATGGCCAAATATGATACTGTAGAGGACAAGAAGGATAATACATTTCTGGATGATACGAGAGAAGCAGATACCAAGATGCAATATGATGATTAGAAAGCTACAATGCTATATAAGGTAGAAAACTTCAGATCATATACTTATGATGAAAAAACAGAAATGTATGACTATCTTAGAGTTGATCTTAGCATGGCTTGCAAAAGGAAAGATGAATTTAAGATTACAATTGAGGACTTAAATCTCAAATAAATGTTTTGGAAAATGAAAACAAGTGTCTTAAAAATGATAAACTTGAACTTGAGTCAAAAGTTTATGCTTCCCAAGTATACTTGCAAGAGTCAGCAGAGCGTGTCACTCTCGCTTCTACTATCAAGCCATCACTGGAGGAAAGAGGATGACCAATCATACCACCAACTAATGGAGCACCCGAAAATGAAACCACATATCATTCAACTAATCCATTCTCAGTGCTAATTTAACGGTCTCTCACTTGATGACCCAAATTCTCATTTGAACAAATTCATCAACCTCTCTGACTCTTTTAAGCAACCATGGATAAATCAAAACGTCATTCGACTTCATCTTTTTCCCTATTCCCTATCTACATATGCTCTAGCATGGTTTGATGAACTCGAATCCAGTTCGATTCAATCATGGGTGGAGTTAGCTACTAAGTTGCTAAGTAAATTTTTCCTCCTTCCTTACAAAGCACTCTTAGAAATGACATCATCGACTTCCACCAAATGACTGACGAATCATTATGCTCTGCATGAGATAGATTCAAGAAAATGCTTATAAGATGTATGAACTATCATTTGGAAAGGACAAGTCTGATATGCACGTTTTACAATGGCCTCACCACTCATCGGACTCCATCAAAGTTCAAGCACAAATTTGCCTAAAGAATGCGCAAATTTCAACGATTGGTGTTAAAATAATTTCGTCAAACTACCATTGAACTCCAACTGGAAGCAACTGTTGCATCATTATTTGACAATCATGAGAGTTCATGCTAGTTATGTTGTTGTCGTTCTCAGTCACTTTCCGCTTAAAGTTTGATCCAAATCCATCGGGTAATTTAATACCTTTAATGACTTCACAAAAAGGCCGCCTGTCATCAGTTGTGAACGACTACTTAGGATGAGGCTTTAAGAACTTCTCACGTCCTTTATCTTGGAGCCACAACTCATTTTGAATGTTCATCTTTTTCAAGTCTTCTTTTTCATTATGAGTATTGTTGGATTTATCATTCATTAGTAAGGTACCCAACAAACTCTCACATATTTTTCAATATGCATGACATCCAAATTGTGTTACAGTTGAATTGCAAACCAATAATCTAGCTCGAAGAAAATATAACGTTTACTCCAATTCAACTCTTTTGCATCACGTTTTCTCTTCACACCCCCAAAACTTGGATGTTTACCCGGAGTACGTGATGGTAGTTGAGCAAGTTGTTCTACGATTGCATCATTGTTAAATTTTCTAGGACGAAGCGTATTCTCGACCTTACCATCGAACATCTTGCTATTCCTCCAAGTATGATTTCTCCGAAGGAATCTTCTATGACCAACATAAGCAGTTTTCCTAATCATACGAGTAGATGGAGTGTCCTCATTACATGTAGGGCATGCTTTGTAGCCTTGACCACTCTAACCAGACAAACTAGTACGAGCAGGAAAATCACTGATGGTCCATAAAAGCATTGCACACAATTGTGAAAATAGTGTTTGTAGCAACGTCTCGCTTGTGTACTCCGTGAGACTATAGAATCTTTAATTCATCAATGAGAGGCCTCAAGAAAACATCAAAGTCCTTTGCAAGTAATTTAGGGCCAAGAATTAACAATATCAACATCAAAGATGACTCTTTCATGCATAACCACAGTGATGTATTGTATATTGTCAATATGAATGGCCACATGTTGTAAGACAAACTCATGTTGCCATACGGATTGAAACCATCAGCAGCCAACCCTAATCGAACATTTCTAGTTTCACTAGCAAAATCTGGAAAGCTTTCATCAAAATCATTCCATGTTTTACCATTAACCGGGTGACACATCTTACCATCTTCCCTACACTCTCCAGTAGCATGCCAAGTCATATACTTTGCAGTGTGCCTGGAGCTATATATACACTCTAGTCTTGGAGTCAAAGGAAAGTAACACAACACCTTGTGAGCAACTTTCTTCCCCAATGTGTCTTTGTCTTTCCATCTACTATCACCACATATTGGATAAACAACAATCATTCGTACAAGCACGAATCGACTATATCCTAACCCAATATTTTTCATCATTTTTTTAGTTTCATAGTCTGACGAAGGAATTTTGTTGTCTTTTGGAAATGCAATTTTGAGTAATTCTAGCAATTGGTTAAGTGAACTATCTGTCCATTTATTCATGACTTTCATGTGCGAGAACTTTGCCAAAAAATGCAACGAAGACATCCAGGTGCAACTAGGTATAACTTGGTTTGGGCCAACACAAATAATTCATCAATATCGTCATTAGGTTCACTCGGACCTTCGATTGGCTCATTACTATTCTTGTTGTGTTCATTGTCATTATACTGCTAGCGGATCTAATTGTTCACCATGATACTTCGAAATATTATAAACGGAGCTAAACCCCCAACCTTGTATATGACCATAAATAGCTTTGAGATTACCCAATATAAGGTTATTACATGTTGACATGGACAACGACATTGACCGTCTGAACTCAAGTGGTTCTTACACCTTTCGATGAATGCATTAAGACCATTTTTAAAGTCATCGAAAAAACGATTCCTAAGCTTAGTCCAACTCTTATCAATCGTCATAACTGCGGATCTTATAGTTTAATTTTAATTGCGGTAAAAGTTTGTATTGTATTTCTCAAGTTTGTAAACACGTAATTACAATTAAGGGTGGCCAACTAACAAATACATTGATTAATTTCGGACATACGGTATAGAACATGAAATTCCCGAAATTAATCAGTAAATCACCTAACTAACAAATACATACACTTTAGCAATCTGAACTAAATTCCATAAGCATACGTACAATTAACAAGTCATAAACTATATACATTTAACTCTTTAACTAACAAAGTCACAAACTATATACATTTTAATCATCTTTAACAAAAAAATTCACATTATAACTAAAATTTTAATATACATACATACATCTTTAATTACAAATAGCTATACATAGTTGTGTACAAAAAAACCGAAACCGAAAAAAAAACCGAACCCGAGCCCGGTCAAAACCGGTTTCGGTTTTAGAAAAACCGTCGGTTACAAACAGGTTTGGGAGTTTACCGTTTGAACCGGTTATCGGTTCCGGTTAACCGAACCGGTTACAAAAACCGGTTAATAACCAGTTTTTCCACTAGCAGTTTGTGACCGTCTTTTTGACCCTTTTTTGCTATTTTTGACCCTTTTTTTTTCATATTTTTTACCATTTTGCCATCCCAAAACTAGTATAAATAGATACCTTGAGTTTGGTTTAGTCACAAATCTCAAAACGCTTACAAAGTTCACAAAACGCATACGAAATACTAAAAATGCATACAAAATTCTCATTTCTCAAATGGAAACTCAAAGTTCTTTAACTTCCGCCGGTGTTGGTTCTTCAAATGTGGCTACAATAGTTGAAATTGTAGAAACAAAACGAAACCAAGAGGTATGGTGTAATTTCGACAAAGTGTTGTTGTCGGATGGGTCGATTAAGGCTCATTGTAAATGTTGTGGAAAGTTTTTGAAAGCCGAATCCAACTCAACGTTGAGGCAACATAAAGATAAGTTTTGCGGTTCACTAAAATCTAATCCGGAAGTGGGTCAAGTATCTATTTCACGAGATGGGAGTTTATTTACATACGAGGTGGAGCGGTGTCGAGAACAATTTGCAAGCTATGTGATTCAAGAAGGTTTGCCGTTAACCACTTCGACAACCCTCAGCTTACTAAGGTGATTCAAAATACTCTTCAACCTAGATATAATCAAGTAAGTCGTGCTACTCTTAGACGTGATTGTATTAAACTATGGAAAAAAGCTAAAATACAACTAATATATGGTTTTGAAAACTTATCTACAAATGTAAACTTAACAACCGATGTTTGGTCGGCTCCTCATGGTTTGCTCGGTTCGTACCTTTGTGTTACCGCACATTGGCTTGATCCCGAAACGTGGCAAATGATGAAGCGTACGATTGCTTTTGAAAACTTTGAGTATTCTCACACCGATCAAAATTTATTTTATATGTTACGAGATGTATTAAAAGAGTTTAAATTAGAAAATAAGGTTTTTTCAATCTCATTTGATAATGCTAGTAATAATACAAACGCCGTAGGAAGACTAATCCTAAAATATCAACCACCTTTGAATGACATTTTTTTATCATAGCCGATGTATTGCACACATAATAAACTTGGTTGTGCAAGATGGACTGGCGGTGCCACAAATAAGTTTTATAAAAGACGCTTTTAAAAATATGTTGGGAGATATATTTTGTAAGGGTAAAGCTAGATATAAACATTATATGAAATTGTGTAAGGATACAGATTCCATTTTTTTAACCCTTAATTGGGACATGCCTACAAGATGGAATTCAACTTATAAAATGTTTTTATGTGGTTTACGCCAACGCCAAACTTTACAAATTTTTCATGATGAACTTGTAAGAAAGGGTAAAGCTACACCATTTTCGGTTGAATATTGGGATGTTATTTTAAAACTAACCGAATTTCTCAAAGTCTTTAAAAGCGCAACAACTTTATTATCGGGTGTTTATTATCCCACGATTCATTTGGTACTTAATCAAATATATTTAATGTGTGAAAAATTAAGCGAATACGAATTTTATGGTGATTTATATGCAACCATGATTTTGCCCATGAAAAAAAAACTAAGCAAATATTTTAAAAAATTGCCACTGGTAATTACTTGTGGCCCCGCATTGAACCCATCTTTGAATTTATGTGGGGTGGAACTACTTATCGATTCCATTACTAATAATTTGGAGTTGAATGCCGCGGACCCATGATTTGCAACAAATGCAAAAAAAAGACTTTAAGAAAAGTTTTATCAATTTATTTAATGTTTATTTTCAAAAATATGGTTTAACAAATGTTTATTTAACTTCAGCTAGCGAATTGTGTAGTACATCTAGTTCAAGGGATCCGATGATAAACTTATATAATAGTTTAAGACAAGAAAACACTAAAAGGGCTAGGGGTGAGGGGTGAGGGTGGCCAACCATCGACTACCGAATTTGGTAGATATACGGGAACCGATTTATTAGCCACTATGGGACCCAATGAATTCGTTGACTTTGATATTTTGGCTTGGTGGAAAGGAAGGGGATCTCAATATCCCGTTCTAACCTTCATGGCCCGAGATTTAATAACCGTCCAAGCTTCTACGGTAGCTTCGGAATCCGTTTTTTCTATTAGTTGCAAGGTATTATCTATACGAAGAACAAGACTCACACCGGCCTCGTTAGAGATGTGTATTTGCTTGAAGGATCACTTAGACGCCGCATAACGTATACAACACATTTCAAGTCTTGAAGGTGAACTAGAATATGAACAAGATTTACATGATGTCGAGGTGGAAACGGGTATGGCATTCTCACTTTCTGATGAAGAAATCGCTCTCGATGAAGCTTTGCACGAGGCTAACTCCGAAGAAGATGTCAATCTCGACGAATTAACGAATTAAGTTTTATGTTGGTATATTAATAAAAGTTGAAGTATGATGAGTTTATTAAGTTTATGTTTCCATTTCTAGTGTTTTCGAACAATGTATGACGAATTTATTAAATAAAATTTGAAGTTTACGTTTTCATTAGCATTAGTTATAACGCTCAAAATCCAAAAATGTGAATTATATAGAAAAAATACGAATTAAGTTTTATGTAATTATATTAATAAAAGTTGAAGTATGATGAGTTTATTAAGTTTATGTTTTCATTCCTAGTGTTTTCGAACAATTTATGATGAGTTTATTTAATAAAAACTGAAGTTTACGTTTTCTGAAGTTATAACGCTCAACTTTTTGAATTATATAGAAAAAACCGGTTATAACAGGTTTTTTGTAACCGAACTGGTTTGTAACCGGTTGTAACTGGTTATTATCGGTTTCGGTTTTTCAGACTCGTACCCGGTTCGGTTCCTAACTAGTTTTTAGCAATAACCGATTTTTGACCATTGACCAATAACCGGTTCGGTTATTGAACCCGAATCAATTTTCGAAAAAAACTGCATATGTACATGCCTAGCTATACACTTTAACTAGAACTTGTTAACCATCTTTACCATACATGCATTACATTTTTAACATACATATAAATTAATTAACTTTAACTAACAAATTAATTAACAATAACTAGTTAACTAACAAATTCCAAAATTAATTAAATTAACAAGGCACAATTATCAAACCAAATAACAAGTAACAATCAACAATTAATATTAATATTTACAACTAACAATTATCAATTAATATTTACAATGAACAATAATTTTAAAGGGGTTTAGTCGGGAAAACGAACTTATAATGCTGGCTGGAGGTGGTGGCAGGAGGGTGACGGCAGGGGGTGGTGGCTGCGGGTGGTGGTTTTAGCCAGATGTGAGTGGTGGAGTAGTGGTGCTAGTTGTAGTTAGACGTAAGTGGAGAAGGTGGTGGGTGCAGTGGGGTGGCGGAGGTGATGGCCGTAAAGGAGGGGAGAGTTAAATTAGGGTTTGGAAATGGAAGAAAGTGGTGCAGGTCCTTTATTTATACTGAGAGTTTTAACAACAACGCAAGATGTCGTCGCTAAAGAGTGACGGGGAAAACTTTGCTTTTTGGCGGCACATTTGTATTTTCTGCGATTTATTTTCTGTTTGTCGCTAAAAACCTTTAAAACAGCTCTTTTAATTTTAATCTAATTATACTGAGTGTTTATTTATTTAATTAAAAATAATAGAAGAAAAACTAATTTGCTTATAATTAGCGTTTAATTAACTAAAAATATTATAAATTTATAATAAAACTAATTAAAGATAATATTAGTATTTAGTTGATAAAAAATTATATAATTAGTGTTTAAGTAATTGCTTAATTAATTATAACTATTAAAAATTATATAATAAAAATAAAAATTATATAATTAGTGTTTAAGTAATTGCTTAATTAATTATAACTATTATAAATTATATAATTAAAATACACAATTATATAATTAGTGCTTAATTAATTAGAACTATTATATATTATATAAATAAAATACAAAATTATATAATTAGTGTTTAGTTAAGGCGTAAGGCGTTTCATCAAACCCTAAGCGTAAGATATTTTATCAAACCCTAAGTGTAAGGCGTTTCATCAAACCTTAAGGCGTAAGAAGTTTCATCAAACCCTAACGTGTTTCATCGAACCTTAAAGCGTTTCATCCAACCCTAAGGCGTAAGGTGTTTCATCACACCTTAAGGTGTTTCATCAAATCCTAAGACGTAAGGCGTTTCATCCAATCCTAAACATTTTTAGCTTGTGTGGCCAAACTTTGTAACATTTAACTTCTTTTGGAACGTTGACTAGAAAACAAAAAACTAAAAAAAAAAAAAAGAACTTTAAAAACTCTTTTAGTGACGTCGCATGTCATCGCTAAAAGTCATGCGGGAAATAATTTTTGAAGTTAAAAAAATCAAAAAGAAAAGGAAAAACCTTTTAGCGACGATATTACTGTCTAGAAAAAATTGTCTAAAAAATCAAAAAGAAAAAGGAAAATCTTTTAGTGACGACCTTTAGTGATGACATTTCGTTTTTTATTTCTAGTGAATTAAAAGTTAACTATATTTTTGTCAAGCTAGCGAAATTGTAAATGCAATGTAGTGCACGTATGGACTTAACCAACAAATGACATTCATGTATGAATATATGCTTTGAGCCTTCCTTTATTTTAATACTTAGACAAGTAAGGATAATATATATTCACTTTTAATAGTTTGAAAAGGTTGTGATAATCAGTTAATAAAAATTCTTCTTTAGTTTGTAAAAATATTTTGATGGGTTAAAATTTGAAAGCTTTATTTTGAAATAACTCAATATAAAAAGATGAAAATTTAATTTGGATATGAGGGAGTACTTTGTTCCAAAAGAATTCTAGAGAGAATATGTCACTATTGTAAAGACAAAATGAAAAGAATGAACTTGTTTAATAAATGCCAGAGTGATTAACTCTTTCCAAAATCTTTTTAATTCATATAATTATGATCATAGTCATACTTTGAATGAACCCGTAATTAAGGTTACTCCTACCGCTTCACCCCTAAACATTGATACATGAAATTGCCGCAATGTTATGTTGTAGGATTAAATAGTAGTATTGAATACACTTCAGAATAATGAGCACTAAGCAATTCAATAGCTTCAAATACAATACGTTATGACAACTTACTACTCTAGAACTTTAGTGAAAAAAGTGAGTCTAGTTATGATCAAGGCACATAAGTGGATGTGTTTCAAGTGAACACTCTGTCTTCATAATCTCAACCTCCTTTTCACTAGCAACCAATATGATTTCCTCAAGATTTGCTTCCATTATGATTTTAGCCTCATCCTTACTTGTACAAGATGATGGTTTAGCCAACTGTTTAGCTCTTTCAACTTGAACAATCCAATCAGTTGTGAAAAGAACATAAATCATAAGCAATGCACATGTTCCTTGAGCTGCAAGCAACCCTAACCAAAGTCCTTTAAATCCCATATTCACCACAAATCCCATTAGTATAGCCACAGGCATCCCAACCAAATAAAAAGATCCCAAATTGATATTAGCTCCCACATTTGGTCTTGCACTACCTCTCAAAACACCACAACCAGTGGTTTGAGGGCAGTTTCCCAGCTCACAAAGTCCAGCAACCGGTAATGCCACCGATGTTAGCTCAAGAATCTCTACATCCGACGTGAAAAACTGGCCCCACCGGTTTCTCAACAATGTAGTAAACATCATTGCCACAAAACCAACCACAATAGCACAAACTAACGAAACAATCATTGATATACGAGCTTTAGCAGGTCGGTTAGCTCCAAGCTCATTCCCAACTCTAGTTGAAACCCCAAGGCTTAAAGCCGAAGGAAAAACATAGACTAACGACGTCGTTTGGATTAGTATTCCCATTGATGCCACAGTTGCTTTGGGGTTTGATAGTAATCCACATAATATTATCATTAATTCATACCACCACCATTCCAAACAAACGGACACACAATTGGGGATTGCAAGTGCTAGTAACGATGACCAGCCACGTAAGCAGTCGGAGCTCGGTGACACCCATGAATCTTGGTGGACCCCAGAGAGGTAAAGAACTGTCGAAAGTAGGAATAATAAGTTAAAATTAGTGATTACTACAGCCACTGCCACCCCAGAAACTCCCATCTTGAAATACCCTACAAGTAGAAAGTTTAATGGTACATGAAGAAGTACAGAAACTGCTGAACAATAAGTTGATGGTAAAGTAATGTTTTGTGTCCGGAGATAAACTCGAAGAGGGTGTAAAAGGGACAACACAAAAAGGTCAGGTATTGCGAAAATGATGAATGTTTGAGCTACGGTGGAGATCTCTTCATCTTGGCCACACCATAACAAGATTGTTTTCATGTTAAGCCAAATAAAAGAGATTGGAAACGAAATTGATAAGAGCAAAAGGACTGTTCTTTGTAGAGTTAATCCCAAGAGTTTCATTTGTTTCGCACCATAAGCCTGACCACAAATTGGTTCCATACCCATGGCTAATCCGGATATAACGGAGTAGCCGGTGATATTTGCGAACCCGATAGACAGAGACCCTCCAGCGAGTTCAAGTTCACCGAGATATCCAAGAAAAAGCATGGAGATCATGGCTCTTAAGTATAGTAGTAACCCAGTTATGGCTGTTGGTCCGGAGACCTTTCCAATGGCTTTGATTTCCTCTAAGGCCTAGACAAAAACAGTAAAAGAATGAAACTTTAGGGTAACTAGTTCAGAAAAGATTGATTGGTTATTCAGTGGAGTACAACTTAATCCATGTATTTTCAAGAAAGCTTTAAGTACGCTTCTGTAATGGGAACAGAAATATTGATGCTTGTTGTGTACAGCTAGCTTAATATATACATTTTCAAAATAGCTATAATTAGTGTGCTTTTCCATTGGACAGGATTGTTTCTTCAAAAGGGGTTGGATAAAACCTTGAGTGTTCTATGTAAATATTAAAAGAAGGAAAAGGGGGCTTCATTGAAAGTTTTGATTATGAAGAAAAAGATTGTTACCTCAGAAGGAGTTGGCCACCCATGAAGTTGATGATGATCCATGGATTTTGGGAGATTAATGTTGAGATTCTTGAAAAGGGTATTCTTGGAAATGACAGTTATAGATGAGGAAGGTTGTGTTGGGATACGCATGGATCAAAAGTTTTGTTGTTTGGTAGATGAGGAGCTAAAGAATCAAGTTAAACACTACATATAAACATGTTGGAGATGGTGCATGGGTAAGTGTTTGTATGTGAAATATAGAGACAAACTAGTTAAAAGAAAAGTAAGAAAAGAGAGGCTTTTGGTGAGGTGGTAAGGAAGTACTTACAACCAGTAGACAGCTTGTGTTGAGTTTTGTTTTGTTCATAAAGAAAGAGTTGAGAGAGTGAGAGATGGCAAATAATGAAGAGGGAAAGAAGAGAGGATTATATATTTAAAGAATGGGTTATTGAGTATATTTGTCTATATGATACTTGAGATTATGTCTATTTGATTATCTATATTAATTAATTAATGTTGTCTTGATGTGGTATCTTATGTTACGTGTACAAATTAATCTGATATATGTACAACTCACATTCGGTTTGTAATTGTAAAGTTAATTGGATCCTTTTTGTCATTTACTTCATGGGCCTACCAAAATGATACTTCATTTCATGACAATTATCATAGGCTTTTATAACTTTAATGAAAATGGTAGTACTTTTTTTAAAGAATATTATGATAAATTGTCCCTTTTTAATTATAATTATTAGAAAAAACTTATTTGAAGTATATATCTTAAAGTTGTAGTAACCATAGCATTTAATTTTTCCTAGTTAAGTACTTTCTTTACTAACGAATGGTACATCATATTTATTCATGCAATGGGCTAAAAGGATTTGATATGCACACATTATATATTAGTAAGCTGGATAAGTTACAAAAACTCAATCGATAGATATCTAGTAGACTGACAAAGTAGTTTTTATATACGAATCATACAAGAGAAGTGATCGAGTGTAGTTGGAGGGGGATGATCTTTACAACACAAAAGTTAATTCTTACGTCATTATTTTTAAGAGTTATCGCATGTGGTATGACATCATAGCATTATATTAGTGCGAATTAATTTGTATGTTGTAAATATCAATATCATCCTGGCGATGTTGGCATGTTGTAAGACAGCCATACATGCATGTTATATTCCTCACAAATTAAACGCATGTGAAGGGTCCATGACAATAGTACCCAACATTTTGAGTACACCCATGCATATTGGCTCCTAGCTTGGCCCTGTTTTCACAGGCACAAGTCTTTGTATCTAGTGTTAATTTGGGATACTCCTTAATGTCTTGGTGTGGTCTTTGTTTGCAGTGTGAATTTTGTCACACATGGATGAATGATTAAATGTGGCTAAATATGGTGGCCAGTGGCTGTGGTGGTCGTGTTAGATATGAAATGTGTGGTGAGATTACATATGGATGGATGGAAGAGGGACCATCTTACCCTCGAGGAATATTTTATGTTACATAATAAGTCACAAAGGTCACTATTTCAAAACAGTAAATAATGAATGCATGCTATTGTCGTTAAATAGTATCAATATAATTGTACTATTCCATGATTGAGACTAATCCACAAAACAAAAAATAAGAAATATTAAATGACATCTTTGTATACAAGGGTGACCTAGCTAACCCATTTAACAAATGGGTTGGTTGGGTTAAGGTTGACCTTCCCAACCAACACTACAAAGAAAAAATTTTAGAGATGACACCTTTAGCGACGATGAAGTTGTCGTCGTTAAAAGGTTAAAAAACGATCTAACTTTTTTAATTTTTTTCCTTTGACTTTAACTATCTTGATGCTTCATCGCTAAAGGATATTTTTCATTTTTATTTTATTTTTTCATGGTGGTTTTGATCGTCCCTAAAGACACACCAAGATGACATTAGATTTTAATTTTATTTGTATTTAAATATTTTTTAATTAATTACAAATATAATCAATTTAAAATTAAAACTAATGTAAAATATATTAGTATTTAATTAATACCACATATCTAATTGAAATAAAAAATTATTAGTACTTAATTATTTGTAATTAAAATATATAATTATAAAAAGCTGGTTTTTATTTTTAAATTTATAATATTTTTTGTATTTTATATAATTAGGGTTTGTGCAACGTCTTAGGGTTTTATGGAACGCCTTACGGTTGGATGAACGCCTTAGTGTTGATAAAAAGTCTTAGGGTTGGTTGAAACGCCTTAGGGTTTGATGAAACGTCTTACACCTTATGTTTTGATGAAAAGCCTTAGGGTTTGATACAACGCCTTACACTTTAGGGTTCGTTGAAACGCCTCAGGGTTTGTTGAAACATCTTACGCCATAGGGTGTAATAAAATTCCTTTGGTTTCATAGAACGCCTTACACATTAGGGTTTGTTGCAACGCCTTATGGTTTAGGGTTTTAGGGAACACCTTAGGGTTTGATGAACCACCTTAGGGTTTTACGAAACGCCTCAGGGTTTGATGAAACGCCTTAGGGTTTTATGGAACACCTTCGGGTTTGATAAAACACCTTATGGTTTGTTGAAACACCTTACGTCTAAGGGTTTGTTGAAATGTCTTACACCTAAAGGTTTGATGAAACTCCTTAGGGTTTGATAAAACGCCTTAGGGTTTATTAAGACGCCTTAGGCCTTAGGGTTTGATGAAACAACTTAGGGTTTGATAAAATGCCTTACGGTTTGTTGAAACGCCTTAGGGTTTGATGAAATGCCTTGGAGTTTGATGCAATACCTTACGCTTTAGGGTTTGTTGAAACGCCTTACGCTTTAGGGTTCAATGGAATGCCTCAGGGTTTGATGAAATGCCTTAGGGTTTGATGAAACAACTTAGGGTTTGATAAAACGCCTTAGGGTTTGTTGATATGCTTTAGGGTTTGATTAAACGCCTTTGAAACGCCTTACACCTTAGGGTTTGTTGAAACGCCTTACGCCTTAGCGTTTAGTGAAACGCCTTAGGGTTTTATGGAACGCCTTCGGGTTTGTTGAAACACCTTAAGGCTTTATGGAAGCCTTAGTCATTAGGGTTTGTTGAAACGCCATAGAGTTTGTTGAAACGTCTTACACCTCACAGTTTGTTGAATCGCCTTACGCCATAAGGTTTGTTGAAATGCCTTACGCCTTAGGGTGTAATGTAACTTTTAAGGGTTTGTTGAAACGCCTTGGGATTATGTAATTTTGTATCAATTAAATACTAATATTATTTTTAATTAGTTTTATTTTGAATTTTGTAATGTTTTTAATTAATTAAACAAATAAATATAAATAAAATTATTTTTTATTATAATTATATATTTGCATTAATTAAATACTAATATTATTTTTAATTAGTTTTATTTTAAATTTGTAATATTTTTAATTAATTAAACCAATAAATATATACAAAGTTAGTTTTTATTATAATTATATATATTTGTATCAATTAAATACTAATTATTTTAATTAGTTATACTTTAAATTTATAATGTTTTTAATTAATTGAACAAATAAATATAAACTAAATTAGTTTTTATCATAATTATATAAATTTGTATTAATTAAATACTAATATTATTTTTAATTAGTTTTATTTTAAATTTATAATATTTTTAATTTATTGAACTAATAAATATAAAAAAATTTATTAACGTCGTCTGAATAGACTTTTAGCGACGACCTCTATAATTTCTCGAAAAAGTGAAAAGTCCCTCCAAAATGCTCGGGTTCCCAGGTTGGCTTATAGTGACGACATATGTTGTCGCTATTGCCCTATGCGTCGTCGCTAAATGGGTTACTATACAAACAGAACTTGCGCATCTCTCTTCCATTTTGCAAACCCTAGCTAAAATCCCTTCTCTCCTCTGCAACCATCACCTCTGCCACCTTTGCAGCCATCACCTTCGTTTCTCGCAGCACTTATTACTCCACCACTCACATCCACTCACATCCGACCAACACCCCTTGCCACTGCACCACCCCTACTGTCACCAACCGGCGCACTACCCCCTGCCGCCACCCACCGTCGCCTACGAACAACCTTAAGTTCCTCCCATTTTCATGATTAATTGTAGATTTAAAATTATTTATTTATTAGTTTTAGTGATTAATTGGTAAGTGTAGATATTAATTGTTAATTTTTATTTGTTAATTGTGAATATGAATTGGTGAATTTTGTGAATCTATAAGTATTTTGGGGAGTTTATTGCCTACGAACAACCTTAAGTTCCTCCCATTTTCGTGATTAATTGTAGATTTAAAATTATTTATTTATTAGTTTTAGTGATTAATTGGTAAGTGTAAATATTAATTGTTAATTTTTATTTGTTAATTGTGAATATGAATTGGTGAATTTTGTAAATTTATAAGTATTTTGGGGAGTTTATTGTATTGTATGTATATTAATTTTTAACATATGAATTTGTAAGAAAATTTTATGAATTTGCAAGTTAAATTATTTTGTGAGTTGTTAGTTAAAGTTAATTAGTTTTGTGAATTTGTCAATTAACTAGTTATTTTATGTATGTTAAAGATGGTTAATAAGTTTGTAATTAAAGTGCCTAGTTAAAATTGTATTATAAAGTGAATTTGTTTTTTGAAGATGGTGAATAAGTGTTAGTTAAAGTGTTGAATATATATAGTTTGTTATTTGTTAAATATGCTTATTGTGATTTGTTAGTTAAGGTTGATTCATTTTGTGAATCCTTATGCTAAAGTGTATGTATTTGTTAGTTAGGTCCTTTAGTGATAATTTTTCGAGAATTCAATGTTCTATACCATAGGTTCGAAATTAATCTATCCTATAGGAAGCCTATTCGAAGTTCGTTTATTAGAAATTAATTTCGGAAAGTCCCCTTTTTGGGACTGCTTTTTAAATGTTTTGTCTCATTTAGGATATGTATGTGTATAATTGATTTGCTAATTGAGAAAAATCTGGGACAGTTTCCCTTTAATCCTACCAATATGTGTTCCATACACATATTTGGGGATTTTATAGGAAATGCTGCCAAATTTTTTTCTAATAGAAAATCATTTATACACATTCATGTATGAGACAAAACATTCAAACAGTGGGTTAAGGATTGGCATCCATAGTTGGACTAAGCTTAAGAATTAGTTTTCCGATGACTTTAAAAATGATCTTAACTCATTCATCGAGAGGTGTAAGAACCACTTGAGTTCAGGTGGTCAATATCGTTGCATATGTCAACGTTGTAATAACTTTAAATGGGGTGATCTCATCTCTATTCATGGTCATATACAATGTTGGGGGGTTTAGCTCTGTTTATAATATATGGAAGTATTACGGTGAATAGTTAGATCTGCCAGTAGTATATGACACAACAAATGAGATGGTCGGTGTTCTCAACGATATCCTTCGAGAGAATATTGAGGACCAACACAACACAAATAGTAATGAGCCAACTGAAGGTCCGAGGGAACCAAATGACGATATTGATGAATTATTTGCGTTGGCCGAAACTGATTTATACCCTGGTTGCACCTGGATGTCTTCATTTAATTTTTTGGCAAAGTTATCGCACATGAAGATCATGAATAAATGGACGGATAGCTCATTTGATGAACTGCTAGAATTACTCAAAATTGCATTTCCAAAAGACAACAAAATTATGTCGTCATACTATGAAGCTAAAAAAATGATGAAAAAGATCGGGTTAGGATATGAATCAATGCATGCTTGTAAAAATGATTGTTGTTTATTTTGGAAGGAGTACGGAAATTTGCAAAGTTATCCAATATGTGGTGAGAGTAGATGGAAAGACAAAGACATAATGGGGAAGAAAGTTGCTCACAAGGTGTTGCGTTACTTTCCATTGACTCCAAGACTAAAGCGTATGTACAGCTCTAGGCACACTACAAAGTATATGACTTGGCATGCTACTGGACAGTGCAGAGAAGATGGTAAGACACGTCACCCGGTTGATGGTAAATCATGGAAAGATTTTGATGAAAGCTTTCCAGATTTTGCAAGAGAAAATAGAAATGTTCGATTAGGGTTGGCTGCTGATGGTTTCAATCCGTTTGGCAACATGAGTTTGTCTTGCAGTATGTGGCCGGTCATATTAACAACATACAATACACCACCGTGGTTATGTATGAAAAATTCCTCCTTTATGTTGACATTGTTAATTCTTGGCCCTAAATCACCTGGGAAGGACTTGATGTTTTCTTGAGGCTTCTCATTGATGAATTGAAGAGTATATGGTCTCATGGAGTACAGACGCGAGACGCTGCTACAAACACTTTTGTCACAATGCGGCAATGCTTTTATGGACCAACAATGATTTTCCAGCTCGTAGTAGTTTGTCTGGTTGGAGTGTTCAGGGCTACAAAGCATGCCCTACATGTAATGAGGACACTCCATCTACTCGTTTGATTAGGAAAACTGCTTACTTTGATAATAGAAGACACCTTCACACGAATTATGCGTGGAGGAATAGCAAGATGTCCGATTATGAGGTTGAGAAGACGCGACGTCCTAGAAAGTTTAACAATGATGCAATCTTAGAACAACTTGCTCAAGTGCTGTCACGTACTCTGAGTAAACATCCTAGTTTTGGGGGTGTGAAGAGAAAACGTGATGCAAAAGAGTTGAATTGGAGTGAACACTCTATTTTCTTCGAGCTCGATTATTGCTCTTCATCACACTTCGAGCAGAGATTTGCTTAAAGAATGTGCAAATTTCAACTATTAGTGTTGAAATAATTTCGTCCAAGTACCCTTGAACTCCAACCGGAAGGAACAGTTGCATCATTATATGACAATATGAGACTTCATGTCGGTTATGTTGTTGTTGTTCTCGGTCACTTTCAGCTTAAAGTTTGATCCAAATCCATTGGGTAATTTAACACCTTTAATGAATCAACAGAAACAGAAAAACGGTCTGTCATTAGCTGTGAACAAGTACTTGGGATGAGGCTTTAAGGTAAAATCATTGTATATATTACTCTGTAAAAGTAACGATTATTACTCAATGTTATATGCTTTTGTTTTTTAAAAGATACGTAATCTGTGAGTACACGAGCTACGCCGTTGTAGTATTGAATAACTTTCTTTGGGAAATGGTTCATTAATCCACACAAACTCTTACATTGGTTGCATAGTTAACGGGGTAAGGTTTGTGCTTTTAATAACATAATATACGTCTTACAACTCAAAACAGTAGACTTTCAACAGCTGGGGATGGTTGTACGTATTATAGCCAATTGGAAAAAAAATCTCGAGCTTAGTTATAGATTTGCTTGCAAAGTTGTTTTGTTCAGATGTAAATGGTTCAAAACATATAACACTGCTCTTACTCAACTTCATTCACCTAGAATACCCATATTTTGGTAAGTAATGAATGGTACAAAGATGAACCATACATGCTTGCAACGCAAGCAAAACAAGTCTTTTACCTTGAAGGTCAGTCCCGACAACAACATTGGATGGCCTTCCAAGAGGCGAATCGTCAAAAGATCTGTGACCGACAAGGCATGGATGAGAACGAAGAAGATGTTATATATGATACCATTTCATACGATCTTGCATTAGATGCTAATTTGGATACTTTGACTTTTTCGAGCTTGCGTGGGGATGGCCAATCAATGGGAATTATCGTTGATGCAGCCGAAGATATTATTCTTACTTCAGTTCGCAAAGATGATGATTTTATTGATGATGAAGACGACGATGCTCATGTCATTGGCGATTCTGAAAGCGAAGATGTGGTTTATGATAATGAATGTGAGGTTGATTATTGTTCTAGTAATGAGTCTGATTGATTTGTAATTATTTGATGTAAAATGACCCTAATTTCAATGAAATTATTTTTTAGTCTTGTTGGTTCAGCTATGTTGGTTACATGTTTGATCAATCGTTAGTTCAATTATATTTATATATTTATTGAGATTGCAGATGGCATGTGTTTCGAGAAGTCATGGTAACGATTGCGGTGGTGATCCCTTGGAGGATCCTAAATGGTGCCCACCTACCTTTTTTGAGTGTGCGAATAAGAAATTATGAAATATCTTTTACTTGAATTTGATTACTTGTATTTTATTTTATTTTTATTTGATTACTTGTGTTTTTAATTTTCTTTCTTTTGAATTTTGCATGTGATGTTAAGAAGCATGGTGTTACCACGAATCAGAGGCTACGTCAAATGCCGAAGCTAACAACTATAGACCGTTTTCGATTGAGTCTAACACGCAGGACTAAAAGACATTCCGACCGGTTAGGCCTAACGCCTCCCGCTTCTCCACTCTAGTCAGGACCTGGGGGGATAATATCCCCAAGTGTTATTCATCATTGGAGGCAGTTTTGGATACTGCGAAATCCGCCATTTGGCCGGAGATAGAGGTTAAACTTGTTTAATATCTTACTGTAAATTTGTAAATATTATAACTATTTACTTTTACAATGCAAACATACTTCGATATACGTCCTCATTGGAGAGGGTCGTTTGCTGAGTCTATCCAAATAGAGGTGACCACCAACATGAGCGAGCGATACAGAGATTGCAAAAACAAGTTTAAGACGAAATGGTTTATGAACTGGGGAGGGTATGAACATCCTCAGGAAATTAAGCAATTTCCATCACCTAACATGGAGACGGACCAATGGGGCGAGCACGTAAAGCTTTATAGATCTGAGCCCTACGTCAAACAGTCTTCAGCGAACGAGGCCCATCAGAGTAAGCAAAAGTACTCGAGTTGTCATAGAACCAAACCATATGTTGTTCGACGACATGCAGAGGTAAGTTGCTTTATCCCTTGTTTTTAAACATATAAAATTGTAGTGTCATGATTAACTTTATTGATTGTTATTATATATTAATGTTTTTATGTTTATAGCGGGACTCCAACACTGGTGAATATCAAAGTGTCATTGATGACTGGAGCAAAATGCATCAGAATTGGAATCACGAGTGGTTTAATAATGATGCCAAAAACCAATATGTAAGAAATCAGTCATTACTAATAAAGAATTGTGTAAATTTGTTAAAGTGCATGGGTCACTACTAATAATTCTTGTTTTGTTACTTTTTAGGAGTCATTGGTGAACAAGAGGACAACACAACCGGGGAGCTCAAATCCGATGAGTGAGGAGGATATCTATTATTGGGTTTTGAACATTTCTTGTTTACTTGTTGGATCACATTTGGTTTGTTTGTTTTGAACAACATTACTTTTGAATTTAATTAGAAAAGTGCGGGAAATTTGTTATAAATTGTGCCTAAGCAGGTTGAAATCTGCTACCATGAAAAAACAGGGTCAAATCCGGGAATAAGGCAAAAACTGCAAGAACTAGTCAAAAGTTGCAAAACCCTTTTCAGACGACATGTCGTCTCAAAAGGCTTTTAGTGACGAAAAATGACCAAAACTTGCGGAACCTTTTAGTGACGAAAATCGTCTCAAATACACTACAACGACGAATACTGACCAAGAATGACAGGCCCCTTTAGCGATGACATGTGTCCGTCGCAAAAGGTATTTATTAATTTAATTATTTGGAGCAGCACCAGCATATGTATAAGACTAAGATGTATATTTTATAAGGATTAGGATCAATTACTCTCTCTTATTATATTTTACTCATTACTCGTGCCCCTCCGAAAAACATGAAATTTGAATAATTACTTATGGTTAACAGCTCTCTTTTTATCTTTTCACAGTAATAAATGAGATTTTTGAAACTAAAGCTTTAATAACATAATATAAGTCGTCGTTGCTGCTTTTAGTAATTGTTTTCAATTCCATTGTCTCTCTAAAATATTTGAGGTGTGATTTGCTTTTGCTTTTTTTTTTTTTTTTCTTTTCTTTTTGTTACTTGTGCATGATAGCTTGATTATGATTGACTTTTACCCTATTAGGTTCGATTTTTATTTCTTGAACACTGTGGAATCATAGGTTAAATATAATCCATATAGTGTTCTTGATCTATAAGTTTGATTTCTAGTCATTACTAGAATAGAACTCTTCAGTGAATTCGTATTTGACTTCTTCTTTTTTCTTTGTTTTGTTAAGTTTTCTATTTCCAAATGAGTCCCGTGAACGTTTTGAGAAGATTTAATGCGGCTCAAGAAATTACCTTCAATCGGTGATTTCGTCCAAAAAGTGTTTGATTATTAAACTATAAAGCAAGAATCATTTCATACTTCAATCTTGTAATTATACGTATATGATATACGTATGCATAATTTTTCGAAAAAACTTAGCTCTAAGTTATACTGATCTCGGGTCACCCAGTAAATATGTTTAAGCTCCATCGCCGTTAATCTTAGATCGTCTTAAGAAGCTATTTGAAGAAGCTATTTTAAGTTCAAGAATCCCCTGGAGTTCCTTTGCACGAAAAACACCAAACTCATAGACCGTTTATTTTGAGAATTTGTAATTATTTGAAATTACCAAAGTGTCCTTATCTTTATTTTTTATTTTGAACCAGTCTCTTGCAAGGTTTCATCTCAACTCATAAACAAAATGACCTGATCGCCCAAGTTCAGTTAATACATTGACTCAAACAAATTTTGTTTTGTTTACCGAAGTTTATAATCTATAAAGCAAATTCCAGAAAAAAGTAACAAAATATCTAAAAAATCTCTATCCGGGTATCGTAAATTCATTGCAAGTTCAGTTTGTTTATAGAAAGGTAACATATTATGAAAAATTCAACGCAGCTAATGAAGATTTTAATTTTCATCATTGATAAAATTAAATTTTCACTCCCTTTTACGAGCAAACTTGAATTAGAAGTCTTCTTAACGTTCAAATGAACCTGCATTACATTTATTCTGATAATCCAAGTAGTCTTTTAAAAGAGGGTTGTGTGGGGCAATTTTGTCAGCAACTGTTTCATTTATGCACTGAGAAAACAGTAAGCAGTTTACCATCCATATCCCTTAGTTTCCCTCCACTGAGAGTCTTTTATGCTTTCATACTTCTTTTTACAGTCTCAGAAAACTACAATTTGTGTTTTACATTGTAAAAAAATGCAACTTAGAAGACTTATGTGCATGTTTTCTTCTATTTATTTAGCAGTAAATGTTACAAAATCTTGACCGAAAATCCTCAAAACATTGTCCTCTAAAGGGTATACTGTTTTTCATCATCACTCAAGATTGTTGAAACTGATTCGTGACACAAATGTCATTTGAGATAAACAAACTCATAAAATATCATACCATCACCAAGGTGACCTAGTGGTAAAATTTCTCACAGGAGGTATCAGGTTGGAACTTCACTAGCCCCGATTAAACTGCGTACATCTAAGCAAAAAAATATTTCACCTTTTTCAAATAACATGAATAGGGAAAACATTGCCGTTTGTAAATCCATAAAATATCACAATTTTTTTAGTACAAAAGATACAAACCATAACATAGATGTCTTTTTATATGACAACGACGTTTTTAGCTTTATGATAAAAAAAAAAAAAAAAGATTCCTGAAAACTGATACCCCTTATGTTGGCAGAGCAGAAAAAGAAAACAATCCATGTCACTATACATGTTTTTTAATGCATATAACCTTTAACGCACAAAATACAAACCATTAATAAAGTTTGCAACTTTGTTTGCTTGTGTAAATATCGTGTCTTGTATATAACAGTATCACCCTTCATCTGATTTCTTGATGTGAACCAATCTGAATGCGCGGTATAACACAACTACAGTTCTTGATCAAAGGTCAGTAGTCGAGTTTAGTGAGTTTGTGTGCGACATGTATAAATGAAAAGTCATGATATTATTGTAACTAAAAAGCGCTATACACAAAATTCTGACCATTTGTTTGCAATAGACTCCATGTTACAAACAAACAAATATATATATAAGCAAAAGAAACAAAAAAGTAATACAACAAGACTTGTTCACTCACAGATCAAAAAATACTTGTTCTCATTGTCGACTTTTGGATTTTTCGGCAGGCCTAGATCGTGGAATAGCCAAGATAGCTACAAGTCCACTTGCAAAGGCTGCAACTGCTGCTATTGCAAAGGCTGGAGGGTTGCCCCCACCGAACAACGAGTCCCATGGTCCACTTCCAAGCGACACCACAACCTATCAAACACAAACAAACATATTCTATCAGAAAGACAAACATACTCCCCAAAAGTATACACTGTTGAAGTTTTTATTTGAATGGTAATAAGGTGTCCAAACATGCATGCTGCGATAATTACCAAGCCCACTTGATATACAGACTGAAATATATCCTAACTGTTATATATACTGTAGTTTTGTTTATATGAATGTGAAAGAATGGCTGGTATGTGTTAAGTAGTGGGTGCATTCCTTGTATTGCTCGGAAACCTTGATGACTCTATGTGCGTAGAAAGGCCATCAAGTGGCGAAGACTAACTGGAATCAATGACATTAATAATCACAAAGAAGTAATCTTACTAATTATCTCATCCTTGATACGGAGTTAATTTCACATATCTTAGATCATGAGTTATGTTATTATTATGTTATGGAAATGCGTACTCTAGTTGAAAATACTGAAGCCACTATTCACCCCTGGTTGTGGACAATATAATGTATTTAAAAAAGCTAGTAAAACTTGGCCTGATTTGGGCACGGGCGTAAGAGGCCCTGATTAGGCCAGGGCAGGGCCGACTTTTTGATTAGATATTTTATTTTGTATTATAATATTCCTTAACTTTGATATAAAACTATTTTAAAACATACGATAAAATTTGAAACTGGCATGAAAGTATAACACAAATTCAACATCCGCTTTAAATTTATCACATAAATTTTCAAATTTAATTTATACTCTAAAACTACATGAGCTTGATAAACAATATAAGCCATTTATATTGACACAAAATTCTTTTTGAAATACCGTAAAATGAATTTTATAGATACAACACACAGGACAGTTTACAGGGCTGGTCTTTCTGGCTCTTTTTGGGTCTAATTGGGTATTGACAGTGGGCCTAACCAATCTCAGTGGTTCACGGAAGTTTTTAGGCCTGAATTGAGTTTTCAGGATCAGGGAGGTCGGTCATGGGCCCAGACTCATTTGTTCAACTCTACTCAAAAGGTATATTTCTTTCAAAACCAGATACTTAATGTTCAGGCAATGGTACTTCAAGATATCAGTATGCTGAAATGAAAATATACAAACGAGTTCCATCTAAGAAACATTTGTGTAATTGTAGCCAACAAAATTCGAGGATATACTGTGTTGAAATTTGCCTAGTCTAAGTTAGACAGTCTAACGTAACATATCGTACAATACGTGATGAATAAATTAGATGTGGCCATTTGCCCAATTATTAAGTGAGCGGGTTCATAATTCATTCAGGTTTAGTTTTTGTCTCAATTGAGTAAATTAAATAAAATTCTTACAAGGAAACGGGTAGAGCAGGTCGGTAGTTGCAACACGTGTATATTTATTGCATAATAGAATATTTGTAAGCATATATGGGCTAACTTTAAGAAAAAAAAATAATTAATTAAATGGAGAAACAAATGTTCCGGGTGAACCCTACCGGTCTCGCACCAAAACTACCTATTTTGACCCGTTGCCCAACCTGCCCGACCCTCCCATCTTTTCTCATCTAGAATATATATATATATATATATGTATATACTTATAAAGTTATGTAATTTAGAGATAGAATTTTATGGCAAGTGGTTTTGAGAGTAAATCATTCCTTGGACAACCGAAAAGGGTTAAAAGTGAACACACAGAGAATTGTGTGAATACTAACAAGACTGAAAAGGGGAACATACCTGTGGAAGCACAATGGACACGTTTAGAACACCCATTGACAACCCTGCAATGGAGCATACATTTAGGGAGTTGGCATTTTTTTACATAAAGACTACACGAAAACCGTATAATAACTCGGGTACCCACCTTGGCCAAGTCCTAGTGACTCAATCCGAGAGGATATTAATGCATATGGCACACTATAAGTAACCTGCATGATAATCACATAATAACAAAAAAAAGGTTAGTAAATGGATAGTAAAAATAAACCTTAACACCATAATCAATTTGACCAAAAAATGTAATTGGTTACAACCAGTATTTTCCTCAAACTGATATCAGAAAATTATAGTGTTAACAAAGATGGATCATCTTACAGCTAACGGCATGCCAAGAATTGCAAAAATAGCCAGTGCAGCAATCACGATTCCGTTTGGAGGCACACCATCAATTCCATAATCTGTTTTGCTTGCCACAAAAGAAAGTACGAGCATTGCGAGAAAGCAAAGAAACATAATAATATTTGAAATCCCCCATATGAATCCCGATCCCCATTTTCTACAAAGATTCTCCATAAGAACTGAAGTTATTCCAAGTATAACCGAATTTAACATAAGCCCAAATGCACCCATTCTAACTCCATCACTATACTTCTGGTCACCATTTGGGTCCCCACCATAAATCTCTCGACCCATCCAATCAGTATCAAAGAGAATAAACGGAAACCACCCAATCCAAGTCAAAGAAGTGACAAACAAGATCAACCAGACGGGCCCGGGAAGGTATTTAAATGTTCCAAACATTTCCCAGAAAAACGCTTCTTGGGGATGACTAGATTCTTCAGTGAGTGCATCTTGAACAGACGTTATCGGTTGCTCGTGAATTGCAGTGACACTTATGTACGTAGTGCACATGATGAAAATAACATCAAGAAGGAAGGCAGATTTGAGGTTGGCACAATTGATGTCACATGAAGAGTTGAGGGTAAAAGGAAAAATCTTGTACCAACCGCTGTAAGCTCCGGTTGCATAACCGAGAACATTACCAACTGCCATAAACAGAGAGAAGTACGCGTTTGCCACTCGAGTTCTTCGGTGATCCTTCCCTGATAAAAGATAAAGTTGGCAAAATCATATGTCAAACTCCATTTTACAGACTAAAACATGTCAGGGAATGGGTCCAACATACTTCAGGTCATACAGGTAATTTTTAGTGGTTGAATCAGGTTTGGTTGACATACTTTGTGTCTTACGTGTAATTACTGTGTCAAATATGATTATGGAAATCGTATTATTTCGATAATGATCTAATTATTCGAAAAAGATATGTAGGAGGTTTTATATGTAAAAAGGAATTTTGGGGCTTGGGTGACTTCTGACCCGTGTTTTATTTAACCGGTTTGACCCATAAGAGAGAACCCAAATCGGGCCATTTATAAGTAGATGGGTCGAACCTTATATCTCTACACACTAGTAATCCAAAGTACTAGAAATAACACCCTAAGGTGAAAAGTTTTGCCACTTACATACTAACAAACTCCGTTCAACTCAGGAACTCTAGGTTAATTCCCAAAAAAATAGGTATATAAATCATTTCTCCATTAAATAAGAATATAATATAATATTTCTACAGGCATTCTGTTTGAAATGTTTTCAACTATCCTGAAATCCTTCTTGTTAAAAATAATGACACGATGTCAAAGTTATTATTGCCTTTTTTAAATTTTAGAGTTACTCAAAGTTATGACTATTGATGAAGAAGTATATCACATTAACAAACTGTTTCATGATAACACATTTTAAAAATACAGAGCTAAAAAATCAACACTTAATTCAAATTATAAGTTGATATTTCTGAACATCTTATGTTAGATGTTGCATTCATTTTCCAATGCATGTTATAGTAGTCATTTATAAATAAAATTGTAGAAATATACTTTCAACAGTTAATATATCTTATCAAATAGCGTAATACCCGCGCTATGCAGCGGAATACAATGTTTTATTACATTCTGTGACTCAGCAATAGTCGTATATTATGTTTGTTCTTCATGGATCAGTTAATATATCTTATCAAATAGCGTAATACCCGCGCTATGCAGCGGAATACAATGTTTTATTACATTCTGTGACTCAGCAATAGTCGTATATTATGTTTGTTCTTCATGGATTATCTTTAATGGTGACTCAATAACGGTAGTTTATTCGTATGTAGAGTTAAGGATTCGGAATACGGTGGAGATTCTTATGAGCATGATAGAATTAATATTAAATAAAAATTACATAAATTATATTTAGAAATGTTGAATCTTAATTTTAAAAGTTTCCATATATACCACACCAAGATGCTTTATATTTAGTATATAGATATAGATATAGATATAGAAGTATAGATAATAAACAAATATAGATGTTAGCATTTATTATGATGTTGATGTTCTTAGCCTTTAATAATTTTCAACTGTTTAGTTAACGTCCAATGTTAGTCAACCTAATCCAATTGATCTACAACTCATTATGACAAATGATAGAGAAGTGCCCAATTTTGACCCAGTAATATGGCCCTATCCAATCCCACAGACCTGCCTATTTACCACCTTTGGTAGACAGTTATGCCTGCGTTGTACCGGTTTCCCAATTACTTGGTTGACTATGTACTCCTGTATATAAGTTTAACTAACTAGAATTTATATAAACTCTCAAGAAAAATGTAAAATAATGAACAAAAAAAAAAACAACTGAGCACATTAGCCACAACACGCTTAGAATGCAATACAGAACACAAAGAAAATTCAAATTGCATCAGAATCTGCATCCCCATTTTCTTTGTATCAACCAGATTTACAAAATTTGTTAAAGGGAAAATTTGTGAACTTAACAATGCTACAGTTAGCTTTTTCAAGTTGACTGATTGCATTTAAGATAGTTCTAGTTACATTTTAGTATTTTGATTATTAAAGTGTTGCTTATGCTCATGCTCATCTGTGGAAATTATGTCACGTTTAATGTCGCATAGCAGAAATTACAAAAGAAAACAACAGGTGCTAGATAGAGAGGAACATGACCTCGACTCATGGATGAATGGTGTCCGTCATATCCAAACTCAAGATTTAGAATAATGTGAAAGCATATAATACATGATGGGCCCATGTCCCATCCCTTTGATGTAACTTGATGTTAGCTAAAAATAGTTGTCACTATCTCACATCTCCTCCCAATGGGCATGACCCACATTAGGATCCAAAACTTTTGGGGACCAAAAGGCATTTAAATATTCATCTAGATGGTCCTTCATGACAAATTAAGATTAGACTAATTGCATACACCAAATATTCTGACAGCCAAAACTTAACAAATTCATCTTATATAACTAAGACTGTGCGTCTTTTAGCATGTTTCAGGCCCGAGATGTATCTAGCCATTCCCAGGCACTCGTGTTGGTTTACCAAGAAAAATAAAGATTCTAACTTGCAACAATATCAACTGAAATTTCGGGCTCTATACCTATGGAATTGTATAAGATCAACCGATGAGTTTGGAACTATGTCTCAGTTCGTTTCATATGGGTAGTATAATATGATATACTTCACTAAACCATCTGATATAAAACAAATAGGCCATCTCTAAACCCCAAGGAGTAGCCCTGTGATTCGAGACTTGGAAAGGGAAGACTTGGCAATATATTCACGATTCTCAGTATGGGCGGTCACTCTCTTTAGCGACAAATAATCCATCTCTTACATATATATAAGTATATAACAGTTAAAGTCTCCAACACCATGTTGACTAATTAAACACATGCCTTGAACAACCTCAATTAGGCTTAATGAGATTGACTTATTTCAACCCTTAGTTAGTCTCAACTAGTCAACTCTCAACAAGCTTCCAATTCCGACCAAATTAAACTTGCGCATTTACATGGTCGTTTGGAAATCAATTTCTTGAATACATATATACTATATACACACACAAATTTACATTCATATAAAAACAATCAATTTCCTTACCTTAACCTTAACAAAAATCAAACTTTCAAATCACTTAACCCTAAACAATAATTCAATCTTTATTCACTCCAATTAAATTGTACCACCAAACAAAACCCCCCAAAACATAAAATCAACAACTAGAAAAAAACACAAACAAATTGAATTGAAGTTAACAAAATTACCAGTAAGATCAGCAAGAAGAGCTCTACAAGGACCTTGAGTAGCATTATTAGCCATATCAAGAAACCAAAACCCAATAACAAAAACAGCAATTGCTCTTGTTTTCTTCTCACCGTCACCTAACAACCCGCCAATATCCGCCGCAAAACCAATCAGTAAAACCGACAAAATAATCGAAGCACAACCCACAACAATAAACGGTCTTCTTCGACCAAATTTACTCGTGGATCGATCACTCATATGACCAGCTAACGGTTGAACAAAAAAACCAGATAAGGGCCCACAAAGCCATATAATACTTGACCATGCGTGTGGTATCCCTAATTCTTGAACATATGGTGTTAATAATGATAATTGTAACGCCCACCCGAATTGTATCCCACATGCTACTGATGCTACTCGGAGCAGTACCCGAAGTGGGATTCGAGTCGAACTACTTTCTGCCGGAATATTACGGTGTCTTTGTTGTTGTTGGCGTTGTTGACTTTCCGGCACCGTCATGGTTGTTCTTTTTTAACTTTTATGAATAATTGATTAAAAAGGTGTGAACTTTAAGTAGGAGTTAGAATTTTGTGAGTGAATTACAACTGGGTTTGGTGTTTGATTGATGATGGAGACAAGTCATGGTTCATGATAGTTATGATACAATGATGATACTAAATTAGTAGTTAGTGTGTGTATTTTGGTGTGGTGTGTGAGAGAAGTGTTGTTTGTTGTGATTGTTCATTTGTTCGTGTTGGGGTGAATGTGATTCCATAACCTTAAAAGATGCAAGGGATAATTGCATCAACAGGAGTTTTGGTACTTGGCTTTCCTTATTTTGTCAAAATCGGCCCTTGGTTTAAGTTGGTCAAACAAAAAGTCAAAGTGGTTTCTATTTCTTGGATTTATAGAATTTGTACAGAAAAATTAAGAAGTGTGAATAAATTTGTAAAAGGACATAAGACCTAGGATAGGCAAGTTGAGACTTGATATTTGTAATAGTTTACAAGCATAACCTTATCGAGTTATGTTTGAATTTGAGTTAGTTTAGAAATGAGTTCTTTCATTTCTAATTCGGTTATACTAGACCTCATCCAAGAGAAGGTCGACCAATTTGTTGTTTAACAAGGCTCAGATGTGTCCATAATCATAAGAAAATTTGTTCTGTTATGGTTTGTAGGCTATTTAGTGATGAATTTGCATAATCATCCAAGAATGATAAAGAAAGTTCATATTATTATTGCTACATTTCACACGTTGCATTGTAATGTAAGAAGAATATAAGATGAACTTGATCTTATGTAATACTCTATATTTGCTTTAAATTCTTTCAAAATCGTATACACTTTAGTACATGCAGGTTGTAATGTAAGAAGAATATAAGGTGAACTTGATCTTAAGTAATACTCCATATTTTCTTTATATTCCTAAGAAATCGTATACCACTTGGTACATGCAGCAAAACAGGTACAACACCTCTTTGGCAAATTCAGTTGGCGAAACGTCAACAATTAAACATATTACACCATCAGCTTCAATGTCTTCATGATAAAAGTCACCAGATGGGTCATATCTAACAGGCAGAATTAACTAATATCAAGAGCAACAAAAATGCAATACATATTTGGACCTCATAATATAATAACATAATGCATAGTATGTGCCAAGCATATACTACCGTGATATAACTTCTCATGGACTGAAAGTAACATAACTAATAATTATATTATAAGAATGTATAATGACATTTATGTTGTGGAGTTTCACAATCTAAGTTACAATTACGAATAGACCTTAAAAGAGGTGAGCCAATTAAAGTGGTTCGGTTCACAAAATCTACAGATCATCCTATATCACATAGTAATCAACCCATATGGAGCAACCTTCTCATGAAAAATTGGCATGTAAAGTTCAGGATGTGCATAGTAATCAATCTGGAATGGAAAGTCTTATGGTTAACCTAAATCACATAAAATATTCAAACATGGAAAAGATTAAGACGTTCTCGTAGTAACACAAAGGATAACCCCTCCGAAATTAATTTAAGTAGTGGCAATTTTTCAATTCAATAGGTTTTTACTGTTAGCATTTTAGTACTTTTTTGTGGCTTTGGTGAGTTATCCATTAACCCCACACATTAAATGGGAACTTATTTTGGCAGTGTAGTGATATCATTACAAAGCTCGTCTTGTTAGACGAGATATATTAGGGCCTAGCCCATAAATATAAAAATATTTGGCCTTGGCCCATTGTTATGTTTTAAGCTTTAAGTGTCTAAGAATTTATCTAACCTTTTCAAAAAAGCTATTGTATGTATGAACTTTCTAAATCTCTATTGTTTTTGCATCCAATCTACAATTATTGTTAATTGTATGTATTTTGGTAGGTGTGTCATCCATCTAAAGCATCCAAGTGTCATCCATACAAAGTCCCACGTCAAAAAATTACATACAATTAACGATAAATCAAAAATTATATACGCACAATAGAAATTTTGGAAGTTCATACGCACAATAGCTTTTTTTGACAAAGTTTATACATTTTCAAATACTTAACCCTATGTTTTATATAGACTTGATTGCATCATTATTGAGTCTGATAGAATAATAACATTTTACTTGGTATCACGAGTCTACACGATCCTACCTTATTTTTTCTAACCGTAATCGTCCCTTCTTCCTCACTTCTGCCGAGCCTCTGCAAACCCTTATACACCATGACAAACTCTACTACCCCTCCTACTTTATTTTCAACTATAAATTGTATGTTATGCATAACGTCACAAGTTTAGTTCCCGTTAAACTAGATGTAGACAGGTTAAATTACTCGTTTTGGTGCTACTTTTTCAAGATTCATTGTCAAAACTTTGGTGTTCTAAAGCACGTCAAAGGTGAAGCAACTAGCTCCTCCACCACCGACAGCTGATTGGCTTGTAGTCGACTCTATTGTCAAGTCATCGATATTCTTGACTCTCTCTAAAGCTCTTCAAGGTAAGCTCATTAAGGCAAACCCTACCAACGCTAAAGATGCATGGGATCAAATTGAAAAGATCTTTCACGACAACAAACGTATACGTACTATTGTTTTAAAAGGTGAGTTACGTTTTATTGAACTTGGTTATCTTTTTGTGGACGCTTATTTTCGCAAGATTGAGTCAATTGTTACCCTTTTGAATGATCTTGGCTCTCCTATTAGTGGATGATGTTGTCTATGCCCTTAATGGCTTAAGTGATAAGTTTGCGCATGTTCGGGATCTTGAGACTATGTGCTCAATGGTGACAACGGAGGAGATGCGCTTAAACTCCAAGTCTCAAAGCCAAGTCTCCAATACTAGCTCTTCGGCACCAACGGTGAACACTCCTCTTCGCGTGGTCAAGAATCACGAGTTGCTCATGACCACCGGTCTACTACTTGTCCCGTTGATCCTTAGGTTTGTCGTAATTTTAGTAAAGGTTTTTGCAATTATGGTCAAGGTTGTAGATTTATGCATGATTCTTCAATAAAGACAAATATGCATGGTGGTAATGGCTCGTACAATGCAAACAAGTCTTCTGACCAATTCCAAACTTCCACTATCATACGTACTGGACCAAATTCGAATGGCATTGTGCTTGCTAATTCACTTATGAGTTTGGACCTTAATGGACAACAGCAACTTATATGTTTAATGCAAGCCAAACATAAACATTTAGCCTAATATAGATTGTCAAAGCAATTAGGTCAAGTCCAACAGGTTTTCCAGGCCCACCAGCAAGGACTTTGAGCTCTCAGCCAATGATTGGCTACCAGACCCCTCCTGGCTTTGGTCCGCGTCCATCTCAGCTGGCCCAACAATCCCATATGGCTCACACGCAGGTTCCAAATTCAACCCATTTTCAACCCACTTATGCGTCTCCTGGTGTTTCTTTTTCGGGACAAGAAACTACACTTCTGCATGCTTTCAATGTCATGACATTGCGGGATCCTCAATGGTATATGGATACATGTGCATCTTCTCATCTAAATAAATTTGCTTCTTATCTTAGTACTATTTTTAATACATCCATTCATCCATCTGTCTATGTTGGTGATGGGAAGCCTATTCCATTAACCAACACGGGTCATACCACTTTGCTAACTCTTCACAAACCCTTGCATTTAAATAATGTTCTCATAACCCCTAAGGCTAGAAGCTTCTTTGTAAAACTAGTTGTATGTGTTATTATAGAGTGTTCAAAGAAGCTTCTAGTCGTAGGGGAAAAAGGAGAAAAATTCAAGAACTCACCATTTTTGGTCGGACGACGACCAAGAATGTCGAAAAACACTAGAGGAGAATGAAGAACGCCAAGATCTCGGTGTTCTTGATGGAGAATGGCGACGAGACTTCGCCTGCTTTGTATGCACTTATAAAGTGCAGGAATCTAATGGTAAATTTGAAAAAGTAATTAAGAGCATTTTCAATCATGACAATCAATGTTTTAAAAATTTCAGTTCATTCATATTTCAATTCTTTCATATTCCAACTCCTTCGTATTCCAATTATACTTTTGTTGTTATGACTTAAACATAAATGCATGAAAGAAATATTCATATATTTTACATTTTTGTTATGGAGTTACAAATATTTGTCAAAGTACTTAAGTAATAATTATAAGTTAATGATAACAACACTATTTCCAAAAGATTATTTGGATGATATACTAACCATTATTATAGTACAAATAGTGATACAAACAAACTTATAATGGTAATAATATTATCATTTTGTAAGGAGCATAGGGCATTGGTAATATTAATTAGAGTACAAAAAGTGAAAAATTCAAATTTATCATAGCATTGAAGGTTAAGAACTATAACAATGGAGAACACTGAATTCAAATTCTTTTGTTTTTTTAAAAAAAACTTACAAATTAAGTTAATAATTTTTAACTAAATCCATAAGTAAATAAAAGAAAGGTCCTAAAAATTAGAAAGTACATTAAATAGAAAAGCGTAAAAGTCAAAAATTATATAATAAAAATTGCATAAGCGTAAAGACGATAAATTAAAACAAACTACGGTCACTCTGTATGCACTTATAAAGTGTAGGGATCTACTAGTAAAGTTGTAAAAGTAATTAAGAGCATTTTTAATTTCCTGACAACAAAAATGATAAATTTCAATTCATTCAGATTTCAATTTAATCATAATTTAATTCTTTCATATTTCAACTACTTTGTATTTCAAAAATTTTAACAGATATAATAAAAAATATTCTTTCAACTAAACAACACTAAGACCACTCCAATCTTAACCATGTTAGTATCGTGTCAGTTGAGACACATCGGTGCCACATCAGCACCTCCCAACTGACACAAAACTGACACACCCCTACCAACCATGGGTGTGTCAGCTTAATTTCTGGGTCCCACACATATTTCAATAAAACAATTTCATTTAAATTAAAAACCTTACATTCATTAATTAAATTAAAATATTACATAAATTAAAATAAAACTTTACAATCATTAAAATAAACAAACTAAATTTAAATAGTTAATCTACTCTTCATTAGAAGAGAACCCGCTTTGTCTCGCTTTCGAACCAAACATCGTTTTAAAATCCTCTTGATCGTTGTGTACGACGTTATGCCGAGCATTTTAAAGTAGTTTTAGTTCCTTTTCTCGTATTCCCGTGGGTATTGGTTTTTGGAGAATATTCGAAGCTTTCAACATCAATTTTCGCTTGGCAACCTCCTTAATAGTTGCGAACGTTTCTTGTTGCATTCTTATTGATGCCAAAATTGCCACCTGGGTCTCGTCGCTCATATGTCTTGACGAAGTTGCATCCGATGAACCCGAACTTCTTTGACTTTTTTTCAACTTGTTGAACAACCGGGTGGACGACGAATCGGGTCGTCTTGAAATAACCTTTACATATTGGTCGTAAGCGGGTCGGTTTGGTTGGGATTCGGGTTGGTTTCTTCGTCGTTTAGATTAATTGGTTTCGGTTCTTTTCAGATTACTCGTTTCTTGTTGGCAACACCGGAATCATCATAGAATTTCGGGACACCTTTTAGTACGAGCCATGCTTGCTCGTAAATGAAGTTCCGACCAGTTTGTTGCTTGAAGTAGTCACAGGTCGCCCTCAAAACATCTTCATCTTGTATTCTGCTTGCACTAGGCTCGCTGTATTTTTTGAAGACACTTGTGAATATGTTGACGTCTCCTTGAATCTTGTTCCATTTGCCCGGTTTGATGATCTTTATCGCGTTTCTCATCAACTAACGAATTAAAGGCTCTTTCTATTTGTCTCCAAAAACTTGATACGGTTTGTGAATTTTTTTTTTTGATAAAATTTTGGGAAGCGTCGACCCAATGTTCAGCCAATATTTTACATTCGTTGTCGGTCCAGTTGACTTTTTTTCTTTTTTTGTTTTCTGTTGGTTTGGACATCGTGTTCGCCTTCGTCTTGTTTTACATTCGTTGGTGGTGATTCTATGTTTTGCTATTGATGTTGTAAAAGTGGTGTTTGTTGGTATTGGTGTTGTGAAAATTGTTCGTGTGAATATTGTGAAAATTGTTGATTTGGGTATGTGACAATTGTTGGTGTGGGTATTGTGAAAATTGTTGGTTTGAAATTACGAGAATTGTTGGTGTGGGTATTGTGAAAATTGTTGGTTTTGAAGTTATGAGAATTGTTGGTTTGGGTTGTGTGAAAATTGTAAGTTTTGGTATTGTGCAGAACCAAAGTTAGTTGGCAAATTGCTAGATTGACTCGCCGAAGACAAAAAAGACGGTGAATTCGGAGACGACGTATCCATGTTGGGTAAGTTTTGAAAAAAATTATCGTATCTCGGTTGTAAATTATTGTGGTAATGTTTAAGAATTTTTGTGAATTATAGTTGGGTGGAAAGTACGTAATTGAATCTAGAAAGATGATGAAAAATGTGTGAATTATATAAAATGGTTGGGTGGAATAATGTAGTTGAATTTAGAAAGATAATGAAAAGTTATATAAAATAGTTGGGTGAAATAATGTAGCTGACCGTAGAAAGATGATGAAGTGTACTTTTTCTAGAAAAATTGATTTCCAGTCCAATTTGATCGTGTCTAAAATTTCTGGTCCAATTCTTTTAAGGCTCGAGCAAAGTCTGAAGTGCGCTTTTTCTAGAAAAATTGATTTCTTTAGGCCCTATTTTTTCAAGCCCCGGCTGAGCCCGACCAGTTTTTGGGCCCACTAGTGCGTGTTGATAACACAAAATTGACCAAAGTCTGTTTTGAGCTTACCAGCCCAAAACACCTACGCCCAAATATATACATTTTATTGTGAAATACCTTTTCTTTTCCTTTCTTCTCTAATACATGGTGATATATAATATGCTGAAAATTACTAAAAGGAGTTCAACTTACAGTTTAGAGTAATTTGATATACTGATTTTATTATACTAGTATAATATTAATGCTATGTAACGAAATATAATGTTTTATTATAAACTGTGACTTATCACTTATCTATAGTCTTATATTATGTTTGATCTTTACGGATTATCTATAATGGTGACTCAATAACCATAATTTACTTGTATGTAAAGTTAAAGATTAAGAATACGGTAGTGAGTCTTATGAGTATATTACAATTAATATTAAATAAAAATTACATAAGTAATATTCAAAAATTTTGAATTTTAGTTTAAAAAATTTCATATATAAAACATCAAAATGTTATGCATTTTAATATAGATATATTCGTTCCAATTATACTTAATTATTTATAATAAGTTTACAATTATTAAATAAGTTAATAACAGTCAACATACCTTGATAAAATCCATTGGCATATTGGATTCTAAGATGTACAGTAAGATATATTATTTACTAGTATGGATGTTTACTACACCTACCATTATAATAACTGTATAAACATTCTTAAATTACTGTTGACCAAAATTTGTGTAGCAAAAGTTGACAGTACCATGTATTATAGTATTTTCAATTTAATGGGATTCACAAGTAAATAGTTTGGCTTGGTGCTCACCAAGGTCATGAGACAAGAGAAAATTCATGTAAAACACTTTTTATCATACAATTGCCTCATTTATGTAACACAAGGTTTATCATTTTTAGTCCATTGAAAGCCCAAAAAGAATCAACAAAAAAAACGCCAAAAAGATCAAATATTATAGATAGCGGCAGGTTTACGAAGGTGAGAAATCCAATCATCCTAAGTCAAATCTTTACGTGTGCATCTATTATTCAACCAAACAAAAGACAACATTTGAATTGGAGTAAAATATATTTTTTGTTATTGATCGCTATTATTGTTTTTGGTGTGCAGGATAATAAATCGCCCTTTCAAATTGTGACCAAACATATAAGTTTTACGCACATAAAAAAAGAAAAATTCTCAGGTGTAACAAATTGCATCTGAAATTAAGTGCTACGAGTGTATTTTGAGAGACTAAACATAGAGTTTTTATATAATTTACGTGCAACTAACATTATATTTTATACGATTATATGCTCTTTTACTTTCGCCGAGTTTGTTCCAAAACCCACTTCAACACGAATATCTTTTTGAATTCTTGTCCTGCATTCATAGCTTAGTCAATGACCAAAATACTCTTTGTCAAATATACATCTTTAATAGTATAAAATACAACTTTTTTTAATTAATTTAACCAGCAACCGATGCCTCAATAGTGTGGGGTTTGCAGTATACAATTAAAGATGAAATGACATGTGTGGGAGTAAATCTTTTGTAAAGATTTTGGATAATGACGTCATTATATCTGCCCTTATGGAATTTGCATCGATTAGTTAAGTTCATTTGCTACTCTAGAATTTTTTTGTTTGATTTTTCTTAATTTATTAATTTAAACTTGTAGGTTTATAATCTATAAAAATAAATATTAATTTACTTTTTTTAAAAAAAAATTAGTGATTATAAATTAAGTTTGATTTGGATATCAATATGTTAGTTGACATGCTGTAAATTAGGAATGAAACTATTAGCTCAAAAATATTACAAAAAATATATTAATTACTTGATACAAAGCAAAATAGTTTAATTGGTGTTAAATAAAGTCATTACTTGTCAAGTTTTAAATATTTGGATTCGTAAAATTATGTGTCAACTCGTTTAACTTAACGTTAATCATGAAAGACTAAATATATATACACGACATGTCATGACAATTAAAAAATAACCACAAAACTCTAAAATGAACAAAATAGTTTATTAAATGCAGGGGCAAGTATGGTGAAATTTGTTAAAGATCATGGGCCAATTATCTGACATATTCCGTTGGGTTGGATCGAGACTGGGACCGCATTGTAAAGGCAAAAATAACACAACGGATTGGATTGTAACAGTTTAGAAGTCAGGGTATATTTTGCCAATTATAGTAAAAGTCAGGGTTATATTTGTAAGTTGTCCTAGAGCTAAAAAATTACTACAAGTTAAAGTCGTGGTAGAATATGGCACTGTCTGTGTCACATGTCACGGTGAAAGACAAATTTACCCTTCTCATACCCCATTTGCTAAACAAAATGGACAAAACCTATGATTTAAATGATGTATGATTTTAGGAATAGCGATGGCGATAAGTATTAGTTTGATAATACGGCGGAGTGATTAGTTAAACTAATTTGTGGTTATTTATAAAGTTGGGATACAATTGGTACTCGTATTTTGTTTAAAGCATGAATATTATTAGGATCTGTAACACCTGAAAAATTGGGCAAAATAATTTTAGATTATTAATATTGTGACATTACTTAATGATTAGATCTTTTATTTATGGAGGGGTGCCATTTGTCAAGAGAAGAAAGTAGGAGGGGTCAGAGTGCAATCATTTGGTATTAGAACTTGTATGGTAATAGATACAGAACGTGGGAATGTGATCCCGTTATAGTATCGTGAAGTTTGGCCCAAGTTTGGCCCGAGTCCCTACTAGAATAATCGAATTTTGCGTTGACAAAATATCGTCACAAAAGCCCAAAAAATCATCGCTAAAGATCTCTTGTTATGACATTTCGTCGCAAAATGGTCGTCAATAATGCCTGATCAATTGCGACGACACAATAGGTACTTACATTTTTTTTTCCATATTAAACACAAAAATATAATAGCGATGCCCTCTCTTTGTATGACTAAAAGTGAGTTGTTACTCAGACACATGACAAATGTAGAGTATAGACCAAATCCATCGAGAAGTAGTTTGTGTTAAGTAGTAAACTAAATAAGGAAGGTGGTTATGAAGAAATTGTGGTTTAAAACTCCAAAAAGAAAGATAAACAAATAATCTACGAGTCGCTAAAGTCACGCAGGAAATCTTTTCTTTTAAGAGTCAAAGAAAAAAATCAAATAAAAATTAAAATATCTTTAGTGATGACATATGTAATCTCTAAAGGTCGCGCAGGAAAAAATTTCATTGTGGAGTCAAAGAAAAAAATCAAAAGAAAATTAAAATACCTTAGAACGAAATATGACGTTTATAAAGGTTACGCGGGAATAATTTTCTTTCTAAAGCTAAAGAAAAGGAAAAACCTTGACAACCTCGTCGTCGCAAAATATTGTCAAAGTAAGAGAAAAAGCATATTATTTGGTCGTTTTGTGACCTTTAGCGACAATGTATGCTTTGTCTCTAAAAGCCTCCGTCACCTTCTTTTTTTCTTGTAGTGAGTCACCTGATTAACACAACACAAACTCATTCATCAGTTTACGTTACAAAACCATAAACCCTAAACATGAGCATCAAGAAAAGAAAAGATGAAATATTTTTTGTTAATACGAGGCGCTTCGAAGCGTTATGGTAGGACACGGTGGTCACTGATCAGGACCAGGAACCGGAGAAACAACGTGGGTAGTAGATTGATCAATTTTAGGTCGATGCTGTGTGAGTTACGGGTAGGTATAATTCATTCCTACTCTTGTAGTTGATATCTTTTACGTAAGAGAAGTAGATTGGCTGAGTTTCGGTTGTCGTTAACTTGTTTTAGATGACTGAAATTGATCTTAATGTGTGTCAAGTCTTGATTTTCATAATGAGTAGTAAACCCAGTTTTGTTAAATGGCAGAGAGATGTCGATCGTTTATATATGTAAAACCAACTAGCAGATAAAGTAGAAGATTTGTAAAGTATTTATACGGTAGTATGCAGTAAGCAAATTGAGAAGATTAAGTAAATTATATGTCAATGGTGTTGGTTTAATTAAACACAGAGAAATTAAAAAAGTAAAAGAGGCCAATATATTGCGTCTTTGTATGATGGGGTCGAGCAAAGAAGAGAACCGGTAAAATGATCTGCAAATGCATCCTAGAAATAATATGTGGTCCATTCTGGTGATGCTAATTATTTGATGTTTCCAGGAAGTGTCAACTGACCGTTTATGAAAATGATTTATCAAGAACTTAACTGATCATTTTGGTATGAAGTTATTATATATGTGACGAAAAAGTTAAAATGTAAAAGTCAGCCAATCAATTAGAGTTTATATATAGAGATTCCGATAGTAACTTTGTACAAGGTTAGAAAGTTTTGTGTTAGACGTAGGAGACTTTCTTTGTCAGTAACAACCGGAAGAGTATGGGTTGGTTCGGTTTGATTTTTGGTTAAAATCCAAAACAAATCGAGAGTTCGATTTTTGGATTCTTAAAAACCAAACCGTTCGATTATTTCGGTTTCGGCTTTGTTCGATTTTTTTTCAGTTTTTCAGTTATTTCTGTTTTTTCGATTAAGCGTATTTTTCAACTACTTTTATAAATAGACATCTTATATGCATATATTTATATATATTATCAACATGAGTATGGATCAAAAAACAAACACTTTAAAAATAAGAAGGGTAAAAATGCTTCAAATTTGCACTTATACTTGACAAAATCATTGGATTCACATTTGTATATCTCAAATATGGAAAGAAAAATGAATGCACATTTCTAAAAATGTATACAATTTGATAAAAACGATTGATGCACAATTGTACATTTTTCATCTAAAATCGTGCATCGATCGTTTTTCGATTTTTATGCATTTATAAGGATGCGCATTTTTTTTTCTCCTCATATTTGAGATGTATAAATGTAAATCTATTGATTTCTAGGATACATTTACGGATATGAAGCATTCTTACCCGTTCTTATTTTTAAGGTGTTCTAATTGAAACTCTACCCTTATCAACATATATTCTATATATATTAGAAATGAGTCCAAAATTTTACTTTAAAGAGTAAAATATAGATATATACATATACATGTTGTATATATATGTATTTATATATATGATTTTTAAATAGTTCGGTGTGGCTCAGTTTTTTTTGTCGGTTTTTAGAGCGAAAACCATAACCAAATCGATCGGTTTGGTTTTTAGAAAATCGAAAATCAAACCATCGATTTTTGAATTGGTTCGATTTTTTCTGTTTGGTTTTTTCAGTTTTTTTTCGATTTTTCAATTTTTGGTTTGGTTTTTGCTCACCCTTAGTAGATTTGTTCACTTGTTGAAATAGTAGTAAAAAGTTACATCCCATGATTTTGGGCTATTAGAGCATCTGATTCAAATTTTGTTGTCTACTCTATATAAGTTATTTTGGGGAATTTAATTTTGAATCAAATTAAAGTTAATTTTTGTATTTTATATATATATAGAGGTGTTCGGATTAAATGATGTGATGTGAGGAGGTTCGAAAGAAAAAAAAAAAGAGTTCATTAGAGTTGAGTTGTGAGTTTGTCTTGGTCCCGTGCAACGAGTCTCCGGTGACTCAATAACGTCGAGAATATCTCTGTTATTGTAATCTACCGTTGAGAGATGTATGAACAATTTGTAACAAATTTAGTGCAACAACAAACATTATACCGATTCTCAATTTTTCCATTTTAGCCATTTTGTTTAATTTTAACTTTTTTCTAGAACGATAATGACAGCCCTTAAGGCTATCAATAAGAATGAATTTGATGCGTAAAGGTGTTGTACTTTACAGTTACATTTTATTAACATTGATGATTTGACAGTTACTATACCACTATTGATGCACAAAATGATTTTTATTGACAACCCCAAGGATTGTCATTAACAAAACCTTTTTATTATGTGAGTGTAAAACTTGAAAAACTTACTCCCTCCTTCTCATTATAAGTGTCCACAATTAGATTACACCATTTAAAAAAAAACATAATTAGTACATTGTATAAGGTATAAATGACAATCTTACCCTTACTTTTTGCATAGTTTTCTATAATTCAGTTTTGTGGAAAAACAAATTATGGATAAATTGGTAAAATTAATATATAAAATAGACACTTCTTTTGAGACAAACTAAAATAGATAATTAGACACTTATGTTGGTCCCTTTTTGTCAAATTTATGATAAACTACTAACAACAAATGTAAAGTAGAACAATAAAATTAAGTTTAAATTTTTTATATTATTCATTCAAATAATGAATTACTTTACAAAGTTTACTGCGAAAATAGACAAGACAAACTAGTCTAAGTAAAAAGTGAGAGCACAATTGTTTACTGACAAACAAGAATGTGTATAAATCAAGGTCGAAGTAAACGCAATTTCAGAAAAATGAATATGATAGTTGAGAGATGTATTTATAGTCTCATAAATACATCACTTACACTACACATGTCAACACCACAATCAAAGTGAACTTAAGTGAAACTTCCAATGTTCTTAATAGCGTCATGCCTTTTGTAACTTCTTTAGTTGATAAGTATTCATCACTGAGTGATAGATATTCTACTAAGATCTAAGTTACAATAAGAGTCATTGCTAACAGATGCAGTGACCAAATAAACATCAGTAAATATTTTAAGTATTGAATAGGTCATTGTTCAGATTGACTAGTGAACACTATTGCTTAGTTTATTCTACTGTCGCTGCTAACAGATGTATCGACAGATAAAAACACTTTGTTTATTTTCATTTCTAAATTATGTTGGTACATCTTTGTGTGACAATAACGTCTAGTTTGTAATAGGTCGTTTTGATTATTCTTTGTAATAGTTTACTTTTGTATGTTATGTTTGTAAGTTCGTACGAACTTTGGATCATACGAACTTAGTCAAGTTCGTAAGGTCCAAGCATGTACAAACTTAGGTTCTTTATATATTAACTTCACATGTTCGAAGTTAATCATTTGTTTTAGTATTGTATTAGGCATAACAAAAGCTAGTTCGAATACTTAGCTAAGGTTTTGTCTTACGTTGAATGTAATTGATATTTACGTTCAATAAAAGTGTTCTTTACAATATTCATGTTACTTGTTGATTATTATTACGTTTGTTTGAGAATTCCGCACTCAATAAACGTTGTTACCTCTTGGATACATATTACAGGAACCTGTTCGTTAAATGGCAGAGGAAGGATTTCTTACTAGTACATGTTTACATAGATGACATCATCTTTGGGTCATCTGACGAGAGCATGTGCAGAGATTTTGAACAAGTAATGAAGCGGAAATTTGAGATGAGTGTTATAGGGGAGCTGACTTTCTTCTTAGGGTTGCAGGTTGATCAAAAGAAGGATGGATTTTTCATCCATCAAACCAAATACGTGCATAATTCCTCCGAACAACATTCTCGGACCAGACTCAGAGAGCTTCGAAGATGTGGACACAACACATATCGGGCCATTATCGATTCTCTTATGTATCTAACCGCTTCACGACCTCACATAATGTTTGTTGTATGTTTATGTGCTAGATTTCAGGATAATCCAAAGGAGTCTCATATGAAGGTCGTAAAGAGGATATTGTGTTATCTGAAGGGAAAACCGAAGTTAGGTCTTTGGTATCCCTCCAGAGGCAACTTTAACCTCTTGGCCTATACAGATTCAGACTATGGCGGATGTAACCAGAACAGGAAATCAACCTCTGGCGGTTGTCAACTATTAGGAGGTCACATTGTATACTGGCAATGCAACAAACAGACCTCATTCGTTATTTCAACCTGTGAGGCTGAGTATGTCGCAACCGGTAGTTGTTGTTCACAAATTTTGTGGATACAACAACAACTGCGTGACTATGGTCTAAATATCACTAACACCCCTATGATGATAGACAACCAATCCACAATCTCAATAACTAATAATCGTGTTAAGCATAGTAAAACGAAACATATAGATATACGCCATCATTTTATTCGTGACTGTACAGAAAAATAGATGATTAAATTAGTTAAAATTCCCAGAGACGATAATCTAACCGACTTGTATACTAATGCTTTTGATAGATCCCGTTTTGAATTATTAGTCCAACTAAATGGGATGATCAATCCCGAATAAGACCTCTCATGTATGAACTTCTATCTAGTTATACGTAAGTTTCTATTTTTAGTAACTTTCTATATTTAGTAAGTTAGAAAAATTATAAAAAAAAATGTGCGAGTCACTGTGCTAATGCAAATAAATGATGAAAACATTACTCATGCCTAGAACGCTATTATATGTGTGGCTTTAAGATGTAGTACATACATAATCTACTGTACCTTAAAATATAACGTGTCTAATACATTCATCATATGATATATCGATAGGCATACGACATAAAGATTCTCAAGTACTAAAAATTCAAAATTTAATAAGGCGATTATTCTGTGCTAACTCTCGTTTGATGTATGACATCAAGTCTTAATTCTTAAGTAATAGATAGTACCATAATACATGGTATTGGATTGAGCTAAGCAATTCATCTGGGAGATTTACTGACTGATTCTTCTGCTAAATCCAGACATATGTTAACCTATCAGTCAGTAGATCTTACAATATAACAAACTTGACCGTGAAACAAGAATACCATTTTCAAGATTTCTAGTCAAACTAAGTCGCTTTGTTGTGCGAAAGTACAAACCTGTCACCTCAGGTTTGATTTTAGATTTGCTTGTTTCGAACCTTAGTCAAGTCTAGTTACTACACGTGTACACTTGTGCACTTATCATATAATAAGGACTTGGCATTAAAGATATAGTAAATTAAGGATATCCAATACTTGAAATTATGGACATATCTTGATCCTAAGAGTATGTCACACGTGAGGGACACATAGATAATCATGAATAATAACTAACACTTGTACTTGACAAACTCTGTGTATGGTCTATTTAAGTGGATCACAATACCGATAATCGTCTTGAAGTATTGGCCACATGAATAATAAACTAGGAACAATTAAATTTATTACTTGTGTATCGTATGCATTATTGCTAATAAGATCTTTGTATCAGTGACTCTCCCAAAAAGAATGTGAATTTCAATATGAATAATTTCATATTTGTTTGTTAAAATTTTCTTTTATTTTCTAGTTAAAAGTTCAGTTTATGCGGGAGATACAACAATAAATATTTGATCCGAAAACTAAAGATCCAAAAGTCTAAGTTCACAAGTTCGTACGAACTTGTGAACCAAGTTCGAAGGACCAAGTTCGTACGAACTTGGACCAAATGAGTATAAAAGGGTTTCACCAAAGTCAAAACCCTTACCATTTCAAACCATTTGAACTTGCAGACCTTCGAACTTACCCACACCTACGAACTTACGTCACTGTTTTATTCTGAATCAAAGATCAGTAAATCTGATCTGACTTTGTGTTTCGAATTCATTAAACATCATCCGATCAACATCACGCAACTAAGTAAGTAACAAATTCGTTATTCCATCCATAAATAATATCAGATTTTGATTAAGTTTAGGTTTTTAAGAAAAACAAAAACAAAATCCAAGTATTGAATGAGATTGTGGATTAAAATCGAAAATACTTATTATTTTCTGTCAACTGCACCTAGGCGTATCTTTTCCAACTAACTGATTGTGTTTTGGTTAACAAAATTTCCAAATTGGAAATAGCAGATCATCGTTTGAACTTACAAATTCCTACGAACTTGTCTAAGTTCGTACGAACCTAAGTAACTGTTGTAAGTCCGTACGAATCGTACAAACCTAACAACTGTTGCAAGTTCGTTCGAACCTTGCTAGACATTGGTCAAGTTCGTACGAACTTACTAAGTTTGAAAAATGCAATTTTTAAATAAATTAATATATCTTGTTTGTCATAGTCTGAACCGCACCATTGTTTCTTACAATGATTAACCTGTATATTTAACTTTATTATTTCTTATGTTTGGTATGTTTGTGTATTTCTCTTGCAGGTATGGCTGATCAAGTTAGACAATTCCACCACAAGCATAACTTGGCCATTTCCTTTGATCTAGAGGATACGACGACTGAACATTACAGAGGCATTCTCACCTTTTTGATGCGCTCAAGGGTACACTATGCTCTCTCCCATTCGCCGACGCTGAGGATCTCATATATCCGTCAATTCTGGGCTAATGCAGCTTATGACTGTGAACCAAATATCCCGGTCATCAGGACTAGGGTAAATGATGTGGACATTGTCTTTTCAGCGGCATATCTACGTATCATTCTTCAACTGGGTACTGAAGCTCAGGAAAATGGCCCAACTTCATATTCTTTGGATCTCAGCGTTTCAGCGCATGGGATATGTTGGAGATGTCACTCATAGTCAATTCACCAAGAGCTATCTCTACGGGCAATGGCGGTACCTTATGCATGTACTGCTGGTTTCTTTTGGCCCAAATAAGGCGGGATTCGACACAATGAACCATAAGATGCAATCGGGCATGGTTTCATTGGGATACAACAAGCCCCTACTGTTTTTCGCAGTTTTTCTTTGATTAAATGGTACAACAAATCCGGGGTAGTGTTAAAGATCGGTTTCTACTATACCTAGGGTTCGTCATAATGATTCTTAATGGGTTAGCACCGAATCTGCCGGTCGTCGATCCCGTTGTGTATCTCTCAACGGTTGATAAGAAGATTCTTGTTCATTGTCTGAGTCACAGTAGCAGAAGACAAGTAGCTGACCGTCGTCAGGCAACACCATTGTTTAGGGCAGTACTTAATGCCGAATATGTGGCACCACCGAACAACGGTTGGTGGGACGAGCCACAGCCCCAGGCAGCGGCTGAAGACAGTGTTCCCAAACCACCTCAGGCTGTTGCTACTCAAAAGCAGGAGGTAGTTGAGGAAATTCTGCACCAACTAGAGCACCCCTAGGAGGGAGATCAGATTATCATTGATATCGCTGAAGCTATGGTCGATGATGTTCTTCAGGGAGAGCGCAACACTAATGCAACACTAATGTCTAGTCAGAAACAAAGTGGGAGCGGATCTGTGCAAACTCCAGTAAATCTGACCGAGACTGACACTATCGAAGCAAATCTGGATGTTTATGATAGTATTGAGTTTGAGTTAGAGGAAAGAGAGATTTTGGCAAAAGAGGTTGCATAATGGAGGTCACACGATGAGATCATACTGGACGCTGATGCTGATATGATGAACATGTCATGACAAAGCAACCTGTAACCGAAGTTGTCAGAGAAGATGAAGCTAAAGAAAATGTGTAGACCGTGAGGGACTAGAGTCAGAAGGTGATGATGTTCCTGAAGGTGATTCAGAGGCTGATAAAGAACCATCAAGAGCAGAGTTAAGAAATTTGTGGTTTAAAAAGGTCGAGAAGGAACCAGAGCTTAAATTTAAAGGAATTATCAAAGTCAAAGGATTGGGAGAGCTGAAACGAGGCATCATAAGTTGGTTTTATGACAGCGACCTGAAGCTATTCATAATAAAGAGATATGATGGAATTCAATACTTGGAGAATAGATTGAAGGTGTTTAGCTCGCTGCCGAAGATTGAACTGAAAGAACTTTCTTGGCTCGATTTGATAAACCTTGGAGAAGATCCTTACACTCGAACTATGGAACGAATTGTTAAGCGTGAAGGAAGGTCGAATAAGTTTGTTGATTTAAAGTTGAGAGCAGGAAAGAGAGTTACAGATTTGACAAGGATAGATCCAGTTACAAACAAGCCGTGGATGAAAATGGTTAATAAACCGGTTAATTATTTGAAGAAAGTTCCTTTGAAGAAGATGCCACAGAATATTCTGACTGTGCTTAAATGGTGGTATTTTGATTAAAAAAAAAAAAAAAAACCGCTGAGGCGGTGATGGAAGATGTCAATGGGAATGAGTTGCTGAGGGTGTATGATAGTTTACATCTAGTAAACTTGTCCAAAGATATCAGAAGGTGGTCAAGGTTTGTGTAGAAAGAGGTTTGTGGGCAGGAAGTCAACTAAGCTGAAAGAAGAATCAAGATCAAGACTTAAGAAACTAGAGCTATTTTCAAGGGGGAGTCTGTTGGTACATCTTGTGTGACAACATCGTCTAGTTTGTAATAGGTCGTTTTGATTAGTCTTTGTAATAGTTTACTTTTGATTAGTCTTTGTAATAGTTCGTACGAACTTAGTGTAGGTACGAACTTAGGATCATACGAACTTGGAACTTGGAACTTGGCTAAGTTCGTATGGGCCTTAGAACAGTCAAGTTCGTAGGGTCTAAGCCCGTACGAACTTAGGTTCTTTGTATATTAACATCACATGTTCGAAGTTAATCATTTGTTTTATTATTGAATTAGGCATAACAGAAGATAGTTCGAATACTTAGCTAGGGTTTTGTCTTACGTTGAATGTAATTGATATTTACGTTCAATAAAAGTGTTATTTACAATATTTGTGTTACTTGTTGATTATTGTTACGTTTGTTTGAGGATTTCACACTCAATAAACGTGGTTACCTTGTGGATCCAGATTACAGGAACATACAACTTACATGAGTAGGGTCTCTGACCCAACAACTTATTTTCGGACGGAGAGAATATATATTTGTATTCTCGTTTAAGTATGTTATAGTTTATGTTATATAATTAATGATTAAGAAATAACACATAATTTTCAAACAAAATACGATAATTAAGACATTGGTTTGAAAAATAGTTACATAATTGAAACTATTCAAAAGTAAATAAAGAAAAGTTACAATTAAGTTAATAATAAGTAAGGTTAGTTGGACTTAAAATGATTACAATTGAAGTAAAATAGAATGTAAATATAGTTCATGGAATAATATGTAAATGCTGAAAAAAATTTGGTGTAAAAATTTGATATGAAGTCATATTAGACCACTTGTAGTCATAACACCCGTCGTGACCCGTCATGAGTGCCACGTCAGCTACGACGGATTGTTATCCACAACTAAGTGGTATTGTCACGATAGCTCGCGACGGATAACTAGGACCCACTATTTTCCTTATTTTTTATTTTTCTTAAAAACACATTTACTTTTAATTAAATATAGAACACTATAATAAATTTAAAAACTAATTATTAATTAATAAAATAAAAGACACATTAATTAATAAAATAAAAGATACATTAATTAATTAAAAGAAAATATTACAATACTAAAAAAATACATAGTTCATAAATATAAAAACGTTACAATACAATAAAAGAAGTCTAAAACTATTCTTCCTCTTTGTCTTCGTCCGCATCGAGGTCCACGAATTCCGCATATTTTTGCGAATAAACTTTTTCATGTTATTAATTCGCTTTTTGTCCTTCGGCTTGTAACCCTCGGTAGTTTCTTTTAGAAACTTTAGTGACTCAATTGTCGCACACATTTTTTCGGCTTCTTTGATTTCATGCACAACTTCTAAACGTTGAGCTGCCATTCTTTCTTTATTGCTCACTATGTGTTCGACCGCAACTTTGAGCCTTGTACCGATACCATAAGAAGCCGTCGCGTCATAAGAGCTTTGACTTTTTGCGACTTTCAGTGGGTGTGTACTCAACCGGCCAGGCGGTCTTGGAATCGCATCATCCCCAAATAGCTCATTGGTAGTATCGTCTTCAAGATCAACCGCCTCTTTCTCGGCTTCTTCATTTTCGTCAAAGAAGCGCCTCGTTACGACACCTACTCCCGGTTGCATAAACCACTTTGGTTTGTCTTTCAATACTTCCCAAGACTCTTTCATATTAAACGTTTTGAGAAAGACATTTGTGGATTCGGCCATTACTCGATCATAGATAGTACGGTCGTCTTGTCCGCTTTCCTATGTGCGGTAGTTTTCATTGTTAATTGCGTTAAATTGACCACAAACTTGGTTAATGATTTTCCATTTGGAGGTAAGTTGATTATCGCCTCGTTGATAGCCCTTGTTGTTGTTGTTGAATTTTTCACCACTTTTTCCCAAAAACTAGCACATCTTTGAGGGTTTCCGTCTTTGGGGTCCTCTGAAGTATCGACCCAATATTCTGTCAATCACGCTTCTTCTTTAAGTGTCCATGACTTTTTGCTATATATAACCGGCATGCCTTGAAATCTTCATTTGGTTACTTTTTTCCCCCATTTTTTGTCTATGGATACGAATTCTTGGTTGTGGTGAATCTTGTTGTTGTTGGAATTGGAATGATTGTTGTGGGTAATACGATTGTTGGAACATGTTGAATTGTTGATTATTTGGGTTTGGCAGTGATGAACTAGAACCCGGGGTATTCGTAGTGCCGAAATTGAGAAGATTCGTGTACGAGAAATTTTTGTTTGGATTAAACATGATTATTGGAAAATTATAGAGTTTGTGAATATGTATGTATGTAAATATGTTATTGTGTTAAAAGATTGTATAGTTGTTGTGTATTTATATAGGAATTTAATAAATAAAATAAAAATAACCCGTCAGTTTTCAACGGATATATAGCTTCTTTTTTTAATTTAATAAAAAACTAGTAGTTTGTAAAAACATATTTTTTTTAAATCATGAAAACGAATAAAAATGATTAAATATACGCATGGACCCTACAAATTCTCATCCTGAACTCGTTATTTTTTCAACAAAAACGGTTCACCACGAAATCACTTCTCCATTAGGGTCCATAGTAAGCTCGAGCAAGAATCAGTACAAGTAGTCTTGGTGAGATATATTTTCTAAAGATTCATTCCGTACATCAAAATAGATGCAACTTTTATTGTATACAGATGTCCAAGTAAGTACAGATATTTCCGCTGCTGCAAACCGTTCCTAGTTAAGAGATCTTTCTTGTAACAAACCCTTGATTAATTAATGAAATGATAATGAGCGAAAAGGAAGTAATTATGAAACATTGAAAGGGAAAAATCGAGTAACGCATGTCTAGTTGTGTGAGAAATGTCACATATAAACTATTCCGTATATATTATTAGAATTTAGAGTACTGAGATATAGAAGATGATAATGATGATTTTATCAATTTTTACTATTTCAACAAATCCAAATTTATTTAATTAAAAAGTTGAAGAACATACAAAGTCTGGTCGGCATTCACCTGTACTGTGTTTTGGACATACAAATATCATTTTATCTATCATAAAATATGCATTTCTTCAAATAATATATGTATGTTCAACGTCTGTGCTTCTAATTCATAATAAATAATAAATATTCCATTATATTATACACCGTGTAATGTATTATAAAATTACACGGTGTATTTTATAAAATTTTGAAAGTTTAATTAAAAGATATTTCATAGAATTACATTACATATACTTTCAAAGTGCAATTTTATGTCTCAAAATATACATCAGTTTATCCTTTTAAATTCCTATAATATGAAGAAGACAAAATTGTTTCAAGCACCGACAGAGTCATAAACGCCTCTTTTTATAGGATCTACGAATCAAATGATATTGTTGTTGCAATTTTTGCCTCTTCTTTTCCCATACTTTCAGTTATAAAGTTATAACAGAGCTCAAACTGAGTCAGAAACGCCTCTTTTTATAGGATCTACGAATCAAATGATATTGTTGTTGCAATTTTTGCCTCTTCTTTTCCCATACTTTCAGTTATAAAGTTATAACAGAGCTCAAACTAACAAAATTAGCTGCTTCACTCCTAAGTGCATGCATATTTATTTATTTTAATATTTAAAATATATATATGTCACAAGGTGATTAAGTTGGAGTGTACGGTTGAGTCAGGAAATAATAATGGTATTTATTATTATAAGCATTGACATCTCCGTCAGAAAGGGAAGAACAAACAGAGTAAGTTGCCTTTTAACGGCAATTTTAACTTTTCTCACTTCCCTTTTCATTTGCAGTATCAAATTAAACTTGCAAAAACAAAAACAACGCTTTTCTTACAAATATGGTAAATACACGGTTTAAAGATACTTTTTGAGTTAACTATTGTTTTGTTTAAGGGAAAACTTCCTATTTAGGAAGCCATCAATCTTAACTCTAGGTCATACTTTTTTCATAAATTATACTCTCCCTCTGTTTCATAATAAAAGTTCACTTTTCCTTTTCAGTTTGTCTCAAAATAAGTGTCCATATCCAAAAATAGTAAATTAACTTTACCATTTTATTCTTTCTCACAACTGATATATGAGAGTATGTACAAAAAGGTCATATTCACTACCAGACAAATCAATTTCTTAAACTATATACAAACTAATAGTGAACTCTTATTATGGAACGAAAGGAGTTAATGTTTTCCCTATTGAACTTAGTTGACAAACTTCATGACACTACCACCGATTATTTAAAAAAGAAATGTGGGTACCAAAAGTTAAAAGAAGCAAACTAGTTGCAAAAATTTTAATTTAAATAATATATAGAGTAAATTACACGGCTCGTCCGCGTAGTTTTTTGTTTTTTCACGTATCCTTTTTAGTGAAAGTTATTTAGTAAATACTAGTCGGAGACTCGCGTAATGTGGTGGAAAGGATGAATAACCACCAACAATATTTAAGTTCGATAAAAAATTATTTACGACAAATTACCTTCTGCAATGCTACATTTCATTTAATGTGCAAACAAAATCTTAAAATGCAATAAATTATAAATGATCATCTTAAACACAACTCTTAGTACAATACAATCAAAATAACTATTTCTGTAAATTCACAATCAAATAATATGAGGTATTACTATTCACGCTAAGGTGGTCGAAAACTTTAAGGGTGGCTACCATGACGGTTTTTGTTAGCTGCTTTTGGTTCCATTAGGAACATCATCTTACAAAATAAAGCTTCACTAGTTATTATTGTTGTCACATTAATATCTTTAGAGACAACAAAGACTAATCGTTATTAAAAGGACAACTTAAAATTTTGTTAACGAGAAAAGAACATAAATGATAAGTGTAGAGAATAGCTTGAGTTATAGCATATCTTCTTTGAAATTGATTTTGTTTATATGTTTTATTGAAGCCCAAAGGAAACTCATTTTATTTAGGGAAATGAATACCATTTTTTAAATGTTTAATTAACTACACAAATATTACTTCTTTCGTTTCATTTTAAATGTTCCGTCTTACTCATATTTTTCTGTTTTATGATAGATCGAATGGATGTCAGTTTTATTTTTATATTTAAAATAAATAAATTTAATTGAAAATGCTTTCAAAATAAATGATTAAAAGTACTTGGTAACGACGAAATAAAAATATTAATAATATTTAATAGTTATTTTCATAGACAACACTAATAATATGAACGATATTAATGGGACACAATATTATGTACCAACACTCGCCGGCTGGGTGCTTACCAAAGTAACATAATGGGCCAAAAAGTACGGCCTTTGATTTTATTGATTTAGTTTCACATTTTTATTTATGTAATTTAATTTAATGTATTTGATCTTGTATATTAAATTTTAAATTCCATTTTCATTGTGACAGATGAATTTACAAATCTTAGAATGGTTGTCATTTCTGATCAACATGTAGCTAATACTTAATAAGGGTGAATTTGTAATTTGCAATCTTTATATTTTTCAAGTTTCAACCTATGTCTCAAATGATTTATAGTGAAGTGTAGATTTATGTTATTTTGTTTTAATTATATATAAATTATTTTTATTTCTTTTTTTAAAATTAGATTCAACAATGATTAATGTCCAAAGTACCTTTAAAAATCATTTATTATCTTAATATTTCCAAATGAACCACTAATTTATAATTTGCAACTCTTAATTTTAAACTTTGCATATTCTTAAATTAAATTTTTAACATATCATTTCGTTAAGTTTCTTCTTATAAACATTGTTGATTTCTTTCGGTTTGATATAATGATACAATATAGTATAAACAATAAAATTTGCGAATGTCAAATTAACTATTTATCTCCGTAGCTATGCACATGCACAGTGCAAGTATACAATAATAATAGGTTACGTTTTTCACATTTTAAATGATCAAAAGCGTGCGATAGCATCTAAAATGACTGTAAATGAGGCGATCTCCAACAATCATATAAAATGGTTCATATGAAGAAATATAGAGATAGATGAGGAAAAAATGCTTTAACGATTCCTCTATATTTAAAGAAATTTTTAAAGGAAGTCAAATTTCGTTTATATATGAAGGGACACTATCAATTCTTCAAAAGTCTTAAGAAATATTGTTTAATGTTATTATCGATATTAGTCAATTTTCAATATTGTTAAATTCTTAACGATAAGAATTATTGTTTATTAATTATTATTAGTAAATAAAAATAAAACTAATAAGAAAATAAAATATCCAAAATAAATAATATGTATAATAAATATAACACTATAATGGTTACAAACAAATAAAAATTACATGATTGAATGGAGTTAAACTTAAAAAACTCTTAACATATTGTTTTAAGATGAATTACGGAGGATAAAAGGTATAGATTTATGTTTTTAGAATAGATGGTTAAAGTAGAGTTATTTTCAAAACAGAAATATAAAATTGGTGGTGAAGTTCAACATTAACTTCTATATTTTTAGGGGAGTGATTCAAAGTTCACCCGACTTCCACTCAATATTGATGTCGGAAAACAAAATGAGAAAAATCTCACACAACTTATTAAATTAAGAAGTGTTGATAGATCAACATTGAACCTTTCATGTTGAACTTTACGTCAGTTAATAGTGAGAAACCTGACATGAAAGAAGGATCCAAGAGGTGAAAACTTTTCCTACTCCCCTAACATGACTGTTTATTAATCAAGGTCAACGATTAAGGTTTTCAATTGATCGAAGTATCGAGTATAAGGTTGATTTTGAGCGATACACTGCTTAGAACTATCCACTGCTAAGTCTTACTAGAAAATTTCAAATAATAAGTGTATAAATATAATAACGATAAAAAAAAAAACTCAACGTAAACTAACTACATAAAAGACACTGTATGTATATATTGAAAAGTGAATGTCATATGTGTTATTGATATTACACAATTTTATGTTGTTGATCAATAAGCTATTAGATAAGTGTATATGTGTTATATTGGGAGACTTACATATTTTCCCTTTAAAACTTATCCAAATATTATCCAAATATGATACATACTGAGATACAAATTTTTAATTCATAAATATACAATGATTTTGATGTATATGGAGAAAAGATTCATAGAGAAACTTCAAATTTTAGGAAAGGAGAGAAGTAAATCTTAGATATTAATTTTTCTATAAAAAAATGTTTTTAATATTCATTTGTAATGAATATTAAATTTTGAATAACATTCATCACATATGAATATTAATAACATTCATTTATGATGAAATTAAGGGTTGAAATTTGGTTACGTTATTCCTTAATTTTTTTACTTTCCTCTTGATCTCTACCCTATATATATATAGGGAAATGATCCATAGGAAAGTTCCAAATCTTGGGGAAGTAGAGAATCAAATATTAACCCTTAATTTTTTTATAAATAAATGCTTTTAACATTCATTTGTGATGAATGTTAAATTTTGAAATTATTTATAATTTTTAAAATTCACTTATAACAAAATCAAGGGTTGAGATTTGTTTCCCTCATTTCCTAATATTTTTTGTTTCTTTCATGATCCCCGCCTTATATATATATATATATATACTTATTTTTTTTACAAATTTTGACATAAATATATAATTACTCCTTATAGTTTTATCCCATCAACTTGCTCATACAAACATATCCAGCTCCTCTGCACTTTTTACTCGTCAGCTTTTATCATATATCACATTCAACCCTTCTATTTAACATAACATTACCTTAACAACACATATAATTCTTTTCATATCGAAAGTTTCATATTTTAAAAATGTGGAGATTTGAAACTATGAGATCAATTTTTATTTTTTTGGTACTTAGAAATTTTAATAGTTTGACGAGTGCTAACAAAATTTCAACACTTATTGATGTGAAACTTTGAGAAATTAGTTCACATTCCTAAATATATTTTTATATACGAAGACTTATACTGTAAACTCTATGTATGAAGATTTAAAATATATATCGTGATTTATATCACCGTTCACAGCGAACGTAGAAATCTTTTTTTTTTAAATAGACCTTTGATATATACTTCTTCGTCTAAATGTATAAACAAAAGGTTAAAAACGTAGGTTATAAAATTAGAGATTACGAAGAAGGGAAATTGAGGAGTCTTGCTAGCAGCATAAAACTTTTGTACATCCCACTCACTACTAAAATGTTATTATGTAAAAGTCATAACGTTTAGGAACCAAAATGATTACTTTCGCAGCACCTAACTTTGATTTTGATACTGCTAAAAGCATCCATGTTTACAAAGGAACTCCTATATTATCACAAACTTAAATCAACCTATTTTAAAATTATGCCAAATAAAAAGCAAAGTTAAGGCGTTAAAGGCCTACAAGATGGTTATAGGAGTAGCGATATAGCCTCATAGATGTACCTATAAATGTGTTTAGGTAACCTTCTTACACAAGAGACTCTTTAATGTGTATGATGACACAAATCTCTTTTACCGCATACTCTTAAGAAAACAATAACATTGCATATATAAAGTAAAAAAACATCAAAAGTCTGAGTATTTTAATACTCCTTATACCGTACTTAATAAATGTACAAATACATCTTCTTTAAGTAGCATACATTACATTTGACAAAAATGATATTTAAAATTTAAAAGTCTTCTTAAAATTGGCCTAAAAATATATATGTCGATAGTACGTAGATTTTAGAGTTAATACACAAATAAGTTACTCTACTTTGTGAAAATGTTTAACTAAGTTACTTAATTTGTTCAATTGAATTAGTGAACTTAATAAATCACGATATGTAGGTTACTAAACTTATAAATATTACAACGTAAAAAAATCTAATTTACATATGAAAATAATTCAGTAATTCAATTGAAACAATTAATAGTTTAGTAATTTACTTGAACATTTTTATAAAGTAAAGTGATGTATTTATCTATTAACTCTAAATTTTTAAAGAATAGAGTCAAATGCTCCACTATTTTAGATGATTGTCACGTGTGATATTAGACAAATTTCTGTATCATAATTTTAATTTTATTTAAATTGCTTAAGACATTTTAGAGATAAATTAGGTTATCATTCCGCGATAAAGTGTGACGAATTTAACTTTTATAAATGAATAAAATATTTGATTATTTTTTTATATAGTTTATAGACTCACTATAACATAGGACGAATTTAATTTTAATAAAATGAATATAATTATAAACTCTTTAATTTTTATAGATAAATAAATTATTTAATGTATTTGTTAATTTTAATAAATATATTAAATATTTAGGGACTTTAATTTCTTATGATGTTTTATAGATAAATGAAAAACACAAAATTTCAAGAGCTTGTGAGACACAAACATGGGCTAAGTTGTGCGATTGTGTACCATAAAACCCCTTTTATACGCAACATTCATCCATCTTTAAATGTAAAAAAGTTTTCTTTTTTCATTTTAAAAAAGGTTTCTTAAATAAAAAATAGCAAATAAATTGAAGAATTTGTCATTGGGTAATATATGGTGAGGGGTATAAGAGACACATATAGCAGAGACAAATTGTAGACTTCTTACCACGAAAAGGAAACAAAAATAAAGTTAGAAATTGCCTCTCAAATCCCAATACCCTTCTTTTTTTCATTCTCTCTCTCATCACCTCACTCACTTTCTCTCTCTAAAAGTCCTGTTAACCAAAACCCCATTCCCATTACTCCCATTCCATTACCCCCATTACCATTTACCATACCCTCATATCTTTGTGCAAATAAAAGATGGTGTTTCTTCACCACATTTTCAATCACAAAGATACCCTTTTGTTTCTGGTTCACAAAGAGCAACAATGGTGGTGGTTGTTGATGAAATGTTTAATGACAAAGATACCCTTTTGGGTTACAAAGAGAAAGAGGTATTTTCATTCATAAAGTAAGGGTGTTTTTGGGGATTTCACAAAATTTTATTTTGTGTTGTTGGGAAGTTTTTGGGCATAACAGGATGAAGCCAGGCATGAATCTTTTTCTTTTTTATTAACTTAGAAAAAAATGAATTAGTTATTGTTAGTTAATTCTATGAAGTATATGTTTCTGTTTTTATTTTAATATTTTTGTTTTCAAGAAATATATGACACTTTTTATCTTTTAGTTTAGGTGATGATGGGTGGTTTTTACTTTTCAGAAAGAGTTGAGAGGCTAATGATTTGTTTATTATCATTCTTGATATATTTATGTTGATGTTCATTATGATCAAGCTTTATGTTTTCCCCAATTTTTTTATAGCTGTTGATGATGAAGTTAGTTGGGTATTTTATTATTATTTTTATTATTATTATTATGCTTATTATGAAAAGGAAAGCTACAAAAGTCAAACAATGATAATTTTGACTTCAAATTTGATCTTTTTGGTGATTTTGTATGTTATGGTTGATGATATTTCATTTTCAATCTAGGTACTTCTATGTTCCATGTTGAATATTATTTTGTTATTTATTTATCGGTTACTATATCACAATCCATTAAAAAGGTTAACAATAAGTAACCAATGGTAACGCCGTTAAATTATTTGCTTGTTGATGAATGCCTGAATTTTACAAAATAAGACAGGAATTATTTTGTACAATAAAGGTTAGGTTGTTTTCAAAGAGGAATTTGAGCATTTTCAATACCACTAAAAGCCTGCATTTTCATTTAAGAGAATGTTTGTAAAGTTTATATATAAAATAGGAAAACACAGCCATTTTAATACCCAAATGTCAGAATGTTCTTTACAAACATCAAAAGGATGATATTGTAAATATATTAATCAATCAAATTACTAGTAATAAAAAGACACATTTTGTGTTCAAATTGTCTCATATCCTAAAAATATACACTTAATGTATAATTATTTTTGTAAACTTAATTGACCATTTTGCCTTATGTTTATTTGTTACCTACACACTTTGTACTAGTTTTTGAAATGCATGCCTTGTAATTATTATTATTATAATTATTATTGGTATTAAAGAGACCATATGTCTGGTGTGCTATCTTGACTTTCTCAGGAGACTGCATTGTACAATAATACAAGCAGTTTAAATAGTCGAGTAACAAATTAAAATCCACATGAATGATTCGACAATAACTGTAATTTTGAAATCCAAATTGACTTTTCCACAAATAGAATTAACACCTTTTTGAGATTTTTAAATAACATTATTTTACACCGATTTAATCATTTTTTTCAATAGTTAAATGTATAAAGAATAAAAATGACATGAATATCTTTATCTTCAATTAAATAGACTAATCTATTCTTACTTAATTTGAAAATGACATAAATATTTAAAATATATATAATTATATATTAAATGAAATGCATATAGTCCATAAATAAACAATGTACATTTGAAATACACGTTCATAAGATCACTAAATTGAATAAGTACTCCGCTGCGTTGCGTGGATGTCTGCTAGTTTGCTTATAATTATCCTGGGTGTCTGCTAGTTTGCTTATAATTCTCCTAGTATATACTTTGTAGTCATGTAATTTATATTTGCACTTACTACTTTGCTAGTTCAAATATGTAAAATTCATTAGGTGGTTTATATAGATTACCAAACGATGTTTTCCAGTTTTTAATACGTTGATGTAACTATTGACGTCTTACTATCATCTTAAGGCTGCACTTTTTGTTTTTGAACTACCAAGTAACAAAATGGGGGTGGCACAAGCTATTTATAGATGATAATAACAAATGTACCGAAACTAATTGGTAATCAAGTGGTGCATTTGTGTGCACGAACTAAAAACTCAAGGAACTAAAACTGTAGAAGGTTTTTCTTTCTTTTTCTTTTATGTCGATGCACTTAATTTAGATGATGTTGATACCGTATATGTCGATGTTGATACCGTATATGTGTTCATAAGTAAGTAGTACTGGTTAACAAAATGAACTTTATATGTAACAGTTTAAAATGTTGTTGAAACTTGAATAAATGTCTTGTAGCACGTTCAACCTGTATTAATCTTTTAACGGTACTGCTTGACAAGTTGAAGACCGAATTATAACTCGAGACCCACGTTATCAAACCTAAACTTAATTTTTAACTTACAAATTAAGTAATAAAAGTTTATTCATTTGATGCAGACCTTTAACTTGCAATCTGAATTAAACTTAACTTGCTGCTTCTTATACATATTAATTCCAAATTTGTACTAAAAGTGTCATTGATTAATCTATTACTTTGAACGAACGTAATGGGGTTAATTACATCTGCTCAACAAGTAAAAACAGAAGAATAAGATATGTGTTCACCACCAAACTTTGAATATTTTCACCAAAAACATCCGAGCTCGACTAATGTTATTACTAATATTTACCACAATATAAAGAAAAACCGAAGCTTAACCTAACTTCGATTTGATCATAGAACTTGTAATACAAACCTCATCAACGTCCCAGTTTCTGAACAAGCTGATTCTCAATCTCCAATCGTTTCTTCACCAAAAGCCCATATTTTGCAACGAGTTTATCATCTTCAGCTGTTGCAACAAGTTTACATCCAAAAGCCGTCTTCTCTTGCTTATCTTTATACATATTAGAGATTGGTACAAATCTGCCCTTATTCATGCATAGCCAACCATGGGCCGCCCTCAATGCAGCCCCTAATGAAGCCGAATCTGCTCAAATTTACAAGAAAGTCACAAATCTTTCAAGATTTCTAAGGGTATATCCTCCTTTTCACTTTGTTTTAAAGGGGTTTTACCTGGTCTTTGCACCGTTTGGACATTGCAACCGAAAATTGTTGCTAGCTCACTCAAAATGGTATGGTTCGCTGATGCTCCACCTGTTGCAATGATCCGTTTCGGAGGAGATGGCATCCCAAATCGTTCTGCATGACCTCTCATGGACAGGAATTGGCCTTCGATTAGTGCTCGAATCTGCATGCAAGATTTACATTAAGCTTAATTTAGGAACAAATTGTTGGTACTTAGCAATAGAATGGCCTCCCAAATGCTTCATGAATATAGGACTTGGCTAATGGACTGTACTAACCTCGGAAGGAGGATCAAACTCCTTCACTTCATGTTCGACGAGGCCATCCAAGGTGTCACCATTAAAATTCTCAAGGGTGTATCGATGGTAACCGACTGTTAAGAAAAGAAAAATGAAGTACTTACGGGAAATATCAAAAATATATGGTGAAGTAAAATTTTGTAGACCAACTTTGACTTTAAGAGTAAAATAGATTACCATAATATTTCAAGATAATTAAACCAACATGACTATACTACTACTACTACTACTAGAGCAACAACAACAACAATAATAATAATAATAATAATAATAATAATACTAATAATAATAATTCATAGATAAGGATTTGTGTATTAAAAAATTCAAAACTGCTTAAAGTATTGTATATATTTGACTCTTAAAGATGAAAATCAGATTCTAATGAATGACTTACTTGGGAGAGGAGGAAGTATCTCATGATCTTTGTAATAAAAACCTATCTTTCCACCTGAAACAGGTTATATTAGTTTATGGAATTTAAACAATGAAGCATTCATATTTCTTACTTGCGTTTCACTGCAAACATGACAATATAAAACACTACAGTTCACAAGAGTGACTGTCGTTGGACAGAATACGCCAATCAACATCGTTCCTTTTACATTTATAGACCATTTATCTAAAGGCTTATTCTTGCAATCTATAGCAACTCCTTTTTCTTTTCTATTTTTCCTTTCGCAATTTTTGCACCAACAGTGATCAGTTTGCAATGAGAAGCTAACAACAGCTGGTGACTAAGTCCCAGCTTGTTAGAATTCTTCAGTATTATTATTGAGTATTAGGCCCGTATTAGATTAGTTTAGTTTAGGCCCATTTAGATATTAGGTTTTCTACGTTTTCTATATATACCATTGAAACCTTTATAATTATTAAGTCTTGTAATCGTATTCTATTGTTCAATAAAGTTGTTGTTAGTTTCAACATGGTATCAAAGCCGTGTTTCATCTTTGATTCATTCAATTAACTTTGTTTAGTATTGATGTTCTTTTGATTAGTTTGTCTGGTTTATTTAGTTCCTTTGTTCGTTTATTACGGTTTTGGTTTTGATTAGTTGTTCATTCGCTCTGTCGACACAATTTCTTTCTTTTTATTTTGTTCACAGCCTTCGATCGTGTATTACCCCAAATTTTATAAAATAAATTACAGCTTTATAGAATTGATCTAATTTGAATTAATGAAATAAGAAGGGTTGTTTTAACAAACTGAAAACAAGAATTGTAATTGGATTAGGATTATAAGGGCTTGCAAAGATAAATACTATCTTATAGTAAATTAATACATGTATATATCATATTGGAATTTTGGGATAGACTATAGAATTTGACGGTGACTAGGAATCTAATTCCTGCGACCATAATATATATGTAAACCGTAAGTTTTACTAGTTGGGAGCAACAGAAAAATAATATAGCTACGCATGTGTGAGACAAGAGCAAAACAAGGAGTAGGAGGTTTTTAATTAGATGTTATTACATATAATTGGAGGAAGAAAGCAATTCAACGTACTACGAAAACGACGATTATTTGGAGTTGAGTTTCACGTGAGTTTTAAACTGGGTTGCACCTATTTTATAAATTGTTTATTTAAAGCTGTTTATATTATGATCTGCTTATAAAATTGTTTATTGGTTTATATATCTTGATATTGTGAATACGTGATATGAAAAGTTACTATAAGTTTATCGATTATCCACTCTCTTAATAATAATGGAATCACGAAAAAAGAAAGTGGTTAAAAAGTGGAAAGTTGTGAGATGTGTAAAACTATGGTTTGCATCAAATTGTGGAAAAAGGAGAATATGGAAATTGAAATTGAAATTGAAATTGAAATTGGAAAGAGATTGTTAGATTGAATATTTGATTGCTTATATGACCAAAATGGTATTGATAATTTTTGCTTAAAATGTTTATATTGAAAATCTTTATAAATGTTTTGTGTGAAAACCGTGATTCTCACAAGGTTTTGTAGCCGACACGAATGTTTTTAAATTTTTTTGCAACTGAGGATAAGGAATGAAGTATTAAAGTGTATAATAGGATAACACAATGATGTTGGAGAAGATAGACGTTTCCGTTGATTGGGTAAATGGTAGAATTTCGCACTCTTATAAAGTGGGTTGTTTCAGATTGTGTTTCTTAATTCGTTTAGCATGATCCTGTCTGTATAGTTTTATTTTAAGGTATTGAGTGGTCAACTTTTATTGGTGTGGATTTATCCAAAATAAGTAGTTGTTTGACATCAACCAATAAATGTCGACTATTTCAATGGTTTTACTTTCTTTGTCAGAGCCTTCCTAGCTCCCACCAATTATGCATGCTTAGTTTTTCCTTTGCTTTACCCTTTTCAAATATGGTATGTCTTTAGTAAGTTTCAGAATTTGAGTGATTTATTGTTTTAAGTTTTATGCGGGTCTTAACCAGAATCTTTGTTCTTAAAAAAGATAAATAAAAAATTAGCGTCAAATATTTTGTTCTTCGTTTCTATGCTCGGATATATTTATTCCTTTGAGTTCATAAAGTCTGCCGATAGCACACTATGTGCGGTCTTTAATTTCATGTTTATTCGTTTGGCAATTAGCTTATTCTGTTGACTATTTTTACTTTCAGTTTCGTTTATGGCTTAGTTGATACGCTTTGGTATTGTTGCTGATTTCGGGTTATGATTTTTGAGGTGCTTTGGCTTGATCCCTTATGAGATCAATTTTGAGTTCAGTCCCTGGTGAGACCATTTGATTTTGATCCTATTTTTTGGATTTTGGTGTAGTTGAGACCTGTTCCGACATCTTTTGTTTCAGGTTGCTTCGTTTATGGATTTTTTGGTTACTCAAATTGAGTTTTGGAGAGTTGAGACCTGACATCTTTTGTTTCAGGTTGCTTCATTTTTGGAGGTTCGGTTACTCATTGGGTTTGGTTAGTTGAGACTTGTTTCCAGGTCGCTTCGTATTTTGTTATGATTAGATACCAAGTGAAATTTATTGAGACCTGTTTAGGTTGCTTTGATTAGATCCCAAGAGAGATCTGTTTAGTTCGATCCCTAGTGAGATCAATTAACTTTGCGTTTGTTCAAGACTAGGATTATTGCTACGAGGAAGATTATTGTTCAGGAGGAGCTGGATTATTTTTGGGTTAGTTATGTTTATAACAAGCTGGGCACTATCAACGTATAAGCTCCAACTTGCAGGATAGTGTTCGAATTCTTTAGTATTATTATTGAGTATTAGGCCCGTATTAGATTAGTTTAGTTTAGGCCCATTTAAATATTAGGTTTTCTACGTTTTCTATATATACAACTGTACCCTTTATAATTATTAAGTCTTGTAATTGTATTCTATTGTTCAATAAAAAAGTTGTTAGTTTCAACACAGCTCAATAGGACAAGGCCCACAAATGGAAATCGAAGTAGCCAATGAAACGACTAAGAGTAGCATCTAATTATAGGAAATCCTGAAATAGAATGCATGAAAGTTTGATAATCAAGTAAATAAATACCGTTTAAGGGTGGAGCTTGCTTCAAGGACTGATTAAAAACATCCCAAGATCTATCAGCGCATCTATCACGTACATCTATGAAGATCACAAAAACTTTGTTCAAATGTCTAAAGCAGTATTAGTTTGTTCACTATTACATTCTATTAGAACTCTGAGTCTACCTTCGCGTGTTAGAGATCCATTCTTGTAGCATAACATCACCATGTAACTTTCGGGATCAACGGGATTTGGAAAAACATGTCCTTCCAGGCTAGGGTTATGATCCATGGTTATCCCGAATACCTGAGAATTTTAAAAATGTATACTCGCCCGATCATATGTAGCTACATTTACCTATCTGTCCTTTAGCATCACACATCATGGCCAATGCGTATTTTGGACATTTCACTAGCAAAATCCAAGAAAGCTGAAAGAATTATAGAATATAATTTGGACTTACAGTATCACTGGTGCCAAGACTGATTGCCAAATCCCCTGGGGTGTTGATGGTCAATCCTGTCAAATTTTGTATCCTTTTAGTATATATGTACGAAATTTGACTTTCAAAGTAAAAAGGGACTAGTGTAGTATCAGCTATCACCCCTTAACTGTTTGACATAAACTAACGATGGTCAACCAGTTTGACAATATTAAATGTAAAATAAGGAAATTAAGTTTCACCTGCCAAGCTGTTAGGATTATCTCCGGACCATTGAACAACCAAACAATCCTTGTTGAACTGGAATCTAATACGCAAACCATCATCATCAACCTTAGAACCTTGTGAAAATGAATATATTGCTCTTGGAACTAAAATCCATATTATGATTATCAACTCTATCCACGACGGTTATATTGGCCTATTAATAGATACAAAATAAAGTTGAGGTGCCACGCACTAACCTCTCAACAAAGTATGGAGCAATTAAACCAGCAACAGCATGAGCTGGAGCTAACTTCCCAAGTTTTTCCTCTAAACCAGGAGCTGTTGCCTATAGTAACCATCAGTCTATCAATATCAAAGCTTGTATGGAACAATTTTCAAATAAATGGACAAAAGATTGTTAGTGGGTCAACCTAACCCGCCCTTCCCCCGTTGACTGTCTTTATAAGAGTCATTTCAACTCTAACCTGTTTTATCCCGTTACCCAACCCCATGGCCCAACCATCTTGCCACCTCTAATGATTGCTATGATACAGGTGGTATAGAATGGTTGTATTAGACTATCAGGAAAGGTTTGAACTACTTAATCTCAGAATTCCTTTTTGGAACCTACTTACAAAAAGTACAAAATTCACAATTTATGAACTGTAAATTTCTAGTCACAAATTTCCAAGTGATATAAACCTCCAAAATCTGTCTTGACCAAGCTCGAGCCTTGATATCCATCAAGTTCATGCCAGCACCATCAGTGTGATCAATACATGCATACCCTCCAATGAGTATAGATGCAACAAATGAGCTCACCAACGAGATCCGCTCGGTATCGTTATAAACTTCAGGTTGCATTTCGAAAATCCTTCGAATCTGTGGACCCGTGAAACGCTCATAGGCTCGAGATCCAGTCAGCTTAGATAACTCCAGTGCACCACCCACAGCTTTCTCAATAGCCTTACATTGCTGTGTTGTGCTACTATCCATCCAAATTGGTGATTCTTTAGTTGAAAATGCTTCACCAAATTGATCAACTAAAAGCTTCTTAGGATCCAAAGATGATAAAATCCCAGAACTACCCTTCTTCCAGTACACACTGCCATGTTGCTGCCCGCTGCCCGAAACAGCAACAACTTTCTTAAAATCTAGTTTCTTTGAATCTTGAAGTCTTTTAAGTATAAGGTCTAGAGCTTCAATCCACATAAGGGTAGGGGAAACAATCCTACCATTATTTGATGGATCTCTATAGACACCATCTTTGGTTTTGTAATGGGGTAATTCGGAATCAAAATTGACTATTTCTGAAGTCACAATGCAGAGATTAGAATCCAAAACAGTTGCCTTCAGTGACCTGCAAATTGAAGTTATTCAATAACTATTTTAGGGCTTAGCTAATACAAATTTATCATGTATTAAGAAATAACCATTTCAAGGACGAAATCTTTTGTTTTTAGCCCAAGATTTAGTTCTAAAGAACCCTCGACTTCAAAAAGCCCACAATCAAGATTCAATTTTCACATATGCCCAATTTGAAGAACACATAGCTATTAGCTTCCAGATTAGGTTTTAACAAATACCAAATTCACGAAACTCCCCAAATGTTCTTATTCAATGAATAATTCAAACAAAAGCTCCATGTTGTTAGTTTGTTAAAGATCCAATATTTTCCTTAAAAAAATACAATCCTTAACGAAGATAATTACTTAAAAATCAAAATTCAAATCAAATAGATAACCGATTTCTTAACCCACGTATCTCCCAGCTCAAGATTCAATTTTTACAATTACGCGATTAAAAAAACTTATACTTTCTCTCAACAACATTTTCAACTTTAACAGATGCCCAATTCACTCAAATGGACAACTAATTATAAAAATTTAAAATTATAATCAGCTAAAATCACTAAATCATAGATAGAGAAATAGACTTACTGTGTTGAGCTATCAAATCCAAGGAAAAGAGCATCCTTTGGAACAGAATAATCCTCCATCATAACTGATCAAAATAGACCTAACAAAAGATACAGATGTTAGCCAGATACATTTTTAGTAATTTTGCTTTACAAGATAATAACTTGAAATAAAACTAACTTCCAAACTAATACTACTAAATTGATACATAAAAAAGCCCTATCATATAGATCACTAATTCTTTAGCAATTACTGAGACAGAAGGCAGTAAAGCACTATATAAATAATTGATTATATGATAAAATTAACTGATATTTGAATAAATGAACATATACTAAACCTTTTGAAGTGATGAAGTCAATGAAGAGGGTAAGTGATCTTGAACAATTGTTAAAGACTATCTAGAAGACAACCCTTCGGGGGTGGGATTTAAATTAAAGAGTAATATAGCAATGATGGATAATGGATAAGAGGAATAAAGTGCAGTTGTGTGTGTATATATACGTTTTGTGTTTATCTTATCATCTGTTGTGATGGGGTGATCATCAAATAGTTATCATGGTTGTTTATTCAAGGGTCTTGAGTCTTGAAATTCATACACTCATTTTAAGATTCATATATCATTTTAAGATTTGTTATATTATCACATCAATCATATCCATTTTCATTATTAATATTAATTTTGAATATATTTGATTATTTTTTTATATCTTTTAAAATATAATTTTTTATAAAATTTTAAATATACCGTTGTAACATGCTTATTTTTATTTGCGTTTCGATATAAATTTTTATTTAAAACTGAGTCAGGTAAAAAATAATGTATTTTCTTTTAAATTTACTATAAGTTTTTAAACATATTTTTTTTTATCTTATAACTTTTAAAATATTTTATCTTGCGAACTGTTTTGAGAAAAGTCTCGGGTCAAAATATTCTAATTAATTTTGGATATAATTCGTTTTTCTCTTATATCTTTTATAATATAATGATTTATAAAATTTTGAATATACCGTTGTGACGTGCTTATTTTTATCTAAGTTTCGATGTAAATTTTATTCAAAACTAAGTCGGGTCAAAATATTTTAATTAATTTTGGATATAATTCGTTTTCCTCTTATTTCTTTTCTAATATAATGATTTATAAAATTTTGAATATACCGTTGTGAAATGCTTATTTTTATCTACGTTTCGATATAAATTTTATTCAAAACTGAGTCGGGTAAAAAATAATGCATTTTTTATATATTTAATGACTGTTCGCATGAGTTAAAAAATGCGAAAGGACTTTTTACGAGACTTTTCGCAAAATAGTTCGTAAGACAAAATATTTTAAAAGTTATAAAAAAAATTAAAAAAACTAATTTCTTTTTAAAAAATACATTATTTTTGACCCGACTCAATTTTGAATAATATTTACATCGAAACGCAAATAAAAATAAGCATGTTGCAACAGTATATTTGAAATTTTATAAGAAATTATATTTTAAAAGATATAAAAGAAAAATTAAATATATTTAAAATTAATGTTAATAATAAAATTGGATATGGCTGATGTGACATTTTGTCAATTCTTAAATTGAGATTCATACACCCCATTAATGAGGGGTGTATGAATCTTGGACCACATAAACTAATCAATTATGACTTCTTTCTTTACTTAGTGCGTGAATGGTTAAGGGACCTACTATTTGAACACCCTTATTTTATCTTTGTCTTATTTACTTATCAAATCTTAAATTTAATCATCAACTTAGATTGTATCAAATCACTAATTTTTTTTGTTTTTTAATAAAATTTCTAATTGTACACCCTCTAATTTTTGTATTTTTGTCTTTTATTGTTTTTCTAATGTTTTAGAAAGATTCATTTTCATATAAAAGAATTTATAAAATATTTGTCTTTTATATATCAAAAAAATATGATATGATTTTTATAAAATATGCTTTTTATATAAAAAATAAAAAACATTTTTTATTAAAAAAAATTCTTTTTATTAAATTTTTTTTTTATTTTATAAAAAATACCCATTTTTATAAAAAACAGAAAAAATTTATCAAAAAGATTCCTAATTGTACACCCACCTATTATCAAATCAACTTTTCTTTTTTATATTTTTGTGCTTTATTTTATGCTTTCTACTATTTTAAAAGATTCATTTTTATATAAAAAAAATTTATAAAAAAATACTTATTAAAAAAATATGTTTTTTTATACAAAATGACGAACTAGACAAAAAAACATTTTACACTAAATGACGAACTAGACAAAAAAAACATCATACATTAAAAGACGAAATAGACAAAAGACAAATAAATAATAATCTGATCTGATTGCATAATAGTCGACGAATACTATATTTCTTTTGTTATAAATGTTTAATGTTTAATTTTTGACGTGCAATTAGAATTACATGTAATTTCCTATTATTAAAGTTCAGAAATATATATGATTAAATAAAGTTTTAAAAAATAGTTTAAGTTGACCGTATATATATGCTTAAATATTATATAAGTTGAAAGTTTAAATTCAAATGGATTTGCAATAAATTTGTAAACTTTTAATTTTTAAAAAATAGTTATTAAAAAGAGATATAAATGTAATTTTAATTATCTTTTAAGTTTTAAGACCTAACAATGCCAATATACTTTATGTGTAACTAGTATATTACCTTTGCAATGTGATATAATCTTTTTTAAATCAATAAAAAATAAAATGATTAACCATTTCAAGATTGATACAAATAATATTTTTTAGATAAATAGCATGATAAAGGTTGATAATCATGTCATATTAATATGATTGTGTAATTATTTATTTTATAAAGGTTTGACTTCCATAATAACATGTCATATTATTTAAGTAGATGAAAGGGTAAAGCAGACAATTCACATTTTCTTTTTTTTTAAACATTAAGAAGGAAAATATTAAATGTATAATTTATAAAAGGTATAAATTATAGATTATAAATGTATTTATTAATGCAAACATTTATATGTAAGTTTAGGGAAATTTTGCCAATTAAAATTAAAATGTTGTTTGTTTTTCAAGAAATTTTTGTCTGAAATCTGAAAACCACGTCTGAATATTTAAATCTGGTATCGAAGTGTGAAACTTAATAATCTAACACTATTTGTTTATGTAATCTAAATAAACATCGAAATGCCTTTAATCATTTACTTTTATCATTCAAAAAAAGCTTCACAAAATACAAAACTAAACATTTTAATACATATGTTTGTAATTCATACATTTTTTCGATACTAAAACACAACTAGCGAATTTTCTTTTCTTCAAACGAACACCATCTGTTAAATTGTCCATTTTTTCATTAAACCTTTACATATATTTAATTTAAAATTTTCTTAATAAATATGAAGACTAATTTCAAAACCAATTATTAATTTCATTTAACTTGGTTAATGCCTGAATTATAACATAATTAAAAGTGAGTCTTTTTTAGTTTTCATCGGAAGAAGCAAACCACTTACTTCCGTTTATATCTTCTTGTTTCACGTTAGATTTAGTGAGTACAGAGAAGTAGAAATCCAAGAAAAGAAGTAGCCCAGATATCTACTTCAAAGATGTAATATCCAATCATCCACCTCTAAAATTAAATCGATAGCCACTTCTAAAAAACCCACACCTTTTCACTCGTATTTGTTACAGTATATGATAACCGGTGGATGGAACTAGAGAGAAGAGTGGATTGCAGAGTTGTATTTGCTTTTAGAGATTTTCATATGGTGTTTTGGAATTTTAATGATTGGGGGGTTTTCAGACTTAAAAGTTTCTTAATGATAAACAAAAAATAAATAGCCTGAATCTGAAAATTCTATGACTGAATCAGATGTAAGAGGTTATTTAGAGTGTTTTTGCAAAAACAAACAACACCCAAGTTTCTGAGTTAGTTATTTAGAATGGCTCAAGTTTATCGTATTTTTACCTTATGTTGTATTATAGCGCAATTCATTAGATAGCGTTTGAATTTGCTCTTTAGCTTTCTATGCAAAAAAGTTATGAGCTTATTGGAAAGGCAAGTATTGTTAACTTCTCAATATTGAGTTCTATAGAATGTAAAAAGCTATGGAGTTCAAAAGTGACTGGATGAAACAAATGAAGAAACTGACTCTTTGGTGGTAAGATATTTCAAAAAGCTAAAAAGATCATAGCCACACACCCGTGTGTGAAAAAAAAAGAAAAAATAAAACAAAACAAAACAAGAAAGTGGAAAAGTAAAATGAAAAAAGGAAAGGAAGATAATAATGTTCTTTCATCTGTGACTGAAATTGATTGGTCAGTTTTTACAAATTCAGCGCTACGTTAGGTTTTTTTTAAATTGACTTATCACTGCCACATTCACCGGTCAGTTTTTAATTTAAATATTTAAAACACAATTATTAAAATTAAACACATTTCATTAAAATAAAAAATATTACATTAATTAAAAAAATATTACATTTCCTAAAAAAACATTACGATAATAAAAAAAATTCACTAAATAATTAAAAAGTAGTCTAATCGGAACTCGATTCTTAGTCTTCGGCTTCGTCCGAATCTTCATCTTATGTCGGAAGTATTGAACCATACGTGTTTAACACATCTTTTCGAGCCGCTTTGATCATTTTTAGCTCCCTTTAATATGCACGCTTTGGTAATTTTTTACAACGAAAATTCAATGCTTTGAAAGCTAACTTTTTGGTTGAAATTTCGGTAATTGTATGAATTGCGGTTTGTTGAAGACGAACGGTTTTCTTAACTTCCTCGAGGGCTTCAAGCTTTTTGTCTCGTAAACTTCTTGATGAAGTAGCCGCGTCCGATGAACCTGAACTTTTTTTAGCCTTGTAACTTGGTGGACAATGTAGTGGGTCATCTTGGAACAACATTTGTATATTAGCCGCAAGAGATGAGTTGACTAGTTTGGAGTCACTCGTTTCAAGATTGATGGGTTCCGGGTCGGGTTCGAATGTACGTTTGTTGCTCATTACCCCCGTAACTATTAAAAATTTCAGGTAATGTTTTAATATACTCGGCGAATAGATGGCCGAGAGTTCTCCTAAATTGCACTTTAGCCCTCGAACATCTTCGTTTGCAATACTTCAGCTCCTATTATTCTAATTATACAAATATGAAAAAGTTAAGTACAAAATTAACAACAAACATCTAAATCTAAAATAACTAATAAATTAAGTATAAGTAGTACACAAAAACATATACAATTACACACTTATCAGTTGTTTGAAATGTTAGCCGGTTTATCGTTAGTTAATAGTTCAAACCAAGTGTCCAAGACTTCAAGTAGTGGGTCTCCTCGTATCCTGAAGTTTTGTACATGTGTTTCTTACTCTAATTATCATTCATAATTTGCAATGTTTTTTGTTTCTCGTCATCTCAATTGTCGTTTAGGTTGTCAAATATAGAGTTCTAGCATAACATCACATTACTAATTTATCAAGTCCATGAACACCAAGGTTGTGCTCGTTATCTAAGTATCATTTCGAAGAGGTCGTCGCATTCAAGTCGAGTTTTCATAGCAATCCTCAATATTTTTCCCCGATTCATTTTGTCATTTGTCATGTTAGGCCCTTATATTATCGTATGCCATCATGTTTTCATAATTGGGTCGTGGATCCCAAACTTAACCCCGTGTCTATCCGGAATCGACATTTCATGAATTCGTTGGTTTATTAATTTCATTATCAGGTTCTTCTTATAGACAATTTATTCAGTCATATCATATGTTCATAATATCATAGTCTTGTCATCGTAATCAAGTTTCATGTAAGGGAGGACCTTACATGTGGTATTCAGTTCGATTTAATTATTTATTTCGGATGCATTATGTAGAGTGAAACTCAACACGCCACAATAATTTTTTTCTTATTCTTCTTACAAATCCTTACGTGAACCACGTACTCACACAAGCCATCGTTTTCATGAGTCTCAAGTTTTACGTCAAGGTATGACACATCATTGTTAGGAATGTATGCTTCTCTCATTCGGGTTTTCGTTATGTTCATTAAATGCCCATATAATTTTCCTTTTAATTCGGTACCAAATTAGCATAGACCGTATGATCATTTACTGCTCATTTGACGAATTTGTGATTTTAGTCGTTTTTACGTTCCAAAATATCGATCAATACAACATTGTCCTATGTTCCACAAATGTAATGATATACATGGGCCCCCATATTCTGAATATGTGCAACATTAGTGTGTTCACTGCCATTATTGTACCTCACAACGTATAGTGCGTACATTATAAGTATCTTGTAACTTTCATTCGGGTGAAAGTTGCCTCGTCTTCCTTAATTGTTTTCACGACTATTCCATTCATATTATATTCATAATCACTAACCAATTAGGCTTGTGAGATGGTAATCGTGTTTAAAAAAATACATTTTTGTTATTTATTTCGAATAATCACTAACCAATTCTTACTCGTTTTATTTGATCCTATAATTTATATCATTTGAATTGGTAAGTTCTTTTAAACCACTAGTCATGTGAGCATAATATCACATTTGATATCGTTTATTTGTATTTTCTCATATTCTTTCATTATTATTAAGGTATTATATACCTAAGTGTTTTATTATCGTACGGATATCCTCATATTATCTGTTAGTACAAATAAACACATAATCGCATAGAAACTTAATAAATAGTGAGTAATTGAGCAATTAATGTCAAATAAATGAGCTAAGTCATTTACTGAGTCAAACTATTAGCCTCACTCATGAATGCTCATCGTTACCTAACTTGCACTGATACACAATCAAGTAAGTAGAAAAACAAGTGGTAGCTTTAAAAGCTAAGTAAGCATAACATGCTAATTATAAAATAAGTCCAATTAAAACAGTCATAATATCGTGAACCGTAGAACAACTATCGTATTAACCACGAATATCAAATTGGCTAACTGTATACAAGATATCAAGAAATGAGATCATATACCCGTGCATAATCATAATCGTTATCGTATTTGCATTCATACTCGTGTTCGTATTCATTATCGAGTTTGTTATTGATATATCCGACTTAATGAGAAGCAAATTAATGTGTCTCTCTATTGTACAACCCAATCGAGTGGTGCTCCAAAATAGCCTTCACTATCTTGGGAAATGATCATATAATGACCCCTAACGAGTAGTCATCATGAAACCTTTTCAAGGGTCTCACCGAGATATCTCCAATCGTATTCATATTTACAAATATGTTTACTTGTTCGTTAATTTTCCGAATTCACAATATGGCCCCTAATCTTGTCATGAACCTAAATGCCATGCAAATAGGTCTTGTGTAATATCATACAACCAAGGACTAGGTCTTGTGTAGTATCATAGAACCAAGGACAATTAAGCGTAAACACACATAAACATGCAGTTATAAGTCTATTATTCGAGAATTTCCCATCCAGCATGTGATAGTAAAAGCCCAAGCATAACCCTCGTATTATGGTAAATATCATAATGATTTCGTATAAGCAAACAAGAATTTCCCATACACTTATCAAATCTGTATTAATTTTCAATCATGCACCCGATTTTTGTAAATCTTATCTCACCTTGGTTCTCGAATTTGTCCAAACGGAAGTTATCGCACTTCAATATGTTTCCCTACCCTATATTATGCATTAGGATAGATTAGATCGTATTTTGGAAGCATTAAAGTCAAAAGTTAGCGTTTTAGTCTAACTCAAAATTCGCACCGTGAATTAATAAATCGCATGGTGATTTTTGGTGTGAATTATAACCAATTTTATCAGTGAGTTTCCACACCCCATGGTAGTAAAACTCAAGTCGTTGTTTCCGAAAACCACATAATCATGCCGTGATTTTGAAACTCATGCGTTAATTTGGGTAATTTGCAAGCGCTGAATCAAATTTTCCCAAGTTATAGAATCTGGCTCTGAAAAAGATCCAAAGCAGAAGTTCTAAAAATTGTTTCAACGGGTCTTGTTGGATTTCCAATCCAATGGATTTATGGCCATTTAATGTTCATGATTGGTTCCCAATTTAGTTTACGTTTGATTTATCTATTATTAATTATTATTATTTTGGGTCTCCTGCTTGGAGCCCACACCTCAGTTTTCTCAAGAGTTCAAGAATGAAGATCTTTTTCCCACGTTGTAGAATCTATCTCTTAATTAGATCCAAAAGTAGTTGTTCTATAAAATGTTTCAACTAGTCTTGCAGGATTTCGAAGCCAACACCTCCTGCTTCGAGCCCACACCTCTTTGTTTCTGTTTCCTCACTCAGCCACTTTTATATATTATCTTTGTTATCAGGGTCGGCCACAAGATTTCGAAAGCCCTGTACAATTTAATAAAAATAGGCCTTAAAATTTGAAAGATCGAAAAATATAAAAAGATTATAATTTTCTATTTTTAATTACAATATACATAAGTTGAAATTTATTCAAAATAATATACAAAAAAAAGAACTTGCTTCTACTTGAAAAAAGCAATCCTTCTAATATTAGTTGAAATAAACTTTTCAATTACGTCTTCATAATTAACTTTATCCAAAAGTTTGCTCTCAATCGTCATCAAAGCCAATCCATTAAGTCGTTCTTGTGTCATTGTAGACCGTAAGTAATTCTTCAATATCTTCAATTTGGAAAAACTTCTTTCTGCAGATGCAACAGTAATAGGAATAGTCGACAAAATTCTATATGCAATAGATGTATTAGGAAAACAATCATTACGTTTTAACAATTTTAGAATATCAAATGCTGTCATTTTTTTCTTAGGCAAAAGATGTTGAAGTAATTTTAACTCAACATATAATTTATTTGTATCAATATCCGATTGTTCATCTTTCTTAAGTGAAGTTTCAAGCGATTTACAACAAGATTTTAAGCTCATTTCATCTAAAGAAAGTAATTTTTCAAAATTAAACAAAAAACCAAATATATTATCATATTGTTCAAACCTTGTAGTTAAAGAAATAGTTACTTGATCAACAATATATATAAAATATTTGATTCTAAAAGTCTCTTGTGCGGATTGTGAAACACTAAAAGACTCATATTTGAAATCTTATAAAAATGTTTTTTTCTTCTAATTTCACGTCTTTGTGGAAATATTGGATCAATGTTCATTTCCAACGCAATTTCTTTTGCAGTTTGTAAAGCATTTGAAAAACCAATTTCTCTATATTCCTTCAAATAAGATATCAATCTCATTATTTTTTCCATAGCAACATCAATAAGCATATCTTTTGATTGCAATTGTTTGCTAACTAAATTGACAGTATTTAATATTTCATACCAAATTACCAATGTCATTATAAACTCAAAATTACCAAGCTCATTTTCCGCTAAAGATTTAGCTTCACTTTTTATTTTTGAATCATTATCATTTTTAGCTACTTGAAACAAAGCTTCTTGTATATCTAAAATTTGAAATCTTATAGCTTTAACATTATCAACACGACTTTCCCAACGAGTTGATGACAAAGATTTGGGAGTTAATCCTTTTACATTTTTTTTAAAATTTTGTTGCCATCTCTTGGTAGAATTTGCAAAAATTGTATAAATACGTTGTATGGTTCCAAAAATTTTTTAGCTTTGCCACAAGTATTAGTCATATCACACAAAGTTAAGTTTAAACTATGACAACTGCAAGGAGTATAAAAAGCTCTAGAGTTTATATATACATTTTATTTTTCACTCTTTGATGTTTTCCTTTCATATTTGATCCATTATCATAACCTTGGCCACGCACATTATTAATGTCAAGTTCAAACAAATTCAATTGATTTTGTAAAACATCAAAAAGTCCTTGACCGGTTGTATCATTTACATCTAAAAACCCTAAAAAGGATTCTTCAATGCAAACAAGACTTTATGATACATCCACATATCTTAAAATCATAGTCATTTGCTCTTGATGACTTATGTTAGGAGTACAATCAAGTATTATAGAAAAATATTTTTATTTTTTTATTTTTTCAATAATCATAGATTTTATTTCGGAAGAAAGTAAAAGTATTAATTCATTTTGTATCCTATGACCAAGGTAATGATTATGGATGCCTCTTTCATTTGTAATACGTTGAACATGTTCTTGAGCAACCTTGTCAAACTCAGCCAACATTTCAATTAAGCCTAAGAAATTTCCGTTGTTATTTTCATACAATTTCTCATTAGTACCTCGAAAAGCTAAGTTATGTTTAACAAGAAATTTTATAACATAAATAATTCTAAACAAAACTTTTCTCCAATGTTCTTTTTCTTTATCTAATTGCTTTTTAGCCACATTATCAATAGTATTATTTTTTTGTAATCTTAGACACCAAGTATTTATATTTTTAACATGTTCAAAACTAGTTTCATGCTCTTTAATTCTAGTATTTAGATGTATCCAATCCCCAAAACCCTCATTTGCTAGTAAACCCTTTCCACACCCTTTGACGAAATATTTTACAACAAAAACAAAATATTTTATCAATTTCTTTAGAATAAATAAGCCAATCTCTATCACATTTTTCCCCATTTGATAAAGTTCTAGTAAAATATGTTGAAGAAAACCTTCTTAAATATTTATCTTTAGGACCTTTAATAATTGATAAATCTCTTTTAAGACTTTTTAATGCTAAAATATTTATCATTTTAGAATCAAGAGAATCCCAATTTCTTGGATCAAATATATCAAATATATAAAAATCATTACCATCATTATCATCAACATTAGTGTTATCATCCAAATTAACATTAGCATTATCATTATCATCAACATTAACATCAACACTATCATTATCAACAATAGTATCATCATCCAAATTAACATTAGCATTATCATTATCATAAACATCAACATTAACATTATCATCAACATTATTAACATTTTCTTCATTTTCATTTTCTTGAGAGTTTGATGTTGGTTTTATTAAAAACTTATCCATAGCCCCTTTTTGAGATTTAGTAAATTCTTCAAGTTTTTGTCTCTTTTTACGTTTTTCACATCCGAATTCATATTTTTTTGGCATATTAAATTATAGAAAGGAGAAAACACCTAATTTGTGATATGTAGGAAATTAGGAATGCATACGTTTAATTTCTGAAAACAGAATTGTGAAAGTTAGAATCAAACCAGAAAAAAATTAAGAAAAAGTATCATTAATTAGAAATCAATAAGAAAAAGAAAATAATACGATTCTGAACCTTCTGATGTAAATTATGAACTTCTTATTCTAAAAAAGGAGCTAAATGTAACACATCTTTCACTATATTCAATCATTTCTATTAGTATCTTGGTATTATATAAATTATAAATACTAAATAGTAGTTGTAACTATTGTACTACTTACAACAAATAAAGCAAAGGAATATTAAATACTAGTTTGTGGCTATTGTAGTACTTACAGCAAATAAAAGTCATACGTAGTACTACCATTTTGAATTAATCCTTCTAACTTCTTACTTCAGCAAAACTTGGCTATTTCAAGAAGAAAAAACTGCGATGATTGAGGCAAGAAATCGTTATATAACTATATAAGGTCTTTACCTTATTTTTGCAAGAAATCGTTATTTAAGCTTCTGATTTATAAGCCTCTGATTTGAGACCGTTTGGAATGATGGTAGACGATTTGGTCGATTCATTTGCCATATTAATGGCTTCCCCATGTGTGTAATCATCGAACATGGAGGAAGCAAGAATTTAATCGACATTTTATTTTTCCAAGAAAGAAACTTCCAACTCCTGGCCTCCTCTGATGCAAGTCTTTCACCCCTTAACTTAATTGAGTTTGGCCCAATAATAAGTATAACCTATTACATATGGAAAAAAATTTATGGGCCCTATAATTTGATGGGCCCTGTTCATTAGAACATCTTGAACTCCCATTGGGCCAGGCCTATTTGTTACCATTCAATTAAAGAAGATGTTTTGATGTAGTTATAAGACGTCTCAAATTAGAATATCACCTCAAGAGTTCAATAACCTTTGTTGCCATTCAAAACCAGAAAACGTTTTAATGTACTCGTAAGAGGTGTTAGGTCAAACATCGTTAGATAATTATGTAAAGTAGTCGGAAAAAGGTTTAAAAACAGTTGTGAAATTTTACTGGATTAAACAGCTTTCAACTGAAAAAAGCGATCGTGATTATTCTATTTGAACTTCATATATTTGTAAAGATGATGATATTTTCACCAATTTTTTTTATTAAATCTACTAAAATTATATATTAATATATTACAGTGTACACCTTAAAAAATATAACTTCGAAGAATTCATAAAAGAGCAATGCTACATCCATATAAAATTACAAAAAAATATCTAAAAAATAATGTGGCATATAACATCTATCAATTAAATTCACTTTTTGTTTCTCTTTCATAATTCTCTTTCTTCATTTAAATAAAACACCTCATTTTATAAATAACTTTTTATAAAATTTTAGTAACTGTCATTTTTCATGGTAAAAAATCGCGGTGAGTAAGCGATTAATTTATCACCGCCGCATTTGTCAAAATGACTCGCGGTCACCTTTTGCCTTATTCATTAGCATATCAACAACAGAGCAAAAGTACCCTTTCTGGTTCGAACTATTTGTTAATTTCATCATTAGGGTTCAATTATTTTACAAAATTTATTCAAACTCTACCTTTTATGGTCATCAAACGATGATTCTTGATCTAATTTATCGGCAAAATCTCAAAAAGCTCATAACTTTTTCATCAAATTCACCTTTTTTTGCGCTCGAAAATCAACACACACTCAATTTTCTACATACCCAAAAGCACAATTACACAAATGTATACATGAAATGGAAAAAAGACTCATACTTTGACTCAATTGAATCAATACACAAATCAATAAAACTCAAACCCATAATTGCTTTGAAGAATTGTATCACTGCATCTCCACAGGGCTGCATACCCATCTCTGATGTTTCAAAAAAAGGCTTACAGTTAGATATACCCATGAAAGTTGCTAGGTTTTTTAGAATGTTCCCTTCGGTTTTCGAAGAGTTTACTGGACCCGAATATAATTTACCATGGTTTAGGTTAACCCCTGAGGCTGTTTTAATTAGTAATGAAGAACAAGGTGTTTATAGGGATTTTAAGGATGATTTAGAAGATAGATTGAAAAGGTTGATATTAATGAGTCTTGATAATAGGTTGCCATTAAAGATAATTAAAGGTATGTTGTGGTATTTAGGGTTGCCAGACGATTATTTGTGTAATTTGGAAGGAAATGTTGATGGGTGTTTTAGGGTTGTGGATATGGGAGATGGGGTGAAGGGGTTAACTGTTGTGGAAGCGGGAAAAGGAGAAAAGATTTGGTCGGTAATTCAAAAGAATGCATTTAAGAATGGTGGACTAATGGAACCTGTTTCGATTCCCTTGTATCCATCTAAAGGGTTGAGATTGAGGGCAAAGATTTTGGATTGGTTGGATGGGTTTCAGAAAGTTCCTTATGTTTCACCATATGAGGAATGCCCAGATTTGTATCTGGATAGTGATGTGGCTGAGAAACGGGTTGTGGGTTTGCTCCATGAGTTGCTTAGTTTGTTTGTTGAACATTCTGCTGAGAGAAAGAGAATTTTGATCTTGAGAAAGTATTTGGGATTACCACAGAAGGTTCATAAGGCGTTTGAGCGACATCCCCATGTGTTTTATCTATCTTTGAGGAATAATACGTGTACTGTGATATTGAAAGAAGCGTATTGCGATGAAACGGCTATAAATGTCCATCCTCTTTCTGAAGTAAGGAAAAAGTACATTGCTTTGGTGAAGGAATCGAAAGTTATTTTGAAAAATAGGAGGTTGAAGAATCAGTCTATTTCCTCTGTTGACGAGAATTTGGAGTTGAATTATGGATGATGTTGATACTCATAATGCGAGGTTAGAAAATCATGATGCTATCAACTTATAAAGAACATTTATTTCTCGCTTGTTGCCAAGTCATTTGCATTGTGTCGTATAAGAAGGCCCATAATTTAGAAAAATAGAAACTTCATGTCTGATAGTTTTCATATGTCTATGACTTTTGATGTCACGACCACATTTCCAGCTTTATAACATATGAATGAATATTTGTAAATTGATTATGATTTGGGAGATTGATAATGTTATCTTATAATGTTTCGACATATGAAAGCTATGTAGATATACATTATTTGAGTCTTAAGACAGAATGCATATTTACTGAAATGGTGAATATTGACATTTTATATCAAGTTTTATAAAATATGACACCTATATATATGATTAAGATCCGCTAAGCATGCCTAAGTCAATTACATATTTACATGCCAGTGTATAATTTGAAAGTTAGCAAGTTCCATCAAGGTATTATCACTTGTGCTAGAATCCTTATATATCAGTAGACATTGATGATTTTGAAGCATGGATATTATATAATCTACGCCTTTTAAATAAAGGAAATATATAGAAATGGCAAGTGCTTGACTTGCTGGAAGTCAAACTATCGTAATTGGTTAACAAGGTGTGAAATATTTGCATAGTTGCATGCGCCATGCATCTGGTTTTAAATGCTTAAGATGGAATATTAAAGTATTATAATTGACATGCAAGAAGAAATTTAAAAAGGATATGATGTATCCAAGTTGAATTTCTCAAATGGAATTAACACTTGACTTACCAAGAAAAGTCAAACTGTTGTGATTAATCTTAAAAACATATTTTTAATCATAATTTTACAACATCCTCTGCTTTGTTCCTACTTCCTAGTCCATGAAGTTGAATAAGACAAATTTTTTGAAAAAGAAGTGGTTTTTATGAAGATTTGGTGTGGATTTGAACAAAGATATTCATATATAATTAATCATGAATTTTTATGACATGATCAAATAGGGTTACCCAGGGGAAGGAAAAAGCCTAAGATGAAAAATTGAACTGAAAGACATATCTGACAATGCCTTATACATTTTTATGCTCGTGCTTAAGTTATTGTAATGTTGGATAGTAGCTTATATATCTTATTTTCGCTTCCGATGCAAGAGGATATCTAAGCATTATTATTATCTATGTACAAGAAGTGGTATACATTCATAAATATTAAAATAAAATCTGCCGTATCCTAGTTATGCCCCTTACAAGTGCATTTTACTTGGATTTAGAGACTGAACTGTTATTGGTAGTTTGTCCGTCCTATCAACTAAAATAGGTTTTAGAAACAAGTTAATAGTTCTGTTATTTAGCATGCTGATTAGTGTTGTATTTTCTGACCCTCTGTAGTTTTAACTTGATCTTGTGCTATGATTGGTTTCTTAACATTGTTTACAGACAACTTTATAATAAATGATAAAATTCAAATACCTTTACTTGAAATTGATACTTCTGATTGGCATGACTTTCTGAAAATCTTGAGAAACTGTTCGAACCATAAGAGACCATTTGTATGTCTATTCATTTCTTCAGTCTATTCACTTTTTCAGAACATTTTGATTTTTCTTACACTAGGTTACCGTTTATTGTCTTTTTTAGTTCTAATTCATCTTGATCTGATGCTAAACTCATTTATATATAGTTAAAACCACAGTAGACCCCTTTGTTAGCCTGTATTGGGATATTTTGGTAAACAGTGTGATACGGCTCTAGTGGATAGTAAACCGACCCGACCCACATCAGTGATCCAACAACCCACACATTCTGAAGAATGAAGAATCAGAAGACCAAGTCTCCGAGTCTTTAGGAGGACTTGGCCACTACTTTTATTAATTTTCACATGCATTTGAATATTTCTTTGGTTACTTTAGGAGTTGTAGTGCATGCATGAAGTTCGGAAGTATAATGGAACACCATTGCTTCCTATCATCCCATGTTTTACTGGTTTTTGCTTAAAATAAGATAGCACTAGTAGTCTTTTAACTATTTAAATTGTATCTTCGCATGAGAGGAATATAACAGAAAATTGCCCCTAGTATGTCTATCTTCTCATTTCATTCTTAGGAGATTAGCTATCTCGAATTAGCTTTTATCACTTTGGTACTTTCATCTTCCATTACCGTGCCTCCTACATGAGACCCAACCCCACCAGAAGAAACCTTGGCCGCCATGGTCGACAACTTCTCAAAACTCATCACCGCAACCGTTGCTAACTCCAAGAAACTAGACCTCGTTGTGAAGCAACTAGCAGTCCAGTATAAGTAGACAAACACCCTCATTACCAACACAATCAAGCCTGAAAGCATCACACCACCACCACCCCCGCCCCTGCCACCATCAAACAACCAAATCCGGCCACCTAAACTTACCCTTTCGGCATTCAACGAAACGAATCCCCTGGATTGGCTATTCCAAGCTGATCAATACTTCACCTTCCACAACATCTTTCTACAGTGATGCATTGAGTTGGTATAAGTAGATTTTCAATTATCATCTTCTCACCACCCGGACGTGTTCACTCGAGCACTCGACACGCATTTTGGTCTGTCAACTTATGACAATCACCAAGATGTCCTTTTCAAACTCCGTCAAACCTCCACCAAGACTTCTTATCAAATAGAGTTTCAAAGGTTGAGTAATTCTGTCACTGGTCTTCCACATGAAGCGCTCCTTAACTGTTTTCTTTCGGGTCTTTGCCAAGATATTCAACAAGAGTTAACCATTCTTCAGCCACAGACTATCACATAAGCAATTGGTTTGGCCTAGCTTATTGAAGACAAACTTAACGACCAGACTTTCAATCGTTCAAAAACCACTCCATCGTCCAATGCTACATCGCAACTTACACCAATGACCCAACCCTTGTTAGATAACCCGACCCAACCGCCTCAAACACTACCGATAAAGAAAATTAACCTTCCTTGAAATGTAGACAAGACTAGCTGAGGGAGTTTATTACAACTGCCCCGAAAAGTACCAACCTGGTCATCGTTGTAAACCACCACAATTCCTTCTCCTTCAATCCGAACATGCCTCCCCAGTCCTGCATGTTGCCAAATGATCCTGAGCCTTGAGGACAATGCCCATCTTTAAGAGGAGGGTATTGATACGGGTTTAATGGATAGTAAACCGACTCGACCCACTCGGGGGTGATCCGACAACCACACTTTCTGAAGAATGAAGAATCAGAAGACCAAATCTCCAATTCTTTAGGAGGACTTGGTCACTACTTTTATTAATTGCCACATGCATTTGAAAAATTGATAGAAGCTAATTCGAGATACTAATCTCCTAAGAACGAAAAGAGAAGATAGAGTGATAGGCAATACTTGATGCAATTTTCCGTTATATTCCTCTCATGCGAAGCTACAATAACAATAGTTAAACGACTACTAATGCTATCTTAATTTTATGCAACAACCAATAAAACATGGGATGATGGGAACCAATAGTGTTCCATTAGTCTTCCTAACTTCATCCATGCACTACTACTCCTAACGTAAAGATAGAAATATTCAAATGCATGTGAAAATTAATATAAGTAGTGGCCAAGTCCTAAAGACCTGGAGATTTGGTCTTCTGACAGAACGTGCGGGTTGTTAGATCATCCGAGTGGGTTAGGTTGGTTTTCTATCCATTAGACCCGTATCACACGCTGCCTCAACCATGGAAACACATTACAGGTATGATTTCTTATGCGTAAACTCATTTCTTGATATGGTGTCATGGTTTGGCAATTTTAAACCCATTTATGTTAAAGCAGGTCTATTTTCAATCAATTGTTTGGAACCTTCTATAATAAAAAACAAATAAGAGAGACAAAAGGCTAGCTGGTCAACCCAACCCGTCTGGACCCAAATTCACCCAATTTAGAAGTTGATAAGAACTGCACAGGGTTCTTATGGACAATCAGGGCAAATCAACAAGAAACACAAATGGAGCTGCTTAATTAAAGAAAAACACGTAATAAAGTTCCTGTAATTCGAGAAACAGGGATCTCCCAATGTCTAAGACACCAAAATTCACACCCCTAGATCTATCCTAATGACCCTTTAAATACTAACAGAAATCCTAATCTTGTACAGCAAGAAACTTGCCTTCCAAGGACTTACCATAAACTAACATTACCATATAATAACTTATTAATTAAGATACTAATAATTAAACTAAATACTAATATTATTATTATTAGACTCCAGGAAAACACAAATTACTCTTCTGCTCCTCTGGATCGACGAGTGTAGACGCGGCCAAATCGATTTCTATCATTGCTCCCCCCTAACAAAGATACCTTGTCCTCAAGGTGAAAATCGGGAAATTGTTGTTGAATTGTCTGAAAGGGTTCCCATGTAGCCTCGTATCCTGGTAAATCTTTCCAGCGAATTAGAACCTCACAATCAACGCTAGAACCTAAAGTTCCCTGTCGTATCCCTTCAACAGCCTCCGGTTGTAAAACAACTTCCATGTCTTCTGTCAAGGTAGTAGGAAGAATTGGGTCTGCTGTATGACCCCCCAACACCCCCCGTAATTGAGATACATGGAAAACAGGGTGGATAGTCGCTGTGTCCGGCAAACGCAGCTTGTATGCCACCTTCCCAATCCGTTCTAAAACTTCATATGGCCCAAAATACCGAGGTGCTAACTTCTCATTACGACGTCTAGCCACTGACGTTTGGCGATAAGGGCAGAGCTTCAAATAAACCCAATCACCTATTTCAAAATTAACATCTCTTCGATGAGAGTCAGCTTGTTTCTTCATTCTATCTTGAGCTCTGGACAAATGGGTCTTAAGTTCATCCAACAGCCGGTCTCGTTCTTCCAAATACCTATCTACCTCGAATAATGGGGATGACCCCTTGCCATAATACACCAAGTGAGGAGGATCACGCCCATAGAGAACCTTGAAAGGGGTAGTATTAGTGGAAGTATGATAGGAAGTATTATACCAATATTCTGCCCACGAAAGCCATTTGGACCACTGTTTTGGAGCACCAGAAGTAAAACAACGTAAGTAAGTTTCAACACTTCGATTTACAACCTCTGTTTGACCGTCCGTTTGAGGGTGGTAGGCAGTACTACGCTTCAAGAGGGTTCCCTGCAACCGAAACAACTCGCTCCAAAATTTACTGATAAACACTTTGTCTCGGTCAGATATGATCGATCCGGGAATCCCATGCAAACGGACCACTTCTCGTAAAAAAGCTGTTGCAACTGTGATGGCAGTATACGGGTGTCTCAATGGAATAAAATGGGCATATTTGCTCAAGCGGTCAACCACCACTAAAATGACCGTGAACCCGTCGGATCGAGGTAACCCGTCAATAAAATCCATGGTCACTTCTTCCCAGACCTTATTCGGTAATTCCAACGGCTGTAACAATCCTCCCGGAACCATGGTAGAATACTTGTTACGCTGACAAACATCACACTCTGACACCAGTTTTGCTACATCCTTTTTCATTCCTTCCCAATAAAACTCAGCTGCCAACCGACGATAAGTCTTCAGTACCCCTGAATGACCTCCCACGGCGCTGCAATGAAACTCTGTAAAGAGTTGGTGAATCCATCTACTTGTTCGTGGGATCACCAGTCGATCGTTGTATACGAGTCGCGCCCCGTCTAATCTGTATCCCGGTGGCCCCGACTTCCCGCCAAGAAGCTCACGTCGTATATGTTCTAATTTTGGGTCTCCTGAAACCTCCCTCAAAAGTTCTTGAAAATCTAAAACCCAAGGAACTGATAATGCCGAGAGATGAGATTCTTCCCCTTTTCGAGATAAAGCATCAGCAGCTTTATTCTCTACTCCTGGCCGGTACTGAATCTCAAAATCATACCCCAATAATTTGGAGAGCCATCGTTGGTGCTCTTCAGTTACCATTCGTTGCTCAAGTAAAAATTTTAGACTGCATTGGTCTGTCCTTACTATGAATCGTCGCCCGAGTAGATAGGGCCGCCACTTCTGGATAGCTAGGACTATTGCCATCAATTCCCGCTCATAAACAGATTTCTGCTTTGCTCTTGTACCAAGAACTTGACTAAAATAGGCAACCGGTCGACCATTTTGCATGAGGACCGCTCCTAAACCATACACTGAAGCATCAGTTTCGACGACAAATGGTTGGCCAAAATCTGGTAAAGCTAGAACCGGAACCCGAGTCATGGCCACTTGGAGTGTTCGAAAAGTCCTAGTTGCATCGTCTCCCCATTTAAAATTATCCTTCTTTAATTGTTCAGTCAACGGCCACGCAATGGAACTATATCCTTTCACAAATTTACGATAGTAGCCTGTTAACCCTAAGAATCCACGAAGCTCTTTCAATGATCTAGGAATAGGCCAATCAAGCATTGCAACAATCTTAGATGGATCTGCAGAAACCCCTGCTGCTGACACAATATGTCCTAAGTACTCGATTTGTGTTTGAGCAAAAGAACATTTTTTTTGGTTTGCATATAGCCTTTGCGTCCTCAACACCTCAAAAACTGCTTCTAGGTGACCTAAATGTTCTTCTAGAGTACGACTGTAAACCAAAATATCATCAAAAAATACCAACACGAATTTCCGTAAGAACGGGCGAAACACTTTGTTCATTAAAGATTGAAAAGTGGCTGGAGCGTTTGTCAAGCCGAATGGCATGACAAGAAATTCATAGTGACCCTCGTGCGTTCGAAAAGCTGTCTTATGCACATCAGTCGGCCTCATTCGAATCTGATGATAACCAGATTTTAAATCTATCTTCGAAAACACCCCAACTCCGTGCAACTCGTCTAAAAGCTCATGGATAACGGGTATTGGAAATTTGTCCGATACAGTTACTTTATTCAAAGCTCGATAATCCACACAAAAACGCCAGCTTCCATCTTTCTTCTTAACTAGTAAAACTGGACTCGAGAACGGGCTTACACTTGGTTGGATTACCCCAGCTTGTAACATCTCACGTACGAGTCTTTCAATTTCATCTTTTTGGATATGTGGATATCGATAAGGTCGTACACTTACTGGTCCTGCACCATCTTGTAGTACTATTGCGTGCTCATGGCCTCGATCAGGCGGTAATCCTGAAGGCATCTGGAATACATCAGCATACCGTGAGAGTAGCTTCATCACCTCATTGTCCTCAGCCTGTTCTCTGATAGTTGGCTCCTTGACTATACTCCGCATCTCTACCATAAACCCTCCCCCATGATTCTTTAAGGCCCGTGCCATGGATTTGACTGATACTTTGGTACGACATAGGCTAGGGTCACCTCGTAGTTTGACCATCTGACCCCCACATTCAAAAACCATGATTAACTGTTTCCAATTGACCTTCATGTCACCCAGAGTTTTTAACCACTTCATTCCCAAAATTACATCAGTGCTGCCAAGTTCCAACGGTAAAAAATCCTCAACCACCTGCAATTCTGGAAAAGTTATTACTACACCTTGACACGTTCCATGGCTTTTATCCCGCTGTCCGTTTCCCAAAATTACCCCAATACCGCCCGATTCAGAAACTTGTAACCCTAATTGGTTTACAATCTTCGTTGACAAGAAATTATGAGTTGCCCCACTATCAATCAACACGATCACTTTAGAATTTCCAATCTCACCAATTAGCTTCATGGTATGGTTAGGGGTAAAACCAACCACTGAATTCAGTGACACTTCTACTGTGTCTAAATGGGAATGTTCGTGGCTCTCATCGTCTGAGTCACCCATAGGACCTTTTTCGTCTCGCTCGTCAACCAAAAGGACTTGAAGAGTCTGACTAGCACAACGATGACCTGGCTTAAACTTTTCATCACACCGAAAATACAACCCTTTAGCTCGTTTTTCTTGTATCTCTGCCCCTGTTAAATGCCGGAATTGACCTTCTGTACGTGTATACGATGTTGCAGGTTTTGTTTCTGTGGTCTTGTGCTCCACAATTTGGCCACTGGGCAGCCCCGTACTCTTAACCTTGACTTGTCCCCCTGTTGCCTGATTTCGGCTATAATTACCAACTCCAACCCCACGTGTACCTTTTTCTACCAGCATGTTGTCCTCAATCATTTGCGCTAGCCGCATGGTCTGTCTTAACCCCACCGGCTCCAGTACGCTTAAAGCTGAGCGTACCTCTTTTTTTAGACCCTTGAAAAAAGTTCCCTCCAATACTCTTTCGGATATACCTGTCAATTGTCCTGCCAATTTTTCAAAAAAATACCGATATTCTCTTACCGTTCCCACCTGAGTAATCGCTAAAAACTGCTCATATAAGTTCCCCTCATGAGTTATCTGAAATCGATCTAATAACTCGACTTTCAATTGTGTCCACGACGTGAAGGGTTCTCGTTGTTCACTCCAGCGGTACCATGCCAGGGCCTCTCCTTCTAAGCACAAAGCTGCTGCCCTCAATTGTTCTTGTCGGTTGATACCTTGGACCTCAAAATACCGTTCAACTCTGTAAAGCCACCCATGAGCATCTTCACCCCCAAAAACCGGCATCTTGAGCTTTCTCATACAATAATCAGACCCGTTGTACCCTGAATTAGTTCGTCCCCTGCCCTGATACCCTCCACTTGATGGTTCCTCACCACCACCTGTTTTTTTAAACCCTGTATCCTCATACCTCTTCTCTAGATTTTCTTCAATTTTCTTCCCAGTCAATACTTCGATAGCTTTCATCATATCTTCAAAACGCTTGGAATTTTGCTGATCCATAGCAGCGAATTGCTCAGAGTTTGCCAGCCTGATGGCGGTAAACTGCTCCTCCATGTGCGTTTGATATTCCTCAATTTGTGACCGAATCTGGCCAATATCAGCTTCAACACTTTCAATCCTCTTGATGTTGTTAGTCATAATTGATCAGTTTTTTTTTTTTTTTTTTTTTTTTTTTTTTTAACGAATTTAAAAAAAAAGAAAACAAAACCCGAGATGAACAGTAACTACGCCTGGAAAAGGTTCAGAATCGACAGCTCTGATACCAATTTGATAAGAACTGCACAGGGTTCTTATGGACAATCAGGGCAAATCAACAAGAAACACAAATGGAGCTGCTTAATTAAAGAAAAACACGTAATAAAGTTCCTGTAATTCGAGAAACAGGGATCTCCCAATGTCTAAGACACCAAAATTCACACCCCTAGATCTATCCTAATGACCCTTTAAATACTAACAGAAATCCTAATCTTGTACAGCAAGAAACTTGCCTTCCAAGGACTTACCATAAACTAACATTACCATATAATAACTTATTAATTAAGATACTAATAATTAAACTAAATACTAATATTATTATTATTAGACTCCAGGAAAACACAAATTACTCTTCTGCTCCTCTGGATCGACGAGTGTAGACGCGGCCAAATCGATTTCTATCAGAAGTTTATCCATTTTGGCCCAAACCCATATTGACCCGTTACCAACTGCCTGACCCACCATTTTGCGACCTACATTTATCTATACTGGATTAAGATTGTAACTGTCACCTACCTCCTGTAGGAATTTTAATCTTTCAACTGTCATACACGCATACCTTCTTCCATCTTTTTCATTATATAACTATATTCTGAATTGGTATTTTTCTAAGTTTCTAGGCCTTATGATGTTTTGCAGGGAAGCTCTGTAAATTTGATTGATTATCCTTCACTTGTTGGGACCGATTGTTTATTGTGGATTATAGTCTTGCTGTAATGAATAAGACTGCACAAATAGCTTTTATTACTTACTTACACACTGGATTGCTTCTACGTGAAACTGAGAAGGTATCTGATATGTAGAAAAGTATGACCTTTTTGTTTGTGCATTTGCAACTTTCTAAATGCTTATCTTGGTTATGGGAATTATTATTATACTACGGAGTATTATTATTTGATACATCAGTTAAAACAGGTTTTGGTGATCCGATACCTCAAGTGCAGCTTTCCAGATCTTGTTCCATGGTTGCTAGAAACAGTCAACTCCAATAGGTAACAAAGGAAAGCATACCGCCCCTTAGCTAAAGGCTAAAGGTGATAGTTTCGACGCATTCATAGGTACGTGGGACAGTTTCTGTTATATTATATATCAAATCTGTAACGCTATAAAAGATCAGGTTATAAGGAAGCATGCCATACAGGTCGAAAGCGGCCCAATGTGTATTCAAATTTGCATAATACCTCTTAAATTGTTTCACTAAATAAAATTAGATAAGATTCTGATTGTAATAATTTAGTTTTGGTAATGATTTTTAACACCTTTGTTATGCATAAAAGTTGAAAATGAAAAGACAAAAAGTTGTTTGCTGGTTGGCCCAACCAAACCTCTACTAAAAGTCACCATTTTTGACTTGTTACCCAACTTATCAATTTTGCCATCCGGCCCATTTCGACTCTTTTTCATAACCTAACTCTCTTTTGGATTAGTATAGAAACTTCTTTATAGCACTTCGCTAAAATATTCTGTAGAAAAAGTATGTGAATTTCAAAAAAGCCGAAAATGCCATATTTTCTTTTCTGATGAATATTGAGGATGCTGAAAGTTATCTAATATATGAGTTGATGTTAAGAAATCAAACTAATTCAGCAAGGACTAATTTTCAAGAAATATATAAACACATCCAACCGTGATTTTTTGGCGTTTATTTGCAGCAAACAATTGTTTTCATGAATTCATTTTAAGAAAATTGAAAAACTAGAAAACGTATTTATAACTACAAATATGAAAAAGTACAATTTATGGTATTTATATTTTCTTAGGAAAACCATCATTACTAGTGGTTGACGTTTAGATATTCTCACAGGAGATCTTAAGTTCAAACTTTACTAGTTTCACATTTTGCAGCGGTTAGAAAAAGGGTGGGAAACAGTCACGAGAATATTCCGGTTAGGCTATTTACATCGAAATAAAAATACTCACTCTCCTCAAGTAACATGAACAGGAAAAACTTCATACGTTTACCTGTTTACATTTGCTTTTCTGAAAAACGAAAACATGTTTATATTCCACCACATTTATAAATTTCCACTTATTTTTCTAAAAATACAAACTACTTAACTTTCTCTACAAAGAATATAAATTAAAAAAATGTAGAAACTAAAAGTCGCATGTGCCAAATATGCCCACGAATGGGAGGTTATGTCGAAAGTAAATGTTTTTAAGGAGCCCATTTAAGTTCCTCAAGCTCTTACCCAATTAGAGGGGCCCAGACCAACCCAACCAAAAATATTCCTATTTAACTTTTCACAGTGTCTTCACATGAACAAATTTTTAATTACATTGCAAATTGAAAAACCTTGAATAACTGGAAACTAAAGACGAGTAGACGACTCATCCAACATTTAACAAACACCGACGTATTAGTCTACCATTTTCTTCGTACTACCAATACCAAGACATCCACATAGTATCATTTTTCGCAAAGAAGAAACGTTGAGTTAAATTTTCAATTTTAAATTAACTTAATTGAAAGAAGGCTAAAATTGAAAAAAAGGCGAGTTACTCTCCAAGTACTGATAAGCATAGTTTGGTTGTATTTCATTACAATCTAAGACTCTTGTTGAATGAAATTACATGATTGGTTTCGATAATAAATTAATGAAGACATTTAATTAAGTTTTATCATTTTGTAATAAATTATTTCACTTTTATTATGACGATGTAATCTTATATTAATTTCATTTAAATATAAGTTAATATGAGCAAAATGACAAATACCCATTTTACATTATACGTACATGACAAAATGTCGTTACATAATTTGGTTCTTATCTTTTCCTGGATATGAAGACGTGATTTTTTGCATTGAAGGTATGGTTTAGATAAGATTAACAACCAAAAAGTACCAAAATAAACACAATTAAACAAGTAGTTAATGATCTTTCTAATCTATATATAAAAATTGAATATTTTATCTTCTAAATCAGCAAATATTAATATATTATCCCGTCATACGTAGAGGTTAGTAAAGATATCGATGAATTGAACCAAGACTGATTACGGTATCCATGTATATCATATATACATTTTATTTTATTAAATCCCATGCAATATACATCTATATCTAATACGTGTAACCAATGCACATACTTAAATCTATACAGAAAATAATACAAAACAATGATCATACATATACAAACATATCGCTTTCTACCCAAAAAAGAAATGCAAAATACGTGGCTCTATATCCTTCAATGTGTATCCCTTGATGTTTTAAACGATCAATTCGTAGGCTTACACCAAATATGAAAGAAAGGTTATTGATATGTATAAAATGTACGTGTAAATTAATGTATGATAGAAGTAGTTGTATGATTAAGTTATGTGTCAAAATATAAATTTTCCAAAAGGTTGAAATACAGGCATATTCCACACATAATGTTACTTTAAACAAATATACAATTACGTGAATTCTAAACGAGCTTTATCGTTTTAACTTACATCTGCACGATTAATCTGAATACACCGTAAAATATAGAAATTTAATTTCGATGGTTAAAAAAGGGTGGAGGCTACAACATAATAGAGGTGAGCACAAAAATCAAAAACTCAAATCATAACTAAAATAATGGAATCAAAAAATTCGAACTAAACGTACTTTTGATAATGTAATAATAAAACAATTCAATTTGATTTGGGTTTTACTTAAAAACTGAACCATTAGTAACCGATATTTAATTACTAATTAATTATAAATATTTTAATGATATATACAAAATCTACTATTTCTAGCATAAAATAAATATCTAACTTGATTTTTAGATAAACTTTTGAATTGTTACTACATTATATACTTGACTAAATATGTTGTTAATTCATTGAAAATAGTAATTGACGTACTATAATTTATATGACATGATAATGCTTATTTTAGCGTGTTTATATATGTACAGAATATTTCGTAATGCATTTTAATTTAATATTGTATGCCAAATATTTTAACTAGCTCATAACGTAAAATTTGATAATAAATCAAAATAACCAATAAGAAAACAAATAAACTAAAAAACTGAATTATACAGAAACCAAAATCGAATAGTTTTAATTATTAACTGAAATATTTAATTTGATTAGAATTTTACTAAAAATCGAATCAAACTGAACTATAAACACCCCACATAGACTTAGACGACTTCGATCTCATTTAGTTGAGGGGTCACATAGCTTCGAGCAACTTCTCACTTAGTTATACATAAAGATTATAAGAGCTATTTTTCTAGTGCACACTTTATTTTGGTACGAATAACATACATATATGAGTTTATTTCAGAACAATTACCAAGGTTCTTTAATAGACAGAAGTAGCAATGTGTTTATGAGTCATTGAATAATCAATTTATTTTATTCCTTTTTAAAAAGGCAAAGATATACACAAAATATGTATACATTTTGCTACACATAACATACTTGTTATATACATGCCACTTCACTCTTAAGTGTACGTACTGAACTAATCAGCTCGTTCATCTACAATGAGGAGCGCCTCAAAATCTTTGGAATCTAAAGCGAAGTTGAAATATGAGAATTTTTATGAATTTTTTATAATTGATTTTTCTAAACCCTTTTGATGCATATTCAACAAAATCTATTCAGTATGTTACGGAGAATATATTTTTCTAAATTAAGAAAAGCGAATCCATCAATTCCTTAGTGATATTGTACGTCCACTTCAAAATTTATTACATATTTAATATGTTTTCATAAAAAGAAAAAAAAATCTACCAAAGCAAGTGTCATGTCAAAAAAGATTATCTTCAATCTTTTACCTATATAATATAAAGTTTTGAAAAGAGATTGAGTTATCGACTAATTGTAGACTTAAGGGTTTACATATTTTTGCTCTTAATTTAAATAAAGGTTTTGTCGAAGTTTTTTTGTTAGGAATGGAAAATATATAAATACTTTCACGTATTTTATCTATATAGTATAAATAATATACTAATTTTTAATTATATTGATGTCATATGTCGTGGTTTCTTCTTCAGGAACATTACATGATATCTTCGTTTTAAAAAGCGCTAGACGATCTGAAGCGCTACGGGTCAGAAGCCGAGATGCTAAGGCAACTGCCTCATGTAGATGAGGCGCTCTTTATACATAAAACACTTCTATGTAAAAATTTCTACCTTATAAATGTTAAAAGGTAAAATATAGTTTATCTACATACTAGAAATATTCAAAAAAAAATTATTTGGGTATCATAGTATGCTATTTACAACAATTTCAAAAGTAATCAAGCAAATAAGTAGTCAAGAAAAGTATGTTTATCATTTGACTTAGACCAAATTTACTATACGAGGTCAAAATCTTCACTTAGCTATTAATTTGCTTCAATTAGCTTATATTCTACTTCAATTTAGCTTTTCTTCCTTCAATTTGACGTAATAAAAACTGATGAGCGGTTTTTATTGTTGGAGCCATTAGTATTCTTCGTGAAATTAAGATTATAACAAATTGGTTGGACGTTAGGAGCTAGTAGTCTTAATAATAGGCTTTAAAAAGAATGTTAGCCTACTTAAACCCATCAAAAGGCCACACTCTAAATCCATATAAACCCCACTTATACCCACCAGATATCTAAAGTGCCAAGGCACGGCTCATAACGCCTGGGCCTAGGCGCCCGCCTTGCACCGCCTTCTGTTCTCCTATCACTTAGACTAAAATAAAGCGCTCCTCCTTTTGCCTCGTAGGCCCTAGCGCCTTAGGCGTGCCTAGACACACATTTTTAAACCAAGCATGCTATATTAATGCCTAATTTTATGTGACACTGAACGATTACAAACTAAGTAAAACATAAACTAGACTCATTTTGTAATTCATATTAATTCATCTACTTAACCACAAGTCATGTTTATGTGATTGAGTTGTTTATTTGAACACTTTGATGTATGATCGATAATACGTAAAAATAATGATTAGGGAATTTAATCATGAAAACATAAAGAAAATGATAAAATACTTTACTAATAGCCAACGAAAACAAGCTTGAATTTAAAGACATGAAAAATAGAACGCTAAAACATTTTTAACGGAAAACTTCTAACTAAGTGACAAAAAATGAGGCTAGTCGTTTTTATCACTTAAAATGAGCCTAAGAATTTTACGACTTGAACTCTTTAAGGCCTTATAATGTCGTTTTCTTACACAAAGTGGGTCTAATATCCTAGGACTTATATTAATCGAGGCCTTAAAAGACCAAAAGATGTAGATGATCCTTCTCTTTATCCTATACTAATACATGACATCAATAATTTTTGGGTCTTACAAATTCGGGGGCCTAAAGTCGTGGGTTCACTAACTTTATCATCGAGCCACCTGTTTGCAACACACCTAACCAGCTAGCAACCATGCATTGTCCTCTACCTCATGTCCAGTAATTAAACCAATATTTTGGAAACCAGCTTTTGGATCGGACCGCCTGGCCGGACTAGTTGTTGACTTTTTGACAGTTTTTGACTTTTTTTTACCTTTTTCAAAACTGATTGAGGGTTAATGTTTAGTTACACTCTATATTGACTGTAATTTATACGAATTTGAAATTAGAATTTTCTATAAAAAATTATGAGTGGTTAAAGTGCGTTTAAAAGTCAAAAAATGTGGAAAATGTCAAAATTGAAGGTCAAGAAGGCCAAATTTCGAAAACATTTTAAACAAACCTCCTTTGGCTTAATCTGAGTTACAGTCAATATAAGAAGACCGATGGTTTGCAAATGAATAGATCTCGATTAAATACATAAATTTACAACAAACTGTGACTTAATCCGAGTTACAAGTGAAAAGATATGACCTTTCAAAGTTAGAAAAAAAAGTTAACAAGTCAAATATCGGTCCAACCTAATCTAAAAAACCGATCGGACCGCTGGTGGTTGACCAAGTCAACATCACTCGGTTACACTTGAACTAGAAAATCTCCATAACCCAATTCGACCGGTAATCAAAACCTTAAATTAAGCTATATATCCACTCCGTATATCCCTCATAATCGTTGAGTTCAAGGGTTATATTTGAAAGTATACGACCAAAATGTACATCAAGATAGGGTAGTAGAAATCCTAATTAACCAAATTGATGGTATATATTATGCTATACTTTTCATAATTCATGATAGTAAATCATCTAGTCCGTTTACTTGAATGTATTTAGTTTGGCGTATATTTATTTGACTTAAAAAATGTAATTATAAATGTGAGATTTTACCTCGTAACAAAATACTTGATTTCGTAGACGAATTTACAAGGGGCAGAGCCGCATATGAAGCAGTTAACCCCACAAAAAATTTCAAACCACGTAAACATATTTATTTTGTCGTTGAGGAGTTCAATAGTGAAGGACTGCATAAACTCAAAGACTCCATGATTTTGTCGTTGATGAGTTCAACTGAGACTAAACACACTCATAATAAATATGCATTTAAATACCTCCTTTACTCTGGCTAACTTTCTCCCTAAATAGCCACGAACATTTTTAAAGTTTCTTTCATACTTTTGACGTGCCGCTTTATAATTGAAGAAGTATATTTCCTTAAATGCTTCATCTAAACCTTATGCCAAAAGACAAAAGCAATCTACAGTACATTACTTTTGCAAGTCTTTAAATCCTCATATTTATAACAAGCTAAAATGTTTAACTTTGACCATTAAAAAAAAAAGATAAATAAAGGGTGCATATGTCATTAGTCATTTATATCTTATGTTTCTCCTTTTACTTTAAATTATTTCAACCAATTGAAGTATGATGTATATAAAAAAGAAAACTAATTTATTTTATAACATGCTACTAACTAACATATTACTAAACGTACATTATTTGTGACTGTCGTATTGTTCGAGGATTATACAAGTGTAACGTTTATATAATTAGGTAGAATGACAAACTTACAACATCTTCGAAAGTTATGTACAATCACACACACGTACACGCATACACGCACACACATACACACTTTTTTTGAGGTAAGGGAAAGCATAACATTCTTCTCAGGCAGCTTAGTACATTCTACAATACAAATGTCAAAAAAAATATAGTAATAAATATTCATCAGAATTAATACTGTGAATCTTAAACTTCTATGATGAATTTTTCATGTAAGTTATAACATTAATTGGTGAATATTATATCAAAACTCATTAACATTGATACTATGAATGTTACTAACATGAAAATAAGGTTGACAAATATTATCAATGACGTATATTTGACTAACATTCATTGAAAGAACATTCATTGATGAATGTTAAGTGATAAACTTAATAACGTTCATTTTACGAACGTCAAAAAGAATTTAATTGAGTTTATCACTTAACATTCATTAATGAATAATCTCTCGATGAATATTAGTCAAATACAATTTATCAATGACTTTTAACTGATACCATCTACTTTGGTTAACATTCAGTCAGGATGAATGTTAACTATTTCCCTTAATATTCATAAAACTAATGTTAGAACTGGATTAAAAAATTATTAAATAATATTAATGATTATAGCATCGGTTTTGTTTAATAATTATCGGTAAAAATAATTTTATTTTTTTAACATTTGTATTGATAAATGTTAAGCTACCCGAGACTTAAACCTAGAACATTTTGATCTTTGAATTTCTCACAAATCAATAAGACAACTCCCTATCATAACATGAAAGACTGGAAAACTGAACTGTTATATCACCGCCACATCAGCAAGTTCTTAGATAAACTGAACAAAGGCCGAACACTGCTAATTAGATTGAAAAATTGAACTTTTTAGGCCCCATATTTACCAATAATACATTTATTATATACCCAAAATAAAACAAAAGAAAAATTAGTCCACCACCTCCGTCTATTTCCGTCCTTTGCACGACGTATTTTTTTAAGACTCACCTAAGATGGAGTTGATACGTATAGTGTATTAGAAAGACACTAAACATGAAGTTATAACGAAACCATAGGGAAAGATCGGGTATAGTCTTTTATGAGACGTTAACGTTATCTCGAAAACCTACATCTTTTAAGTATGTCTTTGGGATATTGCTAAGGGAGTTGAGTGGTTTAAAACATTCACACTAACAGATGAGAAAATGGACACGATGATCTAGCGAGATTCGCCCAAGATGTCTATGTCATTGGCTAAACCTAAAGAGATATTTCTTTAATAATTGAACAAGAAACAACATAACTAGTCATCTCTCTCCTTTTCAAAATATTACAATCCTGTGAAACCTACTTAAGTGCCACTTAAATTAAATGATGGTCGATCACCAACACAAGTTACAAAAATTCACTTCCATTTTGAGCCACGAGTTAGGATTGCAATTCAGCTCCACTAAAGAATTTAATTAATTAATTAAGATACCTAGTCAACGTCAACAACAATATATAACGACATGAACTTAGCCACATAATAATTGTACGTAGACATGCATACAGTGATATGGACAACCTACACCTCAACAATGATTAAAAATAAGTGATGACCAAGTCAACAATTATTGAAACCACCCGAACTATATAGCCATGTTCCACATGCCATTAATCTTCATCCATCAAATTTCATAAAAGAGGAAGATGACATACCAAAATGATCAATACAATAAACTTATAATAATTTTTGCATAATAAAAAAATTACATATTTTATTTTGCTAGAAAAAAATATTTCAAGAAACCTAATAAGCAATTTCACTAAATCATTTGGATTTTCTTAGTATATCATGTTTCCCAATTATAAAATTTATCGGTGAAAAGTTTCCTCTCTTTTTTTAATAAAATAAAATAAATAGTTCGTTTGTTGTGCAAGATCATTTATTTTAACTACTTTTTGAATATCATTTTCATTTTTATGAAATTTTTCCTTAAATTAAACACTTTAACTTATATTCTTAAGAGGAGAAATGAAATGCGTTGCTAGCTGAAAGTAGTAATCTGTTTGAAAGTTGAAGGGTACATAACTTCAGTATTTTTTATTAGAAAGAAACAAGTCTTGAAAGCACCCAGAAATGGCGTCGAGAAACATATATAGGAAATCCCGATCTTTATCATGTTAAAGTTGAATAATTTATTCGGAATATGTGCTAATCGTTGAAAAAAATTGAGGAAAAAGTGTAATTTTTTTCAAAATTTGGAATTAATCTATTTATATGTAAATATATTAATTGTATGTAATATTTTATATGGTTGCATAGCTCTTGACAATAGCTTCATAACGACGTATTATATGTCCAAAGTTGATGAGAAGTAAATGAGACGAAAAAGTTCAAAGTGAGATATATAAAACTAGAAGTTGATGGGCTTTTGGGTTGTCCCACATCGGGTTAGGGCTCTTGATTCATGGTGTGCTAGCCCAACTTACGAACACGAGTGCAACTTAAAAAAACCTAGGTTCACGCAAGTCGGTTTTGCTGCAACCCGATCATTTTGGACCCGATCCATGACCCATTTTGACCCATTACAGTTTCTCCATGGAAATGATTCTCAAAATCATTATAGTTACACTTCACAAATAAAAAGATTTTGGTTGCCTCAATTACGGATCCGCTCTTGGCGTTATTGAATCACCGGAGATTTACCGCATAGAACGAAGGGAAACTTCATACGCTCTCTCTTTTTCTCAACTTCCTCACCTACACCCTAACTCAACTCTTATTTATATAGACAATAAATAATAATTTATTAATTTGATTACAAATTAAATTCTCAATTGAATTATCTTCTTCTCTAAATTTGTATAGTTTAGAAAACTAGAATCATCCCAACGACTTATTAGCCTATAGTTTGTGGGTTGTACTTTCGGTCTTTTAATTCAGGCGTAGAAATTAAATAGGGAGAAACAAATAAAATTTAAAGAGAAAAAGAGGACCTAACAAAAAGAAGCTAAGGTTTCATATACCGTAAAACGTCCACTTGATTAAGTTAAACATTAGCATCGACATGACACAGAAGCGACTAGATATCTTATACTATTATTGGAATATACAGCATTGCATAATAAAGAAGCGGTTGTTGAACAAGATTTTATCTCAATTTTGTTCATTTCCTATAATTTTTAAGAATAAAAAAGAAGAACAATATTGAGAGGCATATATCTAACAAATATACTTCTTAATTGTGTTATGCGAATCAATAAATATTGTAAAGTAAGTACGTAGGACATATAGACAAAATGCCTATTAACTATAATAATTAATTAATAATTTCGGGCACATGTTTCATGTACTTTGCATGATACGTGTACTCGGTCCATTTCACAAGTAAATGAGCTACTTCATATACTAGTGTGGACAATTTTTCGTTTTCTGTTTTCATCTTAAAAGTGACATTAGGGATAGTAATAAAGATTAAAATCTTCGCTGACATCGTTTTCTTTGTTATAAAATCTCAATATCAACATCCTACTTAGATATTATAATCTCATACATACATATACTATAATACATCTAAAAAAGTAAAGACGTCTCAAATTAATAAACTATTTATAATTTAAACGAAACAATATTTGTTCAATATTGCTCATAATGACTTACATTACTACATTTGTTGTTATAGATATATATTTTCACTCGTTAACTATTGTAGTTGAAAAATTGATTAATTGTATTTTTATTATTTGATTATATTATATGATTAACCTATTAACTTTTTATTATATAAAATTAACATATTTATATTTTTAACTCATTAATTTATCTTAAGTAAGATCAGATTAGATCGAAATCATAAGATCCTTTGCTCAAAATTGACATATGACCAAGATTCTAAATAATTCTTAGGATTTCCAAATCCTATGAAAGATCATGATATTTTTATTTATAAAAAATATAAAATCGTAAAGTATCATAATCAAGATTGAAATTTTAACAACCTTTATATAAACTAATATATAAAAAAATTCAAACAAGAGACACTCTCTAATAGCAACCACTACATTAGCTTTTTACAAAGCTTTTTCTACAAATTAAATTGGTATAAGATAGATGTGAAGGTTTTACGGGTGTTAAACGTTTTCACTAATATCACTTAATAATCTATTAAAAGTAAACCTTGAGTATCGTGTGTTGTATATTAAATGGGACTTACTGTTTGGACACCTCCTAGTGTATGACGTGACTAACACATATATACATATATAAGGGCTGATGGGACTGACACGTATCTCTGTACACTCACACAGAGTGTATATTCAGGAACTTTAGGATGTTCATTTAGAATATCTCATACTAAATTCAACAAAAAGATATTTTAAATGACAAAGACAAGGTTTCATGTGCTCGAAGAAAAAATTAGTTAAAACGAAAACCTAAGATAACTTTTATTTCTTATTTAATTTGTATGGATACAATATATATAAATTTTTCATAATGATATATATCGTAATATATTGATCAATTTGAAAATACTATATTGTATGCATTAATGCAATAATTAGTAACGTATACTAATATCAAATGTTTTATATTTATAAACTATTTTTTATATTGTTTAGATATGCAACAAATTAAAAGAAACATTTTTCATATTTTCATACATTTTATTTTTACCTAATGCAATTTGAATTTACTGATGAGGCAGCCACGTAATGTGCCAACTAGATTATTTTACCACTTGTGTATTTCATGTGGGCATTCACGTCATTTAATTAAAAAAATTCTGTTTAGATCTTTCCCCTATTTTTTTCGGCTACGCGACATGTAATCAATCAATTCAAAAATTTTAACTACTAGTTTTAATGTAATTAAAGTGACATTTTATAAATTTTGACTTCCCTACCTTCACTTCACCCTCACTGGCTCTGGCTGCCGGAACTCCATTTGACCTTCAATAAACTCCGCCGCAAAATGACGCGCTACCGACGCCACGTGTTAGTAACCACCATCGCTACCGGTCCATCAATCAACCCAAATAGAGGACGATGGCGAGGTAGACTGGAGTTCCGATGACGAAAGACGGTAGATTGCGACGAATTTGGGATTTGTTTTTATTTTCGATTTAGAGATATGGATTCGTAATTTGCATTTATGCATATCGATTTAAAGATTGGAAATTCCATTTTCATTAGGATATTTTTTTATTATTTAATTTCATTTAAGCTTAAAAGGGATCACAAATTGTTGTAGTGCATGAGCGAACATAGTAAAAGGGACTAGCGGGACCACAAATTATTTAATTGCATTTATGGTTAACCACGGTACATTTAAAAAGAAAAAGAATAACGCTTACAAAATAAAGTTTATCGGATCAACCGGTAAATGGTTACCATCTTGCTTACATCATTACTAGATCTGTCAGTTTGTCGCAAATATATTTAATAAAAAAAAGGTAGTTTATATACATGTAACATTTGGTGACAGTACGTTGCATAATTATTGTATTTACCCATATTGTATCACTCTTATCATCGAAATGTTCAAATAAAAATGATTTAAAAACGATATGAGATCACAAGTGAAGGGGGTTTAAGTATGCAAAGAAAAGAGGAAAATGAGAGCTATAAAATGGACTCACAAATGAGATTAATGGTTAGAAAGTGATAACATTTTTGTAATTGGGATGGTATATGTACTCTCGACAGTACAAAATTTATGTGATGTCTACCAATCATCTTTTTAATAACTTTTTATATTTTACATATATTATCCTTTAACTTATGTTATCTACATTTTTAGTCCCTATTTTTATGAAAACGTCACCTAAAAACAGTACTCATCATTTCCCCTTTGTAAGTACAATAAAAAGTAAAGATGAAAGTTTTTTTTTCTCAAAAGAAAAAAAAAACATACATCAAATGTCACCCACACCATGTTATTTTAACTTTTTCTTTTATAAATATATTTTTTTTAATTTTTTTAACGTTTCTTTTTTTTTTAACATTTAGTAACAACTTGTTTTATATTTTTATTTCGTTTTTGTTATTTTTCTAAACATTAGCAACCGAATTATACGACTATGTTGCAGTTACTTTTATATAAAAACAAGATACAGTGCTTTTTATTCATCGCTGATGTAGTGTGTGTAATTTATAAACAAGATGCGGTGTTTTATTTGAAAGATGATATGGTGCATTTAATGTAAAGACATAATGTAGTGTACTTTATCTAAAAGTATGGTGCATTGTGTTTAATTTAAACGCATGATACATCGTTTATTATCCGATGATACAGTGTATTTAATGTAAAAGCTTGATGCAATGTGTTTAAACCAAGACACAGTGTGTTTGATATAAAAACATGATGCAATATTCATTGACCTATAATGTAGTCTGTTTAAATTAAAAGCATAATGTAGTGTTTATTGACTTATAATTCAGTGTCTTTAATTTAGAAGCATGATGCAGTATGTTTAATTTAAAAGTATGATGCATTGCGTTTAACTTAAAATCATGATGCAATTATTAACCTATAATGAATTGTGTTTAATTTAAAAGCATGATGCATTGTTTTATTGATCGATAATGTAATGTGTTTAATTTAAAAAGCATAATGCAAAGTGTTTAATTTTAGAACATGATACAGTGTTGAACACGAAAAAAAGCGAAACAAAAAAAAGCACACTAAAAAAATACAGTTGTCGAAATTTGGCGGCAGTAGCTGGCAGCTGCTAGATTCCAGCACTAGTAGAGACTTGTGGGGGTAAGAATGGTGAAATAGAATATTGATTTGAAAAATGAAGTAAAATATAAATGAGAAGAATTGAGGGTGTAAATGAAAAATATTTTCCTCCTTCTCATCATAAGCCTCTTACCCTTATGAACCTTACACAAAATTTTAAACTTTTCTAAGTTTATAAAAGGAAATAAATAAAATATTTAAAAATTGTTGTTTCTTTACATTAATAATTAATAAAGAAACACAATCCAATTCTTTAGTTATAGAAAGACTATTCTACCCTTCACGGTTGAGCTACTACATTAATAATAATAATAATAAACATAAAAGGAAGAAAAGGAATAAATAATAAATATTTGAGTATATGGTAAAAGTAAAATAAAATGAAAAAAAGTACACAATCTAATTCTTCACTTATAGACAGCTACCCTCCGCAGTTGAGCTACACATGAAAGATTTTAGTGGGCATGTTAATGTTCATTAGGCTTTGCAAATTGATAGTCTGATAGTATGTAGTAATAAGTACACGTAAGTTCTATAAAAATACATAAATGTATGTTTTGAGTTGTATAAGAATGTAAAATGAACTCAAGCTTTTTATCAAGCAACGTAAACTTGCTTGAATATGAACTTGAGATAGAGATTCTATTGAGTTCGAGCACGGATTTTAAATAATTTTAACATGTATGTAATTTGAAGTTTTTTATGCAATATTCTTAGTCTTCTATACATGTTTTTGTTGACTTGTGAGTATACTTCTTCCTTTTATATGTACTTTTAGAGTGATTTTTCACAAAATTTAGTTTCTACATATATATTCCATTTGTGTTTGAATATCATAGTTAGTGTTAAATTAATATTTGAGAATTTAAGTTGACCTCAACATATATTAAATTCATCTCGAGCTGAGCTCTTGCCAACATCTTGATAGTGTTGTTGGGATCTACCTCCCTATGTTACCACTTGTTAGGATCGATCACTATCACAAGAAATTACGTACCCTTGTATGATGTGAAATAATTGTTTTTATATCTTAGGCTCTCTTTTTCTCTCAACATCCTCACCTCAAGACCTACAAATAACTCTTATATTTATAGGTAAAACACAACTTATTTTCCAATTTTAATTTATTACTTTAATTAATTTGATTTTAAAATTTCTTGATTTTAAGTAATTCAAATCAACTCCTAACAAATAGCTCGATGAGCCGGAACTTAGCTTCATAATTAGTTGTGTTGAGCTCAACCGCTAGCTAGGCTTGACTGATATGTAATACTTATATTTCAAGTCAGTTGTCGTTTTTCAAGAAAACTAAAGATACTTTCAGTATTTCGCACAGTTTGTTTCTAGTGATTTATAGTTGGATGATTTATATGAAAATTTTAATAAACATGTAATTACAATGGACAAAGAAATGATTGATTATCTGTGTAAAGTGTGCTAATGAGCTATGCTCACTCTTCGGTCGTTTGAGCGTTACGTCTCTCCAACTATGCCTGTATTTTTATCTCTAAATATAAATGAACTAGAGAATCTTTTTATCATATTCTTCGTCTAAAAAAAACTCTCCTATTATATCCTCTAAAATTCCTCCTTTATAATATTCATACAACTTAATTTATAGTTAACAACCACTTTAATTAATTCTATTATATATCTTTTTAAATCATAAAACAATAAATAGTTCATTGCATATTCATAATAGGCGCATGCTACTCTTCATTCTCGACAATATTAAAACCGTTGTCTTTGGTAATCATGTTATGCAATATGATACAAGTATAAATGATTCGTTTTATAGTGTTTATGCTATAAGATTTTGTCGGTTGTTGTAGTATATGCCAAAGGCCTTGGAAGACACCAAATGTCTGCTCAACATCCTTTCAAGCAAATGCTTATACTCGAGTAAACTTCACCCTCTTTGTATCAACAACACTTGAATTTCCCTTAATGAACGATGCCCATGACGGGTATATCCAGTCATCAAGATAGTATCCTCTTTCGTAATCCACATCACAGACTTGATACGTGATTTGCGGAGCAGAGTCATTTAGCAAGTTGCTAAACAATGGAGATGAATTCAGAACGCTTAAGTTGTTGTTTTACCCTGTAACCCCAAAGTATGCATGTCAACTATACATGTTGTACGAGGTAACGGCTTCAAACATGATCGTCGGATACCCGTGATCGCCTAATGTGTATTGCCCTTTTCATGCATTTGAGCATTTTGTCCAAACCCAATTAATACAATCTATGCTTCTAAGTATTCCCAAAAAATCATGAATCTATTCATGTTTTGCATACAACTGACAGATGTCCTCCGCGGTTGGTTCTCTCATGTATACGTTTGCATATAAATCAATTATGCACCTTGTAAAATTTTGTAAAGCTTCACGTGATGTTCTTTTCGACATTTGCAAATATTCATCAAATGCATCTGGTGTTGTGTCATATGCCAATTGACGTACGGTGGATGTCACCTTTTGAATAGTGCTAAAACCATAATTCACATAATCTATCTACTTCTAGATCATTCTTTCTTTTGAACAATGTTTATTTCCATTTTGTTTGAGTTAATTGTTCTTATTAGTCTAATTATGGGCTAAGTACTTTTACATTCATTTAGATGATGTGAGTTATTGATTAGGGGCGTTAATAATTTGTCGTTTACAATTTTTTAATTTATGTTTAATCGAAGAACCCTACGTATTTGAGTTTTAATTTTTAATTTATGTTGTTGGTGAATTGTTTGATATTATAGCGGAAGCTTTTACATATAAATGATTTATTACAAGTGTTGGTCAATGGATTACGGAAGCAAGATTGGGATAAGATTTGTTAATTAAACTTGAATGTGTTTTAATTGAACTTAACTTGAGGAATCTAATTAAGTTTAGTAATTATACATGAGTAGTTTTACAAGATTAAATCAAAAGTTAACGAATTGAATTGAGATTTAGTTTGTTTAGATACCTATAGCGGAAGCAATAGACAATTCTAATCATTTGGTCAGAAGGAATGGAAGCGAATCCTATTATTAATACAATTCGATAAAAAAAAATACTAAATAAATATGTTTAACAAATACCCTGAAGTCTTTAATGAACTAGTCCAACTGAATGTCAATTTTAATATTAACTCAAATTCTAAATTGACTTCTTTAGAGTCCAATTTCCTTTTTAATTACTTTTTACTTTTTACTCTTTACCCGTGACAATTGCAAAACAACAATGTGTTGCCAACCCCCCCCCCCCCCCCATTTACTTACTTGTTTGAATTAACGTACACTTGTTAGACATTCTTGATTGCATAGTCCTTCTGGTTCGACTCAAACTTACTGTAGGTATTCTACTATACGATAGAGTACACTGTCCGGTTGTGTGATAGTCTATTTGCGGCATTTCTTGGTGTAAAACTTATAATTGGATTTCGCACATCAATCTTCAAGTTCCTCTTTGATTTCCTTGAAGTGTTTGCTTTTAAGTAGGCTTAGTGACAAAGATTTATGTTCACTGATTAGGATTAACAACTAGCTAGAGAGTAAACTACTACGTATGGAATATTACTTTATTCATATATACTCACTAAAGACCATAGGTTAACACCTAATCGATATTTTAATTTTAAATAATTAGAAAAAATATAGGTCAGTTGGCTTTTAGCCCAACAATTTCTTTTTTATTTTTTTTATTTTTCTTCCCGTTTCCTTTCTCCATCACCTTCCCCACTCCCCACACCCTCTCCCACCTACTGCCACCACCAACTGTCGTCGGCTAGCTGCCGCCACCATCGTCGGCCACCAACTACTGTCAACCGGCGAAATCTAACTGAATTTATTTTTATTTATTATTATTTTTGCCTTTTCACTTTTTAAAGTCTTTGTTAGAACCTTTTTAGAAAAAATTATACCTATTTCATTTTTATTTTTTTAAAATCTCTATTTAGACCATTTGAATAATTTTTTATGGTTACTTAATTTATTGTTTTTTGTTTTTTTGAAAAAATAATGTAAACACCTCTACAAAATCAGAAGTTGCATGAAAGACGCAGTGTATGTTTTCTAAAAAGTACATGAATTTATGGTATTCATATATGTAACTATGATGCATCCAATTTATAAATATGAGGTATAGAGCTTAAAAGTATGTTGCATTTGATTCTAATTATACGTTAAACACCGTTATGGTATAACTTTTGGTGCATCAATAAGAAATATTATATCATAGAAATCTGGTGCATCACAATGTTAACTTCAAGTGCATCATAATGTTAAGTAAGGTGCATCACCATATTAAAATATGGTGCATCACAGTTGAGAAAGTAGTGTGTCGGGAAAAAAAACACATATATATGCCCATATGAAGTTGTACAACATGACAACTCTCAAGATGCATCGTCTTTACAAAATCAATGCATCACAATGTTAAGTACATCACAATGATAATTTTAGTGCATCAAAATGTAAAATCGAGTGCATCACAATTGAGAAATTAGTACGTCAAAAATACAAAATCAACACATATGTAAGCTGAGTTTGAAGCTTTGCAGCATGAGAACTGTCAAGGTGCATCGTCACTACAACATCAGTGCACCATAATTAATTTTGACAAGGTAAATCTTTTCGAGACACTTCAAAAAACACCTTAATTATATAATACAAATTTGAAAAACAATATTGGGATGAACAAATTTGAATGTGTTGAAGATTAAAATGAAATGGTGAAAAAAACTACAAAAATCGTTTTACATCTACAAAACTAACCTTAAATTCGTTTAGATCTAAAACTTTGACCTCAAATTTTATATATGTTTCTTCTTCTTCTTCTTTGATTACATATATTTTTTAGAGATTTAGGGGGAGAGAGAGAAAGAGTATGTGTGTGAAGATTACATGAATTTTTAGAGATTTAGGAGGTGAAGATTACACGATTTTTTAGAGATTTATGAGAGAGAGAGAGAGAGATATGACGGTTGGCGGGGGTTGTTGGAGTTTACCGATGTGAGTAACTTGTTCTCAAGAGGTGAGAATGAAAGGAAGTGATGAAGAAGCAAGGGGTTAAGAGATTTAGAACTATTTCTCTAATTAATAATATGTCATTAAAAATCTATAACATTACTTTTTTGACATCGTATTTTTATTGACTATTAATGTCATTTTTTTGTTAAATCAATTACTGAGATTTATTTTTTACTTTTCTAAAAAACAAATATCTTTTCAGAAAGAATACCCTCTGCAGTACGAAAAGTATACTTTAAAATCTAATTGGAAGACACTTTTAGTGGCAAAAGAGGTTCTTAATTACATACTAGCAGTGTGCCCGCACATAGCTACGAGAATAAATAGTTAATTTGACATTTACAGATTTTATTGTTTATACTATATTCTTAAAAGTTTAATTTAAGGATATGTAAAGTTTAAAACTTAAAGGTTGCAATTTATAAATTAGTGGTTAATTTGAAAAATAATTAATAATTTTTAAGGATAATTTGAAGATTAACCATTGTCGAGTCTAATTTTAAGAAAAAAATATAAATAATTTATATATAGTAAAAATATTAAGAGGTGAGATCATTAAAGTATGAGTTTTTTTGAAAGTATGAAAGTACCAATAAGAATGCGCCACGTGGCAAAAACCCACTTTCCCCTACTTTTTTAAAAATTAAATATCTCAAAAACCGTTAGTCAAAAAATTATAAAAATTGCACTATAAAAATCAGCGTTTTCTCCTCTTCGATTTAAGATCCCACAAGGCATATTTTTGACGAATTTTTTTTTCATTTTTTGTGGGCTAACACATGTGTTATGATGGATTAACAAAAGTGTTACCCGCGGTTATCACATGTGTTATTAACGATTATCACATGTGTTACAATCGATAGTCGGTGTTAACACATGTGTTAGTCGCTCGTAACACATGTGTTACAAATTTTCAAAACCCACCAAAAAGTGAAATTAACAAAAGTGTTACCCGTGGTTGTCACATGTGTTATCAATGACTATTACATGTGTTACAATCGATAGTCGGTGCTAACACATGTGTTAGTCGCCCGTAACACATGTGTTATTTGTTTATAACACATGTGTTACAAATTTTCAAAACCCACCAAAAAGTGAAAAAATAAAAAATCGTCGAAAATATGCCTTGTGGGATCTTAAATCGAAGAGGAGAAAACTCTGATTTTTATAGTGCAATTTTTATAAGTTTTTTACTAATGGTTTTTGAGATATTTTATTTTAAAGAATGTGGGGGTTTTGTTATTTTGATCAAGATCAATGGTTAAGATTTGTAGTTCCATACTTTCAAAAATTTTCATACTTTCATGAACTTTTCTCAAAATATTAATTTCAAATGATGTCTCACTCGCACGTAAGAAAAGTTAAAAAAGAAATAAATACATATAAAAAAAAATAAAAAATCGCAAGGGGGTATTCAGTTCATGTCCATCATAAACCTCAGCCTGTCAAATGGAACCAGAAGCCAGCAAGTGGCAAATAGAACCTTCTCCCAACTCCAGGGTTCTTTGTCTGTATCTATATCTATATCTATATCTACACATATTCTAAAAATTCTATATCTATATCTATAACTATATGTATATATCCACCACAACCACACATACACATTCACATTCACATTCACATTCACATTCAATTTCAATTTTATCTTTCCCCTTTCCTCCGCAAATTTTGTCCCTTTATTTCCATCTAATTGCCCCCGATTTTTCATCCTACATTTCACCTCAATTCCGCTATAAATCATAAAATTAACAATTAAGATCCGTTTTTGATTTCATTTTGAGCAAAACCTAGCCTTCCTCTTCATCAATTTGGTTAAAATTTACAACAGATTGAAAGTTTTGACGGTGAATTTGTGAAATAATGAGGTTGATGCACGAGATTGGATATGAAATCGAAGAAGAAGGATTAGAAGAAAGGGAAATGATTGAATCAAGCAGTAGTAATTGTGGTTCGATTGTTGAATTAGGGTTTCATGAGAAATCAATGGAAGTTGTTGTTGTTGGTTATGCTCTCACATCTAAAAAGATTAAAAGCTTTTTGCAACCAAAACTTGAAGGCTTGGCTAGGTAATTTGTTAATTTAATTTATTCACTTTTACGTTAATTGATCAAAATAAAAAAGGCCCCAATATCATACATATATTTATATTTATTGTTTATGTATTTTTTAAAGACGGAAGCTTTTAGAAATGTGAAATTGAAAATCAAGTAACTGAATTGGGGGATTCCTTTTGGTTTTTGTTAAAAGATTATTGATTTTGAATATTTATATGTTGCTTTGACCTGCGGGAAAAGAGTTGACTTTTTAAAAAAATTGATTAGGTGATATGTAATTATGTATCTTAATGATCTGGTGAATCTCACCAAAAAATTAATAAAAAAACAGATTATAGGGTTGTAATAGTTATAAGGTGTGCATGTTGTGTGATATGGCACTATATGTGTATTATTGTGTTACAGAATTGGATTTGTGTATCTATTTGTGTGTATTCCTTTTGTATTGGTGAATGAAACTTTATTATATGTATGCTTAGCTCCGATTTTGTTATTTGTTGATATTTGTGTACATTGTGTAAAATTTGCAGTAGTTACTCATAGGATGGTAATAGAGTCATAAGGTGTATGACAGTATGTAATATGTGCCCAATGAGTGAGTTGGATTTGTTAATTTATATTGATGATTCCTCTTGTATAGGTGGATCAATTGTATGCTTTACTTGAGTATTGTTATGTGAATTTTTGTGTGAAAATTTGATGATTTGGAAAAAGTTGACACTTGCATTGAAATGTTCTTGTTGGCTTTTGTTGAAGTGATTAAAATTAACAAATAATAATTGAGCCAAGACTCTAGAATTAGTATGTTGCGTGTTACAGATTTTTTTTTGTTATAAAACATTATCTTTTAGAATTAATATCTCGTGAATATATGATTTGATTTGGTTTTCTTGAGTTCATACAGGAATAAGGGAATATTTTTTGTTGCTATTGATCAAACAAGGCCTCTTTCAGATCAAGGTCCATTTGACATTGTGCTGCATAAGGTCAGTGAAGGCCTATTCTTCCATATTGGTCTGAATACATATGTCAACCACCATGGTGAACTTTTCATACCATTTTTATATCTTTCTTTTTTCACATCTGACATATATATGTCAGATGTATTTTTATATTGTTTGTCAATACTCATATTTTTTATTTACCTCATTATTTTCCAGATGACTGGGAAAGAATGGCAGCAAGTTCTCGAGGTTGGTTATTGTTAACTCATCTTAGATACTGCAGATAATGCTCCTTTAAAGCGTTGTTATCCTAGTTATAGTCTCATAGATATACACATCATATGTTATTTTAGATGGACTAATATGATACCTCTGTTTTTGAAGGATTATCGGCTGACACATCCCGAAGTAACAGTTCTTGATCCTCCAGATGCTATACAACATGTTTACAATAGACAATCTATGCTTCAGGATGTAGCTGATCTCGATTTTTCTGATTCATATGGTAAAATATTTGCATTGAGATTTTCGTCACAATCAGAATACTAATTCTGTTTTATCTATATTATGGTTCTCATTGTTAGTATACGTTCCAGGTACAGTAGGTGTCCCAAAACAATTGGTGATAGAAAAAGATCCATCTTCTATCTCTGATGCTGTTAAGAAGGCTGGATTATCCCTTCCTCTTGGTATGTTATCAACTTTTAACTAAACACTAGAAGGAAGAGCGTTAGATAGGCCCTTATAGTTTATTAAAATTGTCGATTTAGAGGTTATATAAATTTTTGTCACTAAAGTTACTTCTTGTTAAAAAGTGTAAATATTTTTATTTTAAATTCATAAAAGCCATAGTTTGTCAAGATTATTGATGTAGCCACTATAGAACTCTTTTTGTCATTATCCACTGAAGGATCTTTTTACTTTTTGAATTAGTTCCATGTAAAAGTTTTTTCAATGGCTTTAACAACTATTTATTTCCGTAGTAGCTAAGTCGACAATCTTGGCAAACTATTCGGGCTTTTGTGACATTTTACCTACATTTAAGTGTACTTTACCAGTTTACCAAATGAAATTAGTTACCCGACAGATAGGTATCTCTAGCGACCAAAAAAAGGCAGTGCCTTAATCGACAGTTATGTAAAACTATGTATAGAACTTTTCTGACATTTTTCCTTAAAATGATATTCAGGATGCATATAATTATAGTGGAAAATGTTACTGTCATAATCTAAATATATGAAATCCAGTTTCTTTGGATATATTTTTTTTCATGATTGTAGTTTCTTTTAGTATAATCTAATTTCTAAATGTGTCAGTTGCAAAGCCTTTGGTGGCAAAGTCACATGAGTTATCACTGGCTTATGATGAGTATTCTCTTCAGAAGTTAGACCCTCCTCTCGTTCTTCAAGAGTTTGTTAACCATGGTATGTTATTGCAATCAACATAGCTGTAATTTTCTTTCTTGTAAGTTATGTTTGTGTTTGTTTAAAGCTCATTTATTGTTGATGTCTTTGGTTGTAGGAGGTGTCTTGTTCAAAGTTTACATTGTTGGGGATGCAATCAAGGTTGTGAGGCGTTTCTCTTTACCAGACGTTAGCAAGCGTGAGCTGTCAAGAAGTGCTGGTGTATTTCGGTTTCCAAGAGTTTCATCTGCTGCGCAATCAGCAGATGATGCGGATTTAGACCCATGCATTGCGGGTGAGTCTTTGCTTACTTCCTGGAAATCTTACAAACGTACCTATCACGTGTGAGGAAGTACATGAACCTGATTAGGAGAATGTGGAGGACTAGAATTAGGATTGAGGAGTCAGACATTTTTGGTAGATAAATATATCGATTATAGATATACATATATATATATATCATAGTTATATCTAGTCATATAATCGTACCAATCATATATAGATAGTTTAATAATAATTAAGTTTGATTTCAGGTAGAATTAGGATAGATGAGTAGGATGTTTTAGGCAGAAAGATCTCTATATATAAGGGTGTTTTTAGACAGTATTATGATATATGAGTAGGATTTTCACGTAGATAGACATATATATATATATATAGGGTAGGGATCAAGAGGGAAGCAAAAAGATTAGGGAAGTAGGGAAGCAAATCTCTACCCTTGATTTCATCATAAATAACTTTTAAAAATCAAAAATAATTTCAAAATTTAACATTCATCACAAATGAATGTTAAAAACATTTATTTATGAAAAAATCAAGAGCTAAGATATGCTTCCCTCCTTCCCCAAGATTTGGAGTTTCCCTATGGATCCTTTCCCTATATATATATATATTTAATATATATATTTATAAATATAATATATACACACATATATTTTCATTAATATCAACCATTACTGTACTTTACCTTACTTTCTATATTTTATTATTTTCTACTATTGTTAGTAGTTTATTCTATTTTTATTTGTTTTCTTGTACGACTCTGCCGGAGGTCTTTTTAGAAGCAGTCTCTCTACCTTCGGGTAGAGGTATGGCTGTCTACATCCTACCTCCCCCATACCCTGCTTTCAGCGGGATTGGGGTATTGTTGATGTTGATGTTGATGTTGTTTTGTTGCAGAGCTTCCTCCACGAGCTTTACTTGAACGCCTTGCTAGAGAACTTCGTCGCCGACTGGTATTCCACAATTGCCTTTCTGTCTTAAATAAATAAAGAGGATTATTTGGCAAAACAACAATGCACTTTAACAATTATTGGAGATAGCAGCAAGTTTAGTTTCACTAATCATAGCAACCGTAAATTGAATTACATTGCTACTATTGGTAAAAGAACTGAAGGTATGTTGCTATGATTGGAAAAGAAACATGAAAGGATGTTGCTGTATCTGATAATTTGAAAGTGCATTTCTGTTACTGTTTAAAGTGTGGAAGTACATTGCAGTTTTGCACAATTAGCTCTAACGGGTCTTTGCTTATCGCCTCTTGGCCATTTATACATTGGTTTATGCAGGGACTTCATCTGTTCAACTTGGATATGATTCGTGAGCATGGAACCAAAGATCGCTTTTATGTTATTGATATAAATTATTTTCCTGGTAATTCACGTATTAAGGGTTCAAGCTCTTGTCTTTAATCTAGATTAAACCATAATTTTGAATTTACGTAACGTTATTGAATGTTACATTTGTAGGGTATGGTAAAATGCCAGAATACGAGCATATTTTTACAGACTTCCTTTTGAATTTGGCTAAAAGCAAGTACAAGAAGCGCTCTGCCAGTTTACCTTGAAAGACTCCAGATTTCAATAAAAGCACCCGGTCACCAACAAGATTCTGGAAATGGTTCTCTCAAAATCTGAAGGCAATCAATCGTGCAGCTGCTCGAGGTGGCTAAGCATACACCGAAAGTTGAGAGATTCAATTGGTTTTCTTTCTGTTACCGCAGACAAAAGAGGCATGGATTCCACCTTCTTTTAAATGTAGCCAATGTTAAGCAGCAGTTTACATGGGTTGTAGATATCTTGATCAGAATTGGTTCATGGTAGTGCGTGTGTACCTAGATACCATATATACATTCTTACTGCAAAATCAGTTTCGTTATATCACTTCGCTTACTCTTATATATATTTCACGTTAAGATCTTTAGCTCGGTTTTCTAATTAATGACATTGCTAATCTATTAGCAATAATGAAACAAAATGTTTGTACGCTTGAGAATTGAAATGCAGAAAACTAAGGGTTGAATGTGAAGTCCCCACATTTACATTTCCAACTCATGGGCTTGTAATTGGAGATGTCATCTCTTCTTGTATCGGGGTTCTTTTTGGGGCCTGCAATTGGGACTTGAATTGCTTGACATTTAGCACACCTTCTACAGTACTTCTTCCATTCACATATCGGTGGTCTTGATCCTATCATTTCATTTCTCAATTCCATCATCCCATAATATCCATCTTCATTCTCAGCCACCTACATTCACAGATACTTTAAAACTTTTAACACATAACATACTTTCACGACTTTCTTGAGCTCAAGTGTTTTTATTACTGAGTAATGCTAAAAAAGTATATATAAATATATATATATATATTCCATTCATTATATGACATGTAGCTTATGCACTTTTTCTCAGTGCATCTCCATCTTTCAATCTGTCATGTTTCCCAATCATATTTTTAAGCATATTTTTTAACAACTTATCAAAAGCCAACTACTCTCTCAGTGCCCGTTGCTTTAGTAGAATTTATTTACATACAAGAAAAAAACGACCACCTATTTACAGTTTGACTTTGACGGTCGAATGTAATCAGTGATGAAATTCAAATCAGATCTAGGATTGATACTGTACAGAAATATTATTGACTTGATACTGTACAGAAATATTATTGACTGCATTAAACTTAATAAAACTTGATATCGTGAACGTGGGATTAAGGATCTCATACATTTAGTGCGATTTTTGCATTCATTCAATAAGAAGTCAAGATGTAGGTTTCGTTATGAAGAGAGAACTAAAAGAGGCTATGTTTAGATCACCTGGGATTCATTGTCATTTAGCTTGGAGTTTAAACCACCTGCAATCATTCAATAAGAAAACAACTTCATTTCAATTCAATTGACTCTTTTGATTATTAATGGGCTTTAAATGCAAAAGAACTACCAAAAGCATGCCAGAATGTATCATTTTGAACACGACATCACCATGAACAATCTTTCTTTTGACTGTACAATATGAAGATTCATTTTTTCTTAAACGCCAATGGCAAATTGTCACTGATAATTTGTTATACGATGAAATAGCATCTACATAAATCGTCTTTTATTTTCGAACTAACCTTCATTTTCATAAAACTGTTTCATAAAATTGTAACGTGCAATAAGAAATGGCTATCTACGTGCAAAAAGAACATTACTCAAAATCACTTACTGCACATTTTAGCAAGAATAATGGTTAAATGCTGACCAAGTGAAGATGAGAGGATTTACAAACCTTGAGGCATAAATCTTGCATGGGTAGAACTTAAAATTACAAGAATGATAAAGAAAGTGATTGAATTATGAACTTTGGAGCAAAAAGATGAGTTTTGAGTGCACCTCATGTTGAGTATAGTACTCCAAAGAAACTTGATAATATTATTATAAAAAAATGTGGTGGCCTGGTGAGTAGTCTAGTTTATGAAGGCCATGGTACGTGATGTAACCTTCACGGTTTATGAGAAAGAGAAGGATCAATAAAGAAAGAAAGTGTTTTTGTCAGCCCTTTTGTTTTATACACCAACCTTTTCTTTTTAACATCTTTCCAAAAAGATACTACTCTATTCTTTCTCGTTTATATATGATTTCTTTATACATATTTCAATAATACTCAACTTTTTTTTTATTTCTTGTGAGGTTGGTAAATGATGGTTAAGTAACCAACATAATCTAACTATAACTATTTATCGACAGAGCTATGCTTTAGAAAAATCTTAAAGGGTTGAAGTAGACCTACCCAATTGTTGCTTTGTCTACATGTCATCATCATCTTCTTATAACTTTGTTTAATTTGTAAAGCATCCTTTTTAAGAGTCTTAACTACATAAACAACATAGTTTTTCTTTTCGTTGATCGTCCATCATTTCTTATTAATATAATATATGGTATCTCGGGAAACCTCTATATATTGAGTGATATCATTTTTAGTTGTTTCATCGTCTTTCATCCAACTAGCTAGCTCCGTACAAACTTCTTTCTTTTGTAGGTGTTGATTTATACATCACAAAAACTGGTACTCACACCACAATATCACTTAATCAATTCACATGGTACAACCCTATATAAATAGAATTATAGTGTGCATTGTTGCATAAATGACCTCCATTTTTCACGAGAAGAAACTTTGGACATGGTCACCAAAAAAATCAAACTAACAGGTTCAAGTTACAGGGTCCTAACAACCGATTATCCCAAATTCAGGTCGAATTATAATGTTTTGTATTGAGTATTGTTTGTTTTATTTATTGGTGAAAGGACACGTGGATGTCTGATTGCTGCTGAATGAATTATTCAACAATTCAGGTTGACTAAACATGGAGTATATCTCAACTACCACACCAGACGTGTTTTGTGTTTGAGGTTTGTTAGTGTTATCATCATTTATTATGAGGCCTGTTATTTTTTCATAATTCATAATAAATGGTGTCCTAGTGTCCTGTTCCAATGTATACCGGTAGTTTACTGCGCTATGATATTTTTTATTCAAAATGATATCGAGTCGATAAATGTTATATGCTAATTTAGTAGATTTGGTGTCAATAATAATAGAGTTCTCACTAACTGGTTTTAGTGTGACAATATAAAATATAAGTAGAGGTTAATGTATAATAATAGAGTCTAAGTAAAAGATTAAAAACTAAAAAAAAAAAAATTCACTTTATGTATACTAAAGTATAGAAAATTATTAAAGACATCAATTTGTAATTATTACTATAACAATAACAATTTATCATCTTCTAATTTTAATGTTTAATTTTTGATGATTATATAGAGAAAAAAAGTTTCAAGTATTTTGTTTATAAATTAATGTGAGATCAATTTATCTCATTTAGCTTTGAATAATCTACATTAAGTTGTTCCATATAGATAACTATAAAGCAAATTATTCAAGTTTATTTATTTTATTTAAAAGGGTTGTTATAAATTTAAAATTAAGAGGTAAATTGAAAATGAATTATAAATATCAATATATAAATATATATATATATATATAGATTAGGTTCAAATAAGAACCAAATAAAATGTGAGAACTGGAGAACTACTAAATTACATATTTTTTCACATGTGATTGACTTCATTCATATGTGAACATTCATATATATATATATATATATATATAATATACATATATAGGGTGAGGATCAAGAAGGAAGCAAAAAAAAAAGGGAATGAGGAGAGCAGATACCCATTTATCATGAAAACATGATTTTCAAGCAAGTTTCATCAAATTAAAGTTTGAAATATAATTGAATCGATTATATACATCATTTAATCAAACAATGTTGTTATAATTTTATGTTTTAAACAAAAAACTCTCAAAATCGACATTTATCATTCATTTGTGATGAATGTGAGTCAAAATTTCAACTTAACATTCTTAAAACATTAATTTATAATAAATATTAATTCATATATGTTATTATACATTGATTATACCATTTATGGGTGAATATTATCACTAAAAATTCATCAAGAAATGATATTAAATAACATTCATGGATGTATAACAACAAAATATGAGTTAACATTTATCTGGAATGAATGTTATAAATGATGAAATCAATGGCTGATATTTACTTCCCTCCTTCCCCAAAATTTGAAGCTTCCCTATGGATCCTTCTCAAATATATATTATATCAAACTTTTGAATTAGTCGATTAAATTACAAGTACCATACATTATAGACTAGGTGTGAAGTGTCATTTGCAACCAATGGCTGAAAATTTTACGGTTAATCATTTCATTAATAATCCAATTCATACTTAGGTACAGAACTTCACAAGACATACCCAGATTTCTAAAATTATCCAATAGCCTTAACAAAACATCCCCAAATATCTTAAATGTATATGTATATTTGTTGGCAATAAAAAACCATACGTAAGTTTTTTTCTTAAAAAAAAAACATAAAAGTTGTAGGCTTGTAGTTGTATTTCATTTGAAATATTAGTATAATGTTGTAGTACCTTGTAGGCTTGTACGTAAAATTTGTCGTTATAGTGAAAGATAATTAAGTTTAATTTACACTAACGTTAGAAAGCAATCATATCATATACCTATTTAAATGGTAGGGGTTAAAATATTAGTTGGAGTTACGAAAAATTAAAATCAACTTCTTCTTCTTTTTTTTTTAAAAGTATTTTGATATCTTTTACAAGTCTAACCAAAGTTAGCAAATAATGCAAATGACCATGCTACAAAAACTTATACTCTGTAATATCTTTTATAAAGTCCAATCAAATTTAATCATACATCACCTAATGAACATTCGGTTCTATGTTGTATAACCTAAAGGAGTATGACTAAATACATGTATCCATCTATATTTACTTATTTATATTTATTATTATTTATATTACATGTATATTCACATTATATACTTTTATGTTATATTCATACAAGTATAGATCAAATAAGAATACTTCAAAAATAAGAACGGTAAGAATGCTCCAAATTTGCACTTATACTCGATAAAATCGTTGGATTCACATTTGTGTATCTCAAATATGCAAAGAAAAATGAATGCACGTTTCTAAAATGTATACAATTTGAGAAAAACGATTGATGCACAATTCTACATCATTCATCTAAAATCGTGCATCGATCGTTTTTTCTATTTTTATGCATTTATAAGAATACACATCTATTTTTACCACATATTTGAGATGTATAAATGCAAATCTATTGATTTATGAGATACATTTGCGAATATGAAGTGTTATTACCCGTTCTTATTTTAAAGTGTTCTCATTAGAACTCTACCCATATCCATACATCCTATATATCTATACTATATATTTATAGTATCGTATTATATGTACATGTACTTATATTTATTTATTTTATTTTAATGTACATGTTGATGTTGATATAATATATCTACACGTATTGTATCTATATATATACTTATCTAATATATTAGATTTAAATTATATTATAACTATTCATCCTATTTATTTATTTACTTTAATTTCTATTTTAACATATTTATTGTAGCGTACAATTAATATACGTTGCAATCTACTTTTATTTTATTTCTCACTCTTATATATATGATAATATTTTTATTTATGTTAGGTGGGAGGTTTTCTGAAAGTAGTCTCTCCATCAAGGTAGAGTTATGACTGTTTACATTTCACCTTCTGCCTCATTATCGACGGAATTGAATATTATTATTGTAGTTGGTGTATGACTAAAATTGATGGGTACAAATCGCCAGTATTCACATATTTTAATATATGTTCTGAGTACATCCCCACCACTTCAAAGAGTATATATGGAGGTCCATCTTCTGGGAAACTGATTCACACCCAACCAGAAAGCAGGCACCTTCAGAAACACTGCCATCTGTCACCCCCTATTATAAACATGATTTGTCCGTATTCCAATTTCCATACCCTACTCAAATCTAATCTAACAAAAATAATCCAAAATTTTATAAATAAATTGTCAACTCCAATGGCAGAAGAATCTCAAGTTATAAACAAATTTGACATTAGAAAAGTAGATTTGAATCTATGACCATCCAGGAAATGCAAAAGTTACATGCTTGCATTATAGGTCAACAAAGTTCAGATATCATTTCTTAGTTGAAAGCTTTTACAACTACAATAAGAGTTAATACAGCAACAATGAAGTTACAAAATTGGTAGCTTCTATATATACGAGGCTAATAATTCGATAAATGAATTTGGTCTTCTATTTTCTAAAACAACATGTAACCATGAGAGACGAGTTACCTCTTCAAAGTTAAATTATGTTACAGATGGAAATTGTCAACAAGATGTTGTATAATGTCGGCACCGTCTGAATTCATCCAAGGAGTGTTTACCTATCAACATAAGTCACAAAAGAAAAATGTCAGTCATGTAAAAAGCTAGCAGCATCCTATTATTACCCCACCAACGGGTAACTCAACCAGCCTGACCCGCCCATTTTGCCACCTCTGGACTAAATAAAATTGGTTAGTATGTAAACTGAACATGTCACATGTAAAACCTATTGATATTGGATATGGGCTATTATACTTGCCTGGATTGTGTTATGGGCAAAGTATCTTTGTTTACTTCCTTTGAAGCTGACATCAATTCTTTCCCAACTTATTTTAGTCAAGCCTCTGATCATTGTTTCTGCAGTAGCAAATAGTAGTGAATACAGTCACAACTAATGAATATTTATAGTTTAAGTGGAACAAGAAATGAATAGAAGGACTCTATGTGAACCGGATTACCTTCCATGGAGGCTCTGGCTGTGTCAAAACTATTGACTTTCAATTTTATATGTTTTTCTTGTTGAATGGTATTTGTTGTGTCTCCCTTTAAAATATGGGGGTATTTACCGGTTCTAACAAGATGTTTACGCTGAAATAACAGAAATGGTATATAAGTAAGTATGAAATTGTGCATGTATTATATAATCCGTGATATCAATGCACTAGTACAATACCTGGGGCAGCTCGTTACGACGCCTAATAGATGATGTGCTCCAACCCACAATATCTATAGGAATTTGAGTTAAGGAAAATGAATTTACTGGTGAATGATTCATAAGACTAAGTTGACGCATAGTCTTTCAGGAACAGGAGGCAGTTAGGATTTAATTTTTTTATGACATATGTATGCAAAAAATAGGATACGGTCAAAATGGGCATTTGCATAGACAACATGGCGTCTGAAGGACTTCAATGCAGAACTGCATATAGCAAGAAACAAAAGTATTAAGGTAAGGTAATTTTTATTAAAAACGATGCGAACAAGTAATTCATTTAAATGTGCTCACAAAAATTTTAAGTCTTCAGAATCATTGACCATCTGAAGCAATAGAGGGGGCTGTCTGTGAGCTTTATTATCAGTCAAAAATAAGTGTCTCCCTGTTCTTCCAAGAACCCATGATATTTGGTTAGCCACTTTCTCAACAGTATTAGATCCACCAAACATTGGAACCTACGGACCAATTAAAAAAAGTTGAAACATCGGAAGCTGTTACAATAGGACAGAAGCAGCATAGTGGTAATGTGATACCGATAACAATTATCATAGGGCAAGTGTTATAAACAGACATTCTATCCAAATCATCAAATTGAAATACAAATTTACAACTCACCTGTCGATGTCCTCCTGTACCAAGATGTGGAGTTGCTATAGTAATAAAGTTTATAGGCACGAGTCCAGCGATTCTTTCACCAGAGATACACTCTGAGCAGTGATTATTTGTTTTATCTTGTGTGTAAAGCTTAGCAATAGCATATCTCGCAATCAGGCCACCAAGCGAGTGACCTATAAAAGATATCTTCTGAAGTTTAGGATTTCGCTTTATAACCGACATCACCTGCAAAAAAAAACTTAAGTCACTTAATGGACGATATCAGGCAGTATTTGAAAGTTGTAGCTATAAGTTCTGATGGATTAAAAAACAGATTGGCGCTATAGGGAACACTTATCATAGGTGCAGCAAAAGCCATTTCTTTGGAAGAAAAAAAAATGTTACACTTTTCAGTAAAAAAAAACAAACATAAAGATGGCGAACCTCATTGGCTAATCTGTTTCCCATCACATCAACACCATTAAATGTCAACAATGAAGAGTTGCGTTCGCTACCTGTACATAGCACATTCGTCAAAACTACATCGTGTTACAATGTAGCATACATAGAAGAAAATTATATGGTTTCAACCTAAAATATAATTGAACACTATATCATTTGTAGCCAACGATACTCTAAGAAGCTGGCAATTGTGCCCTCACTAACGCCTTAATGCATATGTTTGATAACTTTATTCAGTTGTGGTTTGTTGCAAGTATATATAACAATTGCCTACTTACTCAAAGTTATTAAAAAAATATAAAAAAAATACAATTTCATCAGTTCTTCATGCACATCTTTTCATTATTCCTAGGCTTGACCATACATGATTATTGGAAACTGCAAATAAAAAGCACTAATTATCAAACAAATGCTTACAATGAACAATAAGATCCTCAGGATAGTTCTTTAAGAACTGTTTTGCAGCAAATCTCCAATTATGAGCACTACAACAAAGTAAATTTATACATAATTAACATAAATTTAAGGATTTAAATCACATATACTTACATTTCCTATTGAATAGTCCTATTAAAATCCAGAATAATCTCAATTACTTATAAGTTATTACATCTTTCATTTGTTTCACTCTATAATTCTACTGTAGATCCTAACAATTTAATACAAGCTACACTATCAATCAATCTAATTAAACTAAATTAAAAGTAATGATATCTAAAACACACATATATGTATATATACAGTATAACAATCTATATCTATACATACACGCGCGCACAAACCTGCCAACTAAGCCGTTAACCATAACAACAAGGTGAATCGGATAGTGTTTTTTATCCGTAGAAGCTGACGTCATATCAACGTTACCGTTACCGTCAACTTCATCGATCGTCGGAAATCCATAATCCGGTGATCTAAAACAACTCAATTTCTGCACAATCAGTGATCTCTTCTTCTTGTTTTTGAGCTTGCTTTCAGCTTCATTTGATGTTTTCATCTCATCAAGTTTCTTTGATTCCATTTCTTCAATATTCAATAAATTCAACGCAGAGTACTGCAAATGTACTTAAAGCTATATATATAATTTATACATATATTATTTTTATAATATAATTGAACGTTTAGTGGTGATGAAATTACTATTTTAGGTGGTGCATTAAATGGAGTGGTTGAATTTGGTGGAGGGTATTTTCGGTATTTTCAGAGAACAGCCGGAAGTTTCACGGCGGAGGGTGGCCGTTGTATTGGGAGGACCGACGGGGAATTTGTCTTGACTAGTCAAAGTCAAAATGTGTGATTAGGTTTCTAGAATGTAATTAATTAATTAATAATTAATTTTAAAAAAGGAAAGTTGCTAAATAGGTGTGAAACAGAATATTTTATGTTGTTGTTTTCATGTTTTTGAAGATCTAATTATTGGATTGTTGGATATAAATGGAAACATAGCGTCGGTTTTTAATAAGGTTATCAAAGCCCTTTCATTAACTAGATAACTTTTAGTCAATTTTTGACGTAGATCCTTAATTCACTCAATAATGTAAATCATTCTACAATATGAAAGTAATTAATTATCTTCAAGGATTTGCTAAATGATACTTTTACGTGTTTCATTTTTATTGTTTAAATTATTATTTTTATTTGTTACAATAAATATTATTTATTTAAAATAATTATTAAAATAATCAAACTCTTAAATTTATCTTCCTTTATTATTCTTAATCATTTATTTTATACAAAATTTTAGTCAGATTTGCTTTGAATATAAAAGCAAAATTGATATCTATATAATCTATTTTAAATTCAACATAACATTGTGAGATGATAAAAATAAGACAGAGGAAGTAATATATTATATTTGTTTAAAAACAAATTATTTAATAAACTTTTAATTTTCATATAGATGATGAATATAAAATAATGTGATTATCAATATAATTATCATTACTTATGAAAAGTATCAATAATCATAAATTAAAAATAGAAGTCCATGAAATACTTTTTTATTTAACATCGACAGGTCTACCGATTGTTATAAGAATGTGATTTTCAAATTTCTTTCTTCAAAATAATTTTATGTGTATTAAATATGTTTTTTATTTAAGATCTTTTTAGCACTCATTAAATATATGAAAACATATATTTTAGAGCACTTATTATAATTATTGTAGGACTCGTTCAACCACTCACCACACACATCACCATTAGAAGTCGTGTGTGGTGAGCTTGTTGTCCAACGGTTTGTGGTGTGGGGAACATCAAATTGTGGTCAATTTTGACGTGTTTTAGTTGTGAAAAATGAAGTGTTTTAAAAGAAAATTCTATGAAAAGAAAAATTGAAAGTAGAATACTCTACTTTCCAATTTGAAATATCATGACTTATAAGCATCTGCATTTTTCTTCTTACATTGTTCCATATGATGTGAATTTTCTTTCCCCAATTTGACGAAAGTGGTATTTTTAATGTTTAGCAAGGATTTATAAATATGATGATGGTGAAATTATGAAAATTAGAAACCATATATATTCGTAACAAGAATTGATATGAGATGGATATTGAGTTGGGCCGAAAAGTTATGGTTTAAAATAGATCAAAATGGGCTAATTACTAGAGGGTTTAAAATAAAGCATAGTGGATGAGACTATGAGACAAAAACAAATGGGCCAAAAACCCACTTGTTGTTGAGATGAGACAGACAGTTGAACATTTTATTAACTTTCTTTTATAATGATTTACTGTTGAATGAGTTCTTACATATTTTTTGCTTTCCAAAAATAAAGAAATAAAACAAATCTTTTTAATGAATTAAATAAATTAATTACTCTTAACATGATTTACCTTATTCAATGTTTTAGCTACTAACTTCACTTTATAGTAAGATGGGTGGATCGCTAATGAAATTTAAACATTGATTTTTGCATGGATCTAGTAAATGTGGGTCGGGTCAACCGGTTAAGTTAATCTCTTATTTTTCAAGGTTTAACCTAAGAAAATATGTAAAACATAATACAAAACTTAGTTCTAATTAAAACTATAGAGATTAAATTAAACAAAGTTTCATAAACTAAATTAAAATTAAATTAACGTACTAAATTTTCAGAAGTTCAATATAGATCAAATTATTGAAAAGAATAAATTTTGATCAATCATCATTGAATTAACTATTCAATTATTTAAATTATTATTTAACAAGTTAAATACAGGTAATATATATATATAATGTATTAATTAATAATAATATGGATATAACATAGTGTTTTTAATTTTATCGTGTTGTGGACCAATCATATTAATAATATTTTACATTTTGTATCCTTTACTTTTATTATATGTATATATATATTTAGTTATTTTTAATAACGCAAAATCATTTAAGTTAGATTTTATTAACTGCACGATGATTTTTACTATCATTGTTTACTTAATTAGTGTAAAAAAAAGTTGAATTTAAATAGAAATAGATAGAGTTAGGGAGGCAGATATGACAAGGATTAGGAGGAATGAAGTCGAATCCGATACATGCATGATCTCTTGATATTTGGATGTGCGTTGACAACTCAATTCTCATCCACTTCTATTATCTTTTGATTTATTTATTGTTACTCTGTGATATTTGGATGTTCTTGATTTATTAAATCATAACCAAATAACCAAAAGAATATTATTTATACTTAGGATTAAAGCTATAAATAACTAACTTACTCTTCTTTTTATGTCGATGTAAGGCACCTAATATATCATCGATGTAAGTAATGTGCTTATAATTTATGTGTTGATATAAACAAAGTTTAAGTTTTTATCTAATTTAATAAAATATTATTATGTGATGAGGACTTGGCATACACATGGCTTTTATTTGATGATAATATAGGAATTTTAGTTTATGCTTTTCAAAGTATAAAATTATTGGAATTAGTGATGGTAAGTGCCGAGAATACAACCCACCTACTTTACACTTAAATGGACATCACAAATCGTTTGTAGGCTCCGGCGAACTCTCTTCGTTTCCGGCGATCCGTCATTTAGTTGTTAGGAAATAGATAAACACGATCACAAATAAAATAAACATACAAAGTTACGTATAGATATATATGAATGATTAGTATGTATTTGTATACAGAATCAACAAATAAATAAAGAACTGACTTGATCGAATTAACTGGTGATTTTAACGAGTATAATTAAGACTCGCAAAGCAGTGTTCTGAGACAGAAATTTCTCATCTATTAAGAGGATACAACAGTCAAGTCTATTCGAACACCAACAGTCAAGTCTATTCGAACACTTGAATCTATTGAATGTAAATATTGAACCTGATAATGAATGTTAAATTGAAGTCACAACTTAATATGTTTCTTGTAATTATGTCAACGCTCCTTAAACATAATAAAAACAATAGTAGTAATGGGAATTAAATTAAAAATAGAGATATGACAACTTTTTGTCGACACATGTTCCACCGAGGCTTTCACGTCCTATAAATACCAACCAAATTACTCTCACCATCCTCCTATTTTTCCCACTACTCAGTCATAAATTAATTAATTAATTAATAATACATATATCTCCAAAAATTAATAGTGTTGAGAGTTGATCGATTTCTAACATGATCCGACAGAGCCCGTATCTTCGTCTTCTAATCCAGACTTCATCATCAAAGGTCACTTATAATTTCTTCATCTTCATTTTCAAATTTCTAATATCATATTCTTTTCATTTTTTATTTTGATTTTGAATTTAATGATATGGGCTTTGTGCATGAAACAACTTAGGATAAAGTTTTGTTTTGGTAAGTTTATGGGATTTAGGTAAAAAAAATTTGAAGACTACGAGGGTCAGTTGCATTTTGACGGAAATAACGGACATGCAATCTCAATTATTGATTTATGTAATTAATAATTCAGATTTTCATTGCATTTTAACAATACTGTATTTTATGTAAAGTACAGTATACATATAAAATTCAGTATTGCAAATCTAAATCGTTGATAAGAGAAATCAACAATTTCGATCATTTGCTACTCTTTCGTTTTAAAATAAAAGTGGCCCTATAATTCATACCTTAAATTTTTTTTGTTTGTTTTTATTGGGTAATCAATTCCGTGTATGAGAAGAATGACCTTACCTTCATTTTGGCTTTTGATCCAACGGTTATAAATCAGACATTCAAAGTCACGATTCTATGATTTCATATTTCAGATTCAGGATCATGTTCAAATATGACCTGAACTTTTAAATATATGTAGATTATAAAATACTCATTTGCGTGTTTTAGTCTCGATATATTAATATTTTACATCTAAGACTTAAAAAATCGGTTTGGTGTGTGGTTGGTATCGTTTTGCTTTTAAAATTACAAAAACGTTGAGGAAATATTTTTAATGAGTCAATATAAATCACCTTTTAATGAATCATATATATATATATGGGTGGATTAAAATAAAAAATATATATGAATATTGTAAGAACATAATAATGACTTTGACATTATTTTTTAAATAATAAATATATTTTCTTCAAAACTTTTTCAATGATTATTCTGAAAATAACTTTTGCAAGTTATTTTAATAAAAAATATTAATTTTTTTTCTTAACTTTTTTTTACAGTTGTTGCTATTGTAATTATTTAAAATAATCACAAAGTATAACATGATAATCACATGTGATTATTCTCTAATATAATGTGATTATTATCTATTCGAGATAATCACAAAATTGGGTTTTGATAATCACATATTATTTATGTGATTATCTAGTTATAAAATGTGATTATTATTAATAAAAAATAATTTAAAAAGGAAAAAGACGTTGAAATTTTTTTTCTTTGAAAAAAGCTTCTAAAAGTTATTTGAATAAGGAGCTACGAAGAAAACTGTGTAAAATAACATGTTTTGAATATTTAAAAATAATTTTGAAATCATTTTTACGTTCCCACGATATTTACATTTTTTATTTGAACCTAAATCTATATATAAAATCGCACGATCAATATCATCACTTTCACTATAATCAAATAAATGAAAGAGTTTGTTTGATAACAAAATCCTTATATAGTTTGTATATTTTTTAATTTATTTAATATATTAAAAATATAATACATGTGTGTAGGTGTGTTCAATATTTAGTTTGAAATGATTTAATCTGTATATCAAACCGAAACAAAATTGATATAAAATCAAACCGAATTTAAAAAATAGTTTTCGGATCAATCTGAACGGAAACCAAATTTATAATTCAGTTTTTGATTTTGAAATTTTCAAATTCAGTTTCACTGAAAACCGAATTCAAATTAGTATATATATGTATATATATTGTATATAATAAATTAATAAATAAATACTAATTAAAATTAGGATTTTGGAACACATTTGGCCTTGGCTAGTTATACACACACTGACGCAGACACGCATAGGGTATCTTCAAGGGTTATTAAATTCATTGTCTTTCTAGATTTCTCAAAATCGCTTACACACGCACATATTTGAGTTTCTTTTTTCGTTTTTAAGTTTAATTTTTAATTATGTTCAGTTGTTCATTTTTTAATTTTGAATTTGAATTTGATTGCTAATCGTTATTTTAGTTAAATTTTGATTTTTCATGATTTTTTGGTTTTATTTTAGTTTTAACTGAAACCGATCCGAATTCAAATTCGATTTTCGGTTTGATTTCAGTTTGGTTTCCAAATTTGAATTCGGTTTTCGGTTTTGATCTCAAAATTTTCAAAACCGAAGAAAACGAACTGATTAAATTAAGAAAATTAAAAACCGAACCGATGAACACCTCTACATGTATGTGGAACACGTGAAAAACCTGGTTTTCGGTAATCAAGATAAATTAAAGTGTAAAATATGTACGAATTGAAGTAATCGCATATTTACATCTAGATTTTAAGTATACGCGTCATTCATATCTCTGTGATCTAGATGGGCTTAGATAACAAAGTGAAGTGATATACTTGAATGGTGTATAAAACTATTTTTAAACATAAGTTGCTTTAAAAAATAAAATAGTGACTTCAAAATATAATATAAGAAAAATAAAACTACCATCATAATATTATCTTAACTTTTGTTTAGCTCCTTTTTTCAAATAAACGCGGAAGTAGTGCCGCAATATAATATTATTTGCAATTAAATATTAAGTTTGAATTTATGGTGTGATTTTGAAGGTTGGTGCAAGATGCTTCACAGCAGAGGCTGCTTCGGTACTTCGAGAAACTGAACCGATGCTCAGGTTATTTAAGTGCATTATTTATGTTATCAGTTTCTTATTTAAGCAATAATTAACAGTTAACAATTGTCACAAGTTAGGTAACAAAATCCAGTTCGGTGAAAAAATTATATTTCACATCAATAACATGAAGAAATAAAATTTGTATAAGTTTATTAGTTACTTCCTCATCAGTAAAAGATCATGAGAAATATATTTGTATATATATATATATATATGGAGTGGAGATCAGAGGGAAGTAAAAAATGAGGGAAGTAAATAAGTAAATGTCCATTTACTATTAAAACATAATTTTTAAATAAGATTCATCGAATTAAAGTTTAAAATATGAATCAATCGATTATATGTATCCTTTAATCAAACAATGTTGTTATAAATTTACATTTTAAACAAAAAAGTCTCAAAAATCGACATTTCCAGAACGTTAACATTCATTTGTGATGAATGTTACTCAAAATTACAACTTAATATTCTTAAACATTCAGTTATGATAAATATTAACTCATATATGTTATTATACACTGATTATAACTGGATATTATCACTTAAAATTTATCAAAAAATGATGTTAAGTAACGTTCATCGATGTATAATAGCAAATATGAGTTAATATTCATCTGAAATTCATGTTATATATGATGAAATTAATTGTTAAAATTTGCTTTCCTCCTTTCTCAAAATCTTGACCTTCCCTCTGATTATATATATATATATATATATATCTTCTAGACACCTTCAAGTTTCAATCACCTTTTGAGTTCCTTATTCCTATCAACATTTTGGACTTTTTGTTTTCTAGGCACGGAGAATATGCCGATATTGATTGGGATAATCTTGGATTTGGACTTACACGAACCGATTACATGTACACGGCTAAATGCTCACAAGATGATACTTTTCAACAAGGCCGATTAAAATATTACGGCAATATCGAATTAAGCCCGGCTGCAGGAGTTCTAAACTATGGCCAGGTAATTTATAATTATTTGAAAAAGAAATTCAAGAAGAAAACGAAGAAGAATATTTAAACCTATGTCACAAGTATATTATATTTTTATCATATAAGTGATGAGACTAAATATAGAGTTATTCGATGTAGGGACTTTTTGAAGGTACAAAAGCTTATAGAGGAGAAGATGGTAGGATTTTCCTTTTCCGTCCCGATCAAAATGCAATCCGTATGCAAATTGGAGCCGAGCGAATGTGCATGCAATCTCCATCCGTACAACAATTTGTAGATGCAGTCAAACAAACTGCTCTTGCAAACAAACGTTGGGTATTTCTCGTTCTCGAATATATTAGCACGTTAACATTGTAACAATAAATTACTACCCAAGCTAATGACTCCCCCTGTCTTTATACCAAAATACAAAATAAAAGTTAGACTAGATTGCATTTTTTGTCCATATAAGTTTCTCTAAACTTTTACTCAACAAATTAAAAGGAGACACAAAATTCCAAGTTTTTTTTGAGCAAATTTTTTATAGTAGTCGAGTTCTTTCTCTTTCTTCGTTTGGTATAAATTGGACCCACATAGCAACAAAATGGCTAAACCACATATTGGACTTATTGCTCATTATCTTTTGTCTTTAAAATTAAACTTATTCGGCCTATGTGCAGATTCCTCCCCCAGGAAAAGGATCACTTTATATTAGGCCTTTGCTTATTGGAACAGGGCCTATATTGGGCTTATCCCCTGCTCCTGAATACACATTTTTAGTATATGCATCCCCTGTTGGCGACTATTTTAAGGTTTTATTCCATTTACTTTTACTAATTATTTTTGATTTTCAATATATAGTTATGAAATCTATTGTTATATGCTCTTGTACGACAAAATGTAGGCCGGTATGGCGCCATTGAACTTATACGTTGAAGATGAATTTCATCGTGCAACTCGTGGTGGGGTAGGAGGTGTCAAAAGTATTTCAAATTATGCCCCGGTAACTACATAAAATTTGATTGATAAGCTCAATGTGCATGAAATACAACACATGATTAAATACTAAATATTTAGCGTATGACTCGTTACTTGTAGGTACTACAAGCAATATCAAGAGCAAAAGGACAAGGGTTCTCTGATGTATTGTACCTTGATTCTGTTCAGAAAAAATACATCGAGGAAGCTAGTTCATGTAATGTTTTCATTGTGAAGGTACTCTTTTCCAAGATTATATGAAACCAAAGTGTGAAATTATCTAGTAGGCATAAGTATTTAAGTTTAACTTTTATTCGGTACTAGGGAAATGTTATTTCAACTCCTGCAACGGTGGGTACTATTCTTGAAGGAATCACGAGAAAGAGTATTATTGACATTGCTCGTGACTTGGGATACAAGGTAAAACGCCATTTGATGTTTCAAACGCGTGTTATGTTCGTCAAAGGTTGTTGGAATGTTTTAGTCTTGAGTAATGGTATACGTTTTCGTTATTGTGACATCTTATAGTAATCAAGACAGAACAACATGAATCACCTGTGTAGAAATAAATACTACATGACCCACTTACCAAGATCTAAACATGTCATATTGATCTGTGCATTTAATACAAAATAACACAAAGATTCTTCAAAAGATGGATACCTTTCATATAAAATATACATAAAAAGGTTGATAAGTTGTTACTTAGTCACTTTATTTGTTTTATATTATTAATACTGTAAAAATGTTTCAACTGTTATAGGTTGAGGAACGTCTAGTCGCAGTAGATGAACTAGTGGAAGCCGACGAAGTTTTTACTACAGGAACGGCCGTTACTGTAGCTACCGTTGGTAGCATAACATACAAAGGTCAAAGGTAATTTTTTTTTGCTAGTTACAGTTAATTTTAGGTCAAATCCTATAGAAAAGCAAGTTCTAATGTTTTATAATATCCATATACTTACTAATAATTAGAAAATTATTTTTGAATAATTTATTTCTTGATTTATTATTTTTTCTAAACACTGATTCTTAACTTTACAAATGGATGTTATTTTTGTTTATAGAGTGGAGTATAAATTAGGTGATGGGCTAGTGAGTCGGAAGTTATACAAAATGCTACAAGGGATTCAAGTTGGAAAGATTGGAGACAAGTATGGTTGGGTTGTTGAGATTGATTAACGATCTTGATTGATATTATTATTTGTGTAGATGACAAATTAATACTCGATTTACAAACAATATTAGTCGAAATCAAAAACTAAGAAAGGAGTAGCAAATATGTGAGATTGGTGTTCAAAGTTCAAGTTCCGGATTGAACAATCGTATATATTCGTGAAATGATATATATATATATATATAAATATTTGTTCCAGATTGAACATTCGTATATATTCGTGAAATGATATATATATATATATATATTTGTTTGGGATTGAATATTCGTATATATTTGTGATAATAGCAATGTGTGAATTATCATTATCATTATCGTATTAATAAAAAGATAGCAAATAAGTGAACTTGTAATTTGTGAACGAGAAAGTTATTTTGCAATAAACTGTACCACAAACCCAACTTAACTTTTTAAGCCCAACATATAAGTATGTGGTTTCATCCAATATCTTAAATTATATCTTAACTTATATATTTCATATATATTCCTTTCATTATCCTCTAACAAATTTTACTGAATTTAAAATATATTAAACAAAATATTAATTTTACACTTATATTCAAAACAAGTTTGATTAAAAACTTTTAATAAATAAATGATTGAGAGTAATTAATATGGATAAAATGGTGAGTTTAATGAATTTTAATACTTATTTTGTACAAGTAGACAATTATTTTAGAACAAATAAAAATAATAATATTGACAATAAAAATAGGACAGAAGAAGTACGTAATAATTTCGATATCCTACATGTTTCTATATGATACTCAATTTACACTGAACGATTATCTTTTAAAACGTTTATAGTCGTACATACAATAGTCTTTGGTATCATTTAAGAAAAAAAAAAGATACGACAGCTTACCAAACATAATATGTAAAGTAAAACATATATACGAATTATTTCCTAATAAGATTGAATTTGCAACTTTTGATTAACGTACTCATTTATTTATAAATATATATATATATATATATATGTTAGACGATAAGTTGCACCTGATCTTGATGACACATCTTTCGACTCAAACAAACTTTATCCGTGTCAGAATACACATTACACATCGTATATGTTTTATTTTACATATATAAAGGATATTACTAAATATACTAGTTTAATAAAAAGAATACTACATTAGAAATTGTGATACTATATTGAAAATTGTGTCATATGAATGTTAACTAGTAAGTTTAGTAAATTTGATTAGTATATTAAGCTTGAATCATCTATATATAAAATGTGATAAAAGAAAAGAAAATAAAAAGATAGAAAGTCAGAGTGGCATTAAAATGGCTGACAAGGGGAGTGCGCTTATTTCTATATCTTTATTTATAATTAGGTGAACTCCATGAAACGATCTCGAAGTAGGAGCTGCATGTGCTTTGTGATTCCATTATTTATAATACTATATAGTCTAAAGTCTATATTCCCATAATATTGGATCACATTTAGATATATTATCACCTAATATTTTTCCACTTACGAGAAGAATTAAGATCTTTAGATGGGACGTAATAACTACATGTAATAATGGAGTAATAGAGTTAGTATTTTATAACTACATGTGAACAGCGTGAGACATATGTTTACATAAATAAATTAGGGTGAAGCAATAAGTGAACAATAACGCACTTAATATATTGTAAAAGCTTTACTTGTACGCTTACTATTTTAGAGTTAGTTTGGTAAGATTAGTTCGAATTGAAAGTCTATAATTATAGTTATAGTTGAAGTTTAGTTTTGAAATTTAAAATTAGAGCTTATTTTTACAAGTGTTTAGTAAATTAACTGAAAATTAAAAATGTAACATGACATAGAAAAACTAAAAAACACATGATAAACAATTGTATAAGGAATATTTATATTATTTCTCATTTAATAAGCTTGAAGCTTATTTTTAAAAGCTATATCTAGTAACTTTTTTTAGAGTTTATTTTTCTATAAGCTTTTAAATTTTTATATATCAAATAATGCTAAAAGTTTGAACTTACTGAAATAATAAACTTAAACTCTTGTAAGCTTTAAAGCTTGTTTCACAAACACACCCTTAAAAGCACACGGAGTGGTGGGTCACGTGTGTTTGTTCTCCATCAGGAAAGCCTTCGGACAACGTTCTATCACTCCAAAACGGCGTCCCACGCTGCTCAAACAACAAAGAAATTTCTAACACTTATAAAAGTAAATAAATAAAGGCTAGTCTTCAAGGGCTACTTTTTATTTTATTTTATTTATTTATTTTTTATTATATTTTCTTAAGACCTTATACTTTATCTATAAATACCATAATTTTAAACACATCAAAACATTTATTGTCATCTACAAACACACTTCAAACTCTATATTTCATTATAGTTCACAATGTCAAACAACCCATACAACTTACACTCTCAATGGAACCCGTTCCAATTACAATCATCATCTTCAACCCTGAATACCCACATGCCCGTTTTTGGTATTCTATACCAAATTCCACAAACGTCATTCTATCAAAAACTCAACTTCTCACACGATCAGTATAACACTTTCATAATGTGGCAAACATCACAAATCACCCAACAAACTCGTCACCCAACAACATCTCACCCAATAACCCGACATGCAATCGGTGGAAGACGAGGTACCGACACCAACCTCTCGTAGAAATATGTCAAAAAAGAAACGCAAACAACCTGAGGTTGGACTATCACAACCAAAACCAGAAAAGGTTTATAACAATCGCCACTTTTGGGTACTGGAGATTAAGTTTATTATGGAAGATTACCATGCACGCAACCCTCCATGTGGATTGCCATTTCTGAATATTCCAACTGAGAAAATGCACGAATTTTTTTGTTATCTTTCTTTTATCATAGAAGAGTACCATGCAAGCAACCCTCCATTTGTTTGGACAAAGACATGCTTAGATCAAAATGGATAAAACTCAATGCCACCTGCCAAAAGTGGGGAGACATTTGGAAGCGGCTTGAAGAACAAATAAGAAGCGGCGAAGATGATCATGACTTTCGGATTCGGGTGGATGCTCAATATAAGGCGGAAATGCTGAAAACTTTCAAAAGTTTTTAAAACATGAAACTTTTTGAAGAATTGCCAAAAGTGGTTAAGTCCCGATCTCATTGTTGTCGGAAGGCGGAACGTTCAAAACGCCCCAAGACGGTGCACTTGGACGAACTGGATTTGGACTAGGAACCGGAGGCTAACGAAGAGGACTCGAATGCCGCGCTATTCGGTGACGATCAGTTCCAACGTCCACGGGGAAAAGCAAGGAAAGAAAAATCCCAAAAGACGTCATACGGTTCCGCTGCTTCGTCTCACGATTCGTTTAACGAGCCGATCACTAAGACTTTTCAAGGCATATGTTCCGACAAGCAAAGTTACTATCGATCAAAAGATCGAGAAACACAACTCCAGATTGTCTATGCCGACGGACCACTTGTCGGGACGAGACAAAATAATAATAGAAAGGAGAATTGAGAAGATTCATGAGAAGATAGGATTTCAATCGGATTCAGATTCAGGAGACACCTTAATATATTTTTATGAATTTGAATTTTTAGGAATTATAATATTTAATTTTGTTTTTATTGAAGTTATTTCTTTTTATTTAAATTATTTAGTTATTTATTTGAATTTGAAAAATTCAAAAATAAAGTTTAAAAGATCATTTAGAATGTTTCTCTTTTCACCTTTTTAATAATAATATTATCTTATTATACTATCTAAGAACGTTTTAACTCAGGGTGATCGCTCCATTCTAATAAATAAATAATTAACAAGGGTAGCTTATACTTTATACAAAACAAAGAAAGAATTAGACACTCGTAAGTATGATACGATGTATTAATATAATTGAACCTAGCTAGCATGGTACATTAATTATTTTCTCTTTTTCAAATATATATATATATATATATATATATAATATAGTCAAGTTCCGTGTGCAAGGTTTGAATTATTTAATTTGATTTAATTTTCTCGTTTATTAATTATTTTTATTTTGGCATTATATTGGGCAATACTAGGGGCCGGCAACTTTACATGTTGTTTACATTTTCCTCATCAAATTAACTACGTAATCTTCTAAAGCATATATATATATAAATAACTTTTCTTTTACGTACTCAAATTTATGTAAAAGTTGATAACAAGTTTATGTAATAAATTTAATAGAGAAGAGATGAATCAAAATTGATATAAGTATATATTCTTTAAAAATAAACCGTGTAGTATTTAAATTGTATATCCAAGATGCCAATGGTTAATTAGTTAATATGAATTTAATTAGATCGAATCTTAGTACTAAATTCGGTGTCGTATTATACTGACCATGTGTTACTCGTCATAAATTTTATATTTTCTTTGTCATTAAAAATAAGTAGTATTTATTAATTGGAAAAAAAGGAGTGACAAAATTGCATAAAACGTGTAATGGGAACTAAAATTAGACAACTTGTAGTTACTCACATCCTACATATACCAACCAACCTACCAGTTATTCATTCTCTCATAACTTTTGCTCTTTTCAAATACACCAACCAACCATTCTTCACCCACTCATAACTTCTGCTCTTACCACATTCTCCAACTACCTTCTGGTTTTCGGGGTCAAACATGATTCGAAGAAGCCCGTATCTTGGCGTTTTAATCAATGCTACATTGTCAAAGGTCTCATCTCTCTTCGTATTTTTTATATGTTTTGAATGATGAATGATATGATATGATATGATTATGCTTGTTTTGTTTACATTTTAATGGTGATTTTTATGATATGGTTGGTTAATATCCATGTAAACTTCAGATGCATAGAAGTTTGTTTTGGTAACTTCATTATAGGGCCGGATTTGATTAAAACCAAACATTAGTCAGTTAAATTATTCGTACATTATTGTTACTTTACCGATAAAATAGTGACTTGAACCTAAAAAGTTGTAGATGAAAACTTCTATGGTTTATAGTTGGACAATGTACATGAACAACTACTTTCTTTCTTTCTGTCTATTTTTAGGCATGTAAAGATCTGCAAACTAGGTAAATTGAAGCTGACGAAATTTATATAAACTTAATTAACACATTGTTTTTTTTTTCTCGAATCAAGCTAATGGTCATTGGCGGTATTATGTGTTACATTGTTGACCTTTTATAGTATATTTAATTTAATTATATCATACGAGAACTCATATAGTATGATAATAATATAAACTGTAAATTTTATCCCCTTGCAACAGGATTTTATTAGGCACATTTTCAAGTTAGAACCACTTTTTACACTTACTATATTTTGTTATTAGTTATGCTCGTTGAAGCATAAATTTATGTATAACAATAATAAAACAGTTTTATAATGATGATCATAAATTAGACAAAGTTTGTTCGGCGCATTGATTTTAGAGGATTACAGGGGAATGAGATTCAAGTTTTAATAATCTCCGATCCTTATTAATCGGAAACCCCAGTATGGTAACATGAAAAAGATGAAGATTGTTAGAAAAAAAATCTTGTATAATCCTTTGAAATAGAATCCTTTCGAAGTAACTTTTTAAAGAATCTATAGTAATTGAAGCCTTCGACAACAATTTCCAACTCCAACCACAAACGTCTATCTCCAATTAATTTGTTACCTAATACACCCAAAATTTCCTGAGCTGTGATTAAGCCTGCCCCCTCCTAGCGACAAAACATAATTATAATTACCATTAATTAATTTCTCATTCTGCCCCATAATGAAGAAATTATAATAAGAAAAAGACAAAAAAAATAATACAAATGAAAAAGTCAAAAAAGCGGTACAGGTAAAAATTGATGAAATGGCCAGCAAGATGGTGGCGTATTATATTGAATGTTTATTTATTTGTTTAGCACCCTTAAGTTGAAAAGGTTATACAACTTTTTCACATAATTTAGTATTTTTAGAATTTAAATTCCAACTTATAATTTGTAGTGATCTATCTTATAGGTTGGTACAAGATGTTTAACGACACAGGCTGCGGCTGCGGTTCGAGCTAATGAACCTACATTCAGGTAATATTCACACCAGTTAAACGTCTATAACTACGACCTCTTTTTGCTACTAACATTATAAACTTCTTGATTTCCAGACAGGATGAATACGCAGATATTGATTGGAATAATCTAGGATTTGGTCTTACCCGAACGGATTACATGTATGTGGCTAAATGCACTAGAAATGAAAGTTTTCAACAAGGTCAATTAAATAATTATGGCAACATTGAGTTAAGTCCGGCTGCCGGAGCACTGAACTATGGTCAGGTATAAAGCTTTATAAATATATTGGTGAGGAAAATGCTGAAAGTTATATGAACCCGTTATATTATGAGAAATACCATAGAGTTGAACGTGTAATAATGGTTGATGTGTAGGGAGTTTTTGAAGGTACGAAAGCTTTTAGGGGAGAGGATGGTAGGATTTTGCTATTTCGTCCCGATCAAAACGCAATCCGTATGCAAATCGGAGCCGATAGAATGTGCATGGAAGCACCTTCTATACAACAATTTATAGACGCAGTTAAACAAACAGCTTTAGGAAACAAACGTTGGGTATTTCTCTCATTTTTACTTCTTAATTTATTCACTTTTCTAGATTTAAGAAGAAATGTATTGAAATTTATAAAATTTAATAATAGTTTAGAAATTATAGGTATAGGTTTTTATTTTATTTTTTCTCACATCTAAATCATCTTTTATATTTTTCCATTTCTTTGTGATAGGGAGCAAAATGATATTCATTGTTATATACTAAATGACAAACTTTTATATCTTTTTGTTTTCTAATTGATTGTACTTTTGTGTAGATCCCACCTCCAGGAAAAGGGTCACTTTACATGAGGCCCTTGCTTCTTGGAACTGGGCCCACATTGGGTGTTGCTCCTGCTCCTGAATACACATTTTTAGTATATGCTTCCCCTGTTGGTACTTATTTTAAGGTATGGTTTTATTCTTCTTGATCATATGCTTCCCCCGTTGGTACTTATTTTAAGGTATGGTTTTATACTTCTTTATCACATCAACTTCTTAACTATTTATGCATTTTAAGTAGATAGTAGTAAAAGTTCTAAATTATACGGTTATAATTGACGAAAAATACAGGATGGCACGGCACCATTAAACTTATATGTTAACACCGAGTTTCATCGTGCAACTCGTGGTGGGGCGGGAGGTATTAAAAGCATTACGAACTATGCCCCCGTAATGAAAGCTATATTAAGCGCAAAGGAACAAGGGTTCTCCGATGTAGTGTACCTTGATTCGGTCCATAAAAAGTACCTCGAGGAAGTTAGTGCTTCCAATATTTTCCTTGTTAAGGTACTAATTTCCCTTCAAGATTTCTTAAAATCAAAGAGATACATTATGCAATGGCTAGGTTTATGTAGTTTCTTTTTTATGACTTATAGGGTAATGTTATTTCAACTCCGGCAACCGTTGGTACTATTCTAGAAGGCATCACGAGAAAGAGCATTATTGATATCGCTCGTGACTTGGGATACGAGGTTATTATTATTATTGACATGTATCTATACGAGTTGATAAAATGAAATATTATCTGAATATGTTAACCCTGATAATGGACCTTAGGAATTTATACAGTCGAGTTGAGTTATACTAACCTGATATTTCAATTGATTCAGGTTGAGGAACGGTCTATTGAAGTAGACGAATTGATGGAAGCCGAAGAAGTTTTCACTACGGGAACAGCCGTTAGCGTTGCTAGTGTTGGTAGCGTTACATACAACGGTCAAAGGTATAACAAAAACTTATATAGTTACAACTATGTTGATAGTCTCTCAAAGTTGCACTTGTTGATTTTTAGTTTTAAACTTAATTGATTTCCTTTCTGTTTGCAGAGTGAAATACAAAACAGGTGATGAGTTGGTTAGTCAGAAGTTGTACAAAACCTTAGTAGGGATTCAGGTCGGGAAGATTGAAGACAAATATAAGTGGGTTGTTCAAATTGATTGATATTTGTTTATATTTGTAAGGGAAAACTCATGTTTGTTAAGAATAATAAATGATGTAGAAAACCAATTATTTTAAAGATCGATAATGTTGGAGTATGGTTAGACCAAAACATTTTAATAAAGTATTTGGAAATAGCAGAAGATGTTAACAAAACATTTAAAACATACTCCACCAAATATCACATGTACAAGAAACAATAGCTACAAACAATATATAAATGCAAAGATGAAGGAGATAACAACCTTTAGAGAGTAGTGGTAGATACGAAGGGTCCAAAGTAGAACCCCTATATCGGAGTACACCCAAAGTCTCTAACCGAATGTGTTTGCAAGAGTCTCCTTTCCTTATCACCTTCTACAAGCTTTTTTGAACAAGCTAGTTACCAAGAACTCTTGAAACTTTGTGTGTGTGTTCAAGAGAGAAAGAGGGCTGATTTTTGAGAGTAAGAGTGAGGTAGGAAGTATGTTAGTTGATAGAGTGTGTCAGTGTGTGTAAAGGAGTGTGTGCCTAAAGCCATACTTCCCACCATACACTTACACTATCCCGTTACACCAAAACCTTGACCATCCTTTCAAGACATGGTCCAAGTGTGTAAGGGGGTCATACCATTCTAGATGGTCAACCAACTAGATCATATCTAGTTGCAATAGTTGAAGTAACTACATACTTCCATCTAGTTAAATTAGTAAACTAGCTCATATTTAATTAATTATTAGTTAACAATTAACTAATTAATTAAGCAAATCCATAACTCATTAGTTTAACTAAACTGTTAACAAATAGTTAATAAACTAATCTCATTGTAAAAGGTTTCTCATGCATTTACCGATTGACATTTATATGTAACTGAATAGAAAAAAGGTTTTATATTATTTATTGTTATAAACGTATAATCTTACATATAGCACCACAGAAAGATAAAAGAAAAATTAAAGATAAAAGAAAAAAAACAAGTAAAAAGTTGTAAAAGTATCTCATAGGAATGTCAAGGTTTACATAGGTCAAGAAGATAAAAACTAAATCCTAGCTTTTTCTATGATTGGATTATGATTCGGTTTAGTTGTGTATATTTAGATTTAAACATGTAGCAGAGGCCTATTATTCAAATTATAATTGGACTAATGGATATCTATTAAATAAATATTGAAGCGTTGGACTCCGTTTTAATCAAATTGAAATCTAATTTAAAACAGTCTACTGTTTTATTGGAAAATGAAAAATAATCTTTTCTAAAACTGGACTACTTTCATATTAATTTTCTATTAGATTTTTCAATGTTTTCTAGAATTTTTAATTCTATTCGAAATTAATTTCAGATTATTCCAGTCTTTTTCTCATGGTCATTATTTTGGCTAATAATTAAAAGTTGAATTTTTATTTATTTTCTTTGAAGATTTTAAGGAAATTGTCCATTTGTATCCCTGTGATGGTCACGTATTATCCCTTTTCGAGTTTGATCAATTTTTTGTCCCCCAGGTTGTAATTTTTGCCAGATATATCTAATTTTAACAATTTCGTTAACTTTTTCGTTAACTTTTTGTAAAATGATCAAAATACCTTTCTTTTCCCTTTAACCCTAAAAACCCTTACCTTCTCAAACCCTACTTACAACAAAAATCCAAGCAGTAGTAGGTGACCATCAACAGCAGTAGCAGACACAAAAATAAAAACATAAGGAAAAAATCAAACCCACATCAACAGCAGTAGTAGGCGACCATCTAGCTACAACCACCATCATCATCATTCTACAACAAGCCAACAACAGTAGCAGGCGACTTGCAACTCGACTCTCCACCACAAACACCCGCAAACCCAAATTCGAGACGCGCAAACCCAAATTTGACATCCGTAAACATCAATCGACAACTAAAAACCTCAAAATTTTGATTTAGTTGTTACCGGATTTGGAGGGAACATCACATTTTCATGATCAAATCCAAAATTTTCATCATAAAAAACCATTAAACATCGCATTTTCAAGGACTAACAAAAATATGAATTGGAAACTCAAATTAAGGAACATCGCATTTACAAGGAACACATATGTGGCGAGGAACATAGGTACTCACCGGAACACATATCTGAATTGAAATACGGATCTAATTGATTATCTGGATTCAACGAGGGTTTGTGTTCTTGCCGGAGAAGAGACCACCGTCGCCATTCGAGCAGGTTTTCGGCGACTTCCGGATATTCAACGGTGACATAAAACGAAGGAACCTTTATTTAGCCCTAAATCGCGTTTGTCTTTGAGTTTGTGTGTTTGTGATTTTGATGTGTTTGTTGCGTTTCCTTTTTGTTGCCGGTGGTAATTCAAGTTGACCAAATTTTTGGCCGACACTCGATCCAAGTTGATCGGAACCGGATCAAAAGGATCCACTGGTAAGACCTTAAACAATTTGTAAGACTAATATGTAAAAATCGAGTTCGAACCTGGGGTTTGTTTGTGGCTGACGATGATTTCGATTTAAACAAGCATCGGGTTTCTATTTTTAATGGTACTTTTGATAATGATTGAATTCTAAAAAGTGATATTTAATTACTAGGCGAATCTGGGATTTGTAATACCATAAACGAGGTGGTTGAAATAAGAATACATAGGGATTTGTATGTATAGATCAAGAAGAGAGATTTAGTGGTGATTTTTGTGTTGATTTTGATTTGTGTTTGCCCAGGAGGTGGTTCAAATTAGGGTTAGCGTTAGGGTTTGGAAGTAAAGGGAAGAGTCAAAGAAGAAAAGGTAAATTGAAGGGTATTTTGGTCATTTTACAAAAAGTTAACGAAAAACTTAATGAAATTGTTAAAATTGAACATATCTCGTGAAAATTACAATTTGGGGAACAAAAAGATTGATCAAACTCGAAAAAAGATAAAAGTATCAATAGGCGACTATCACAGGGACAAAAACGATTTTATATACAATATATAATTATTGACAAAAAAAAATTTGATCAAAAAATATTACTCCATATTTCGTGTTATAAAATTTAAATATTAGAAAAAAATTCCAATAATTGTAAAGTAGAATAGAAAATAAAATGTATACTTTAGAAATTGTTGATTAATGAGATAAATTAACGAAATAAAAGTTAGCAGATAAAAAAACAATAATACACCAAATAAAGTTTATTGAAAACTTGAAATTTTAAAGAAAAAAAATTAAACATCAAAAAATAAGCATAAGTAGTTTTTAACATAGTTCCGTGTTGAACCAATTTCAGTTTTTAACTAGTCTGAACTGATTTCAGTCTAATTTTTAACCAGTCGTCTGACTGTAAGTAGAAGGAAATTAGGACTGTCAGGTAGTTATAAGACCAGAGCTGTATTTCTCCAGTTTGGTCTTTTCTAGAACTGATTTCAGTCCAATTCAGAATCAGTTTCAATTTTAGACTGTTTTACCTCATCTCTCTAGGTGAGCACCTTTCAACTCCCCATGTATCCGTCGTTGCCCTAAACCTCACATGTCACATTGAAAGAACTTGTTTCAATAGATAATGTCAATCACAAAAATGTCCTACCCCAACTGAACATATTCTCCAATTTACTTTCCCGTCTATACATTTGTTCGATTTAACTATGAATACATGGAGTAGCGTATTTTGAAAGAGGAAGACGCGGGTGAGAAGCTATAACAATATTATATGCATTTTGGGCCTCAGTTTCTACATCATGATCCACCTAATATGTAACATCCTCTCCTGCAGTCTGGTAATTTATATTATTTTAATCGATTATTTAATTGATATAGAAATTATTTAATATTATGTGTTTCATTGTGAATCGTAGATAAATAAGTCATTTGACTTATTGTGACTAGTGAAATATTAATCGTTTTAAATTATTATAGATGACGGTAAAATAAAATAATATTTCTCGCAAACGGTTTTCAGGTTCCAGACAAAAGATTTAGGACGGGTATAAAATTATACCATTATATTACAAGCCGACTTAGTGAACCGACTTTGAATTCATATGTATATCTCATTTCTTCTTCTTGTTCCCATTTTTAGAAAGCTTGCATAAATTGAAAAGAAACCCATAACCAAACTTTGATTCAATCTTGTTTCTGTGATTTCGTATTCATAACATCAGATTCATCATCATCTATATCATAATCTTCATCAGTTTAGCAATCCCTTTTATTTTACAAAAGAAAAGAAAAGAAGAGTAAGTTTGATTTGAGTGTGTAAATCAAATTGAAGCTTGATTTGTTGTTATTAGGTGATGTTTGATGTTACTTGATGTATTAGAACCCTTAGAATTAAGTTTTATGAAGTTTTGGTGAATTTTGGTTCGAAAAACTGGTAACAGCGGCTCAACTCGCAGTTTTCAGTTCGTCCTGCGAGTTGACTTGCGAGCCGAGTTGACCTGCGAACCCAAATTCCTGCGAACCGAGATTCCTGCGAACCGAGATTCCTGCGAGTTGACCTGCGAGTTGACTTGCGAGTTGACTTGCAAATTTTGAAAATGCGTAAGTGTTTTTGAGACGCGGTTTTGTAAAAATATCACTAACTCGGATTTAATTGAAATTCGCATGGTCACTCGGAAACGACCTAGTAATCAAGGCTATATCTTAATAGCCTAGGCAGTTTTTGGCCATCCGGGGTCATCTAGGACCCGAAAATGACATTTTTCAGTTTTAAGCGTCATTGCGGACTTTTCTAAGTTCATTTCTGATTGAACTTTTGTTTGCCTAGACTTCAGGGATTACCTGATTTGATAAATGGACTATAATGATAATTATGGAACGAACTTCTGACTTGTTTACGATTTTCTGTTTCAGATCAGCGTAAGACTCAGTGATATAAGAATCCTGAGTGTGGAGACGTCAGAGGTATCGGTGAGTGGATTCAGAACTCATCATTTGATTTAGTTGTAACTATTTGGTTACAACAAGTAAACGTAGATGTGTATTAGACTGTTAGTCTTGATTATTGATTATTGATCTACGTGGTATGTGAACCAATGTGTATTATGTTATTGAGGTCAACGTGTAGTTGGACTTCTGGTTATTATGTGTTTTACACAGGTTTTGATTCATTTGTTGTGTTTGAGACCTGTGTATGTGTTTAATAACCAGTAGTTATCGGTCTATTCTGTATTGGCCATACAGATTGACGGTAAGTGTTCTTGGGGGAATCCCCGGGTATTATGATATCCCCAGAGCCACCGATCCTCATTGAATTATGTGTGTTTACGATTATTTGGTGTAAACAACTAGTTATGCTAAGTTGAATGTTGTGTGATGAACCTATTCACTTAGCTTTGTGCTAACCCCTCATTTTACTTCCTGCAGGATATGTTTTGTTTAATTGTGGGTGCAGGAGGTGATTGGTTGATCAAGGAATGTTTGACTGCGCTCTTGAACTCTGATATGGTTTTGTAATAAACCTTGTTTTGTGAATTTTTATAATACCCCGCCTTTTGTAGTTTTTAAACAGTTTGAATTTGGTGTATATATTGAAAATGTAAACTGTTTATGTACAATGTTTGATATATATTTTAATGTAATGTATTTTAAATTCATGCTTCCGAGTTTATTAATATAATATTCTTATATTGAAAGAGGGGTGTTATATAATATGGGTATTGTGACGAGCATATGGATTTTTTTAATTGTTGGAAGGGTATTGATGTTGATTTATGAAGGTGAATATTGGATAACTGAAGTTAGGAGGATTGTAGAGTGAGAACAGGAGATCAGAAGATTTGGTGGAGGATAAAGTAAAAAGTGAACCAACATTGGGATCTGATCATATCCGCCGTGAAGTGTTTGCATGAAAACTAGAAGAATGAGTGGGATAATCAAGCTGCAATAAATCCTTACACAAGTACTTAACTTTATTGATAATAGATGAAGAAGACATAGCAACTAAATTTACTTTCCCGTCTATACATTTGTTCGATTCCAACTATGAATACCTGGTGTAACACCACATCTACTCACACATAATGCGCGCATGTAACACCACATCTACGATCAATATGGAAGAAGTAAATCATGTAGATCATAACTAAGCTATCATCGTGGGGACGACCTTGTGACTTTTAACATATACAGAATTGGTCACTTATTGATACTTATTAGTAGGGGTGTTCAAAATATTTGAACCCGAATTCGATATTCAAATATCCGAAATATTCTATCTGGAATTATCTAAAAATTCGGGTACTGAACTTTCGAATATTCGAAATCCTGGATCTGAACTTTCTAATTCAGGTATTGGATAGTGAATTTCAAAATTTTAGGTAATTCGAGTATCTGTATATCCAAAAAATAAAATTTTAATTTTTAACTTTTATATTTCTTATTTTATTGAGTTTATAAGTATAATTTAAATCTTCTAATTAGTTAGTTTATTATATTATGTAAAGAAATGGTTATGTGAGCTTTATTTATATGTTTAAAAACAAATGTATTGTGTATTTAGGAAATGTATCTGAACTAGACGCTTTTTCTAACTTTTTTTAACCACTTTTTCATATTCTATAAATACTACACTTAAAACACAATTCAAAAGACATCAAAACACTCTTTCTCATCTTCAAACACTTAAAAACCCAAAAACTGAATACTTCCTTTATAATTCACAATGTCGAACAACCAAAAACAACCCCAACTATATGTACCACCTAGAATCTCAATTGAACCCATTTGAATACGACACATCATCCTCAAACCCGTCAACACCGACCTCATCAAACGCACATATGTCGGGTTTTGGTAATCCATACCACATGTCGCAAACTGAAGTCCCTCAAACACATTTCCAACTACCACAATTTGATCAAACACAACAATATCCTAACATACCACCCGAGCAATATAACAATTTTTAATCTAGCGAAAACTCAAAACACCCTACAACAACCACAAATGACTTGGAATCACACTTAGACGAGGTACCGAAACCAACCTCGTCTCGCAAAAGTAAATCAAAAAAAGAAAGGAAAACAATTGGTGGCGGAACCAACAAAACCTAAAAAAAAAAAGGTTATCACCAACCGCAACTTTTGGAAATTGGAGGATGAAATACGATTGGTGGAAAGTTGGATTGTCATTTTCGAATATTCCAATCGTGGAAATGCCCAACCTGGCGATTCATTTTGGTATCTTTTGTTGAGGGATTATATGAGCCGCAACCCGCCATTCCAACGTACAAAGGACATGTTGTCTTTGAAGTGGACGAAATTGAATACGGCATGTCGGAAGTAAGGAGGCAATTAGGAGAGGTTGACACCAACTGAGAAGTTGGGAAGATGTCGATCAATTTCGGTTGCCAGTGGAAGCTCAATATAAGTTGGAAAAGAAAAAAAAAACTCCTACACTATCAAGCTTGGTCGTTTTTGAACAACCGCCAAAATTGGTTATGTTCTGATCACATTGTCGTCAGAACGCGAAAAAGCACCGTGAAAGGGTGAACTTGGATGACTTGGATTTGGATAAACAATCGGAGGGTAAGGAACAAAACGATAAAAACCCGAATGTCGCTCTATTTGGTGATGATCCATTCAAACGTCTATAGGGAAAATCAGAGTAACCAAAATCTCAAAAAAGGTCATCTCGGTTTTGCCGCTTTTTTTGTAGATGTCGTTTTTAAAATTTCGTCTTTCAATTATGTGGTTTATTTTCTAGAACTTGTGATATTTACTGTTTTAATAGTTAATGGATTTCATTTTATTTAATTTATTTATTTATTTTAGTTTATTAAACTAATTGAATTTGTAAAAAAATGAAGAACACTGAAAACTCAGTGTCATCCACTGCCTCAATTCCCAGCTTCAGTATTCTTCTCAACGTTATTTAGAACATTGAGAAATCAGTGTCACCATTCCTTTTGCTCTTAGGAGAAAAAGAACTAAACAATAAATAAGATATCACCAATTTGTAAACCGTAGACAATTTGTAGACTATACGTAATGGTAAAAAATTAAGAGCAGAGGGATCCCTCTAAATCACCGATATTTGATTGCTGACCGGAGGATGATGATTTTCTTGGTTATTTTTTCCCTGGATCATTGGCTATGACATCATGTAAAATAATAAAATTGTATTATTGATTGAATGCAAATGATTAGATGAACTCATATTTATAAGCTAAGATAAACTTGTTTAACAAGAAACATAACCCTAACAGAATACTAAATCGGGCTAAACTGGATAAATATAAGCTAAAGATAAATACTAATTAATTTAACTATTATTACCTAATAATCTATTCTAACATAAATTTTGTATACCTGTTTTGGGTAGTAAAATCTACTATTTAAAATTTCAGATATCCGAAATTCTGAATATTCAAAAATGAACTCGCATGCTTATTAGCTTATTGCACATAGTTATCAATAAAATGTATGGATGATAGGTAGCCAATTGAAGTCGATCAAACACATATCTAATCCCCCTACCGAAAATGGTAACAAGTCAAAACAAGTCTTTAACAATTTCATTTTGACAGCTAGCTACCCCTTGGTTTATGTTGCTCCACAAAACTTTGTTGCATTGATTTTAATAGATTGATGTTGGTCGAAGGGTAGGACCATTAGGTTTCTAGTGTAAGTGATGCGAAGAATGAACCTAATCTGCAAAATGAATACACAGTAAGCCTCGTCAAAGGGAAATGAGGGTTTCCCCCCTTTGACCAACCTCCTACGTGAGAATAAGTAATATGATTCGGTTTGAGAGGAAGTGCAGTGAAAGTGATATTAATTGAGAATTGAATCTCTTACCTTGAGATAGTTGAGTGGTGTTTATATCCTCTTTGACTTCTGTCTTTAATTCAGTTTGGGTAATATCAACAGACCATCAGTTTATTTGTATTTCACCATCAATTTACTCTTGACATATCATTTATGATATTGACAAATCAAATAGGTTACACGTATTTTTTTAGTGGACTTGGTATTGGTCATTTGGTTTTGAGATATTCGGTTTACATATTTGGCCACGTTCCTTCGATTTATATAATTTAAAAATGTACCTGCGGTCGTTCAGTTTAATATCACTTCCTTCGGTACCTCGTCACGATGTAATAAAACTTGTTTGTATTTTCACTGTCGTACGATATTGACATTCTGCATCCATCTCAGAATCAAAATGAACAAATGAATGAATGATCAAACTTCCTTCTACCTCTTTGTGTTTATTTCATACTAATTAAACCTTTAAATCACCTTTTAATCATATTTCAAAAAGAAAAATATTATATATATATTAAAGGAGTATAAAAGCTTACTTCAGAATTTGTTATGTAAGTAAAATGTCACGTGGTTACCTCTCATAATTTTAAATATAAATAATTATTTAAATTTAAAAGATAAACTAAAATATAAATTTAAATAGAGTTAGATAATATTTGAATATAACATTAATTAATTAAAAAATTTATCAATCCTACTCAAACACTAATTGAAAAATAATATTAAACTATTAAACTTATAAAAATTACGAATATAAAAATTATTTAATTTAAATTGCCGTACATCGCCCGAGTTTAAATCTAATTATATATATATATATATGTATAAACATAACATATTTAATTAAATAGAAGTTTTATAACATAGATACATAAATTAGTAAAAAGGGTAAACTTTAATACATTCGATAATATAATCCCTAACAAAATTTGGAATTCCATTCGAAATTTGAAATTGTACGTTTGTTCATCGTGAATTCATCTACTCGATGGCAAGTTATACATGAACGGTTCAACAATGTAATTTACCTAAGGATTTAGATAAACAAACAAAACTTATTACTAATACTCAAAAGTACTAATACTCAAAAGTCAAAACTGGTCTCCTTTATTTAATATGAGCAAACATTCAAACCAAATCCATAAATTTATACATATCCGTTTGAAAACTTTTAAACAATTTGAACAAATAAACTTCATTCCGTAACATACATGCACTTGATTAAATTACACCGTTATCAATTCTTGAAGTCAAAACATAGATTTTGGCTGATAAAAAGATAAAAAATAGAACTTGTCATTTGGTTTGAAAGATAATATCTAATAGAGTAACAGTCCTATAAAAAATTTCAAACTTTATAGCTTAGGCAGTTCATTTGTTTAAAAAAATGAGTTTACATATCTAAAAAGATGACCAAACTAATAAATAAAAACAATAATCGAATGCTTTTAAAAACATTATTAAAAAATTTATAACAAAATTATTTTAAGACAAAAATTTGGATAAAAAAGGAGTTACTCCCACAATTACATACCAAGTGTGTCGAAGATAATTTCAAAGTAAGTTAAAAAAATCGGACGAAACTCGGTACATAGCATACTATTTGTTGCCTAATTGCAGCTGGAAGATAAGTGCAACACGTATCAAAGATAGTAACAACTTCCTAGTCAGGAAGTTTGTTGACGTTCAAAGGTGTTCTCGCACTCAAATTTTGAACAATAACAAACATGCAAGCATGAAAGTGCTCGGTCACATCTTGAAAGAGTTGATGACTTTTGAATGACGTGTTTATAGAGGCAAAGAGATTATACTTGATATGTCTCCCCGTTTTAAAATCAGACTTTCATATACGCAAACTTAGAGAGCAAAATGTTATGGCATCAAAGTTATTGAGAGGTACTGTCGAAGGATTATTTTGAGTGCTACCCCTTTACCTACACAACCTAAAACTAAAATTGAAGGGAGGACAATGAATGTTATCATAGAGGAGAAAAATAGATTTTTAATGTGTTACATGACCATTGGTGCAACTGTAAGTAACTATAATTTGCTTTAAAATACTTATAATTTTTCGTATTTGATAATATTTTTAACATTTACTCTCTTTTTGCAGATACGTACATTTGTTAACTATACGCGCCCAATAATAATGATAGATGACTCACATTTGAAGAGTGGTTACCTGAGGACTAACTTAGTTGATGTAGCGATGGATGACAATAATGACATCTTGCCCCTGACCTATGAAATCAGGGCAGGGGAGACGACCGCCTACTGGACGTGATTCTTGGCAAACTTGCGTGACGCCCTTGAATCCGCTGGTGGGATTGAAAACTTAACTATCATTTTCGATAGGGCCAATTCAATTTAATTCAATTGCAGCTGTTATTTCGTAAGTCTTTCGAGAGGCATTTCATGCCCTGTGCTGTCGTCATTTGTTGATGAACTTGAGACACAAATCTTTCAAAGTCAAGTACTTTGAATAGCATTACTGAAAAATGTGTAAGTCTTACCGTGAGTCAGATTTTGATTACCATTTTGATGTCATTTCTAGACATTTACCAACCTCAGCTGGTGTTCTTAGAGATGTTGGCAAAGAAATATGGTTAAGACATCATGCTACACGTAGACAATATGCTTACATGACATCTAACAGTGTGGAGTCTACTAACGCGTTAACCAGACATGCAAGAAGGCTCCCTGTCACAATGTTAATAGAGTATTTTCGAGCTTCGGTATAAACAGTGGTACTACAAACATCGTCACACTAGAGAAGGATTTAAAACAATTGTCACACCATATGCTGAGCACAAGATTTGAAAGAGAAATTGGAAATCCAAAAGACGGAATATGAATCCATCAACAAATTGAATTTTTGAGGTGTTAGATGGAGGAAAGAATGTGACTGTTAACTTTGAAACAAGAACATGTAGTTGCATGCAATGGCAGTATTCCGGTTTACCTTGTGGACACGTGATCATAGTGGTATTTCACGTCCGAGACGTATCGAGCTGCCTTTGCAAAGGCTATTTACACAATGGGCCATCCTTCTGAATGAGTGGATCCAGGTGATCTCATGACTGTGTTACCGCCAGTCCTTATGAAGAGGCAATACGGTCGCCCACCTGGGCTTGCTCGTATTCCTTCGCAAGTAGAGGAGAAAGGGAAACGACAATCGACACAAGAATGTAGTCGTTGCAAGGAAATCAGTCATAGTCGATTTGGTAGTAGATCTCTTTTGGATAGAAATGACGAGCTGAGTCAATCAAGATCAAAATCAAAGGTATAGGTCGAAGTATTTTAGTCGACTCAATGTTTTGGAACTGAAAATTTGAATTATCCTTGAAGTTATTGTAATGTCATTTTGTAACATAGAAATGTAAGAAAATCTTGAAAATCCAACAAATGTTAAAAAATATTTTTATTTTATTTTCAGGCAACAAAAAAAGATGGTGTTTTTGAGTAAATTTGCAACATAAAATGTTCATAATCTTGTGTGAGAATCATATTGTATACATCAAGTTTCAAAATTTTGTATACCACGAAAAATCTTATCAAAAATGTATCGAATAATTAGTCAAAACAGGGTCACAATACGCAAGTCGCAAGACCGAGTTGCGAGTTGCAACGAACCGATCGGAAAGTGCCGGTCGCAAGTCGCAGGGTCGCAAGGCCGGTCACAAGGGTCGCAGGCACGGGAATACTGGTCGCAAGTCGCAATTTCACGAGAACAACTGATCGCAGGTCCCCGTTTGCAAATTATGGGTCGCAAGTAACTACCTGCGTCCAGGTAGGACATATTTTAATTAAAAAAAAATTTAGGACAAATCTTTTTAATAACTATTTTTTGGGGACAAAAATTTAAATTTTCCTTCTAAATGCTAATAAGCTATGTAAATAACATATGCTACCGTATGAATGCTTAAATATCAAAATTACTTCATTTGAATCTACAACTAGTCAAAAATTCGAAGTTAGTACCGAATTCGCAACTTACCATAACGTCCAAAGCAATTCAACAAATAAGCAGTCATTAAAACAAGATAAGCAAAACATTAAAGAAAGTTTGATTATCTCTAGTGATAAACTAAAACTTCCTGACATCAAAGAAGTCAACACAAGGAATTAGTATTCATTTTAACTTTAATCTAAGCTTCATTCGCATTTGTTAAATTTAAAGTGCAATTGAGATTTTAAGCTCATGCGGATTATAAGTAGCAGGGTCAAGGGATCATACATGCTCTTCTAACTTCTAAGTCGTAACCTTATTGAAAATGGTCAAGTGTAGTGATGATAAGTTTTAAAAAAGGAATGATAGCCCATTAAAATCTTTAAAAAGGTCACTCATTATATTCATACAAATCCATCTAAAGGCCCATAACAGAAAAACGCTAAGACAAGCCTCATAGCTTTGCACTACTTCGTGTTGAGCGATCGCAGTCACATGGTAGCACCTGACGCCTACGTGCGCTTAAGGTGTACCTTTTTAAACCATGCTTGAATCAACTCAAAAAATATTTAAATTTAACTCGGTTTGAGTCGAGTAGAGTCGAACTTGAATATTAGGGTATTTTGTTATGTTTCTCTTAGTAAGGTGACAAGTCATAATTATTCCCTCCCTCTCAATTTAATTGTACACGTTATCATTTTTATTTGTTCTAAAATGATTGTTTATTTAGCAAAAATTTAAAATTAAAAAAAAATTAAACTTTCAAATTTATCCTCATTATTACTGTTAATAACTCATTTCTCAAATATTCATGTCAAATTTTTCTTGAATATTAGGGTTAAAGTAACATTACTTACACTATCTTAAATTGAAAAATAATTGTTGGTAAAAGTCTTATGGAAACTATAATATTCTCACAGAGTTTATAACCAGCCATTTAAACATTAAAGTTTCTTTTCACAAAACAATGAAAAATGGTATAGAATTAACTGAACAAGCGGATATAAAAGCAATTCAAGTGCAAATTGCAGGAAAAGAAATTGCGCTTGTTGAATGGGTGAAAGAGGGCAGGATGGACTATATAGTTGGAACAGAGGGAGTAAGAAAGAAGTAACAAAAGCAAATGACTTTTGTCCAATAAGGAGCAGAAGTAACTCTCTTTGGGCCTAGCGAAGTCTTGGGCTTGGGCTGCACCATTATGGGTATTATGGCCTGCCATGGTGTAGTTAATATATGGGCTTCTATTAAACTTGGATCATCCAGCATAATGTTTGATTTATATGTTACTCATCTCCGTAAATCTTTTAATTTGTCGAAATATGTTTGATTTATACGATAATTAATGGCTTGTTATGGGATAGGGCATTTTTAATTAAAAAAAGTTGAAGACAAATTTCTTTTAATAATTCTTCTTAAGCAAAAGTCTGAATTTTTTTTTATGTTTTGAATAATATCTTACATAATAATTATATATATATTTTAACTTTTGAGTAATATGTTACTGTTAAATTATGAAATTGAAAATTTCAAAATTTTTATATTATTGAGCCAGAAGATCACATGGGAAATAAAAAAAGCCCCCTTCCCGTGGATGCACCTTTATTTAATATTCAGTTTAGATTCTTATTTTTGTAACGGGCCCAAAAGTCCACATATGTGCTTGCACTTAGAGGTGCCCGAAAAAATTGGATCGAGATTTGAAATTGGTTTTAAAATTGAAAATTGAATTGGATTGGTTTGAGATTCTACGATTTCAAACCGGTTTGGACCGCATTCAAACAGGTTTGATCGGTTTCAAACCAGTTTAACCGGCTTCGATTGTTTTGGACTTTTTTTGAACCAAATCGGTTTCAATCCGATCCGATTTGAGTCAAAACCAGTTTTGACCGGAATTGACCCAAACCGGTTTGGTTTCGGTTTGAGCCAAAACCGGTTTTAATTTTTTGGCATGAAAGCTTTTAGAGTTTTAGATTTTAATTTTTTTATTAAAATTTTTATCTAAATAAAAGTTTTGTTTGACATGTATAAATTGTAGCTTTAGAATCAAATGAAAAGCTCAAAATCTTAAAGTTATTACAATTATTGTTTCGTGAAAAGCTCCAAACATAAAGTTACGGGTCTCTTTACCATGAAGTTTTTAAAAGCTTTCAAGAGCTTTAACTTTTAATTTTTGAATAAAAAGGTCCTATGAAAATAAAAGTATTGTTTGTCATGTACAAAATATAACTTTAGAATCCGATAAAAATTTTAAAATAGTAAACTATTTGAAATAGTTTTTAATTAAAAACTCAAAATCTAAAATTGCAACTTACAACCTATAACTATTTCATTAACAATTTACCACCTACTACTACTACTGTTATTACCGTTACTTTACCTACATACTCTAAATCTATCCTCTTAACACCTACTAGAATTACATTCAAATTTTTAATAAATTGTATTACTTAAGTTTTGATTTCTAGAATCGATACCGAATTACTAATTCGTTTCTATTCCGTAATTTTTGACCAAAAATAGGGGAACCGCCGAAATGAAATAATAGGGCGAAGACTTGCTCCAGTTCGTATGGATTTCAAAAATTCGGACGTGAATGAATGGAAGGAATCATTATCTGCATACGACACTATAATCGAATCCATAAAAAATAAACCAAATCTTGTAACTTTAAACCAATTCTACTGCAAGGAGCTACCATCAATTATTCACCAACGAAACCCTAATCCTCATATCACCACTTCTGAACTCTCTAAACTTATGCAATGGAAACTCACTCGTGGGAAATGGAGGTTTAGTTTCAATCCTTTTCATTCCTTAGTTTGCTTTAATATTTGATTTCAAAAGCCGAAGTATATATAAATATGTGTTTTAGTTTTGAAGTTTAACTTTGGCCTTGTTTGTTTTTGACTTAATTAATATAGAACTTAATCTACTAGGTCATTTAAGTATTTAGATATGTTTGTTTTTGACTTAATGAAAAAAATATGTCTTAATATTTGAAGTCACAAAAATGTGAATTTCCATATTAGGTCGTGACTTTTTCAAAACTGTGTCGTCAACTGCCGGGTTAAATTGGTACTCTGTAAATTTTAGTTGTTGAGTTGATTTATTCGTTACCTTTAACAAACACTATTATTTATCTACGACTTATTCAAAACATACATTATATATCCACAAAGACATGTTATCAATTCAGAACTTAACAAGACAAAAACAAACAGGCCCTTTATCCAATATTTTATTGTACATATTTAACTTTAGTAGGTTTAATTGTATGTATCCGATAACTCATTTATTAGGTAATAACCTGTATTTTATGGTGTCGTGGTAGCCATGTATGTTGCCACCTCATCAAAATAGATGTCACGTTACTGATTTACAAGTTATAAGAGGTCAAATATATATAGGAAGACTTAGTTGACAGTGATACAGAAAAATAGAAACTTATAAATGTTGATACGTGTACCATATAATTTTAAGTAAAGTTGATACATTTTCAGACATTTGATGCTAAATAAATGATTGTATGTAACTATTTTTATTTTACTATTACAAGTATTGAACTCTAAAAGTTACTTTTCAATCATCCAAACTTTCGTTTCTTTGTTATAAGTTTGTTTTGCTGATGTAGCAGTTATACAAGTTGCCACATTTATTATAACCGGTGTTACATCACTGGTTAACTAGTTATAGGAGGTAAATAGAAATTTGTTAAGTTAGAAAGTGAAATGAAAGTCCAATACATACGGTAAGGAAAACGGTGATAGCTGGATACATTTCTATAACTCGTATTTTAGTTTTTAAGTTATCATATTTTCCTGTTATACATCCATTTGCAGACCACGTTTGTTGGATTTTGTTACATTGTTGGAGGATGAAACTGTGATATCTGCTTCACAGAAGGCTTTCAAATCATTACCTGATGTCTCAAAAGCTATTTCCGAGCTTACTGTATTGAAAGGTGTTGGTCCTGCTACTGCATCTGCTGTTTTAGCTGCTTATGCCCCTGATGTTGCACCTTTTATGTCCGATGAGGTACCAATTTTTTTCTTCTTTTTTTGAATGTTTTAATGGTTATGCTGTTACATTATCATGATTTGATTAAAATTTGAATGATGATGAAGGCAATGGTGGCGGCTCTGGGACACTCAAAAGATTATACCTTGAAACAATATCTTGTGTTTGTGGACAAACTTCAAGCAAAAGCAAAGGTTAGTTTTCGGATAGTGGTTACAATTTGTGCAAAATACTAATTATGATATAATTGTAAATATATATATATCTGTTTCAAGAAATGTGATGAACTGATTATTAAAAAGAAATGTATAGGAATTAGGTGCAAAGGGGGATGTGTTCACACCATCGGATGTAGAAAGAGCTTTATGGAGTTGTGCCATAGGAGCCAAGGTTGCAGCTGCATCTAACGATGATACAAAATCCAGCAAAAAGAAGAGGAAGCGGTGACTATAACTGTGTGTAAGCTAACAACTAGTCTTGTTATTTTGGTAGGCTATCGTTTAGTTAAAAGTTGGAGTTTTAATCCCTTGTGAGATTGTATCTCCTTTTTTGTTTTGTTGGAGAGATAATTGTGTTTTGCTTGCTATATAATCAGTTCTCTTTCTGCGAATTCTTGTCCCCAAAAGCAAGATCAGATGAGCGACAGCTGACCCCCAAGGGAATTGGGGGTTTCTGATGTACTATATGTTGGAATGGACGTATAAAGTAGGGATTGGTAAGAACTAGACAACCGATATGTATTAAGTAAATGACGTGATTGTAATCACTATCCTTAAGAAAGTTTTCACATCCGATATCAAGAAGTTGGGTATTCTTACCTTAGAATTCTAAGCAGCTCTATTGAAATAAAAATAGATTTGTCCTTATGATTGTTTGAACGAAAATGGAAGGATAATGATTAAAAGATACACTCAGAGAAGGAATGAATTTGTAGTATATGTTTACCTGATTAACACATTTTGACTGTCTCCTACAGATTATACCTGATAACCCGTCAAAATGGCGCTAAAAATGCCAACCAGGTGTAGGACTTCACCCTATGCTTTTGCACACCAAAGGTTCATAGTAGCTACCTGAAATGTGACTATGCCAGGTCAGCATAGATATATGCCAACATGTAGAAATACGCCTAAAGGTGTAAGACATACCAATGACTGTAGAGTTGCATAATCCGCCCGCGCCCAAAATGAAAAGTGCTTTGTAATATGTTCATAATTCCATCTAAAAATCCTCTCCAATTTCTATTTTAACCATTTATTAGGTAATAAGGTCATCTCACTGCCAATCTTCTGTATGCGGGACACTTCCAAACAACTTATGATATAACCTACTTCAGCACTACAAATATGGTAGATAGATATGAACACCATTATCAGCAGTACATGTTGTTTTCCTAAGACTAAAGTACTGCATATCCAACTTTATCGTATAAAGGTTCTCACTCTTTTTAATACAGCTGCTTCTGCTGTGATTATTGTTTGAATGGTTGAAACCTTGATTGTGTCAAAAGATGTTAAGAGTCAAGATAAAGAGGTGAGTGTTAATTTTAGCTTGTTAACCTTATCGAATCTGCTTTTCTTTCATTTTCCATTTTAGGGGAATGAACGACAACTATATGCTACCATTTTGATTCAGTTTTCTAACTTGACATTTATCTGTATGCAACCATTGCGTAGTAGACTTTTTGTCTAGTGTAATATTGCCTGCTCCAACAATTTGTCTTTTGAATACAACGCTTTTTCAGTAAAGTTGTCGACTCAAGAATTTCAGTTTATTCAGTAGCTAGTGTTTATTTTATCTGGTAGTTAATTTTCATTTCGACTAACTGATCATAACAGTTCTGCTAAATTATGTGTTAGTTTTAGTTAAGTGACACCATGAGTACTATTTTCTGTTCCATTTTTTTCAGAAGCTGCATGGTGAAAGTTGTTCTTTTCTGCAGATCGTAGATAGATTTCTAAAGATTAGAAATGCTTGGATGACATTGTCTTGTGAATGCATTTTGACCATTTGTTAAGTATTTTAAAAATAGACAAATATCCCCTGATTAATTTGTTACAATGCTAACTTTTCTAAACAAATTTTCGAATACCTTATTAAATCTTAAATAATTATAAGTAACTCTTTTTTCTCTTTGTTTTTTTCATTATTTTCACCGTATATGAATGACATCTTATTTAAGTTGGCATAGCACTTATTCATTGAAGACAAACTTGTACAAAATACAAAGTAATTAGTTAAAGTGAAATTTTTTATTCTTTCTAATAAGATAAAATAATATAATTTATAATATAATATTATTTTGAAGTGTTAGTCGCCTAAGTTTAATGTTTAACGGTATCATATTCAAATTTTATTCCTATTTTGTTTTTACAAATGAGTATAAAGTGTGAATAAAGAATTTATTTACCTCAGATTCATACTTGTCCAACACTTCCTTACCTTTATCGGTTTAGTACATTCGTTTTGAATTGCTTCTTTCGGAAAGGAGTAGTTTAAGTTCTTAGGACTTGTATCGACACTTAAAATACCGTTCAAATAGGCGAATAGCTGTTAGTATTTGGTAAAAAGAAATGACGTATCGTCCTATCATATATTTCTAATAGTCCTTCTAAGAATGAGATTATGGTAGTACTTAGTATAATTAAAAGACTAGATTCAGAGAGAAAATTATTGGATTGCATATTTCACGATCATTTAATGTTAGAAAGATGAATAGAAGAAAAATGAGAAGAATAATTTTTTTTTTCTCACTAATATGTTTTCTTCGGGTTCAATCTTACCGATTTAAGAAAAATAAAAGATTCTGTAAAATTAATAACATATTGCCCGTGCATTGTAACGAGAAGTTTCATAGCCGGTTTATGTAACTTGTTTTCATTCTGATAACAATAATCATGGATATATTCTTTTTAGTTATATTTATCGATCGATCGAAAAACCTAGCTGATCAAATAAAAGTATGTTTGCTTATATGTTTGAACGAAGTAATTTTTATTGGTTCAATCTAAGATTAATAAAGTGATGTGAAACCCATATTTAAATATGTTTCTCGACTTTTTTTTTTGTTTTGTCTAAATGACCCTGGTAAAACTAATAATGAAAATAATAATAATTTCTATTTAAATTAAAAGTAATTAAGGGACTATTTGGAAATTCCTAAAACTTACAAAATTAATAATAATTATTATTTTACCTAGTAGTTAGAAATAAGTTTTTTGATAAATAAATTGAAAATTACATTAAAATGTCAAATTTAAAAGTTATCAAAATATCAAGAAATGTTTATTGTAGTTAATTAAAAATGTATATAAATTATCAGTTGTTAAATGTTAGGGCACTTAACGTAACTAAGTTAAATTTCGAAACAATGAACTTTATCAAAAATACCTTCTTGTCTATCAAGTAGAAAGAGAGTTACTAAAACTACCAATTTAAAATTAAAAAAAAATTATGTTTGTCTTTCTCATTGGGAATTGAAGTCAGAAAAGTATATGGATATATATATAGAACTACTACTATGAAATACGGATAATTGAAGTCAAATATGGAAAAGTACACCTATATACAAGAACTACTTTTATTGGGAATTACAATCCAATATACTTTCAAAGTTTATAAGGTGATTATTTATAATCAAATGTGCTTTCAGAGAAATACACTAACATGCTTTTAAACTTAAGAGTTGATAATTTATAACTCTTCCTTTTTATACCACTAAAATTTTAGTCCACACATAATATATATATATATATTACACATTTTACCGACTCCTGTTATGATTATATTAGAAATGAAAAGGAGGACAAGAAATAGAATAATAATATGTATTACTAATAGTATTCCATGGTGTATATGAAATTATTTGATCTTGTGTTGTAAATTGTAAGTTAGCTAGGTTGGTGGGTCTAAATATAAGTATCAAAATATCTAGTCTTGTTTGATTAATAACAAATTTGTAATGAAATTATTGATCGATGTTGTGTTTAAATGATGATTTTGTATTATTTTAATATAGTATGTTTTCTTTTTCTGTTAAGGTTTACGAGTTCCGAAGTCAAAAAAAAAAAGAGAAAAAAAAAAAAAAAAAAAAAAAGCCTTGTAAAGGTTTTATTTACTTATCCACTTAAATAATAACATACATTTCTCTAACAAAGAGTGAAAATTCTTACACATGTTCGATATGCCTAAAAAAGAATAGAAATCCTTACACGTGTATATCAAACAATTATCAGTAATATTTTAATATATTACAAACAGAGAATCAAAAATAATAATAACGATAACTGATTAAAAAAAATAATGTAGCTTCAAGGGAAAGAAAATAATAAAAGCAAGGTATAAACGAAAGAGATTAAATGGGACGTGTACAAAGTCTTCCTCCACAGCAACGCGCAAGGAGTTAGAATTTTAAGTTATTAGTTAACTATTTACACTTATACTAATTATTATTACTATACTAATAACTACTTTTTATCAAAATAATAATAATTATTTAATCTAGTGGAATGTTACAGTGGATAAATATGGACTCCCTATTAAGCCGATTCACATTTTCCGTTTTCTTTAATTACTAAACGTTAATACTAACAACCTTACTATTGAAAATTGTCAGTTTCATACGAAAGAGATGTCGAATTATTACAAAAACAACAAATTGAAGGCACTGGAATTTCTATTAGGACACCCGATTTTGCCACTAATCAGGAATAAAATCTATCATTATATTTATACTTTTTTCTTTCATAATCCTTCTACAAATGTTGACAAAATTATATTACTTTTTAGGTGTTTGATTCTCGTGAAGAATTGATAGATTGGGTACAAAATACAAGAGGTTCTTCTGGTGTTTCCACGGTCACAAAAAGGTCAAATAAATACCAAACTGGTTTTGTGTATAAAGTTGTACTCATGTGTGATCGTGGCGATAAATATAAAGTTCAAGATTCAAGTAAAGTTTCTGGCACCAAAAAAAGTAATTGTCTATTCGAATTAGAAGGAAAATATTCAAAAGAATATGATTACTGGACGTTAACGGTGATATGCGATTCACATAATCATCACCTTATACAGTATATGGAGGGGCATCCATATGCAAAGCGATTATCTGAGGATGAAATCAGTTTGGTGGCAGATTTAACAAGGAAAAATGTGATGCCACGAGATATTTTATCAATATTGAAGGATCGGAATCCGAATAATGTGTGCACACTCAAAACTATTTATAATACACGAAAAAAAAAATGCTTGGCCGAGCGAGTTGGCAAATCTCCTATGCAAGTTCTTATGTCAATTTTGCATTTGAATGGTTACGTCTACGAGTTTTATACGAACGATTCAAACGAGTTAGAAAATCTATTTTTCGTTCATCCGATACCATTCGATATTTGACGTGTTTTCCCACACGTGGTGATTATAGATGCCACATACAAGACGAACATCTGTAATATGCCATTTGTTGAGATTGTTGGCGTAACTTCGACCAACCTGACATTTTCCATAGTCTTTTCCTTTATGGAAAAAGAAAGGGAAGCTAACTATACATGAGTGCTAGATTGTCTAAGCTTAACACTAGATGCGTGCATGCACCCACGTGTTATAATCACTGACAGAGAGTTGGCTCTGATGAATGCATGCCATAAAGTGTTTCCGGATACTACTCAATTGCTTTGTAGATGACACATTAGCCAAAACATTATGAATAACTGTAGGCAAACAATCAGATCACAACATGACTGGGACTCATTTCTTTTGGTGTGGAAGTTGTTAGAAGATTCTCCAACGTGGATATCGTACATGAATAACTACAATCAACTTAAATCAATGTTGATAAAATATCCACATATGTTTCTGTATTTCACATTAACTATTTATTTTTATGTATTTGTAGTAGCTATCTATATTTAACATCCGACTTACTTTTTTAGGCATTTTCAATTATATAAATAACAATTGGTTGAATAAATATAAAGAAATGTTTGTGTCTGCCTAGATTGATCAACATCTCAACTTTTGAAACCGTACAACCAATCGAGTTGAGAGTCAACATGCAAAACTAAAAAAATATTTGAAATCTTCAAAATCTAGTCTCGATAAATTTGTTAAATGTATTGATGAAGTCGTGAAGGCACAACATACATCAATTAAAAAAAGCTTAGAGAAAAGCAGAATTGTACGCATTCATCAACATAACCTACATTGTTTCATGCCATTGCGCGGTTTTGTTTCAAATGCGGCTCTCAATATAATATGTAAAGAACTTTAACAGTTGAAGCGTTCCTAGATAGACTCCTCAAATTGTGGTTGTCAACTACGCAATAATTTTGGGTTACCACGTACTTGCGAACTTGCAGTCATTTTAAATTGAGGTTAATATATAATTATTACATCTAAAGTAGATTGGGGTTTTTTTAAAATTTTCAAAAGAAAATACTTATTTGTATCTAAATGCAGTTCGATGTATTCTCTTGGACTCGATAGATATCTTTTAGAGGACGCTAGATATTTCACTGTCAACATCTACTCGAAATGACTATATTAGTTGTGACGATGAAATAGAAGTTTTTAAAGAAAACTTTAACAAGGAGTCTATAGTTGTGAAAAAAAGTTTGCTACGAAAGTTAAGGGATATAATTGGTCGAAGTACAACGTTCATTCGAGAACCTCGAGTTCAAAAAAAATATTTGTGGACGACCAAGCTTGAAGAAACAACAACATAAAAGGTGTGTCAATCTTAGAAGTCTAGATCCTCACTAAATAGTTATTCCACTACGCCAAATGTTTTTGGGTCAGATTCCATCAAGAAGCCAACAAGACATAGTTTATACGTGATGGACTTGAACAAGGAACCAATGGGAGAAAGTTCACACGGTTTTGACTTGAACGAGGTACCGACGTGTGATGATTCATATGATACATGTTATTCACACCCGTTAATGGCCAAAATTCCAGATATATTTCATCCTTATGTCACACATATACAAAATGTAACGGGGGATGGTAAGTGTGGATTTCGATCAATTGTTGTTTTTCTCGGATATGGTGAAGATAGGTGGCTCGAATTCGACATCCGTTGCTAGACGAGTTAAAAAACGGATATTATTATCATCAGGTTTTTAACGCAGGTTTTGATGAACAGTATCAGTCGTTGTGTTTCTCAGAATCGCCTGCACCGTCACAACAGTGGATGATTATGCCAATGACAACTATTTTGATTGCCAACAGGTTTTGTGTGATCGTCCACTGTCTGAGCATTCGCGGCTCTATGACTTGTTTTCCTCTTTGGAGAGGCCCAGAAGAGTATCAACACCACCAAACTCTTACAATTGCACATATAAATGATAATCACTATGTGATGGTACAATTACAAGGAGAGTACCCAATGCCTCACATCACTCGATTTTGGACTTTTTATAGATCTCCAAATGCAGCTGTATGGGAAACCATGTATGCATTGCGTCTACAATTATATACTCAACTCAAGGCCTTGTAATCCTCAAAAGGACTTTGTAGATTTGGAGAATTAATTGCTAATGAAAATTATTTTTTATCTTTTATAATTTTTGTCTTTTCTCATTTGTTTATGTTTTCGTATTTTTTTATATACTTGTATATAGATAATAACTAGCAGAATACCCGCGCAATGCAGCGGTCAGTTTATTAGCTTCATATTCAGTGTTGTGTTTTCTGAAATATTTTAAAAATCTAAAACCATATGACAATACACGAAGTGTTCTGTTTTGTAAATGGGAAAAATCATTTATATAACTTTTCAAAAAAACTTGTAACAAAATAACTCAAAATTAAATCATAAGATGTCATTGCAAATGCGATGGTCGGGTTGCTAGTTGCGAGTGCCGGGTTTCGAGTTCTTAATGGATAAGTTGCGAGTTGTAAAGTCGTTTGTTGAGTCTATATGATTTTTTTTTTTTGGTTTTTTTTTTTTTTTTTATTTTGATACTAAGCATTATGTACGTTACATTGTAATCCTAAAACTTGATTAAAATTTTGAATTACTCGTCCCAACCTTGATTAAACGCTTTCATCTCATCAAAACCATTCCACCCATAATTGGCATGTCCCGTAACTACTAACGGTTCAAAAGTTATGTCTTTTTCGGAATTTCTCATCTATAGTTATTTATATCATAAAAAATATATCTCAAATGTATTATATTATATAGTAGTATAGTATAAATAAAGAGAGGTTTAAGTTAAAATTAATTGTCATATGTTAGTTTATGGTTTAAAAATGCTTATATTAATGATAATAAAATGTCACATATTAATTAGTTTATAGTTTAATAATGCTTTGTATTAATGATAATTTAATAAATGAAAGGGCATGTTAGTCATTTTTATAGATTTTTAAAAATGCTGTTAGTAATTATAAGGGAAAAATAGTAAAATATATCTTAAAAAAAAACATTGAAATCTATTATATAATAGTATAGAAATAATGTTCTAATAATAATAATACTATTAATAATAATAACACAAAAATGTTGTAAGTATTAATATTTAAAAAACTTGTTACAAACTAATAATAATGATAATAAACAAAATGTAAAAATAAAAAGAACAATGATTGGAATATAATTAGAAAGTAAATAAGTTTTTTGAAGTCAAATTACAAAAACATAATCATTATTTTATGATTAGTTTTGTCTTTGGTAGATTTTTAAAGTCAAATTATAAAAACATAATCATTATTTTACGATTAGGTTTGACTTAGTAGATTGAGAATTTTAATTGGTATATAGAGCTTATCTCAAAACAAAATTAGTTTTATTTTAAAGAAAAAAGAATAGGCAAAAGTGAAAGTAGAGGGAGGGTAAAAAGGTACCCAATAGTAACAATTAGATTTGAATGTAGGTGTTGGGCTTCATTTGCATAGAAGTTTGCTATTTTACCTAGTTTTAATATCTCATATAATTTACATTTTAACTATTTAAATTTTAACATAATTTAAAAAAAGCAAAAAATATATTGAATTTACTATTTATAGTAGTTGAATAGTAGATGTAGGTCAAAGTAAGGGTTAAAAAAATTATCCAACAGTGATAATTGGATTTGAATTTAGGTGTCGAGCTTCATTTGCATAGAAGTTTACTATCTTATATGGTGTAAATATCTCGTATAATTTACATTTTAATTATTTTAAATCCGGTATTGGTCTAAATAAGGAATAAAATTTTTGTATTTTTTTTTGAATTTTTTTTCATTTTTTTCGATTTTGTCACCTTTTTTGCGTTTTTCAATACAATTTTTATCAAAATAATTTTTTATTGGATTCTATTTTTGTATGATACATTATATGTATCCATATTTTATGATGCATCGTAAACATATAAGTTATTGCATCATATTTTATGATTATGATGCACTCAGACTTATATGATAATGATGTTTATTGTACATCTAGTAGTTAAAATGTCATATTTCATTAGCATGATGTACTATATCTTATAAATATGATGCATTGAATTTTCAAAATTTACAGTATCATATTTTACAATTATGATGCACCCAGATTTATATGATAACAATGTTTATCGTATATCTAGAAATTAGAGTATCATATTTTTATAACCATGATGCATCATATCTTATAATATGCTGCACGATTATTTCATTTAATAACTATACTTTATTGTGTATTTTGAATAATTAGTGCATCATATGTAAGTCTGGGTACATTATAGTTATAAATCGAAAAAAAAAATATCGAGAAAATGAAAATGTTAATAACGAAAAGTAACAATAATACATTTAAAAACAAAGAAAAGAAAAAAAAAACTTAAATAAAACCAAAATTAACAAAAATAAAAGAAGAAGAAAAAAAGAAAAACAAAAATTATAAAAAAGCGAAAAGAAAAACAATATTAGAAAGGAAAAAAAAATTAAAAAAATGTGAGAAAATAAAGAGGAAGGGGAAATTGAGAGAAATAGAAAGGGAATAGGAAAGACACTTGTGTTTCTTCATTGACTTCTCAGACTTTTTGCAAAAGTACATCTTCTCTCGTGAATCACGTTCTTTAAATTTTAAACGTAATTTGGAAAAAGTGAAAAAAAAAATTAAATTCACTATTTATAATAGTAATAATTGATGTAGGCCAATGTTAAAGTGGGGGTACCAATTGGATATGAAGTTTGGTGTTAGGCTTCATTGCACATGAGTTTGTCATTTTATCTAGTTTAAATATCTTGTATAATTTACATTTTAATGATTCAAATATTAACATAATTTGGAAAAAGTATTTAAAAATAAAATTTACTATCTATAATAGTTGAGTAATTAATGTTAAATGATAACAAAAAGCTTTTGTTCAAACATATAAGCAAATGTTAGATGCCATTAAAAAGAAATAAGTTAGCAAATGTTAGAAATATTTCTTATCAAATAAAATCAACGGTCACAATTAAAATCATATGCATCAGATAACCTTACAATGTGTTTAATGTATCTAATTTCAAGATCACTAACTAAATAGATTTTCCTTTATTTCTCTAATGCTTTATCATGTCTAAGTTAAATGTTAGATATATTCGTTGCTGCTACATACACATATATAACTTACAGTTGTATTATAGTAACAAAAATATATTTTCAAATACTTTTATCTCTTTTAAAATTATCGTTTAATGGAAATTCACGGTTAAAAGTATATTAAGGTCACTTTCAACTGTGACGAAAACTTCTGTCAACTCACCATCACGTCAGCTTTTTCTAAAACTGACTAAAACCGACAAACAACTGACTTACCACCACCATCCGTCACTACTTAGTTTTTGTTTATGGGCCCCACATTTACCAATATACCTCTATTATTTTACACTAAACAAAAAAAAAAAAAAAAAAAAAACGACGAAATTCGCTTTACCGACGCAAAATCAACAAAACTGAACCGACGTACAAACGGAACATTATTTGTTTGACCAAAGTTTGTTACCTTTTTATGCAATTAGCCTTTAAGATAACTCCAAGAAATGTAAGAGTCGGAATTTTAATGTTGTAGACCGAAAATGAGCACAAACTTGTAAACTCTATAAGTAACTAAAATGATAACTAGATACCTTCCATTAGCATTATGCTTTCAAACGTGAATATAAACATTAAAGTTCTGTCACATTCACAACAAACGGCGCATGAAATATGATCAAAATTTTCTCTCGCATAAGCTATACTTGTTAAGCTAGATGCACAAACTATCAAGGTGAAACTCATAAGTAGGGACATTCGCAAAATTATGCAATTAGCCCATTTCAATATGCTTGTTGTCCGGAGTTATCTAAAGCCTTATTGTGATAAATTTTTCATGCTTGAAACCCTAGTCAGTATCACACTAACGCCATGTTTGGCATAATGATACCTACATCCACAAGTATGCTGACACCAGTACCTAGTACAAATAGCAAAAACCGACTAATAGTTGTGGTGCACAAACTCATTTGTGTGATATCCAAAAGCCATTATGTAACAATAAGTCGATGTGAATACTCTGAATCCATAGTCATACGCCTTCAATGTGGGGTAAATATATGCAAAGGTTGTAAGTGACACTACAAAAAACATGTAAAATCGTATATTAAAAAAAAAATGTAACTATCATCTAAAGATGGAAAATCTAGCCGGACCCTTTTGCTAATTAGTGGATTTATGTTTACTATCACTAATCAAAAGGGTAACAAAAAGAATTAGGTCAACAGGAAACGGGTCAAAAAGTTCGAAAATCACCCAAACGAGAGTATATAAGCATAAAACCGCCTAAATATTTTAATCATTTTTTTATCATTATTAAAATAATGAGATTGTTGGAATCGTATTTGAAACACCGACTATTTGTTAGGCAAATAATAAATTTTGTCAAATATGTTACGGGTCAACCCATCCTGAACCATTTCAACAAATAATGATTGTTACCTGGTTTGCGACCTCTACCACACAATTTTCCAAGGAAAGAAAGTGAGTAAAGACCTATGCTAAATATGCTAACCCACAATAACAACTTTATCCCATGGCTCACCGATTTTTCAAAACAAGTTAGCTACATCAGACATTGCAAGAGCAAGTCCACCATCGAACAAAGTCCCCAATCCACAGTTAAATCCTTTGCTAAAGGTTGTTCCTGTGTAATATAACAACAAATCTAAAAAAATTAGCGGCTTGAAGAGTCATAATCGCATAATTAGTTCATCAGATAGCTTAAAGTTAGTGATGTTGGAAATTTTAACCAACTTTTGAGCCGGTCAAAGTTAATAAAGATAATTTGCATAAAAAGAAGAGATAATTGTTCTGTAATGCGTTAAACTTTAAAATTTTTTTCTATTGTATGGGTCTAACTTTAAAATTTTCTATTGTATGAGGTAAACTTTGAAAACCTCTCTATTGTATGTTAACTTGCCTTTTTTGGCATGGACAAAAAAGGAAATTTTCCTTCTTTGTAATGGCTAAAAAAAGAAATATTACATACAATAGAGAGGTTTTGAAAGTTTACCTCATACAATAGAAGTTTTTAAAATTAGACCCATACAATAGAAAAAAGTTAAAGTTTAGCGCATAACGGAACAATAAACCCTAAAAAGAAAGCATTCAAAATGGGAATCAAACCATGTTCAAGGGAAAACTGCATATATGCAATAACTGAAATTTATGGTGATTTTGGATGTTAATTTGAGATTTAGGTGCTACCACTGATTCTAATTCATGGGAAATGGGAGATCAAATACGATAAAGATGAAATTAGGATCACCAAATAAGATTCGGTCTGTAAAAACATGGGTTGTAAATTCATCACATTTACTTGAAAATGGGCCATCTCACCAAGAGTTTAATGAGATCAAATTTCCCACCTTGGTTATCAATTAGACTGTCAAATGGATCAAAACTTATATATTCTCATGATTGGGTATGAGTGTCCGGAAGTTGTCATCGTATACTCCTGCGGGTCGGAAGGCGGCGGGGAAGGAGGGGGAGACTGAGGTCTACGTTAATACTCAAAACAATCTAAAGTTATGTTCTTGATATTTTAATTGAAGAAGTACTGTAAATTTAGATGAATGACGATTTATAGATTAAAATAAAATAGCATAAAACATTATTTAGCCCAACTTGACCAACACTAAACAAAACTAACCCACCCATTTGGTCACCTGGATTCTAAGCTTCTCCTCAGGTCTACCTCTTCCTATAACCTCAAACATTCCAGTGCATGAAATACATCATCAATATTAGTAGAACATTATTTTGGTAAATGAGCAGTAGCATAAAGTGAAAAGTTATGTATACAGTTGAAGTAGCATGGACAATTACGACTAAAAAGTAAAGAATGGTATACACATATGTATATATATAGGTGAATCGTTGGTCATCGTTCCCGACTCCATTCTCTCGATGTTACGACACTGTCAATTCATCTACAGTTACCATCTTAATCAATGCTTTTCAAATTACAACATTGTCAAATTCCAAAATTTTTGCACTCCACTCTCACCATCTTTGTCTTTCTTAATGTACATTGTTATTTGATTCTTGAGTCTCTCTAGATGGTTAGGACATTTTCTCATGTGTTTCATCATTTAAGAAGTTTCATTATTAATTTTATCTGCCTTATATCTTTTTCCAGGACAATAGTTGCACTGCCCGTATTGTACACCATCAATATCAAGTGGCATAAAATGCTTCCCCACAACAGACCTCAACATTTCTTTTCCTTTTCCAGTTCCACCTGCAATCGTCTTATGTTTTTTTTCCGGTTCAACAGACACATTCTCTCTTTCTCCTTCACTTGATTCACTACCAAATTTAATTTCAATATTTTCTTTATCCATCTAGAAAAGTAAATAAATCAAAAATTAATCAGCTATATATAAAATGAAGAGTATAAGACTAAGTGAAGAGGTCTCCATCACAAAATGAAGTTATCATGGTTATGCAGCCTAGTTATTTATAAATGTTGACAACAAGAAATTCAATTATGTTTTTCTAATACACATGAAACAATACACATAAACGAGAGAAAAAAAGTTAAACACAGATAACTGTTCATACTCTAAGTTCGAAATATTACAAGACCTAGACACCTAGTGTTAATAATTGACATGCACAGAAAAAATGTCACACCTCCGATAAATTTTGATACTAATTTTTTTTTTAAAAAAAATAACTAATGACAAACACTTTACATACATACATACATACAACCCATACATATATACATACACATACAAACAAACGACTTTCCACAACATGTATATATCTACACATGATAACAAACTAATGAATTATCCGTATAGCAAAACGATAAAATATGTGATCTTAATAGTGGTGACTCATGCAGTAATGCACGCGATAGGACAAGTCATGGTGATCCATGGGGAAGATGCATTGCCCTCGAGCTAAATAATAATGCACCTGAATAACCACGAAAGATCTTGAGTGACCGATCCGGCAGAACAACTCAAAAGATAAAGAAGTATCATTAATTTCTTCATGCTCGTTCCAAGTTCGAAGTACCAATTGTACAAATAATAATCACCTCCGGTCGGATGAATGGAGGACCGATCGGGTTTTCACGAGCGTTGGCGGGTTCTGGAGGCGCTATTGTTTAGATGACTTTATGTTATGGAAGAACCCAGAAAAAATTATTGGAGTAGCCCGCCACCAGGGTCTTTTTACCGACCCGACATTTCCGACAGGAAATGAGATAAGGGTTGACCTTTCTGCGAAAGAAACAAGTCAATGAGCGACTTGTTTCACCAAGAGAGACAAGAAGGCACTGGTTGAGCTCAGTACTTCATGTATCTTTACCCTTTTTATTTCTTAATTTTTTTGGTAACACAATTCTAAAGATATACGTAGATGCACCTACATAAACACCCTTTATGAGCTATAAAATCCTATCTAACCCATCAATTTATTTACTCTAGTACGATTTTTTTTATTGACCAAATGACGTCATGTGTCTCATTCGATTGACTTTCTAATTGTAAAAAACCATTATGATTTACAAGCCAACAAAGATCAACAAAAAATGAATATAGTTATCATTACACGTGATGACTTATCAAACACACAAGACCTACAAATTATATATAATGTACAAACACACAAGACAACAAATTGAAGCTTACTTGAATGATGTTTACAAACGAATACTGATTAGGTTTTATGTGAATGTGATCGTGTTATATGACGGTGGCTTGAAGAAAAGATTTGTTAGTATAAATAAGTAACAAATGATAGGATGAACAATTGTTTTTATTACGATACATAAGGAAGTTATAATATATAACATCTTCGGTTCGGGCGATTTTTTTGTGTTTGGCCCGAACCAAACCGAGACTCGGAAAAATGAAGACCTTTGGACCATGGACCAGACCGGATATCCTTAGGTATTTTGGCTTCGGGTCAGTTCCTCCTCAGTCCTCGGATTTTCTCGATTCTACTCGAAAAATGCACATGCATGGTTAAGGTTGTGTTTTTCTTAAGAAATAATTGGGAAGATGGAGTGGTGAGACCTGTAATTAGAGTTGTTTGTGGGTGATTTTGATATTAGAGTTAGGGTTTGAAAAGAAGGAATATCAGATTTAAGAAAGGGATGGAGATGATATGATAATGTATATATTTTAGAATTACAGTTATTGTTATTTTTATTATAAAATTAATTAATAATAAAAAAGAAATTAATTAAAAAATAGAGTGAGAGTATTTTAATCAATTCAGTTGAACGAGGGATCAAGATTGCAATATTTTTTATATTGTTTAAAACAAAGCACATAAATTAACGGTGATGATACGTATAAACCACATGATCATCCATGAAATCAACTCAAATCATTAGAAGAAAGTCATTCTCATGGTGTGATTAATGTTTTGTAGCAATTAATATCATCGTGCTGATTAATATAAAGAATGACTATCTCATTAACAAATTACTAATTTTGCATTCTGGTTTTTTGGATCATTTTCTCTGTTTATAAGGTTCGAGACTTACACCACATATTCAAACCAAGCAAGTATCTTTTGTATAATTACAACATTAACTCGATCCAAATAAAAGATTACACTAAAAACATCGAACTATTAACTCTAGTCTCTAGATGCATATATTCGTGTTTCTAGAAAGCTCTATATAATATTCAGGTTTTCATTTGGGCCATTGAAATTATCATTTAAACGCAAACCGCTCTGCAAATGGGCATGTGATTTAGGTTGAAACCGTATCCCCCACCCAAACCAGAATAACCGAACCCAAGTCAACTCGGTTCTTACTAGGTCCACCCATATAATGAACATTAGTTCATAGGGTATGGTTGTCGCCTAGCATGAACCATCCACATCCCAACAGGTCTGTAGTGCAACAAAAGCATGTCCTATTCATGTCTTTCTTTTTTTCGACTTACATACGAAGTTTAGTGTACTGCACTGCACAGCTTGTATGATCTTTCAGCACTAATTTGGAAATATATGTTACTTAATGTAAGGAACCAACTTCATTTCATAATACAAATCCATTTATTCTACAAAATCCCAGAACCATACAATTTCTTCAATTAAAGTTTTCTCCCAGATACGAACACTCAGACCATAAGCGAGACGAAGGTCGAATTTAATAACTTCTATATTGCAGGGAAAGCTATAACACACATTAATACGACAACAGCAGAAAAGCGACAATTCATATCAAGCATAAATGTGATATTCGATGTCTTGACACGGTAACAACTTTAATCAAACAACTTGGTAGCTGTCAGTGAGCAACTGTGTTCTCTGAGAAAACTTTGGAGCAGCTCCATCCTTTAGAGGGACAATACTCACAACCTGCAACCATATTGATGAAGTAATTAGTAAATTGCTTAATTAAGAAAAAGGGAATACTAAAAAAAAAAGAAAAAAAAAAAGGAAAGAAAGAAAGAAAAAAGCAATTCATATTAAACACGGGTTTGGAATGGAATGCATACCTTCATGTTGCTAAAAGTACTCGTAGCGGAGAAACGCACAGAAATGGGGAAGAAAGCTGAGGTATCAGCCGAAGGGACAACAAACTCCATTGACCCACTACAAAGTATTTCATCATGTCAGTTTATGTCTCAAAGAATCGTCACAGGTTACCTTTCTTTAAAAAAAACGAGTGAAATATAATTTTGTTTTTCACTAACCTGCGGTTTGAGTCATCAATGAGAAGTATAGACCACTCCAACATCGAATTTCTAGAGTCATACCTGCACTTGGAAGAAGAAAATATGAACCCCGAGCACCCACAAAATTGACAAACTTTATCTCAAACCAGTTTCTTAGCTCATCGCAATAGAACTTAAAATGCATTGAAAGATTGTTTTTCTTAACCTTGAGGTGGCAAAATGGGCAGGTTGGGTAATGAGTGCATGTCAATACTGGTAAACTTATAGGACGATTGGGTTGCCAAACATTTTGTATAGTTTTCTGAAAACAATGAACGTGTTAAATACAATTAGAAAGTTGTACAAGAAGTACACTTCGGCCGACTTGCAACCTGTTACCTTTCAGCTAGTTTTTTTTTTTTTTTTTTTTTTTAATAACATCCGTCTGACATATAACACAACCCAAAACGAGTTGAAAATGCCACCTCTAGCTGAACCCATAATGCCCATTTCATAGCATCACAAAAACCTTTCTTTCCTGGATTTTCTTTTGGCTTCTAATGATGGCTTTTAACAGTGTCAATATAAAAGTTTCAAAAACTGAAGCTCTTCTATGATGTAACCCAGAAGATGACACCATTTGTAGCTAGAAGAAAGAGATATGTTTGGAAAATAATAATAATAATAATAATAATGAAACCAGACAGCTATCAAAATAAAGCTAGAATTTCACCTCCATTCTCCATCAACATTCTTAACACTTGGTGCCTCTCTGAGAGCTGGAAGAGGGACCGAAATAACAACATTTTGTAAATCAAAGGTTGATGAAGCTTCATACTCGATGCTAACGTCAGTCTCATTTCCAGAAACGGAAGGCCAGCAGTTAACTAACAAACAATGTGTTCAAAATAGCATTAGAATATATAAAAAAAAAAAAAAGAATCTATCGATAGAAGAAGATGGCATTAGATGACGCTTACTTGTCAGAGGAACATCCGACTCATCTTTACTTTGCAACCTCCACTTCAGAAGACCAAGACCATCACCAGACTGGCCAGCTGGAAATGGACGGTTAGGATCCTTGGAACCCAAAATATTTTCACTGGAGAACAGCTCTTTGTTGATGTTGGGATGTGTCTTGAATTTGATTTCTGGATTATCCCCACTCTCAATCTGTATATTAAATCAGTACAGAAATATATTTACTGAGAATATCATAAATCAATAATAATAAAGGTTTAGCAGTAAGCTTTATGTGAGTAATAGGAGTCATCTGCATGTTCAATCACTCAAATTGTATTCAGTAGAAGACTAAAAGATGTCCTTGGATTGAGTAAAGGAAGTCAAAAGTTGACATTGTGTTTGACAACTATAACATGATCTCTACGGGAGGCACGATGTGCGGCAGGGTGACAGATCAAAACGGGTCAATTTTCAGTATGGATTTGAAACAGGCTGTTTCGGGTTGTGTTGACATGCAAACATTTTTTATCCATTTTTCTATGTTTTCAAAATGATAACTAATATGTTGATTATTGACTTCAATACTAAAATGAATACAATAGTTATCTAAATCGAAGAATAATACAGTTAATGCTGCATGCATTATAAACAGACAGAAAACCTTCCATCCTCTTCGACTCATTTGGCCCATTCCCTTTCTAGCTGAACTTTTTCATTTGACTCATTTGAGATAAACAAATCCCAAATCAACCTACTAATAAGTAAATGGGTTGAGATTATCACCATTAATCATCTTTCACTCGATGGCTTTATATGCTTCAAATAACTTTTATAGAGTAAGTTATTAAATCCTTGATGGGCTAATGTCACATGCAAGTTCCATCACTCAATTCAAATTTAAACTTAAGTCCAATGGGATGCAATTATGCTAATAATCATCAACTTCAGTCCACCCTAACAAAAAGTCAAAACCCATGTTTTGCATCACCAGAAGCATCATGTGCTAAGCATATGACTATTGCTAATGAGTCAAGTTTCAGTGACAATAATAGAATATGACTATTACTGTTGGATGGTAGAGAAAAAATACAAATAACATGAATGTAGATAGCAGATGGAGGAAGGAGTAGGATGCATACCTGAACTTGGATAAACCCATCATCCTGATTAAGTACTTGGAGAGACAAGGTTCCTTGCACATCAAAGTTACTAACACCACCATCTCTCTTCAGAGTCACATTAAGCTTTTCTTCAGTTGTCAAAGTGATAGGGTCAGTAGGTGGTGGAGCAGCTGATCTGCTTGAGTTAGCACTTGGTCTGACATCTTCCACAATATCTTCACCTTCGGCTTTCAGTGATTCCAGAAACTGGTTTGCCTTTTGTGATTTACCAAGCTTCATACCCATCCCTTTACTTGGAGCACTAACAGCTGCACTTGGTCGACCTGAAAGAATTCAACTTACAAATGTTAGGGGTTTTTGATTTGAGGGTACGGGTTTGATACTGTTTAAATGTATATGGGTTAAGGGAATGGGCTTTCTAGCCATAAAAAATGCGAACCCCATTCTACCGTGCTATCAAACCCATACCGATAGTGATTCCTGACTACTCTCTATGCCAAAAGCCATCTTACTAACTGGTTATTTAAGGTCTATTTTGATACGATATCATTACGAAAGCAAATTGAAAGCCATTTAGGAAATTTGGCACCTAAAGGGAGTATAAATAGAAGCGATCACCAACCTTTAGATTTGCTTGAGAAGGAGTCAACGTCAGAGCTTATACCAAATCCAGAACCACTTCCAAAATTATTACCACTGGAAATACCCATATCATTACCAAAGCCACTATCCATTCTTCCAATTGAACCCATGGAACCCATTGATTGTATAGATGAAAAGCCACCTTTGTCCAATTTACCTCTTTCAATCTGCAGAAACCACACAAAGATTTAATGCAGAAAAAGTCAAAGAAAATGTAAACCCTAATCAACTTACCTTGCTTTTATCGATCTCATTGGCTTTGCGCCTCATAGCATCCTTGGTTTCATTTATTTTGCTCTGTAATACCAATTTGTGCAATCTCTCCTCATGACTCTCCATCTCACAGTATTGCTTCACTTGAGCAACAGTTACATTCTCCTTGTGCCCAAGGGAAATGACTTCATCAAAAGCAAAAATCAGCTCAAAAGCATACTTGCAGATGCCTTCTTCATCCAGAGAGGGAGAGTACTCAGGGACCTATGCATAGTTAAGGAATAGGATTGTCCTGGCCTCTTAACACAATAAATATAATATGAAGATGTTTTAATTTATCATGGAAATGAATACTACATGCACAAACTGAAATGAAGGAACTTATACTTATTAATTGGTGCAGAAAATATAAAGTTGATCGCCAGGTCACATTGATACAGATCATGGATGTTGCATTAAATTGATGGTAGTATGAAAAAAACACATCAACTATTAAAACACAGTATTCTTTAAAACTTCTGCAAGCTCTAGATACTAGATAGTTTGAAACCATACAAGGTCCAAAATCACCATGTATGACTCTGCAATGTAATAGATAAACAACTACATTAATCTCCAAATGGGGCCAGTTTCCACTCCAGTGCGAATCTTGTACATTGGTGAAGTAGGGAAGTAAAATTTCTCAATAAAAGATATCACCCTTTACTTAATAAGAAAACCCCACACTTAACAAGAAAATCCATCTTTTAACTACTTTCTCATCTCAATCTGTCCCCACCCCTCCCGTCTATTAATGCAAATATATAATTTGTATTGATCTATGTGGGACTCTGAAAAGTTGTTAATTCCAATGCATGTTGCGCCAAATTTAGTTATGCAGCAATAAGGATACAACTTTAGAAAGAAGCCTCAGTGTATCGAGATCCTCAAGAATATTGCTTTGCTTGTTCGTCACAAGTAGCAGATATAGGCTCTCAATTGGCTGGTAGACATAACGCACATTCTCTGTTTCAACATAGGTATGCTGTTTCCCACTTCCAACCAACTTAGGAAAAGCTGCAAGAAGCCCCTCAATTCTAATTCGAGACATGTCAACAAACTGCCTTGAAACAAGTGCTGCAAAACAACTATATGACCATTAGTTTACAGCATCGACCAAGAGGGACACTAGACACATCAAATATAACATACAGCTTTGAAGTTTGAAAAAACAAATGTACAAATAAACAAGCTGGCACCAACTCCTATTGGTTATGGGACAGAGCCCGCGTCTTACACATGGCTTATACATCTCCATCAAAAATTAAAGCATGCATAGGATTAAAAGAAACTGAGGTGCCAAGTTGGGAAATTTCTTATGACTCGGTAACAACCTTGTAGAAAGCAAGCTTTTGCAGAACTTGAGCTTGTCACACAGAACACTTGGAGATATGTGGATTATCCAAAAAAAAAAACCCTTCATATATAATGACTTAATTTAAGATGAATGATTGTTATGGTACTTCAGACACGTAGATTTTTCATTAGCTACCTTATTACCTACAATAAATTTATTCAATTTTTAAGATGCTAACAGCTTCCATTTTTGCCTCACAACTAAAATCCTCAGGCCATTTTGAGGTATACCTAAGGCTGCACCTTCCATCAAGTAACTATGGATATCTTTACAAACCAAAATTAGGATCCTAGATAATACAACTTACAAACACTATAGTGCCCACAAGCCCCAAAACGTTAACAGCTTAACAAATCATCCTATATTACTAAAAATCTTAAATCACAACGAAGAGCTACATTTCAGTAATAATCTTATTAATTTCGTTTTTTTTCTTTTCTAAAATGTCCTCACTTAGATCTGCAATGTCATCAGAAGTTTTACACGTTTCCTTCAAATAGACTAATGATGAAAACATACATTCGACATTTTTGTTTTCAGATAAACATACATATAGTAAGATTACATCCAATTCTATTCAAAGATCTAAACTTAAAACACAAAAACAACTCACCTTTGCCAGATTTACTGATAATAGAAGCTGCTAGAACAACCTACAATGACAAAGCAGATAGAATTAACAACCAATTATAACCACCAGAAACCCTAATTTGACTAACAAATGGTCAGATCAAATACGATACACAAAACTGTTAAATTAACCTCAAATCTGACTATAATATTAAGAAATTGAAAAAGATAATTAGCTTAATTAATTACCATTTTGTAGAGTATCGAAGATCACTAGCGATTTGAATCGCGTGCAAATATTTGAGAAAACCTAAAGAGCATAAATTCAGTATAGATCGAGTAATGATATAATGTGATCGGAGTAACAAAAATGGCTCCGGAAATGTGCAGATCGGCAAGAATAAAAACTTACTGGAATGTTGGCAATCCGGCGAAATGGAGATCTGATGAATTTTGATGTATCCGTTTGTTTCCTTTGGTTTCACTATTTGTGTTTATTTCGGTGTGCAATTGCAAGGGGGGAAATATTTCATTTCACACCCTTGTGAATAAATTAACTTTCAATTTACACTCTTACAATTTACACCCTTAATCATGTTCAAAGAAAATGTTGGCTCATTAGGAGATATCGGTGTACACTTTTATCGACACTTTTATCGACACTTTTTAGTTTTATATGATACTAGTCTAAAATTCTGTGAAGGGATGATGCATGGAAGTTTCTTCGAATGGCGTACCACATTTTAATGAACTACATGACTCTTTTATCTAGTTAAATGTATTTGTCGTTCATATTTAGTAGAGCTTGATAATTATTTGTATTGCAAAATATAAATATATCGTGACCGTTTAAAATAATAAGTATTTGTTATTATTTATATTTTGTAGTGTGTTTCATTTTACAATATTTACGAAAATGTGATAACATGATGTAGTAGAAATATTAACATTTCACGTTTAGATAAGTTATTTAGTGATTTGTCTTAGATATGAAAGTTTTGAGGAGGCGGATTTTTGTAGTGTATTGGTACAGTGTTACATGTTATAGGGCTTGTTTGGCATTGACCTTTCAGGAGCTTTTCGGAGCTTTAACTTTTAGTTTTTGAACAAAAAGCTCCTATGAAAATAAAAATCTTGTTTGTCATGTACAAGTTGTAGCTTTAAGCTTTAGAATCCAACGAAAAACTCAAATTTTCAAAACTACTAGAAGTAGCCTTTTACGAAAAACTCTAAACCTAAAGTTACAGCTACATGTTATAGCCTACAGCCTACAACTACAGTTTACAGCTTAAGCTACAACCTAGAGCTATTTCACCAAACATACCAATAGTATACTATTTGTGACTCTGACGAGTAATGAGTTTCACCTATTTGTGTGTGTATATATATATTTTCCTATATATATATGTATGTCATATAGCTAATGTTTATCATTAATGTCTATGGTATATAATTTGGTAATTGTAATGACTAAATGACATTGACATTCATTACAAAAGTATTTAACTTTGAAGTGCAAGCTCTGTGAGACAAACCAATTGTATATTATAATATGAGGGTAATCAAGTAATTTGTTGAGCTCAAAGAGATGAGAGAGACAAATCCTAGTTTAGATAGTTGACTTTCTTGATCCAATGGTTATCATTAATTCTTTGATTTTCATCCAATAGCCCATACTTAGTTATAAGTCTAAAAGTCAAAGTCTCAAGTCAATATTGGTTTTCTTTTAATAGTATAAAGAGAAAAGAGATAACTAAATAAATTTCCTTTATTTCTCTAATGCTTTATCATGTTTAAGTTAAATATTAGATATATTCGTTGCTGCTACATACACATGTATAACTTACAATTGAATTATAGTAACAAAAATACATTTTCAAATACTTTTATCTCTTTTAAAATTATTGTTTAATGGACAAATCATGGTTAAAAGTATATTAAGGTCACTTCCAACTGTGACGAAAATCAACTGGTTAATTTCTGCCAACTCAGCATCACGTCAGCTTCTTTCAAAACCGACTGAAATCGACTAACAACTAGCTAACCACCGCCATCAGTCACTGGTTAGTTTTTGTTTATAGACCCTACACTTACCAATATACCTCTATTATTTTACACTAAACAAAAAACAATAAAAAAAAGACGACGAACCTCACTTTACGGACGCAAAATCAACAAAACTGAATCGACACACAAACTAACTAGTTGGTGACAATGGTGTTACAAAAGTAACGTGCGTTACTCTCCCAACCGAAACAGCCAATGTGAATGCCTTAAGAGATATCATCCATCTGGTTTTGAGTTAACACATGTCGAAAACAATTTTTTAAAAAATGATACAATTTTAACCCTTCAAATTTAAAGAAACTACAAAATTAGTCCTTATTTTTACCTTTAACGAATGCAAAATGTGTATATAATTTGTTGTACGGATGATTTCTCAAACCCCATCATTTAAGAAAATAACATATTTACTTTTAAATACTTTTTTTATATTGATTTATTGTCCTATTGTTATTAATAAAAAGAATATAATTAAATAAATATATAGTACTTTTTAATAAATGGATGATAAATATATTCCAGTACTTTTTAAATAATAGATAATAAAAATAAATTTGGAAGGAAATAAATATTTAATAACGACATAACGTTATTTAGTTCACGGTTCTTACAGAGACGTTGCAACTTGATTTCATTTCACATCTTGTTCTTGTCTAAACACAAAACAAAATGCCGTTCGCCGGAGACTGGAAACACCGCCGGAATCTCCGTTCAACCCCACTCCTTCCTGATTCCAACAATACCAACACACCCACTTACCAATCGGAGTCCGGATTCTCCGGCGCCTCATTTTCCGGCGCCGTCTTCAACTTATCAACCACAATCGTCGGCGCCGGAATCATGGCATTACCAGCCACTCTCAAACAATTGGGAATGATTCCAGGTTTAATCATTATAATCTTAGTTGGTGTATTAACTGAATCATCAGTTGATATGATTCTTAGGTTCAGTAAAGCTTGTAAAGCACATTCATATTCCGGTCTTGTTGGAGATACGTTTGGTGGGGCCGGAAAAACGTTGTTACAAGTTGGCATTGTCGTTAATAATGTCGGCTTGCTCGTTGTGTACATGATCATTACTGGTATACATTTTCATTACCTTGATTTTTACATTTATTTAATAAATTTAGTCACTTATGCCATGATAATTAATTAAGCTTATTTACTTTGTATTTTACCTTATTTTTTGTAAGAATAGTATCCCTTTGAGGTGTTCTAGATTGCTAATTTAAGTGTTTGTCAATTTGTTATCACGGATAAGCAGTTTTTAATGATTTGGAGCTTAATCTGCTTATTTTAGAATAATAAGTGGTTTAAAATAAGCAGGTGGATATCTGCTTATTGCCAAACCTGATAAACACCTTACATGTTTTTCAAGTTAACATAGTTTGCCTTGAGCTGTAGCCTAGTTGGTTATGGACATGGGATTTTGTAGTATCTCGGTTCAATCCCACTTAAGGTGAGGATGAACGCAATCTAGTAGAAAAGTTTCTTGATTATGGTGGATTAGTTAGTTGGGCCACCATCTGAGTTGGCCGCTAGGTGATCTTAATTTATCACTCACGTGATAGGTGCTCTGATGTGGATCGATTGAGGTTGCCGTAATATCAACCATATGTAAGTTAACATAGTTTCCCAAAATGACTGAGTTCCAAAAACTTTAATAGGCACATGCTAGACCTTGCGGTATCATGTGAGAGGTAAATTGAGCTCACGTAGCATCATATGGTGGCCCAACCAACTGATCCAGCAAGATCTTTTAATTCTTCGGATAAATCAGTTTCCTCCTAGCTGGTGATTAAACCTGGTATACTTCCAATTGTGCCAATCTCCGGAACTAACTAACCTAAATGCCAGAGGCAGTTAACATACTTTTGTATGTAAAAACTGATTATATAATCCGCATGTCCAAGCAATTTGAAATAAACCTAACAAATCACAATTAGTGAGTGGAATTTTAAGCTTGTGAACATTGTGCATAAGAAAGTGGTTTACTTATTCAGGATGAAGGAAGTAAGATATCACAGTTTCAACCCAAAGTAGCATGTGATGTTTCTAAGTATAAAACATATTACTTGTAGAAGTTACGATGTAAGTACATTTATTAAATTTAATGTATTCAAATCTGTATAAGAATCCAGGAGATCATTAATATTAAGTTTTATGATCGTACACTCATAAAGTATGTAGAAATATGAAAATCTTAGAGGTGTGATAACAAATATATATAGGGATAGATGAAGGACCTCCTTGAGTACTTGGATTTTAACATTTGGGATTAAAGTATTGTGATTTTAAATCTCTTGAGTGTTGTTGACAGGTGATGTGCTATCTGGGACATGGTCAGAGGGGGAACACCATTTGGGAGTGATGCAAGAATGGTTCGGGCATCATTGGTGGACCACACGTTCTGTCTTGCTGCTTCTAACGACCTTAATAGTTATATCTCCTCTAATATCCTTTAAACGTGTAGGTGAGTTTTGCATACTTTTACTCACATTGACACACTCATTTCCTTGTTTTGTATAGCAGAACATTTGTAATTCTTAGAGCTAAATCGATTTAAGTTGTCTCAGGCAATCAAATTTGGTTGCATCAGTATCGAAGTGCCCAGAGATTAATAATCTTATCTATGCCATATTGTGCCTTTCTTTTCTGAACTTTAGCAAAACAATTAGTGGTAGTTCATGAACAGATTTGCAATGGTTTTGACGTTTTGTCGCTGATATCATAAAATAGAAAGCAAAATTGTGTCTAGTCCATCATCAGAGGTGATGTCTCAAATTAAAATGTAAACAGCAATTGAAATAATCCCTGCATTAAAACTGCTCTCAGATTTCGGATGTTTAGACTGTATCACTTCATTTATTGTTACTGTCGTGAAGAGATTAAAACCTCGAGGTTGAGGGCATAGTTTTGTGATACAAAAGCCTACCTTCCATAGATTTTGTTTTAGATGAGGATCCTTAGGTTACCAACATATTGGTTTTTGGTAGAAAAAATTTAGACAATAAAGGATCTTAATAAAGTTGGTCGTCCGTTACATCAATTTTAAGCTCAAAATGTATTGCACTTCAGTAGAGGCTTATTCCTCTATATGCCTTGATATTCATGATCAGATAATTACCTGTTGATGGCTGATCTATTTAGCTTGTACCTGATAGGCTGACAACTGTAATGTAAGAAGGTATATTGGCATATCTTCATTTTCGTTGGTGTAATCTTTAATCAGGCCCAAGCTTTCATAAGTACTTTTAGGGTTTGGAGTAAAACATATGATAAAAATGGAACTTAAAATTAAAGAGATTGAGAAATACTTTTAAAAGTACCTTCTTTAGAGAGAAGCATTGGTAAAATTGACTTGGAAACAAGAGAATTTGGATAAATAAAAGCTATAGCTAGTTACTTCCAAAATCAGTTATTCCTTTAACTAAACAGTTATGAACGACTTCACAATTATAATAGTCCTGGATGACTGATATTGAAATACTAACGTAAGGTAAGGGTGAAACTGGTGCCACTGCGACATGTAAAGAACTACCATATGTAATGAAATAGAGTTTCTAATAGTTATAACTATAATACAACTCCAATTGTCATTCGTGCAATCTACTCCCTGAAAATTTATATTGCTGATAAGATAAATCATTGGTCAACAGTGCCTCTAGTTATCTAGCTGAATAAATTGGACTCTGTAAGAATCTTGAGCTGAAAAGTAGTTCCTTTCTATAGTGTTTCTTTCTTTGGATTTCGCCAAATGGTTATTGTTTCATTAGACCTTTATTGTGTGTCAAAGTGCCATAATCAGCCACAGACTTATTTGCATTGCATGCTCATGCATTATTGTGCTGACTGCATGAATCTGATTTAGTGGCATTATCTACCTGAATGACATCATGTGCAATCATTTTCTATCATTTGCTATATCTTAATAAAATTTGCACCCTATTACACTATGATTCGACTTATATTTATATTTAAATAGTATACTAAGTTTTATTATTTATTATTTTAATTATGGATATTATATTTGAAATGCCTCAGTATTATTAGGGAAGTATTGATAGAATCGTATTTAATTAGTGATAATCTTAGGGAGCAAGTTAACGATTATCTATATATAGGGCTTTAAATTTGTAATTCCAATATGCTGAATATTGATAATTGGTTTTGATATCATTGGAGTGTTGGTTTGCCTCTCGAAAGTAAACCCTAGGAGAGCTTATTGACCTCTCGAAAGTCGATTATCTATCTTATGTACTATTTTATTAGTTTTAATCACGATACGAGCACTTGGTTCGTATCACATTACAGATAATTACTTGAGAAATCAAGTTCACAATCTCAAACATGACATATCGCTTTTCTGTTTTCAAGTAGGCTTCCTGCTTTCAGATTCTTAAAGTTTCCATATAATAACAAACGTTCTCCATTGAGTCAAACTTTTATAAGATGAAATTTAGTTTTCTTAAGTAGTATATTGGCGATATTTTATCAGCATACACTTTTCTTTTATGTTCAAAATATATCATATCTGACTTGTGCTTATACTTCTTTTGTTTAACAAACGTGCTAGATTCATTAAGATACACGTCAGCTTTGTCGGTAGGTTTAGCAGTTATATTTGTGGTAATCACAGCCGGAGTAACCGTAACTAAAATATTCAATGGAAGTGTTGCAATGCCACGTTTGATGCCCGAGTTTATTGATCGAACATCATTCTTGAAGCTATTCACAACTGTTCCTGTACTAGTTACTGCCTATATCTGCCACCACAATGGTAATACTATCTTCCTTCTTTTATTTAATCTAAATTTGTTGAATATTAGTTTAACTTATGCTTTTAATTTCTTCCTTTTTACAGTTCACCCTATAGACAATGAGTTAAAAGATCCTAATCAGATGAAGTCTATTGTTAAAACATCAATCATATTATGTTCTTCAGTATACGTGGCAACCAGCTTTTTCGGATTTCTACTCTTTGGTGATCATACTCAGGATGATGTACTTGCCAACTTTGATGGTGATCTGGGAATCGCGTATAGCTCGCTCATTAATGATGTTGTGAGAATAAGCTACTGCCTTCATTTGATGCTCGTTTTTCCCATTGTCTTTTTCTCGTTGCGTCTTAACGTTGATGGTCTTCTTTTCCCTTACGCAAAACCTATTGCTTTTGACAATCGAAGATTTTTCATGGTAACAGCATTTTTAATGAGTTTTATCTTCCTTGGATCAAATTTTGTACCTAGTATCTGGGACGCCTTCCAGTTTACGGGTGCAACTGCTACTGTCTCTGTTGGTTTCATTTTTCCAGCTGCTGTTGCCCTAAGGTGAGTCAATTATCAGAATACCCTTTCATTCCCATATAAATTGCAATATATTCAGTTTTAGATTGTCCAGTAGAAGTGTATTATTTCCCTTTTAGGCTACGGTATGAGATAAAAATTTTAATAAGTTACCCTGTTTATTGCCTGAGGATGTTCATTGGTTTTGACCTACAAGGTTCCTCAAATACCATTGAAGGTAACAAAATGGGCAGCTTTAAATAGGTAAACTTCTGTACCGTTTGAAGCTGGTCGGATTTGGTTGACCGGTAACACTTCTTTGTCAAAAATATTTGATTTTTGTAAGAATAGTTAGCGTGTCAAATATGGCTGAAAATTTATATTGTTTCAGTAATAAGCTAGTTTCTGAATTGATCATTTAGGTGGGTTTTATGCTGTAAAAGAGTTTATTCCTCTATCTAGGCCAACATTCATTCTAAGACTTTCACCAGCAAGATACACCTTGGACTACTTTCGACAGGTTTCCTTTCAAACTAATTATTTTTACCCTTTTGACCCATTAGAGATAAAACATAAGCCGTAGTGACCTGTTATATATGAGTATATGGGTCGAAATTGCCACCTCTAAATACAATGCTTAAACTACTAGTCGAGATTCAGTTTCGAGGAAAAACGGAGGCAGTACATATTACACTTTGAAAGCAGGGGCGGATGTACTTGGTTGCCAGGGGGTTCCAATGCTACACATGATCTTTCGTGGACATGTAATAGAAAACTTTGATATTTTGATAAGGCATACTGCGTAAGAACCTTTAATATACTGAACTAGCGAAGTATTAGAAAAATTGCCTTGTAGCTCAGCTGGTAGGAGACCTTGCGTATTAATGAGAGGTCACGTGTTCAAGTTTTTATTCCATCAACAACTTTTAATAATTTTTGCTTATTTTTATTACGCATACGGTTCCACTACTTCTTATTTATTTTCTACGATGTTTATTTCGATTTCGCAACTACCTAATTTCTTTTTCAAATTTTCACCTTACTAATAGGGGGTTATAATTTTTAATGTTTTAATTTCCATTTTGAATTGATCTCCGCCCTGCGCTAAGAAGTGAAGTTAGTCAAGCATTACTTTGTGCTACCCGTGAACAAAGTTTCTAGACCCGCCACTGTATGAAAGTGACATGAATCTGGTTACATGCTTATTGAAACCCATGAACTCATAAAACTGCTCCTTTATTTCTTCGCTGTCAAACTCATGCTCATAGTGATTAATTACCTAAATGCCACCTTAACATTTAGTTGGTTGAATTTGATGTTTAATGTTTCGGTCTTGCAGAGACATTCATGGAATCACAACCAAAAAGGACAGGCGAGTGTCGTGGGTGATGTTAATCTTGGCAATATCATCAAGCATCATGGCTATCTTCAGTGACATTTATAGCTTCCTTTTTTAGCAAGAATGTGACTGTGACTTAATCATATCTATAGAACGCAATATACAAATGTAGATAAGTTACATGGAGGCTCAAAATCGCACCCAAAAACAACTTCAACCTCGAAATGACATCTGCTGCTTCCTGCTGTTTCAGAGTGGCTGAAATGTTTTTCTTTACATAGATTAAAGCGGATGAAGTGGCACAAGTAAATGAAGGTATATGTACTTTTCAAGTTTTTAATTAGTTATGATATATAATATATACAACAATCAATGAATGAAAAATAGGTTGGTTGGGATTACAACATGAATGAATATGGGTTTATGATGATTTTCTTTCCATTTTTTATGCTAACTATATGCTCTTATTATTTCCAGCTTATTACTCATATGACTAAAATGATTTGTTTTCAGTCACTCTTCTTTAGTATCATGTTAAAATGTACATAAATACCGAATAGTGTTATGAACTATCACCAAGGTGGTCTTGTGGTACGTTGCACTAATTTTCTCACAAGAGGTCTCCAATTCATGGGTGGTCATCGGAAATGGTCAAAACCAGTCACGGAGATGCCCTTGTTAAGCCGATACATCTTAGTCAAAAAAAGATTCATTCGTTCCTGGTAACCTAGACAAAGAAAAACTTCAAATTCCCCTCATATGTTTACCCATTTTATAAATGGCGTAATGGTTAAAATCATGAAAATTAACCTGTTGTGCATGTCTTCCATTAATAATATTTAGACTACATCATTTCTGTATAACATATATAGGTGGACATCCATTGGTAAAACATGCTTGCTCATCAAAGGGAAAAAGGGCAAAATTGACATGCTTCTTATAACTCAAACAAATCATGAGTTTGTGGCTTTGTGTGCCCTTATAGGCTCTTTTTCCTGGACTTCCTCCCAAAATTTCTGTAAATGCAAAATGTACATCATGTTCGTATACCGATTACCATTTCATGCGTGGTATTTTGTTTAGATTTGGCTCAAAGTACGTAATCTACACTATATTATACTTTACGTATTCATATACCTAAGACCCCATATGATTAACCAACATTGATTTTAATATACGGAAGTTTGAATCTCTCCATTTCCTTTAACAATCATTCAACCTCCGTCATTTGTTCTAAAACTTTTAAATTCAATATTAAGAAAGTTGACATTTATTTTGAGATAAACAAAATAAATACATGGACATTACTTTTGGGACATTTGAGGTACTTAATATTTAAATCACAAGTTCATATGGTGAAACTTAAAGTCAAAGTTATTTATAACTCCTTATTAGACATTTTTTATTTTTTTTTCTTACAACTTAAAAAGAATATGAAAAAAATCCCATTATACCTTTAATATAAAGTCAATTTAGAAGATTTTGATAGATTTACACTATAACATGAAGAATTTAGATTTTTTATTTATAGAAGCTTTTATCACAATTTACATATATGATTTTCATTCTTAAATTTAATTTGGCTTTTATTAACTATCAAGTGTCACTCATCTACATTTTTACTGATCTATCACCATAGTTAATAAATTTGGTAAAAAGAGAAATAATATATCAAATTATTAATTTACCGCTACTAATAAATTGTATTCGGCTGTATAGTGCGAAATATAGTGCGAAATATAGGCTAGTTAGATATTACGAATGCATACGAATAAGAATTTGTGCCGTTGGTATATGCACTTTTGGAAAGGAAAAAAGGTGGTATGATTAAGAAAATATGAAGTAGAGCATATATAAATATGCATATTAGTGGAATGAAAAGAAAAAGTATAGATGATGAAATATGTGGGGTAAAGTGATGTTTTGTTTAAAACTTGGGATTAGGTGTAAAGTGTAGAATTGAGAAGAAGTCAATAATCCAATATTTGATGTTTGTTTTATATTTATTTCATATCAACTTCGATCGATTAAGACAAGGGATATGCTCACATTCACATATTATCGTTATTCGGATATTCAAGGACCCGAACAAAATCCAATTGTCACCGACAAAAATATAAAGTTTGTATATTCTTTTGATTGATTAAGTTGGATTAAATTATTATGTAACGGTTATATATTTTCTTAATCAAACTTGCAAACATGAATGACGACAAAAATAGAATAATGTTAACATTTTAACCGCTGTGTGGTAAGTAAAATATGGTTATTAAAACAAAACAAAATTAAAGAGGTTGAAACATAAAACATTTAGTGGAATCGATATGTACTCTCTCGATACGGATATATATTTTCTTATTTTTGCATTTTTGTGTAATGTATATTGTAAATCATAATAGACGTATCATTTTGGTTATGTTAAATTGAAAAGTACAAAAGACATTATTATTATTATATTTATTATTATTATTATTTTCTGATTAGCTAATTGAGACTTTAAATATTTTTAAATATAGTAAAATATAAACTTATTTTAGATCTTCCTAATAATAATAGCAACAGCAACAACAACTATAATACCAATAATAATTATTATTATCATAGATTTATACATATCATAATAATTTTTTATCCTTTTAGAGATATTAACATAATACATAAATCATAGTTGTTAAACTCTTACAAGTTATGAGTGAAAATTTCAAAAACTAAGAACTCGAACCCTGACTTTTAAAAGACTTTGACTTTTACGAATCGTTTATTGACTTTGTTGAGTCACGTGTGACTCTTGCATGTCAGAAAATTAAAGAAACTTTTTATGTAATGTAATACAAAAAATAAAATAAAAAATAGAAAAAAATAACTAGAATCTATTTTAAATGAAGTCGTTGTGTTAATTGTCGATCAACGACTTCACTATCGACTCTCACCGTATTTTACTTCTCTTAAGAATAAAAATCTTAAATAATGATATACATATAAATAAATATATATTTATTATAAGATAGTGACTTTTATAAGTCGAGTTAAATCACGAATCGTGAGTTAAAAATTAAACTTTCAAACTATAAGTCGAATCCAAAATTAACAATTATTAATAATATAATAGGAAAAGGATTATACTTACTAATTAAACACTTATTCTCTTACAGAATAGAGTATTCTAAACGTACAGTGACCACATGATATAATTAATGGAAATACATTGTCTAAAGCATCTTTAATCGTCATGATATATTATATTTAATTCTATTCAAATATAACACGACAAACTAATGAAGGGTTAATTAACCAAACAATGTGTAAAGGTATGTGTATTTGAATTTATTTAGTAATAATATAATATAAAATTCTTACATGAAAATGACTTCATAACTAATAATTATAAATTAAAATGTTTAAAGTGTTCAATTATATTGTAATTAAGGAACGATAATATACCAACTCCATCTTTTACGATTAAAATATTCTTGAATAATTATGGAACATGATTTGATTTGCTAGATTATCACACGTATTCTTAAGTTACTTATTCGTGCACCAATAAAACACCCCCTTTATAATTAACTAATTATGTGAAAAAGAAGATACAACTACCACTTGTATACTAAAAAGAAACATGCTCGTAAGAGCTGTTATCCATGACCACAATTCTAGTTAATCATTTATAGCGATGGGCGATACATACATTTACGATATATTTATTATTTAATTCATTCATTAACTTTAGTATAATAAAAAAGAAACCGTTCATGACTGATTACCACTAACTTGACTTTCCTTTCCTTTATTCAAACAATTAATCATTATCATTATCACTATAATCTCCGAAAGTTTGTTGATAGTTATGGATACCACGACCATCCAAGCTCATCATCCACCACAAGAACTGTTGTAATGACTCTTCATGGTGCGTACCGGGATGAGCTCCTCAGTGCCTACTATTGATCTTCTTAAATCACTCTCTATCATAATACCCACCACTAGAATTAGTCGTTTCATCTGTATCACATAACCAGCACTATGTATTACAATCAAAAGCACTATATGTTATAACTTATCCATCAATTACTGATTGAAATCTGCACTCATTGTCAATTACCATTCTTTTAGACAAAAAGTAATAATAAAAATTAGTAAAAGGTTAGAACACAAGTTGTCACCGCCGCTACTCCCACCAATACTGTAACTTAATGGCGGGAAAGGTGAAGCATAAATACGGCATGTGTTCAATCATCATCATCTTCCTTTAACCACAAATTACGTAATTTATTTCTTTCATGTTGAGTGTAAGATCGGTCAGTAAAGGCAGCCAAAATTCACTTTTACCTTCTTCTTTTTTTACCCCCACCAATACTTATTGGTTACCATTAAACTGGTGCATTTCGTGGTGAAGAAAAGAACAAACTCACAACACCTTCATAGTTATTGCTTTTATAACTAAACCCCTCTTATTTTACTGCTAACAAAAACAAAAAAGTTAATACATTTAAACGTTCATTTTCAAAATTACAGTGAAAAAAGTAATATTCCCTTGTACTGAATATATTTATGGGGTAATTAAGGTTCAAAAATAACTAAATAAAATTTTTCTTTGTTAAATTCATTAAAAATGGAAAAGAATGAAGGTTTTATTTATTTTTTTCAAATAAAATATATAAATTCGATGAGATTTCTTTTTGTTTATTAACATTATTTTAATTGTTTAAAACCTTATCTTAAAATAGAATTTCATTAATGAAAATCAGTTACTATAATGAACCATATTGCAACACATTTAAAATGAAATTAATATTTATAAATGTCGAACTAATATTATTATTACTTCAATGCAATAAACATATATAGTGCTCTTTTTCACGAATCTTATCTAAAACCCTGAAATTAAATGATAACAACAAGCATAGCTAATTAAGAAACGGTCATGGAGTATAAATTATTCTTCTAAACAAGGAAATGTGTGTGTCAGTTGTTCGAATAAAAGTACTCGTAATTCAGATGATATCTGAACAGACCAAACAACCTAATTACTGTAATTAGTAGTAGTAATAATTAAATAAGCTTATTTTAATTTTTATAAATAATAAATAATTTTATTAAGATCGGAAGGAATGTCATTAGTGTAGTAAGTAGTAACCCACAGACCACCCATGTGCATAAAATATAGTCTCATGAATTTCCGGTGAACAGCGGCGTTCATGACGTGTTTCCCGGTGATTCCGCAACCAGATAAGACGGTGCCAAACCTTTAATTTAAACCTAAATGTAATTACAACAATAACAATATTTCCAAATACGGAAACTACAACTAACAATATTCAAAAAGTTTATGCAATAATATTTATTGATATTATCTCTTTAAGGAAAGAGTAAATTATTCTCTAGTAAAAGTAGACCGTGCTAATTTAGCATGTGTTTAGTCAACATGGATGAAGTTAATTGCGACATATTTTTTTTATATATTCATAAAGTATTGAAACGTTCCATATTTAACAATTTTTAAATTTTAAAGTGTGTTCAGTTGCGAAAAATTATTTTTATTTTTTCTTTTATACTTTTTTAAAGTTTTGTATTTGTTAAAATCAATAAAAATTCAGAAAACGTGTTTAAATTTAAAGGATGGAACTATCATTTTAACGTAAAAAACCTTACATCATAAATTTCTCATTTTTAAGAAAACTTTTCTAGAAAATCATAACTCGAATATGTTTTCTAAATTTTTAATTTTCTTAAAATTATTTTAAAAAAATATGAGAAGTTTTCTATAACTGTATGCGTTCTAAGTTTATCTATTTCTAACTATTTTGATTTCCCTCATACACCAAACTTTATTTCTAACTTTTTTAACTTCCGTTATACACCAAACTTTATTATTAACCTTCTGCTACTTTCTTTCATCATCATACAGAGATCATATTCAACTCTGCTCTACAAACGAGCAAGTTATTATGCATGACCAATTAATGATTATCATGAATCCATCGAAGAAAAAGACACATAACAAATAACTATCATCGATTTACTATTTAAAATTAAGTTGTATTCAACTACATAATGTTAATATTGTGTCAAATACCTTAAACATTTATGTTAGAAGTATCATTAATTAAGCTTTTTATAATAGTAACTTAACTAGTAAAGAATCTATATTTATTTATCTAAAATATAAGAGTAAGAATGTTTGTAGAGCTATTTTGTAAAATAAAAAATATAATAAATATAAAATTTTATTGAAATATTCTTTTCATAACAAAAGGTTTTTTTGGAACAACTTTAATTACTTTTTATTATTTAAGTATTAAATTTAAAAACTTATTTGTTCATATTACTTTGTATTATATATTTGATAATTAGAACAATAAAATATATTTTTCATACAAAATATGATAATTATGAATGGTTAAAAGGACATAAAAATAATAAATTGAAGTAAAATATAATATAAAATAGTTTAGGATTAATATGTAAATTGTTAGTATCAACTAATATAATTTGTATATATTTATTACAGTGTAACCCGTTGGGTTGGTAATCAGTGTAACTCTAGCAAGTAAAAGATGAAGTAATATTCAAGCATTAAGTATTTACTTGTTGGTTGTTTGTAAACAATCACAACCACGACTGATACTTTCTCTCACTGGGTCTAAATAAATCGACACTTTAAAGGAATTGAAGATGATCTTGAAGATACATCTTGTCTTCGTTGGATGGAACAATGATCAAGATATAAGACCAAGTTTACAACAATCAGCGACCAGTGACATCTATCAAATGTGTATTGGTCCACCCCATTAACTTCGAAATCACTTAGGTATTTTGAAATATCTAAGTTGAATTATAAGTGGGACTTTTTGAAAAGTAAAGTGCGAGAAAAGAAATTTCTGCAACAAATTACAAAAGGTGTGAACAGTTTTCAACATTGTTCATATTTTATGTCCTTTGGCGTAAAATAACTCATCCCACATATAAAAAAACTTGTACTCTTCAATCAGAATGCGACACATTTTTGCTTGAAGTAAACTTTACAAACATTCTATCTACTATATATATAAGAGAATGTCTATCCGGAGTAAATGCAGTTATTTTTTACACTTGTATTTATTGTAAAACATTTAGTAGTGCATTTATTTTCATTGAACACACCTAGCAAGCTTCATGTCATATTCAAACACTTATCCTTTGGTCATTGTTTGCATAATACTTCAATAAAGAAGTTACACCATTAAAAAGTTAAATTGATTTTTTATAATACTTCAAATAATTTGTCTTATGTTTTGTTAAATATAAGTTAGATAAATAGTTTGATATAACCTGAGTTTATATTTGAGCTATTGTACTTGTGTTTAGCCAAAGTTAATCTAAAATATTTCAAGTAATTAATACTTAACAATATACGGGAACATAATAAATGCTATAAGTTTTTTTGGTACAGAAATTTGATTTATATATTAGAGATGTACAACATTTCGATGAAGACATATTCTTCAAAGATTCATTTGTTAAATCAAATTATTTGTGAAGTATTAAGTACATATGTTGAAAATGCCCTAAAATAGTCTAGTTTTTAGTGCACACGTTGGAAGACGTATTTTTGTACTTTTTATAAAATGCATTTTGTGTCAACATAAGAGATGATTACCATAAGAAGTTGGGTAAACAAACTAATAATATGATTATTGCTATTTATGTTTAATTATATAAGTCTAAATTTAAGTCTAAATTTTTATTGATTGATATATGAACTCCATTCATTATTTCATTTTATATTTATCAATCAATTATATATATATATATATATATAAATTATATTTTTAAGTTTACATTTAAATTTACATATATTTTTCAAAACATGAGTTATCACAAAAGGACAACACATTGATCCAAAGCAACGGGATTGCAACAAGTATTTGCTATTCAATACAAAATTGACATTAAAAACAGCTCTCACCTACCGAACACTTCAAAGAAATGATGTACATTCAAATGATGACACTTGTGTACACTTGAAATAGTTAAAAGTTGACCATGTTGATTTGTATATAATCACTAAGAAGATTATGCTAATAATATTAATATATATATATAACATATTCAGGAAACTTTAAATGAGTATATATATAATTTTTTTGAGAATAAAATATATTAATGAGAGAGTTTCATTTGGCAAAATTCCACCCTTTCACGTTCTTTAAAATTAAATATTTTAAAAATGATTAGTCAAAAAATTAAAAATTACACAATAAAATCATAGTGTTTTTCTCTTCGATTAGATATTTCACAAGATATATTTTCGGCGAAGTTTTTTTTCATTTTCTTGTGAGTTTTAAAACCAATATCACATGTGATACCGTCGACTATCACATGTGATAATCGTTTTCAAAACCCATTAAAAAATATTAAAAAAAAAAGTTCGTCAAAGTATACTATGTAAGATGTCTAATCGAATAGAAAAAATGATAATATTTATAGTGCAATTTTAAAAAAAAATTGACTAATCATTTTTTAAAATATTTTATTTTTAAAAAATATGCAATTTTTATTATGTTAATAAAAATAAATAATGATAATTAATTTTTTCATTCTTACACATTTGTGTGTTCTCGTTTAAAATTTCATGGCAACATACATTGGAATAGTTCGATACTTATAAGATCACCATCAAATTTATAATAATAAAATGAAAACGGCAAGAGAATAAGTAAAAAGCCATGCATTATGTCAAGAATGACGTACAACTACGTCATAGTCATCATTAAGTATTAAAATTAATATACTTAGAAACTCCATTAAATTATTCCAAAATAATATTTGAAAAATAGTGTTTTTCTTTAGTATATTAATTTGTATTATCTATCCTATTGTGGTGTCTAAAACATTTTAAAAGTATCGTTCCTAATTAAAATTGATATTCATTATGTTTTGGAAGTACAAGTCATTCTAAAGCATGAACCTAACAATTGGATTTTGTCTTCTCTTTATCAATCTGTTTAACAATGACCGTTTTCCCTTTTGTTTATTAAAGTTTATCAGGGTCAACAAATAAGTTTTAGGGACTCTATGTTATATTAAAGAATAGATCCCGATAAGAGAGCTCAAATATATACGTATACTAGTAACGATAGCCCATACGATGTACTAGTCTTGTTTATTTATATTGTTCATTATTAAGTAGAATGATATAAGTAAAATAATGAAAAATCTGTAATATTTAAAACCAACTTTTCCAAATTTATTTATACCTTATAATTACATTTAGACATAAAGCTAATGAATGCAGTTATTTTAATCAACATTTAAGTTACATAAGATTTAAAAACGTATTAACTATACAAATGCACGACCTTACTATATATTTTGGCTTATTTTTCTATATATGTTGATTGTTATGTGATTGTAATCATTTAATGTTATCCTGATTAGATGGAAAAACAAATGTTTTACTTAAATTTCTAATACTACAAACTATAAATTGTTTAGACGCTAATTGTTTTTCAAAAAATTGAGTTTCGAATCAAATATTCAAATGTAAAACAAATCCACTTATAGTTCTTTAAAAAGAAAAAGAAAAAGTAAGCAATGACATGCATGTCTATATCAAATGTCTATTTCACTTACCTTAAAAAAATTATAGTACATAGCAAATATCGTATGAAAGTATTGTTACCGTAACTCTTAATTATTGTTTTTGCGTTGTAGTTGACCATGTTATATCATCTTATCCTAAGTATTGACCGATCTATTTATTTGTAATGTATAATTTTGACAACGAAGTAATACACAAAGCAAAGATGTTAATAAGTGTTTTGTACGTAGGTTGAAAGATATTAATGTTTTTTTGATGGAAAAAAAATAATTTGATTCGGTAAATTGTTATAAAAAGTAACATACTACAATGCTATAAATTGATTATAGTAATGGAATTAAAAATTTTACAACAAATTAAAGAGTTGTTTTAATCACTAAAAAGGAGACACATATTTTCACACGACATGTAGAACGCATGTGAAAATTGTCATTCATTCAAGTCACAATAGTGATATAAACACCATAACTATAATATTTTCTAAATATTTTCTCACTTGAAATAAAAAATATGACACATCTACAATAAACAATCAATAATATTTTTATAATGAACTAAGATAAAAATGATTAACAAATCAAAATATTCAACAAAACAGCATCAAAATGAAATGTCTAAAAATTAACCCCAAAATAAAAGTAAGAAGACTTTACCCATGACTTAATAATGATATGAACTCAAACAACCGACACATTCGACTTTAAGATAAAAAACATCATAGATGATCAAATGTAAATAGATACAAAAGCCACCAAAAGATACCAAATATGTACATTCATGCTAAAACACCTTTTACTGAAAATAAGAACTCAAATGATTTCAACAATATAGCTCATGTGAAAATGAAGCTATAGTATTTATACACAACAAATATACTTAGTATAATTTGCTTTTAATATGCTAATTAAAGTGAATGACCTTTTGAGTTCTCCAAAATCGTGTAGATCATTTGGTAGGGAAATGGAAGGGTAAATGGAAGGGTAAATGTTGCTATCGCGAAGAAAAAAACTCAAATTTAATTATTATTATATTACTTTTCTAACAAAAAAATGAATAAAGAAATTGATATAATTGAAGTAATTTTACTACATTTTAGTAAATTCACTCTACTATAGCTATATTTTGAAACATAATTCAAATTTAGTTATAACCACTATATACGACAAAAAACTATAATATAATTTCAATAGTTACAATCATCATAATTAATTGCAAAACTCAAATATGTAGGACTTTGGATGGTTTAAAACCGTACGTGCAATTAAATTATTTGGTATATGTTCATCTTCTTATTCTTTATTAATCAATATAAGTCGGAGTTTTTATTTATTACAAAATTTAAAAATTATATAGTAGAAGATTATTACAAAACTTATAAATTATATAATAAAAAGATAAGTAATGATAAAATCAAATATTTTATTATTATTTTATTATTATATTATTTATGAAAAAATTAAAAAAGTATTATTATTTATGACACTATTAATTATATTTAGGACTCAAAAATTATAGGATTGTTGATATATGTACTAGGATTTAAAGAGAATTAAATTTTGAAGGAGAAGGTGAAGAAATATATATTTAAACTATGAGTCAACAAAAAAAAAGTATGATTCAATAAAAAATAAATATAATCTCAAACTGAATTAAGTGATTATTTTGCTAAATCAAAGGGTTAAAAAACTCTTCTCCACCTTCTCCACTAATTTTTCCTTCTCACTTGAACTCACTCCTATATATATAAATGTATAAGAATTTAAAGGGAAATTTTAAATTTTGAAGAATGAGGGAAGCAAATTTTAGCTATTGATTTCATTATAAATGAATGTTTGAGAATATTAAATTGAAATTTTGAGTAACATTCATCACATATGAATGTTGACCTTCTGAAAATGGAGGGTTGAGATTAACTTCCCTATTTTTTTTATTTTTTTACTTCCCTCTTAATCCTCACCCTATACATATATATATATACTAATCGGGTTCCCATTCAATGCAGCGGTTATGAATAGAAAATATGATAATGGACTACAATGATAGTTGTCTTAATCGTAGTGATTGTAAATTTTTATTTCAATTTTATTTATACTTTATGTTATCACAATAATTGTATTTTAATCATTATTTATTTTATATTTCAAAATAATACAATTATAAGGTGTATAAACTAAAAGAAAGCAATTAAGTATAGATTGATTTGATTTTCAGTTTTCAGATTTATGTATTATTAAAAGAGTTATAAATGTAATTTCCGATCTTTTAATTTTTAAACATTAAACTCAAATACTAAACTTTATAATTAAATATTTTATATGGTTTAAGATTTAACATATACAGGAAATGCCAAAGTGCACTAATGGTACATAAATTGTCTTAAATATGTAAAAATAATAACAGAATCATTATCTAAGAAGTCAATAGAGGTAATTATTAATATTCTTGAGTTTAAAAGTATTATTCTTTTAGTATTTTTCGAAGTGAAGTTATTGGGCAAATATTATATACAATACTATCTAGTAGATTCTTCTCGCTTGCTATAATTATCAAACAATTTAAGTTTTAACAAGCTTTTGTCAGTAATTACTATGATTACATGAATACTCAACAACATGCTATATACAAGAAATTGTGAAACTACGTTATCTCCGTAAGGGACTTCCTCCAATTTGAAATAAGATTGTACACTATTTTCGCTTGTGTAAGATCACTATAGTGTGAATGAAAACTCTTATCATCGAAAGAGTGAAATTTTTTTAATTCTTTTCTTTTTAGGTATAATGATATGATATGATATTTTTTTTCAACAATAAATAAACCTATATTATAACAATTGTTAATAAAATTTGTAAATTCTTAAAAAGTGGTGGCCTTATGCCTTAGGCATACAATGCACCGACTGATATCATACACCGGTCTTTATATGCATGTATCATGTATGTGTTGTATATGTCCATATGAAACTAGCAATGAAAATCATCATACAATTTAGTGGATATCCACTTAATTTGATCCACCAACGGTAGACATAGATAATTTAAATAGATATACAGTGAAAGTGAATATAAATATGAATATAGATGATTAGTAGATTTTATAGGAATAATAAATTGTTATTTATTAATTTATTTATTATTATCTGAAATACACATATACGAGTACAAATTTAAATTTACATTTATACATATGCTATAAACTTATGAAACTTTAGTGAATTTTAAAAAATTAAAATTATCTAAACTACATATAAATGCATTTCTTCTTTACTTTTTAATCTTAAATTTCACGATAACTCTTTAAATAGATAAAATAAACTTGAATGGTTTATTTTAGTTATCAATATAGGACAAGTTATTGTAGATTACTCAAAGTCAAATGAGATGAATTGATTTCACATCGATTTATATACAAAATACATGAAACTTCTCTTTTCTATATATAATCATCATATATCAATCTTTGAAATTTAAAGACAATGAGATAGGGAGAGGATCACAAATGAATTTCTTTATCTTAATTTTAACCACATATAATGTATTTCCTCTTCACTTCTTAATCTTAAATTTTAACAACTCTTTATAAAGATAGAATAAACTTGAATGGTTTGCTTTAGTCATCAATATGAGACAATTTATTGTAGATTATTCAAAATTAAATTAGAGGAATTGATCCCACATCGATTTTATACAAAATATATAGAGCTTCTCTTTTCTATATATAATCATCGTATGAATGAGCTATTGAGGGAATCACAAATCAATGTCTTTTCTAATTTATTTTTAATGATTAAATTATATTCGATACGGTTATATAAAAGAAACTAATTAAGAAAATAGAGGAAGCAGTACCAAGTCAAGATGATACAGATCAACCCCCTTTTTTATGTCAAAAATCTTACAATTTCTGAACGAACTGGAGCCCGTTGCATAGTGCGAGTATGCTACTAGTTTAAATAAATCATAAGGTTCTTAGTTCTAAAATTCTTAATAACGATGCAATTTCCTCTCATAACTTTCGTTATATAATATTAGTAAATTGAAATTCCTACATTCATAGTTATATTATAACATTACTTAGTTAATTTTTTATTCCCACAATATAATGAAAGTCAATAACTAGTAATAAGCATTGATCAAAACGGGTCTTTATAAAGAACAAAAGATAAGTGTTTTTAATTTTTCAAAAACAATATTTTGTATGTATTTTTACAAATTATGTTATGATTATCACAATGTTTACATGTTTTGATAGCTAATTGTCTTGTGTGATACTATCTTTTTATCCGTTACAACGATTGTTTACTTTCATTTCGAAATATAAAATAAATTTTAACCTTTTTATGTTCAATGGATATCCATTAACCTATTTCATCCACTGGATATAGATATGCCCGAATGATTTTAAGTTTAAATGGATAATATAGATATGAATAAAAAGAAATAAATGTGTACACATATAAATAAAGCTTAATTTGATTCATGTTCGATCCATTGTCATCTCTATGTCAAGCAAACATCTAATATGCATTGTGAAACTAAATATTGTTATCTTAAAGCATACTGAGTGGTGCCAGAATGCGCGTGTTCATCAGCCGAAACGCTATCGGAACGACGTTCCCCCACTCCGGAACGGCATTCCGACCACAACGTCCCGGTCCGAACGTTGTCTACCCTTATTTGTTTTTTAAGTTAACGACTACATTGAGAGGATTTTTAAAAAAAAAACAGTCATGTGACCGTTTCTTTTTTTTTTCTTTTTTTTTTTTTAATATTTTGTTTTGAAATCCTATTTTTATCTATAAATACAACACTTCTAACACAATTTTAAACACATCAAAACAATCTTTTTCATCTACAAACACACACTCACACAATAATTTCTTCTGATAATTCTTTCGACGAATATTTGCAAATGTCGGATAGAACGTCACGTGAAACATTACGAATTTTACAAGGTGCATGATCGACTTATATGTAAATGTTTACATGAGAGAACTAATTGAAGAACACATCCATCAATTGTATGCAAAATATGAAGAGATTCATGATTTTCCTGGGATGCTTGGAAGCATAGATTGTATGTATTGGGCTTGGAGACAATGCCCAAATGCATGGCAAGGGCAATATACACGAGGCAATCACGGGTATCTAACGATAATGCTTGAAGTCGTCGCCTCATACGACATGTCGTTTGGCATACATACTTTGTGATTGCAGGGTTGAACGACGACGTTAACGTCCTTAATTCATCTCTATTGTTCAACAACTTGCTATATTACTCCACACCCCAAATCATGTATCAAGTGTGTGATGTTGATTACACAAGAGAATACTATCTTGCTGACGAGATATACCCGTCATGGGCAGCGTTCGTTAAGGGGTTTTCAAGTGTTGTTGACGCAAAGATGGTGCATTTTACTTGAGCACAAGTGTCTGCCCCGAAAGGATGTTGAGCGGACATTTGGTGTCCTCTAAGGCAATTGACATATACTATAACAACCGACAAGATCTTCATGAATAAATTCTATAGAATGAATTATATATACTTGCATCATATTGCATAACATGATTACCGAAGATAACAATTTTAATATTGCGCAGAATGAAGAGTATTATGTGCCTGTGAGCAATATACAAAGTATTTGGCTCGAGTGATGTGACACATATAGGAGGAAAACTCGAGAATTAGATGATAGAGACATGCACGAAGGTCTTCGATCTGATCTTGTGGAACATATTTGGAGAAATCGTCGTAGTACATAATTTATTGTATTTTAGGACTTTTTATTTATTGTATTATAGAATTTATTTTAAATGAATTTATTTATTGTATTTTAAGATTTTATTTTAATGAAGAGCTTTTATTTAATTTATTTTTATTTATTCAATTATTTGAATAAAAAAATTAAAAGTAAATTACATAATACTATTCTGAATACTGTTACTCAGTTATTTTTGAGCAATAATATTCAAAGAATACACAATGACACAAAGATGACCCGCCTTTGTGCTCTTATATGTAATAATACACTTGTTTAAGACGTTAAATATCGGCCGTAAATGGTGATCCAACATGCCAACATGCCAATCATATATATTTTTAATCTTTACAAAATGACCCCACAATTTTAAAACCTGTTAACCAAACACCATCAAAGCGGTCAATGAAGGACTTTCTTACACTGAATTTATTACAACGCATTATAATCTCTGTTATTAACTATAAACATATGATCAAATATTTGGGACGATTTATAATTGGTTGTTGTGGGTGTCATGCATGTATGGGATCAAGTGTGTTTGTAATTGATGCCATTATTATTTGGATATGTAAATTACTATCTTATCCTTTATGATTCAATTCATTGCCATCTCACTCTATTCATGCCACACATGGCACAGCATTTAAACTTCAAGCGGCTACCCTTTTATCCTCATCTAGTATCTTTTTTTTATTACTAAATTAACTTATGTGAAAAGCTTGATGGATTTAATAAAATGAAATGTCAATTGTTGACAATAAAAGAGATAAATTTGAACTTCTCCCATAAGTTAAAAGCTTGACTTTATGAATTTAATAAAATGAAATATCAATTGTTGATATAAAAGTTAAGTCGCGTTTGATTTACGAAATTGATTGAAATTCAATGAAATTGAAATTGAAATTGAAATTGAAATTTTATTTGTCAATTTATTTGTTTGAGTAATTAATAAAGTTAGAATACATTTAATAAATTTTAATTCATTTAAAAAAATTTCGACGAATGAAACGCAATCTAAGTAGATTTGAACTTCTCCCACGTGGGAAAATTCATATGGCATAAAATAAGTTTAGCTCATGAAAGTGCCAACGTTTACCTCATCCTATGTAAAAGAAGTAATTTACTTCCCATGTATTTATTTGTACATACTTTTCAATGAAAAATACATACAAAATATGTAACCTACATTATTAATATGCTTGATTGCTTGTATACAAAAGAAAAGTATATAAATTAATTGAGTAAATATAAATCATAATTAATTTCTAACATATTAAGATAATGTTAGAAATAGTATACTAATGCCATTTTATTATAATATATTAAACATTTCAAAATTAATAATATGTCAATACTAATTTCATTTTAAAGGTAAAAAAAGATCTTTTGTATGTTGTAATTTGGTAAACTTAAAAGAATACTTTTCTATATATATTTATCATATATATGAGTAATGATATTTTCACTATAATTTTTAATAGATACGTGAAAAATATAACTATTTAGACATGTAGTACAACTGTTTATTATACAGTTTTAATGTGTCTATAATTATAAAATTATGATGAAAATATTTGCTCCCTATATATACTTAAAATTAATTGATCTTAAATGTTAAATCAAATTAGATTATAGGGTTATTATCAATAAAGCTAATTACTGCTATATAAGTATCACATTTCATCTTTTACTTCAAATAATGTCGCTACGCGTCTCTTTATTCGTTTTTTTCTTCACCAGTTATCCCTTAGTTTAACGACGTTAAGTTTTTCCGTTAAATGAAATCATATGCGATCCATGTGAGGTTATATTTGTCTTTGTTCCCACGTACACCACACCGTACACTGTCATATCCTGCAATTCTCAACCATATCTCTTCTACAATCTCTCAAATTCAGAATCAGAAAACACAGACAAAATCAGTTTAATTAATTAAATCGGAAGAAAACACATCTAATAAACACATATGAACAGATCACCATATCTAAAGTTCAATAAATCCACCACCCATAACTGCTAGCCGGATCAACTCGCCGCCACTAAAGCTCCGGCATATCAGCTCGCCAGATTTACTCACGGCCATCACCATCTCTGTTCGTCGGAACTACTTGCCACTGCTTCCATCATCTCCGTCCATAACGATGACGGAGGAGCTTGATTGAATTTGAATCTGATACGAATCGAACCCACCCACCGCCACCCTTGCTTTCAAACGCCCTCACTTTGAATCTTGTCGATTTAATACAACAGATCGTCGACCTCCACCTGCCAGGAATCTGCTACCGTTGACCTCCGCCTCGGTCCCAATCTGCCATCGCCGGAATCAACTCCTAATAGTGAGATAGAGGTTCGCTAACAGATTGGCTTTGATTTAGGGAGAAAGAGATTTGCTGTTAATTAATCTATTTTGTGAACAATTATGTGGGTTTTCATTTTTATGAACAAGATTTGGAAAGACAGGGGTCCAAGTTAAGGTTTTAGTTTAGAAAAATTAGGAGAGTTTTCTTTTTGAGAACAAGTTTTAGTTTAGAAAAATTAGAAGGGTTTTCAATTCTGTGGTGAGTGGAAATGTGGAATCGGAGTTGCAGATTCTCTCCGGGTTTGGTCAAAATAAAAGTTAGGAGACAAGAATCAAATGAGTCCGTTACTCGAGTTTGAATAATTAAAAGTTTAATTTGAATTGGGTTTAAACAAGTTCAAACCGAAATTTGAATATATCTTGAAATTCGTTTAGGAAAAATAATACTTAAAATCATAGTAATAAATGATATTATATGTAATTAAAAATACAAAAAGCCAAATAAACATTATAAATAAACTAAATAATAAAAATTATATTATAAATGAATCGAGTTCGAACTTATATGATATCAAACCAACTTAATATATTGACAAGATTAGCTCGAGCTCAAACTCTTTAAATTTTAAACGAATCAAGTTTGAGTCTAATCAATCGAGTTAAACTCGACTCGTTTATACCCCTAATGAAATTAAAAGAGAATGGTAAAACAAAAGGGAAGACAAATATACCCTTACATACATCGCACACGTTTTCATTTAACAAAAAGAACTAACGTAGTTAGATCAAAAGATGACTAGTAAAGCAAAATAATGAATACATGGATGACACATGCCTTCATTTAACATAACAACTAAGAGTAGTGCTAGTGGTTACGTCGACTAGCCGTCGGTTTCAACCAACGGAACCAACGCTGATGGCACGAGGTCGTCGACCGGTCCGTCAGATTGAAACTTTAGGTTTACTGACGGTTTATCACCTTTTTTTTTTTTCTTTCGTTTGTTTCTTGTAAGTGCAACAGCCAAAATTCAAATGACGGGAAAGGGCAACGGCTCAAATCACAAACATAAAAAAAAATATAAAATTAATTAATTAACTTATTTTATTTTATACACAATTACTCATATATATATACCCACTCCAAACAACTATATACCCTAAAAAAACTACTTCACTTTATAGTTTATACAATTACACACCCATTTATCCACAAAAACAACACACTATGGCTATTTCCGATTTCGATATTGAAAAATTGCAAGAGCTTACAAGTATTTTCGATACAGCTGCCGCAATGAATATGGTTAATTCGATAAACTCCGATTCGCACGAAGACGGAGAAAGCTCATTCCGTCCGCCAACTTCCACTACCTCCATATTTTACATATTTTTATCAAAGTCGAGACGCTACTAGTGCACTTGGTTTTAACGTTTATCAAAAGTGCACTTTCACAGTACGCCAATTGGCATACGGTTGTGCCGCCGATGCCTTTGATGAATACTTACGTATGGGTCAACAAACATCATACTTGTGTTTGGATAACTTTTGTAAATGTATTTTTCATATATATTCGACCGAATACTTAAGAAAACCAACACTCCAAGATGTGCAACGTTTACATCAACGTCATGCCGAGTTGCATGGTTTTTCGGGTATGCTCGGGAGCCTCGATTGTATGCACTAGGCTTGGAAAAATTGCCTAGTGGCATAGCAAGGTCAATACACCCGAGGTGATCAGGGCTGTCCAACGATCATGCTCGAAGCGGTAGCTTCTTACGTTCTTAATGAATCAGATTTATTCTCCGATTTACTACAAAATAGAGCTCCTCAAGTAAATTTCACTGTTGTCGGGCATCAATTCACTAAAGGCTATTATTTTGCCGACGGGATATATCCGGAATAGGCCACTCTTGTAAAGTCGTTTAAGTTTCCACTAACGCAACAAGAAGTGCATTTCAAGAGATATCAAGAATCCGCAAGAAAAGATGTGGAACGAACATTCCGTGTGCTTCAAGACCGTTGGAAAATCATCAAAAACGCGGCAAGACCATATAACATCAACAAAATAAAAAGAATCATGTATTGTTGTGTGATTTTACACAATATGATAACCGAAGACAACAACTGAAATATATGTCAACTTGAAAAAGATTATTTGACAAACCTGGCAAATTACCCCGACGTTCGTGGCAAGAAAGGGTTGCAAGTCAACGTTAATCGTATTTGTTTTTCAATAAATGTATTTTTTTATTATTATAATTTTATTTTTTTTAAGTGTAATTTTTTTATTTATTAAATGTAATGTTTTTATTTTAATGAAATGTGTCTTATTTTAATAATTGTGTTTTAAATATGTAAATTAAATAATAGAAAAGAAAATTGACTGTTACTGATAGTAGTGGTCAATCAATTATTAGTTAGTTTCAGTCAGTTTTGAAAAAAATTGACGTGACTAACTAGTCAGTTTCAGTCACGAACATAATTAACGTAATATTGTTAGACCAAACAATGACTAGTGAAGTAAAATAACGAACACATGGATGGCTATCGGTGTTATTTGAACTAAAAAGATCAAATGTGATTTTCCGACAAACATAAGAACGATACTGGCTATTGTTTCCTTTTGTTTGCCATGGAGTATTATTTTTGATTATTTAATTTAAATAGTTGGTATTGAAATTCACGTGACGTAATTAAACACCCACCGGCCGGTCCTGGTAGATCATAACCCCACCCACCCCTACACCATATAGAGTTAAGGACCCCCTCTTCTCCCTTGATCAGGGAAATTCAAACTTACCCCCAAATTTCCAGGGTTTTACAGTTTCTACCCCATATTTTTCTTTTATAAATTTCAAAATACACTTTAACATGGGTGATCATAAAGATAGTTAATGGATTAAATAGTATATTTAATTCTTATGTTCTCGATTATTGCAATTTAGTAAACAAGAGATGTAACTGTAATTTCAATAAAATTTATATGATTTTTTTATTAAAAAATAGAAAGTTCAGTTCATTTTATAGAAGCTGAAAATCAATTGGTTTCTCTTGTTTGGTTCAGTTTAGTCCAATGCACCTCTACTTTGATAGTTTGATGATGCACCCAATCGAAAAAACAAAAAGAAACAAAAGAAGATGGCTTGTAATTTGGTTGTATTTGACCTCATCTTTTAATAGTATTTTTTTGGATTTGGATGATATGAAATTTTATTCGAGCCTAAGTTGATCTAAAAGACAAACATGACTCTCCTGCTCAATCATTCATATGGAATTTTTTAAGTGTATTTTAAAACAAATAAATTTAATTTAAATATATAGTTGTTTCATTTTTCATTTTATAAACTACATTTAAATACTTTTAAAACCTACTGAGTACGTAATAAGCTACAATTGATGAGAAAAGAGCTAGATATTTTAATAATAGCCTTGGTTGTCTAGGCTTACACCTAACAAGTATTCAGATGAACTTAAATATAAAAAGATTTATATGTACTTTAAGTATAAAAGCTTTATGAAAAGGTTGAGTTTTTCAATTTTCTTTCTTTAAATTAAAGTTACACATATTAGTTAGATTGTGTTCATTATAGCAAAAAGTTAGATGGGTGTTCATTACAGCAAAATACTTTCTTATTGTAGTTTATATTTAGATTGTAGTTAGAATCTTATTGTTAAAAGTTCGAAAGGTGGAGTTTAGGCCAGACGTACTTGATAAAGTAATTGTAGTTGGAGTTTATAAATGTAAATTTACATGAAAGAATAATAAAAAAATTTAATTTCTTATGAATCAAGGGGCATTTAGATGATTTATATTTTCATAAACTCTAATCAGCTCTCAAAAATTACTTCCACTATTTTATTTTCGTAGAGATTAGTTTTTCAAAAGCTTTTATAAGTTTTACTTACCGAATAAAGCTTGTAGCTTAAACTTTTAAAAGACATAAGTTTAAATTCCTATAAGCTATTTGTCAGACATAGTTGTGGTGATTTCCAAAATATTACTTTCTCCGTCTCATCTTTATTATTTTTAGATGAATTTTGTTGAATTCAAGATAAGTTGGTTGAATATTAATTTTGCTCTTATATTGAAAGCAAATTTAATTGAAAAATTTCAAGAAATAAATGATTGATAGTAATTATAGAGATAAAATTGATAAATTTAATAAATTTTATTAGTTATTTTAGCAAGTAGACAATATTTAAAAAAAACAAAAATAACAATATGAAAACAGAGAAAATAATCATTAATCAATAACAACAAACAAAATCATTTGAATTAGGCCGGTTGTCACGGTGTATATTATTTCACGATGATAATATTTGCCATTACAGCGCTATAACTAGACTCTATATATGTAAGCGAAAACGCTACAATTTTCATTAGGTATCCTACCACAAAATTTGTTCATGTTTTTCGAAGGGTAAAGTTTGTTTTGTATGAAGAGTTTATTAATTTAAAAAATGGAAAACACAACTATGTGCATTTTCTTAAGTTTGGGATAGTCAGATCGGGAAAAAACAGAAAACTTGTATATAGGCATGCGTCTTGTTTACCGTTTGTTTCGGTTTAGATTCACAAATACATAACTGCTTATATCCGTACATATTTGCCTTATTAAACCCATCATCGATACCCTTACAAAGTATTTAACTAAAAATTTAATGTTTAAAATTTTACTAGTAGGGTACCCGCTATACAGCAAAAATAGATAAAATACAAGGTAGTTATCGGTCATATGTAATTTTTGAATAATATGAAATTATTGCAACTCGATACAAATAGTCTAAGAGCAAATTGTTTTTCATGTTGACTTTAGAAAGATGTATGTAGCACTATTTTTACAAAATATTTGAAATTTGAACAATGAAGAAATTACAAATTGTCATCTTCTACATATTCCGTCTAAATCAAAAGGGCCCCAAACTCATTTTTAGTATATTAAAGTTAAAATACAAAATTAATACATATAAAAGGTTTTTTATACAAAATTAGTTCTAATATGTATCATAATATATTATTATTATTAGTTTCTTAAAACATTGATCGTATAAAGTAAGAAATAATAGAGGAGAGAATATTAACTATTTTTCATATTTATAAGGTTTAAAAAAGATAGTGTTATCATTTATAATATAGATATAAATTTATAATAAATTACTTATATATCCCTCACACTAATTACCAATGACATGAATATGAAAATTAATTAATAAATATAATCAAATTGCTCTTTTAAGTTATATACTACATTACACATTCATATAAATATTTGTATTTGCTTAAAACAAATAATGAATCGAATCAAATCATTTGCCTAGAATTTATAATAGATCTTTTAACAGACAATGTGTATCTTCTTTTTTGTTAACATGTTGAATAATGGATATTAAATGTCTAAATTACACTTACTTCATTGATCATAAATTAATATGCAATAGATTACATACCATGGTGTTTTTCTCATTTATTAATATTGCCGACTTTATACGTGTATATTTCAAAGATCTTTTTATATGGTTTGTGTGAAAATTTATTTATAGTAATATATACTACTCCGTAATAGAGACAAATTGAATTTATATATGACATTAAATTATTAATATAGAATAAAAATTTCTCATTGTAAAATTAATAATTTAAAGATAATATAGACATTTTTTATTGTTAATTCTAATTTTAAGATCAAATTTCAAGATGCATTACAAATATAGAGATAATTACTAAATAATGGATTACATACTAAAGTTTTTTTTTTCATTCACTAATGATGATGCGATGTGCATAACATCATAGTTATATAAAACTATTTTCATGCGATGCAGTCAAACCGAGTCGTACTGTTCTAGCTACGCCATGTCAGATTTTGGACTTCGGATATCACTTTCCAGCACGAGTTCCCATTAACATTACGATTCTTCTCATAAAAGTAGAATCTGCTTAAAGGCATATGAGCTTAGGTGTCATCACTCCTGCGCTCGATTAACACACACTTTGTATGATCTCCTGACAACATCTGCCAATAGTACAAATGAGAATACTCATGCAGGTTGCTATTTGCATGGCCACCCAACTAACTAGGTCGGCCTATCCTATTGGTCCACGTTAGCATGGATCTCAGAGAATGTCTATATTCTCACAATCTCACACTTATTTGACATCCTTCTTGATCCTTCTAGGAGGTAGGGTTTCACTATATAAACCAGTGCTTGCTCTCATTCATTTTAGGCACCTCATACACTCGAAATTACCTCATTGTGTGATTGTATATGATTAATCTCTTGGCCACTCTCAATTGAATTAATCTCGAACCGGGTCTGCAAGTACGTCAGAGTGTCAAAAATTAATCACCCGTAAAACCCCTCATTATTTTACAGTCAAGATGAAATATGATAGATCAAATGGTGCCATATTTGGTTTAAACTACTAAAAGAACTGTAAGTGTAATCATTTACTGTTGATAATCAATTTTCTCTGTTGTTTTTTCTAAAAACTACAATGGTTACAATTTCATCAATTGCGCCACCACCTCCTATGGTGAGTTATTCTCAGAACACTCAAGTTGTTCATTCTCAGCCAACGCAATCAGGGATTCCACCGCCGGTGATGCAGAGCACACCAGTTATTAACCCAAGGCTCAAAGTAACGGGTACGCAACCGTTGAACACACGAGTTTATCCTATCCGTTTGGATTTTGGTATTGCTTAAAGGTAGACCTCTAGATCGTCTGTCAATGGCACTCCCATGAGCACTGTATCACCACCTCTATATACGCCACATATGAATTTTAGTCCTACTCCACCTCCTCAGACGTAGTACATCTCGCAGACTAGCACCTAAGACATACTTAGACATATAGAGTATGTGATTAGCCCCGAACCAAGCTTGACTTGGCCACATATGAATCACGGACCATTCATGCCACAACCAAACCAGTTCCAGTAACTGTTACACACCCCGCCACCAACTGGTTTTTAAGCTCCCAACTACCAGTATATGTCAGCCCTTACTGTGATGCAAAACGTGGCACCGCTGCCAGATACACGAAGATTGTTAACTAGTTTGATCGTGCAAACAACACCACCCGTCTCTGGCTCATAGTACAATGGTGGAGACCATGATGGATAACCTTTTTGTAGCGATGACGGGTGAAAAAGTGAAGAAGCTGCTGGAACTGTAAGCAACCACATAGCTTTTTGCGCCTCATATTGCCAACCATCCGTTTCCTGAGGTCATGACCACACCACTCTCTTTGGGGACTCATGTTGGGACCACTAGTCCAAATGACTTCGGGTAAAGGTTGAGGGTGCCATCAAAACACAACACTGGGAAGATGTCGTTGCATGTCACATGTTCCCCGCCATGCTGCAAGCGGTTGCTTGTAAGTGGTTCGCTAAGTTGCCACTGCAGAGAATCACCAGCTTTGCCGATTTGAGAGCTAAGTTTCTAGCTAAATACCACAATATGAGGAGGCATGTACTATCTCATCTCGATGCGCATGACATCATGCAACATACCAAGGAGTCACTTGATGAATTCATCACTCGGTACATTTGTGAGTACCAGAAGATTCTAGATCCGGTGCCAAGAAAACAAGTGTCTGGTTTCACATACGGCATTGTCCTAACCAGCATGAATCATTGGTACAATGTTTGAGGAGAAAGTTGCCTAAAACGTTTTCCAAAGTGGTCGTAATTGCTCGATCATATTTGAGTTTTGGAGAAGACCGAGAGCTGACTCACAATAACAGAAGAGATGAGACCGAGATGGAAATAGAGGCCGAGATAAGGATTGCCATTCAGGTCGTGATCGGAATCATGACATTGGTTCGGATTCTAGTAGGCGTGATAACATTCGTAGGAATAATCGATGTAATGACCTTAAAAGTTGTAGGCAGCAACCATACGACAAAGGTTCTCTGCTGAGTTCCTTTACAAAAACGTCAAGGGATATTCTTGCCGCGGAACCATATAGTTCACCTTAAATCCACCCCAGCAATGGAACCAGGGATAAACCAAAGGACGGAAAGTACTGTGATTTCCACGAAGAGTACGGTCATGACATGGATGACTGTCTCCAACTAAAGAAAGAAATCAAAGATGCAATTCAGGCAGGAAAGCTTGGTCACCTATTACAAAAGCCGATATGGGAAAGACATAAGTACTCGATGCTTGGCAGCTCGAGTCAATTACTTTCCCATCGATTCGATTCTAGTAGTCAATCCATCAGATGATCCAATGGTGATCACGACCCAGATTGCCAGTTGACTTCAAAGACATCAACAAGGCATACCCTAAAGATAAATATCTGTTGACTTTCAAAATCTGATGGCAATTGGCGCATGTGCATTGAATTCAAAGACATCAACATGGCTCTTGGCGCATGTGCATTGAATCGTTATTCGTATTCCGCTTTAATTGTTTCCTTGAAGCTTATAAAGGATATCATCAAGTCCATTTGGCTGCCCATGACGAAGACAAACTACATTTCACACTGACCATGGCATCTTCTACTACACCAAAATGCCCTTCAGTTTAAAATATGTTGGGCATTTAGAGACTAGATTGGCCACAATCTGGAGGCATATATTGACGATGTTGTCATCAAAAGCAACACGGAGCCATAACTTCTTGATGATGTCCTTCAAGTTCATTTTCCTAAAGAAGATAAACATGAAGCTTAACCTCGGGAAATGCGCTTTCAGGGTTGAAGGGGGGTAAATTCCTAGGTCAAGTGGTGACACGCAGAGATATTAAAGCAAATCCAAAGAAGATACAAGCGATAGAAAACATGACCTCCCGAAGAAGCAGTAAAGATGTCCAAATTCTTAATGGCAGAGTTGCCGCTCTCACAAGATTTTTATCCCGAGCTGCAGAAAGGTCACTCTCATTATTCAACACATTAAAGGGATGTGTCAACAAAAAAGATTTTGTTTGGACAATGGAAGCTGAAATAGCGTTCCAACATATTTTCCAGGGAGGCTATCTGCTCAGTCCTGATAGCGAAGTGTAGTAAAGTCCAAATGCTTGTTTATTTATAAGCAAAGCATTACAAGGTAGTTAGCTAGATTATTCACCAACTGAGAAGCTAACTCTAGCATTGGTACACTCTATCAAGCACTAAAAGGGCAAGTTCACCCAGTCATTTTCTTAACTGAACAACCAATCAAACAAGTGTTATCGAAAGCTTAGATCTTCGGTCGTCTAGCTAAATGGGCGATTAAGCTCGGTAAACATGAAATCAGTTTTGTCCTCACAATGTAGTAAAAGGGCAAGTTCTAGCCGACTTCGTGGCCAAAGTACTAGGGGAAGTGGAAGGTACCAGTAACATGGGTTCTGTACCTCAACAAACAAAGTTTACATGGGATCTGTTTACTAACGGCACCTCTAGTTCAGAGGGCATCGGGGTAGGTCTCATTCTAATAAGCGCAGATGGTGAAGAGCACGCGTACGCTCTACGGCTTAGCTTCTAGCTTCAAACAACGAGGCCAAGTATGAAGTTTTACTTTAAGGCTTGCGAATCGCACTTCAAATGGGCATCACAGATTTGCAAGCATACGTTGATTCACAGTTAGTCGCCAACTAGCTCAACAATGGGTTTGAATCAAAAGTGCCTGCTATGAAGAAGTATTTGGAGATAGCCAAGGAGCTTACAAGAAAATTTGATTCTATACAGATCACACAAGTCCCAAGGAGTAAAAACAAGAAAAGTGATGCTCTAAGCAAGCTGGCCTCACTCACACTTGTTCACCTCACCAAGGAGGTTTTGGTCGAGGTTTGAAGAAAAAATCCATTGAAGTGGATGGTAAGGTACAATCCCTTGAGGAGGTAGGTCCGAAGTGGATGATTCCTATCATTTCTTTTCTCCAACAAGGCACACTCCCAACCAATGCCACTGAGGCAAGAAAGATCAGATTGAAAGTTCCAATGTATTGACTAGATGACAGGACCTTGTACTATAAAATCATTCTTGGGTCGGCACTTAAGATGCCTAGACCCAATGCAAATGGGTGAACGAACTTCAAATGTTCTATGGTCCCACCAAACCACACTGAAGGAGGGCACTGGAGAAACACCCTTCAGTTTGGTATATAGGTATGCGTCGGTAATCCCTACAGAGATCAGCATGTCCACTCACAAAGTTGTTGGTTTTGAAGAAGAGTCCAATACCATCTCCATCCGAGGAAATTTGAACTTACTTGAAGAACGCATAGCGATGGCCGTTATCCGAGAAGCTTCCGACAAGCAAAAAATGGCAAAGTACTACAACCAGCACGTCCGTCTGCTGTAATTTAGGCCCGGAGAACTGGTATGGAGGAAAAATGAAATCAGCAGAATTTAAAATAATGCAAGCCCGGTCCGAGGTGGAAGGGCCATATCAAGTGGTTGAAGCTAATGAGAACAGATCATATCATCTTGCTACTCTGGATAGCAAATCCGTGCTACGCACTTGGCATGTGACAAATCTAAAGAGATTTTACATGTAATCACCTATGCTCGGGTGTGATTGATCACTCGTCCTCGAAGCAAATTATGTTATCAATAAAATTTATAATTACATGTTATTCCTCTATGTGTTTAATTTTTTTTATACATTCATGATAAGCAAGTAAGCCCGAGTACGCCATATGCCTACCACTATAAGGGAATGTCTTCTACTTTCCCGAAGGAAGTGGTCCTCCTTAATCAATTTAGGTTGTGAGGACAAGACTGGAAAAATATTGGTCATGCCAAGCTATGCCTTGGCCACATGCCAACTCATAATGTAGTCTAGAAATCTACAACTGTCATGACGATAAATATAAAAGAAAAATAAAAATGAACTAGTTCGGAACACATGAAATTACAATATGATAAAGTCACAATGTTGCATTCATACTTAAAAAAATTTAGAAAAGTTTAAGAATGAAAACCTTACAATTATGTCCTATACATCTACGGTTTCATGTTCAAAATCTCCTAAAAAAAACTCATTTTTTGTACCGGTCTCTTCCAAAAATAGGATCACGAGCTGCTTCAAGGCCTCATTGGCTCTCTCTGCCCTCCCATGAAAATCTGGATTGATCTTGGTAGTAATTGGCTCAGGCAGCGGGTCCATCTCTATAAAACATAAAAGATTGGGATGAAAAGTGGTAGTCATATTGATGCACCTCCAATGGTGGGTTTATCGTAGCGTGTTGTCGTGGGTTATAGTTATTGCCGGACGGTGACAAGTTAAGTATAACACCCCTCATTCTATTTAAGAATATTATATTAATAAACTCGGAAGCATGAATTTAAAATACATTACCTTAATATATATTAAACATTATACATAAACAGTTTACATTTTCAATATTTACACCATATTCAAACTGTTAAAAAGTACATAAGACGGGGTATTATATAATTCACCAAAACTTGGTTTATTACCAAAACCATATCAGAGTCCTTAAGCGCAGTCAAACATTCCTTGATCAACCATTCCCCTCCTGCACCCACTATTAATCAAAATATATCCTGCATGAAGTAATATGAGGGATTAACACGAAGCTAAGTGAATAGATTCATCACACTCCATTCAACTTAGCATAACTAGCTGTTCGCACCAAATAATCGTAAACACACATATTTCAATGAGGATCGGTGGCTCTTGGGATATCATAATACCCGGGGATTCCCCAAGAACACTTATCGTCAATCTGTATGGCCAATACATAATAGACCGATAACTATTGGTTATTAAACTCATACACAGGTTTCAAACACAACAGATGAATCAAAACTTGTGTAATTTACATAATAACCAGAAGTCCAACTAGAAGTTGACCTCAATAACATCAATATACATTGGTTCACATATCACGTAGATTAACAATAATAATCAAGACTAAACAGAATTTTAAAATTTCAGTTCGCAATGAACTCGGTTCGCATCGCAGCATTTCGGTTCGCAAAAATTGGGTTCGCAACTCGGTTCGCAGGTCAACTCGGTTCGCAGGTCAACTCGCTTCGCAGGAATTGGGTTCGCAACTCGGTTCGCAGGTCAACTCGCTTCGCAAGTCAACTCGCTTCGCAAATCAACTCAGTTCGCAGGATGAACTGAGAACTGCGAATTTCGCTGCTGCTACGAGTTTTTCAAATTAAAACTCACCAAAACTTCAAAAAACTCAATTCTATAGTTTCTAATACTTCAAGTAACATCAAACAACACCTATTAACAACATATCAAGCTTCAATTTGATTTACCCACTCAAAATCAAACTTACTTCTTTTCTTTTAAATGAAAATGAAAGGGTTTCTAATCTGATGCAATTAGGATATGGATGATGATTGTTCTGATGCTTTGAATTCGAAATCACAGAAGTACTAACTTGAATCTAAATTAGCTATGGTTTCCTTTGAGTTTACAAGCTTGCCAAATGAGAACAAGAAGAAGATATGAGAACATATTTAGGATTACAAAGTCGGTTTGCAACCGACTCAGATAATTAAATGGTATAATTTTATACCCGTCCTAAATCTTTTGTCTGGAACTTAAATACCACTTGCGAGAAATATTATTTTGTTTTACCGTCATCTATAACAATTTAAAACGACTAATATTTCACTAGTCACAATAAGTCAAAGGACTTATTTATCTACGTTTCACAATGAAACACATAATAGTAAATAATTTCTAGAACAATTATATAATCGATTAAAATAATAGAAATTACCAGACCGCAGGAGAGGATGTTACATTAAGAGAATCAGCAGTTTATATTTATAATTACTTGGGACTTAAATTATATGTACTACCTACTTTTCAGTAAGTGGTAAGTATAACCTAAGGTCTTTCTTAAAATCGCAACGAATTGAAATGAAGGTGATGCTTTAGAGGGTTTTCGAGATGATGATCTTATAAGGATTCTTAAAATACTGTGTTAACTAATAATTGGTGTAATACTAGACCCCTACCAAATTAGTCTAGATTCCAATATAGCATGTCACCTGGAACTACGTTATCATGATACTGGCTGAATAAGTTTGCTCAACTCTTAACACTCTTCTTATGTAGAACTAGTGACCTATTTAGGTTCATGAATAGAATAGCAAACTATAGTGATTGATTCAGTCTTGCTTAACATTGATATAAGTCCATTTTAAGAAATCAGAAATAATTAACTTTGTTTGTCTGAACTATTAAGTAAGACCTAGGGTTGTAAATATTATAAGCCACTTAAAACTTTGATTTACTTTGCTAGATGCTTCTTCATAAACTTATGGTATGTCGTAACCTAAACCTCTCCTTTTCGATCAATTATAAATCCTTCACAATGTTTTGCATTGCTTCATTACGTTGCTTCATATGCAAGCCATGTAGTTCAATAAGTAATAATGTAATTGTAGTGTGTACATTACTCCTTACCTCAATCATACTTAAGTCGGATAATCCACTAAGTGATACACAATGATTCCATAGTTCTTTTAATATTTATAGACTAACTATGTACTACACGGTGGTCTCTTAGCTTCTTGATCCTGCATGATTATTTACACAGATAACTACTTACCCTAATTAGACTTGATAAGTTTCTAATATATAGGTTATAGTCACGTGGATAACTAGAAAGGGTCATATGTAAAATAGGTTTAGATTATAGAGGTTAAGACAAAACAAAGTTATGTTATTCATCATCCCTACTTCTAATTAATTACATTCCGACAAATCACAATAATAAACTACTCGCAAATCATGACAATAAATAGTTCACATACAAGAGAATCATGAATAAAAATAAACATAATACAAGTAAAGAGAAGATATCACTCGGAAATTTAGAGCTGAATATGATTAGCAAAAGCTTGGATTCTTGAGTCTGAATGTACAACGTACATTCTTGTATACAAATGTAAATTTGATATTCTAACACCACTAATTTAATCCTAAGTACACTCTAGTTAAATTAATTAGTAATTAAGCTAAAGAGATAAACCAGAGTGAGAAAGTGGAAGTAATGAAAGAAAGATAGATATAATGATGTGTAATGGTCTCTTTTGGTTGAAGGAGGAGGTTGATATATATAGAGGTGACCCCGAACCGTATTTTGACCATTTGAACCGTATTTGACCTTCGAAAATCAGGCCCGTATTGCACGAACAGTACCAAGACGCGATTTTTACTAAGATACGGGTCGCGAGAACTATATGCGGTTCATTTGAACCGTATACGGTTCAAACTGAGCCGTATACGGCTGGGTTGGCCAGTAAGAACGGTGTCGCGTGCTCGTGTGCGAGATCGTAAGTCATCGTTGCTTGTTTTCGCTCTAACTTCTTCGTTTGTTATCCGTTTTTAGCGATTCTTGAACCCCCGCGATCGTAATCTTATACTATTTAATTTGAGATTTATTAAAGATAATTTACATAAAATTATCAAATGGGTGATTAGAACGCGAGTGAACCACCTTATGTTGACTTTGCTCCATTTTATTCATTTTTGCTCCTTTTTGGTGCATTTTGCAGCATCGTCTGCGTAATTACGTAATTAAAATAGTAAAGCCAATAAATGTAATATTTGGATCAAATTTCAATTATTTAACTAATATAGATAACATAAAACGCGCGTAAAAACGTGAATTTTAACGCATTATCACATATATGAATGACAAATAAGTTAACATATGAATCTGCATCCCTCGTATCGTGGGCCCCAAACAGAATAGTAGGAATTCTATGCACATGTGGCCAATTCACCCTCACGCACCTGAGTAGAAGCACATAGTCGTGATAGGCCCGCATTGCCAGCTTTGATTCCTTGCACAATTCATGTAAGTGTTCCTCCTTCGTTGTCAGCTTTGGAGTCCTACTAAGTCATGAAAGCAGAGAATACTACCACACGAGCGTTTCTACGTGCTCAATAGGTACCACGGTTTCCTCAACAAAAAAGAAATTATCTCGTCCTTCTTGCCAATAAAATCCTTTTTCTTATTAAATGTATACCAACCATTCTAGGAGACGGATATTAGGAAGTTGGCTCGAAAGTCGTTAATGGAGGGACATAAACTTTATACAACCGAAAAAGAGTTCAAAAATTGTGATTTATGTACCGCGAAGGGATGCAGTTAACTGAAACCAACGTTGTAGAAGGATATAACGTCAAGGAACTTCAGGTGGGGCTTGGGCTCGCTCATGCGAGGCCGGGACGACATGCTTATATTTTCGAATCTCGGGAAACTTTCTTAGTAGGGCTTTCATTACATCAGCGTCCACCGAGCTAGCCTCATTATTTACATCGAATGAGGGACGTTTATCTCGCATTGCTACAAGCTCGTCGTCAGGAATATTAACAATGTCTACTTGATGCGCCGTGAGGTATATATATAAAATGGATAAAAGAATGGATGACTGACCTTGCATATTTGAAGAGAAGTCACTAGAAACTAGAACAAGATGGCTGAAAAGTATGAATGATCACCGGAAAGTTCTTGAATTTAATGATCGCATAAAAAGTAAATGCAAGGACCATGGGTTGGTATTTATAGTAAATGTCGCGATGGGCCGGGTCGTACAGGCCTCAATGGCAGCCCTACACGTGTATGGTCATAACACAATATGTAAACCAACTGTTTGTATGATAGCCTATATGATGACATGCATTTAATGCACATCTCATGCGCGTGTAATGTGTGCCATCACAACAACTTTGAAATTTGAAGAACATGAAACAATAAGTGACTCAAAAATAGTTCTTGAGTTTGGCATCACATCCTTGCAGAATACAATACCGAACTAGGGGGACTTAATGATGTGCATAACATCACACTCATATAAATCTGCTTTTAAGTAATGTAGTCAAACCGATTCAAACCAGTCTAGCTATGCCACGTCGGATCTTACACCTCGGATATCACTTTCCAGGATGAGTTCCCATTGGCATTACGATTTTTCTCCTAAAAGTAGAATCCGCTTAGTGGCATCCGAGCTCGGGTGTCATCACTCCTGAGCTCGGCTAACACACACTTTGCATGATCTCCCAACAACATTATGACAATAGTAAAAAAAAAGAATATTCATGGAGGTTGTTATTTGTATGGCCACCCAATTAACTAGGTCGGCCCATCCTATTAGTCCATGTCAGCATAGATATCAAAGAATGTCTACATTCTCACACCCTATTTGACATCTTTCTAGATCCTTTTAGAAGGTAGGGTATCACAATATAAATTAGTATTTGCTCTCATTTATCTTAAGCACCTCATACACTCGAAATTACCTCATTGATTTTGAGGATTAATGTCTTAGCTATTCTCGATTTAGTTAATCCCAAATTGAATTTGCACGTACATCGAAGTATCAAAAACTAATCACCCATGAACCCCTCGTAGTTTTACATTCAAAATAAAATATTCTTGATCAATTAATATTGCCAACTTTCTTTATCGTCCTGTTAAACGTATAATACGAATATGCGTTTATAACCAACATCGTGTAAAATAATATATTCTATCGAATTACCAGGTATCCCGTTAGTCCTATAGAAGTTTTCTCAGTTTTAAGTACTCCGTAATATACTATGCTGCAGTAGTCCTCAATTTAGATAATTTTTTTTTTTAAAATCTGTTACTTTTTTGCGTAGCCAGCTCACATTTCACATCATCATGATATACTACCAAACATCAGTAGGTTAGCAGGTCAAGATTTTACCTTAATTAGACAAATAAATACGTAGTGCACAAATATATTAGGAAATTTATAAAAATTTACATTTGACATGTCGAAAGTTTGTCACTTTATGCATGAATATTTTACACTAAATTGCATTACCAACGTTATAAAAATAGAGATAATATAAATAAAAGCTCAAAAATATTTTGGGTTGTGGGGACCCAACTGCTACACAAGGTGACAAGTATTGTAAAAAAGTACTTGGAACAACAAGACCCGATGAAAATGTGTATAATAATATTTAAGGCTTATGGATATTATGTTTGTGGATAATTGGGCTAATATGTCAATTTGTCAAAATATGGGGATATTTTATGTATCTAAATCATAATGCTGGGGTCAAAGTGAAACTACTGTCGGACAAATTTAAACCATAATTAGCTATACAAGCCGTTTAATTTATTTTTTTCTTTTTTGTTTGGGTCATACTTTTAAAATCCAGAAAAAGATAATAGTAATAATTAAGTAATAAAAGTAAAGGGATGGGTTTAAATCATTAACAGGGCTAAATTGGTCATAACTCAATAAGATATCGCTAATTTGGTAGATACAAGATGATTAAAACAAAAACTAAATGCTTCACTCCTCAGGAAGACTTGATCATTTCTTAGCTCCTTAATTTACTCATATTACATTTGACCTTAAATACGCAATAAAAAAGAAATACGAAAAAACAACATGAATAATTTATCACAAAAATCATTAAATTTTGTAATATGTTTCTTAAAACATTAAATAATAATAATAATAATAATAATAATAATAATAATAATAATAATAAGATACACGTTTTAGGTATACAGCATTTTAGATAAAGGATGAAAACAATAAAATAAAATAAAAACTATTTTAGTTTCATTAAATAATCACTTCTTTAATAAAAACTTTAAACAATTAAGAATATTTTCTGTTATTGTCTAGTGTCTACCATTTCGAAAGTTAAACGGGTCTCTTTTCTGAATATAAAAATGGGGTGGTGTGGGATGAATAAAGCATTGAAAAATACGGATCTTTGTCGGAGCCTTTTAACGAATTTAAACTAAAATATTAATTTATTTTCTTACCTCATAAAAATTTCCTCTTTTTTACATCAAAAGTGAGCAAGATTTGAGGGATGATCTTGTTAAAAATCAAATTTGTACATTTCTATTTTTAAAAAGAGAAATAAAAAGGATTAGGTTTATGTTGTTGGTTATTTTAACAAAAGATTTACTCTGGTTTTTCATTTATAAATTATTTTAAGAGATAATTATGTGTTTAATAAATTAATCTTTTGATTTTAATTTTCAACAAACTAATATATACTTTCGCGTCCGTATCAGAGCTCATAGCACTAACACAATTAATATAAAAAAGTAGTCGTTTGAAACATAATTCAAATACATTTTAATTAGTTTTAAAGTTAAAATATTAAAAATATAAAATCCATTAGCTCTTTTCCGAGACTCGATACCCTAGACTTAATACCTGGGTTACTATGCTTCGACGAGGGTATAAAGGATAGTGAGAATCTTGGCATGGGTCGATATGATTATTGAAAATCGGGCATGGCATTGTATGATTGTTGAAAGTTGGGTATGGGGTTGTGTGATTGTTGAAAGCCTGGAACGTGGTTGAGTGATTGTTGAAAGCCTGTAATGGGGTTGTGTGATTGTTAAAAGTTCGGCATGGGCGGTATGTAAATCATTGGTGGGGGTATAACGTGAAAGTTCGGTGTGGGTCGTGGCTTCTACGTCCGAGGTTGAATATCCACGCCTTTAAAAAAATGTTGACTAGCTGTCCACTAGTTCGTAGCGTGCTCTTCACGGGTCGCCTCCAACTCCGGATTTGGTAAACGTCCAGGCTGAAAACAAATAAGTTATTGTGTTACTAATAATGTAATTTTAAAACTTGCAATGATGTGGTAACAAAACTACGTGTAACCTCCTATGGGCAGCCAACAATGGTCCTCCTCTAAACAATGGCTCTAGGGATTACACCCTCAATTTTTCTACAGTAGCTAGTAAATCGTCCGTGTGGGAAAGCCTCGTAAATCCGTATATATGACGATTGTAAAGTAACATAGATGTTAAGTTAATTCCGATGATTATTATAAAAAGAATAACTAAATGAATGTGAAGATGTTAAAGGCCCAAACAAATCCGCTTAGTGAATAAGCATGTAACCTTATATGAGATGTGGTTTAAATGTAACGGTTGACTTTTTCCGACCGCATAAGGCAGGACTCGAAAAGTGGCATCCCAGACGTAAGAACCCCCATGAAAATTGGTTCCACGCATTCAAGTCTTCAAGAAGCACTAAGACAATGTCTCTACCCCTACTTGATTTACCAACTCTAGTGCTGAAAACTCCATCCCTAAATGGATTGCCAAATCTACTCGATTACCAGTCTTGACGAACGAATTGAAGTCTTGAGATGAGATAAAACTCCCGACGTGTGAATCTAACCTCTTGTCCACCGACCAGAAACAACAAATGATCGATTTCATTTGCTAGCATATACTGAGTTTGCAGTATCAAGTGTACGAAACTCGGATCTCGATTATCGCATTCAAGATCAAGCCATGATCCAAAAAAGAGTTTCTAAATAGCTGTAGTCTATTATAGTACCTAGATAAGCTTTCCCGATATTTGATGGGACTCCAACATTAGATCTAATAGTCACATGTGCATCGTAGTATACGTCTAGACAACATCAGAATTTCCACTAAACTTATTAATTAATATAATTCAAGATAACATTTTTATTAAACTCTAAATTTTGTTTTTTCCATTACTAACATGACAAAGAAAGTCCAATATATACTAAAAGTCAACAAAGAGACTATACCATACATTTACCTACAATTTTCATATATAACAAAGGTTACAAAATTAAACACATTCAAAACATTATCATATCTAATAATAAAATCGTACAATCTCCATATCTAGCAATAAAACTATACCCTACATAAAATTAACATATCAAACATTATTTGATTCAAAAATCAAAGGACAGGAGGAAACCAATAAATCGTACAATTTTCAAATCTAGCAATAAATCATACAATTTAGACAAACACTTTAATATCACCTAAAGAACAAATCATGCAAATAAATTAATCTAATCTACTAAAATGATATACACCATCTTACAATATATAGTTATAACTTATAAGACAAATAAATAAGTAAAGATTTAAACAAATAACAATAAATATAAATCAAAGAAAGAAAACTTACATTGAAGCCAAAATTTAGATCCTCCATTGTTTACAACACCTAAGCTTCTTCAACCTCTAAAATTTTAAGAACAAAAAACTTTTTACCTTCTTCAACCTAAGATTCTTTTTACCTTCTCCAACCTCCAAAATCAAAGAAAGAGACTTACATTGAGGTCAAAACTTCTCTCTCAAAGTACTTTAGGAAGAACCCAATTAAACTTTTAGGTTAAAAGTTGAAAAAGGTAAAAAGAATCGAAATTTAATAACTCGTATGGATTGACGCGGCGTGTGCCACGTGTCGAAAAAGGAGTGTAGGTGTCAGTCAGGTTATCGTCGGGTCGCATGTTTACTTATTTATTTTTAAATTTTGTAAAGGCGCTCACGGATAAAGTTAAAGGCGGGCGCCACGTGTCGATATAGGGTTCGTTTCTGGTGTCCGTGAGCGACAAAGGTCCCACTGTCGATGATCATTATTTTATTTTATTTTATTTTTTTGTATATTTTAATTATAAAACTAGTTAAAAAGTATTTGACTTATATTTTAAGCGACTACTTTTTTATATTAATTGCATTAGTGCCATTAGCTCCGATCAAAATGTGAAAGTGTAATTTATAAGATTAATTTGTTAAATACGTCTGATTAAAAGACGTGATTAATAATTTTATTTATTTTAATTGCAGTATTACTCACATGATATGAATATTCGGTGTCAAAGTCACCATCATGATTTAATCATCTTCATAATACTAAATCAAAACGTGTTGAGCTGTTACCACTTACCATAATCTTTACTCTCTGATCCTTTTTTCTTTTAACATTTTACATAAAAAAAAAAGAAAAAATTAAAAATCTGTGCAAGCTGTAAATCGAATAAACTAATCTAACTTTATAATCTTGCAGTACTACCAACACCACTTCACTCTCTCTCTCTAAAACTCAAAATTTTCACACAAACATGAAAAAACACATACAAACACACACTCAAATCACAATGCTGCTGCAATAAAGCTTCATTTTTTTTCATCAAGATTCAATTTTTAAACTTACCCATTTCGTAATTCCTAAAACCCATCACTCCCATACCAAAATCTTGAAACTATATCAAATATTTTTCATAAAAATGTCGTTTTGGTGGCGTAAAGAAACACACAGAGGAACACCGGTGGTGGTAAAAATGGAAAACCCAAATAATTGGTCAATGGTTGAATTTGAATCACCATCAGAAGATGATGATGATTTCTTAAACGACGGCGTTTCACAAAGACACCATAACAAAAACGCCAAACAATTAACATGGGTGTTACTCTTAAAAGCCAACCGTGCCGCCGGCTGCATCACCTCCATTGCTCCGGCGACTTTTTTCTTAGCCTCCGCCGTCCGCCGCCGTCTCTCCGCCGGCCGTACCGACACTGCCCCATCTTCCACTAAATTTTATTTTTGTATAAAGTTATTTCTTTGGGTTTCAATTTTACTGTTAGGGTTTGAATTAGCTGCTTATTATAAAGGTTGGCATTTCGGAGCTCCGGATCTTCATTTACAGTATTTGTATACGTTAACGAATCCTTTTGCTTTTAAGAGTTTCTTTGATTTGATATATTCAAAATGGGTTTTAATTCGGGTCGAATATCTTGCCCCACCACTTCAGTTTCTGGCAAATGCTTGTATCTATCTGTTTCTTATACAAAGTTTGGATAGGCTAGTCCTTTGTTTGGGTTGTTTTTGGATCCGTTTCAAAAATATTAAACCCATTCCTAAACAAACCCTACCCGATCTTGAATCCGGTGATAATGATGGGTTTTTCCCCATGGTTCTTGTTCAGATCCCTATGTGTAATGAAAAAGAGGTAATTTTTCTTCATAATTCTACATACCCATTTGCTTATGTGTGTAAAATGTTGAATCTTTACACGTTCCCATTTTGCATTTTTTTTTTTTTATGGTGAAAGCTAGAATCTTTTTATGGAAAAAATTGAATTGAATTTTGAGGTGCCTATTTGGTAATATGTTTGTCTTTTGTAGAAATCTTGAATATTTTAATGTAGGGTTCATACCCCTTTGCTACTTTGTATTAAAAGTTTGAATTTTAATGTTGGGTATTGAACAATTTTGAATATTTTTTTCCATGCCCATTTTCGATTTTGTTCTACTTGTATTAAGGGTTGATTTTTTTTTATTTTTAATATACACTTTTTGAAAATTTGTAGTGTTCATTAGTCAATTTGTTACCATTTTTGTAGAAATCTTGGATTTTTTTAGGGTTTAAACACTTAATATTGAACTTGTTACCTACCAGGTTTATCAGCAATCAATTGGGGCGGTGTGTAACCTGAAGTGGCCCAAATCAAAGATTTTAATACAAGTTTTGGATGATTCTGATGACCCCACAACCCAATTATTGATCAAAGATGAGGTTCATAAATGGAAGAACGAAGGTGTGAATATTGTTTACAGGCACAGGGTGATTAGAGACGGTTATAAAGCTGGTAATCTCAAGTCGGCTATGAATTGCAGTTATGTTAAAGATTATGAATTTGTTGCCATGTTTGATGCTGATTTTCAACCTAATCCTGATTTCCTTATGAGAACAGTTCCCCATTTTAAGGTATTTCCTTGTTGGTATAGCTTATATTTATTTGTATTAGATGGAATTTAATGAAAATTCGATGAGCGTCTGTTTGTAGGATAATGAGGAATTGGCATTGGTACAAGCGAGATGGTCATTTGTAAACAAGGATGAGAATCTGCTAACAAGGTTGCAACATGTTAACTTAGCGTTCCATTTTGAAGTTGAACAGCAAGTGAACGGCATTTTCCTGAACTTTTTCGGGTTTAATGGGACTGCTGGAGTTTGGAGGATTAAGGCTTTGGAGGATTCTGGTGGTTGGTTGGAGAGGACCACCGTTGAGGACATGGATATTGCTGTTAGAGCTCATCTTCATGGATGGAAGATGATCTTTCTCAACGACGTTGAGGTACTTTAAATAAACTTCCCCATGAATCCTTGAGATTGAATTGTTTTGACTGTACAGTTTTGTAAACAGGTAACCAGATTTGGGCTTCTATTTTGGGTAACAAACATATTTTAGGCCAGAAACACCATCAGTGTTAATATTTGTCTTTACAATTACCTCATATAAACCGTTTTCAGGCACGTCTTATATCTTTACTTAATTAGCTCACATAACAGGTTACCCAACATACAATTTAGTTTTATTGTATGCAAGCACCGCTTTGTTTATCGGTGCTAGGTTTTAATATGATGCTCATTTTTTCAGTGCCAGTGTGAGTTACCCGAATCGTATGAAGCTTACAGGAAGCAACAACACAGATGGCATTCTGGGCCCATGCAGTTGTTTAGGCTCTGCTTGCCTGACATCATTAAATCAAAGGTAGATATTTTTATTAAGTTCATAAGATTTATTTCATATAGAGGTAACATACTTTGGTCAGATTTCTTTTTTGGGTACAATTTTTTTTATATTTGTTATTTTCCGTTCAAGTTATCTAGTCAAAATGATGATGTAATAGTAATTTTGACCAAGTTAAATTTTTTCTGACGTGGGATCTAAAAAACTTGCTCCTGGTGACAATGTTTGTGACTAATATCAAGTGCATATTTATGAAGTTATATAAGGGTGAAAACAAGAGTAACCAATCAGATAAAAAAAACTATTATAATTTCTATTTGCAGCAACTCCAATATCATATCATAAACCTTTTTTTGTTGGAAAAACAATGAACTTTATATAGAAACCAAATATTCAAGATGTATAAATGGAATCGTATCATAAACCTTAAATTATTGAACTTGGAAATGAGTTATATGAACGTCACTAATCAAATCGATTGTTCAATCTTACATTTTTAATTTGTTCTATGCAGATTAGCATTTGGAAGAAACTAAACATGATATTCCTATTCTTCCTGCTAAGAAAACTGATCCTACCATTTTACTCATTCACTCTCTTTTGCATAATTCTCCCAATGACAATGTTTGTACCCGAGGCTACTCTTCCGGCATGGGTCGTATGTTACATCCCTGCCACCATGTCGTTTCTCAACATCCTCCCATCACCAAAGTCTTTTCCTTTTTTAGTCCCTTATCTCCTATTCGAAAACACAATGTCGGTAACCAAATTCAATGCCATGATATCAGGCCTTTTCCAACTAGGCAGTGCTTACGAGTGGGTTGTGACCAAGAAATCAGGCCGGTCCTCTGAAGGCGATCTCGTCTCTTTAATCGAGAAAGACCCAAAAGAGATTCAGAGGGCCGGGTCAGAGCCCAATTTGGAGAAAATGGAAGAAGAAATAAAAGAAAAAGAGAAGGAGAAGAAGAGTAAGAAGAAGCACAATAGGATATATACAAAAGAGTTGATGCTGGCTTTTCTTTTGTTGACTGCTTCTGTGAGAAGTCTTTTATCGGCTCAAGGGATCCATTTTTACTTCTTGCTGTTTCAAGGACTTTCATTTTTGCTTGTGGGTTTTGACTTGATCGGTGAGCAGATCGCTTCATAAAAAGGTTAAAGTCTTAGTTAAATGTACACGTAAACTGGGTTTTAGTAGATAAATCTTGAACCCAAAAACCAGAATCAGTTAACGTCGCTATCCCACGTATTCTGGGATTGTTTTGTTGTTTCTATTTGTTTTTTCTTTTCCGATCAATTCTTTTGTATGAAGTGGTTTATATGTTTAGCTGAATCTTTGAACATGGAGGTTATCCGTAGCTGTGTATATTATTTAGGGAGAATGTTCTTTGTTAATCAAAATTCGGTCTTCTCTTTTCTCTTGAATAATAATCTTCATGTGATTTTTACCTGTTCATGTACGTCTAGTTTACACTTTAAATCCAACAATGCACATGAGCAACATATAGCACTAGACAACGCAAATGATTGTACAGCCTCAACCATTTCGACGATTTTGCATCCTTGAAGGAATAAGACAAAAGAGTAAGGTGCAGCCTTAGAGACAAAGCCATGAGACATGTTTGGACTCCTTGTTATCTCCAAACGAACTTCAAGTATGTCACATCGAAGTAGGTATGTCGGTGTGTCTAAATGAGTTGGTTCGATCTAAGTATTGCTATTTGTTAGTTCAAATTCGTTTACTTGTATGTCACTGAAAAGGAATTAACAAAGAGCAGTAGTTGGAACGATTTTCCATTATGTTACACTGAAGTAGGTTTGGATCAACATCTGATTCGATCTGAAACCATTTAGTTGATCTAACAAGTCTGAAAAAGTTGATTCATTATTCAAGTAGCCGATTCAATAGATGGGTTGTTTAGACAATTCAATACTTGGGCGAGTCATTTGATAGAAAGAAATGTGTGCAAAGTGGCTCAAGTCATAGGAGTCTAAAACGAATTCAATATGTAAGGCATAATCGATTTAAAATAATTATTATTTTTGTACTCTTTTTATTGCAAATTCTATAAACATTTGTTCAACATAGTACGGACTTCTTTTTTTTTTTTTTTTTTAAATTAGAAAAAATCAATACGTCAATTCTGTCGTAATATAGTATATCGACTTTAATAGAAGTATATCAATACTTCCACATATTTTATCCATATTACTTATAAATACTTTACTAATTTTAATTATATTAATATCATTTATGTCGTGCTTTCTTTTTCAAGAACATTACATGATATAGTTAATGACAAAAAATATGTAACATTAGCGACCAATATACTAAGTAAAACATTAAATTAAACTCACTATGTAATTCAAAATAACTCATCCACTTTATATTAAGTCATGTTTGAAATGACTGAGTTGGTTATTTGAGCAATATGATAACCGATCATGCATAAAAAACTAACTGGAGAATTCAATCGTGAAAACATAAAGATTATGAGAAAATTACTTTGATGATAGTTAATCAAAACAAAGATTGAAACTAAAGAATTTAAAAATAAAATTTCCAAATCTTTTTAACAAGAATACTTAAAATTAAGTACAAAAAATTGGCATCTTTTTCACATAAAATGGGTCTAATATTTTACGACTTAAACTCTTATCAGGTCTTACGATGTCATTTGCTTCACATAAAATGGGCGTAATCTTTAAGAGCTTATATTTATTTACTCGAGGCCTTAAAATGCTAAAAAATATGAAGATTCTTGTCGTTATCCTATATCTAGTCGTTATCCTATATCCAATACATAACATCAAAATTTTGAGGCCTTATAAAATCAGGGGCCTAAAACGCTAACTTCAATAACTTTACCGTTGAGCCACCTCTATATGGATGTGCCCGCATGTGTAATATTAAACTCATATTTACGGTGATTATATTGAAACATAAATGTTGAATTTAACTTGGTACTACTAGATCTATAGACAACTTTGTTGTATTAAAAGTATGTGACTGATTTTATGATGCCAACTACTTTAGCTTATGGTTGGTTTTATGACAGAATAACTTTTGTAACGTGAGTGATCTTATGATGACTCACGTTTTACGTGAGAACTTGAGAATATGTCTACTTTTGTGACAATTGAAGTTTTTTAGCATTGACACTTTACAGTGTTATTATATATATATATATATATCTATATTGCTTTGAACAAGATCATACCAATAACTATAAATCAAATGGTTTTTGGTTTAGTGGTAGTTGGCTAGTCTATCGATCGATCTTGTGAGTTTAATTCCAAATACACGTGTATAATATGTGTGCGGTTTAACTAGTAGATGAGTTAAGATATGCGAGTGTTAGGTGTTTTGAATAGTTAACAATAACTTTTTATTTTAGGGAATTTTAAAATCTATTTAAAAAGACTTTAATGATATAAAAAAATCTAAATGATTTTTCTATTAGATCATAGTTATTTATATTTGTTAAACAAGATTTATTTCTTTTATAAGTATGTGAGCCTATAAAACTAAGCCTATAAAATCTTCCAAACATTACGTTCTCTAGTTGGTAATAGAATGAAAAGGAAAGGAAGCTAAAAGAATTATAAATGAAGTTGTATTTCTGAGTTTTTTTATAAAAGTAAAAGAAAAGAAAAGAATCATAAATGAAGTTGTATTCTTAAATTTTGTTTTTGTTTATGAAAGGAAAAGAAAAGAAAGGAAAGACATAGGAGGAAAAGTTCTCTTATTTTATATATAAATATATATAAATATATTTTTATCATTTCCTCTTAAATTTGAGATGAAGAGGGAAGAACCCCTTTCACTCTTTCCATTTCCTTCCAACTTAAAGAACACAAATGATAAATTTGTTTTCCTTCCTCTTTTCTTCTTTTCTCTTATTGTTTCTTCCTTTATCTTCTTTTCCACTTAGTCTTAGACTCAAGAACAAAGTGTAAAAGTTCAAAAATTTTCTACCAAACACATCTAGAGACGAGAAGATAAGCAATGGTGTGCAAAATAAAGAGAAATTACACGGGTCATCTATCTGGTTCGCACTAAATTACACATGGCGTCCCTGAACTTTTCTTTGATGTAAAATATCCCTCGGGTTGCAAATTATTTCACAAACCATCCTTTACACTAACGAATGTTATTTTAGTTCGTTGAAGAACCGCGAATGTAATATTGTAAATCACAAGGACTATTCGTGTATTTTTTTTTCAAGTTTTAAGTTCATTTAATATTCTTTTTAATTTAGCAAAACCACGATGATGCGTCGTGTAATTTTTCTCAAAATAAAATCATGAGTAAATTGTATGGATGGTCCTTTTACTTTAAACACATTGTCACCGTCAATTCAAGTGCTTTGTTTTTTGCATCGACAGTCCAATAACTCAAAAGTTATGGCATGTTTATTCCCTCTTTCAACTAAAATGTCTAACATGCCCTGACTTGAATATCTTATTTATTTTTACACCACCCATAAATTTCTCAAACCCTAATTTTATCCTTCTTTCTACTCAAAAATCTAACTTCGCACCCACAAAACAAAAATACATATTTGTTACAAAACAAACAATACAAAAAATAATTTTCCACTATAATGAGCACTAAAAAAGCCTGCGAACATGAACTTTCTTTCATTTCTCCACTTCGTCAAACTTTATGGCTAAATATTTTTCATTTCTCCCGCCTATGGGACATCCCGCTTGGAGGTCATGTATTTACAAGAGTGAGCAAAATGGGGGTAAAATGAGTAAACTCGACCGTTTTCTTATATCGGAAGAGGTCCTAAACGCCTTCCCCAGTCTTCAATCCACTTCTCTCGATGTTATAATATCGGATCATCGGCCTATTTTATTGAGCCAACAAGTGGACGACTTTGGACCGACTCCCTTCAAATTTTATAATTATTGGTTAGATAATCCGACTGTGGATGCTATCATCAAAGACATCTGGAACCAGCCTAACTCCATGTCCCATGCAAATCCATTTATCCTCTTTAAGAACAAGCTTAAAAAATTAAGCTCATGATAAAAGCTCAAGCAAACATATCCCGTTCTTCTAGAAGTAAAGATATTCAAGACATGGAAGCTCTGATCTCCTCTATAGATATGAAGCTGCAATCAGATTCTGACCAACCATCTCTATCTGTTCAACGAAGTGAAACTCTTATGAAGCTTCGTGATCTTTATAAAATCGATAATGAAGAGACAACCCAGAAAGCGAAAATAAAATGGGGCATTGAAGGTGATGAGAACTCAAAAGTTTTCCACGGCATTATTAATCGCAAACGGCAGCATTTGGCTATTCGGGGAATTATGAAAGACGGCTCTTGGATCACCAATCCGGTACACATTAAAAAGACCTTTGCAAACTCTTTTGAACAGAAATTTGGCCACTTCCATGCTGAACAGTGCATGACCCGAAGCAATTATTACAAGTCTTTATCTTCATCGCAAAAAGAGTTCCTTGAAGCTGAATTTTCTGAAAAGGAAATCAAAGAAGCTATTTGGGATTGTGGGTCGGACAAATCCTCGGGTCCAGATGGGTTCTCGTTCGCTTTCTTTAAAAGATACTGGGACCTAATGAAACAAGATATTATGGCGTTTGTTAATTATTTCCATCGTTCGGGGGATATTCCAAAAGGGTGCAATTCTTCATTCATAACCTTAATCCCTAAGAATTCTAACCCTTTGATCGTTAATGATTATCGGCCTATTAGCTTAATTGGGGCCCAATATAAAATCATTGCGAAAGCTCTCGCTAATCTTCTCTCTCACGTCATAGATTCTGTGATAAGCTCGGAACAATCGGCCTTTATCAAATCTAGACAGATTCTTGATGGTCCCTTAATGTTAAACGAGATCATCTCTTGGTGCCGAAAACAGAAGAAAAACATCATGATCTTCAAAATCGACTTTGCAAAAGCCTTTGATTCGGTGTCTTGGGATTTTCTAGATCGTATTATGGAATTCATGCATTTCGGTCATTGTTGGAGAACATGGATTCGGGGTTGTCTAAAAACAACTTTTACCTCTATCCTAGTGAACGGAAGCCCCACACACGAGTTTCAAACCCATAGAGGTCTCCGCCAAGGTGATCCTCTTTCTCCATTTCTTTTCATTATGGTAAATGGAAGGTTTACACGTCGCTTTAGAAGATGCCATTCATGCAAATTATATAGAGCCCATACACATAGGTCCTCTTCAAATTTCACACTTTTTCTTTGCGGACGATGTGCTCCTTATGGGTCAATGGAACCGGTTGAATGTGCAAAACATTGTCCACCTCCTTACATGTTTTCATAAGGTTTCGGGGCTCTCCATCAACATAAATAAATCCAACCTTTTCGGAGTGGGTATTGATCAAGAGGAGGTTAATGATGCTTCAATAATTACTGGTTGCCAAGCTAAATGCCTCCCGTTCTTCTATTTAGGCCTTCCCATTAGCATGAATATGGCGACTAGTCCAAATTGGAAACCGATAATTGACAAGTTCAATAATCGTCTTTCATCTTGGAAAAGAAACATTTTATCCATAGGGGGTAGAGCTACGCTTGTTTCTTCGGTTCTAGGAGCTTTGGGTACGTATTTTTTCTCTTTATTCCCTATGCTGTCGTCCATTCAGAATCAGTTAGAATCGATCCGTTCGAGATTTTTTTGGGGCCATTCTCAACAGCAAATACATATGCCCTTGATCGCTTGGAAAAAAGTCATGGCGTCCAAAAATAAAGGAGGCTTAAGCATTGGTAGTTTGCACGCTCTTAACCTTGCCCTCATTCAAAAATGGCGTTGGAGGTACGTCACTTATCCTAACTCTTTATGGGTAAAAATTGTGAATCAAATTCATGGTGTTTCGACAAACGGTTCGTCTTTCTTTCCAAGTTGTGAAACAGCGGGTATTTGGGCCAAACTTTCTGCTTCAATCAACACCCTCCATGACAAAGAGATTATCCCTTTATCTACTTAAAAAAAAGTGGTTAATGATGGTTCTACAACCTCTTTTTGGTGTGATCCCTGGTTACTGGAGTTGCCCTTGAAAGACATTTACCCAAGACTATACATTCTTGACTGCAATCCGAATGATCTTGTGGAAAACAAATGGAATAATGGCTGGAAGTTCACTTGGAATCGCGACATAACAGGAGGTAGAACAGGTTCCCAGCTCTTAAACCTTCATTCCTTGTTGGAAAACTGGTCCCTAAATGACTCTCCTGATGCTTGGATATGGTCCACGGGTTCCTTGAATACCTTTTCAGTCAAGGAAACAAGACTCTTAATCGAAGATCTGCTCCTGCCAGACATGTCCCCGGCCACTAGATGGTGTCGTTTCCTTCCTAAAAAGATTAATATTTTGAACTGGAGAATTACTCATGATCGTATACCCACGAGTTGGAACCTAAGTTCAAAAGGAATTGAAATCAATTCTATCATATGTCCGAACCACCTCACACATTTTTTGGTCGTGTTCTCTGGCTATTGATATGTGGTCCAAAGTATTCAAATGGCTTGGCACTCAAATGCCAACAATTGATGCAATCCAGGACTTACACATATGGCTCGACAATGCTCATATTTCTTCTAAGAGTAAGCAGATTATGGAAGTTGTTTTTGGATCTACCACTTGGACGCTTTGGCAATTCAGAAACGACTTGATATTTCGATGCCCAGCTCCTGTTCGTTCGATTCTATTTGATAAAGTAGTTTTTTTATTCATTTTTATGGTTCACTAATAGGAATAGGAAAGCATCCATTTCTTGAAATAATTGGATGAATAATCCTATTCTTGATTCTTCTTTGTAATTTTGCTAGCTCCTTGCTAGTCTTATTAATAATATTTCAGCTGTTCTAAAAAAAATATATTTTTCATTATAATGGTCAAATACATGAAAAAGACTTCAAACAATTAAAGAATATTAATACAAACTTTAAAATCAACATTAAACTCAAAATTACATAGAATCTGACAACAACGTCTAAACCTCGAGACTTAATACAAGAATAAAACAATCTGTATCATAGTGATTCAAATTATATCTCAATTGTGACTAAATGATGATGAAGAAGAAGAAATATGAATTGATTCAGGTTACAATCACTAGATAGATCAAGAACTAGCATAAACGCAAGAGACATAAATAAATAAGCAATCACGGATCTTCAACATCAACATGGAAGATCATAGACTCTCATGAGAATGCTTGAAACTTATTTTCTGAAGATTCATAAACCGCTCTTTTCAAGTTTTTGTTTCTCTTTTAGAAGAGTATATATGACTTTCATCTCTGGACCGACTTGAGTAACCTTTCGCTTCAATCCCGATCTTCACACTTCCTGCAATACCCTCCCTCATTCTTCATAAGCTTTGTAGTTTAAGTCTTTCTTATTCCAGCTCTGATCACACACTTTTCATTTTGGTGTCTACATTAAATAAATGCAAGCAATGAGTTTCATTCCAAAGTTAACTTTCTAAAGCATAGAAAAAATCAATTTATCATATAAGACAATAATGTGCAGAATTCAAACCTTTGGTTTAAAGAAAACATGTGCAGATTATTTTAATAAAAAGTTCTTTATATATTTTTAACAGCCCACAATTTCATTAAAAGAGGAGTATACAGATGGCAACTAGGCATAAAATGAGTCACCAAAGGCCTCAACCAACCCATGAAACCAAAGGAAAAAAACTAAAAATTAGAGCAAAACTAAATGATAAAAGCAGAACACTAGTTTCACTTAGTATGGCAATCCAACTAGACAAATTTAATACACTATTTTGACATCTGTTAAGCATCCAAAAATGAGACTTCGTTCGCAAAGAAATAAATGTACCCAACAAAAGAGACTTTGACCACTATTCTAACAATGAGCAGTATGGGAGGTAAACCATATTATACGTAGCAAATACAATTAAGCAAAAACATTCCATCTTGTTTAATAGTAAAAAAAACTTTAAAATTCACATATAAAGTGCTAAAGATATATAGATTCTGCCCTGAGCATATAATATTTTCGCCACACGTGATGGTCTTTCTTTCCCTTATTAGAGTTGGAGTTTATTCTGTTAGAGTATGGTTAGATCAAAACATTTTAACAAAGTATTTGAACGCAGTGGAAGACGTTTAACAAAACATCTAAATCATACTCCACCAAAGATCACATGTACAAGAAACAAATAGCAATAAAACAATATATAAACACAAAGATGAAGGAGATGACAACCTTTGGAGAGTAGTGGTAGATACGAAGGGTCCAAAGTAGAATCCCTCTATCGAAGTACACCCAAAGTCTCCAACCGAACGTGTTTGCAAGAGCCTCATTTCTTGATCACCTTCTACATGCTCTTTTGAACAAGTTAATTACCAAGAACACTTGAAACTTTGTATGTGTGTTCTAGAGAGAAATATGGCTGATTTTGGGAGTAAAAGTGAGGGAGGAAGTGTTGTTAGTTGATAGAGTGTGTAAGTGTATGTAAAGGAGTGTATGTCCAAAGTCATACTTCACACCATACACTTATGCCATCCCTTTTACACCATACCCTTGACCATGCTTCCAAAACATGGTCCAAAGGTGTAAGGGAGGTCAAACCATTCTAGATAGTCAACCAACTAGATCATATGTAGTTGTAAGTATTAGTTGAAGTAACTACACACTTCTATTTAGTTAGGTTAGTCAACTAACTCATGTTTAATTAATTATTAGTTAACAATTAACTAATTAATTAAGCAAATCCATAGCTTATTAGTTTAACTAAACTAGTAACAAATGTTTAATAAACTAATCTTATTTAGAAGGTTTCTCATGCATTTACCGATTGACTTTTGCATGTGACCGAATAGGAAATGAACTTTATATTATTCACTATCATGGGCATATAATCCAACATATTCAACTTAATCCAACATAAAGGTCAACACATTTAATCTAGGACTCGAACTTTTCTATTAGATACACATCATAGACCCAACATTTGACACTTTCCTAAGAGGAGAAAATACACTCATTGATAAGACTAAAAAAAATTCAGTTATTACTAACTATTATCCACGAGAAAAAATTAGTCTAGTATGGTAAACTAAAGGAACTAAAAAACCCTTTTTTATACATTATTATTTATAATTTTTCTAAAAACAATAATTTGTGACAAATGAAGAACCTTCAAAAAGTTATAGTGCCTATGATCAACTATTAACAAAACTGATTACAACAAAAATACAGAGAAATATAGATACAATCTCTATAGACATACACAAAAGTATTAAGACTACCAAGACTAGTTGTTCAACAACGTGATGAATAATTACAAATAAACTGCTATAAACTATAGACTAAATGTAGAAGATAATTGTATGATGTGTGCGTGTGTGAATTCCAGAAAAAGACAGGAAAATGAATTGGGAATGTTTAGAAAATAAAATAAAATAAAGTAACAATAATCTTTATGTAAACATAAACACATGCAATATTATATAATCATGTATTAATACACTTACGATTTCATTTCACTTTACTATAGATAATCTTATTTTATGTTACATGCTTAAAGGAACTAAAAAATATTTTGTCCAATTTGGTTCAACACTCTATAGCAACAATTAATTATAAAGGAACCCATTTTTACTCAATATAGTTTGGTATTCAACAACTCAAGAAATATTCTTTTTATCTTTCTCACAAACTAAGATTAATTGATACCACCACACACAAACAAAAGATTCAATAGAACTGACAAAATCCTTAGAAGAATTAGAAGAATTAAACTGTGTGTTTGTTTGAACAGAATTTGTAAAAGTTTGATTAGACTTAGGGTGAACAAAATCTTTCAACCATTTTGGAGTGGTAGTATTCCTAATGGACCTCCTCAAATGAGCATTTGTATCAGTAGGTTGAGAAACAATTGGAGAAAATGCGTGGTTCAGGGGAAACTGGTGTAGTATAATTAACGATTGGAGTTGGGAGAGAATCATTGAAATTTGATTCTTCTTTATCAGAAATAGTAGGCAAGAAGGATTAGGAACAGTGGGATGTTAAGTTGAGGTCTTTTACTTGAAAGGGAAAACTGTTTCTATGAGGATAACATTCATGTTATGGATAACTTCTTTTGTTGACAAAAGGTACTTATAACCCTTTTGTGATGGTAGGTACCCTAAAAGAACACAACTGATTCCTTTTGGATCAAATTTGTCTTTATGTGGTTGCAAAAAAGCACCATAGCAAAGGCACCCAATAGTTTTAAGAGGAGTATAAGAAGAAGGATTTCCATGCAACATTTCAAAGGGTGTTTTCAAGGATAGTTGTTTCATAGGCATTCTATTTATCAAATGAGTTGCTGCTAAAATGTAGTCACCCCAAAAAACATTTTGGTAAACTAGCGTGTAACCTCAATGCTCTAGCAGTTTCCAACAAATGCCTATGCTTTTTTTCTAAAACTCCATTTTGTTATGGTGTGTACATCATAGACCGTTAGTGTATTATTCCTTTAGATTGCAAATAAGCAGATACCTCTTCAATTACATTCCAAAATTCAAACTGTAGAATAATTGTTGAAAATACTTTTCACCCATCTGGGTGGGTCACCCGTCCGGGCGTTTGTTGTTTTGGACGGGTGGTGGATGGCTCGACCGGGTGATGGGGCCACAGAAAGTTGGGAGGGTTAAATCACCCGTCCGGGTGGGCCTTTACCCATTCGGGTAAAGGTGGTGTTACAGTTGTGTCGGCCAGGTGGGGTTGATCAGAATGAGAGCCAATTGTGGTTCACTCGTCCGGGTGATGCCTTACCTGTCGGGGTGAGCCCATTTTCCAGCAGATATAGAATTACTCTAAGAGTAATGCTATATCCGCCTAATTAGGCGTATGCCTAATTTAATCTAACCATACATTTTTTGACACATGGATTCCACTCATTCTCTCTCCTAATCTCATCCAATCATTTTCTCATCTACCAATCACATTTTTAGGCTTATGTGCCTAATTAGGCATATGTATCATTTTCCTTACTCTAAAATGTTATTTTATCACACTCTTTCATTTCTTCAATCATACACATATCCAAACACTCTTTCACCCATCAACATCTTCAGAGATTGCTAGAACAAGGAGGAGTTGTGGATTTTAGTTCCTAAACATTTATTAGACATCAATCATCTTCATAAAACCCAAGTAAGTATTCAATCTTGCTATTTAACCTAGAAGTGTTGGGGAGGTGAATAATTGGGGGAGTAAATGATAAATTGATGAAATTAGACTTAAGGTTAAGTTCCTTTGATGTTTATATGAACTTATGATTAGTAGATGTTAATTTTATGATGAATGATGATGGGATTTTGCTTAAGGGTTGAATTATTTAACAAAAGTGGATGAATTCTATAAATTGATGTTAGTTTATAAAATTGATAGTTAAACATGTTGTTTTGATAATATTATTGATGATTTATAGGGGTTAATAGACAGATTGGGTATCAAACTTTGCGTGAATGTTCAATTTCATGAACCAACTTTTTTTTTTTTGTTACAATTCTATAAACGTAGTATACGGATTGTTCACTAAGATAATCATTCTAATGAAATTTATTCATTTACATGAATCTGGTAACCGGTGACCTTTTGATAACCGGCTATTTTTGTAAGTACATTCATGGAATTGTAACGAAAAAAAGTTGGTTCATTAAATTAAACATTTACGCAAAAGTTTGATACCCAATCTGTCTATTAACCCTAAAAAAACCACGTATACAAAGCCACGTCATAAATAATGCCATGTAGCCATTTAACCGGAAGTCTAATGATTTTTGACCAGTTTCAATAGTACATTCATCTAATTGTTACGAAAAAAAGTTAGTTCATGAAATTGAACATTCACGCAAAGTTTGATACTGTCTATTAACCCGATTTTTAAAGTAGTGTTTGGGGCCACAATCTATGGAAGAGATTAGTTAATTAATTAGGTTGATAATGTTGTGCTTAGTTTGACTTTTGTGAGTCAAACTGTAGAATGCATAGACTTGGGTAGTAGAAGTTGTGATAAAGGGAATGGTATAACATGATTGTTGAATTCTCTATGTGTTATTGAATTTTTATAAATAATATTAATAGGTGCAAAAGAAGTGGAGTTTCATATTGGAGAGATATCCACATCCAAATTGAAAGGTGAGTATGTAGGATTTAAGTAGGAAGGTTTAGCAAATGAATCTGGAATACGCAATTGTAAAAGGATTCATGTGGTTAAACCATGGGTATATCTATATGAGATGATCGGTCCTAACTAAACTAGTATGCTGGTTGATGTACACCTTAATTATGATAACAAATTTGATTGAGTGAGTTGTTTATGCATGAAAGTTGTTGTTTTGTTGATTAAGCTAATGGTGGAATTGTATGTTAGTTTAAAACTAACGTATGTGTTATGCGATTAAATGATACGTGATGATTGATCACAAGTTATTAAATTTTCAGTGGAGATTCGTTAGTCTAGTACTAACTCAGTTGTTATATTTTCAGTGGAGATTCGTTAGTCTAGTATTAACTCAGTTATTATATGTACAAGGGAGATTACCACGGATCCGTGAGGTGGAAATGGGGTTTTTGACCTGTATCAGTTGTTACTTGATCAGTTGTTAATTGTTTAAGTTGTTCCTATTTGAAATGAATGATCTGTTGTAAATAGTTGAATGCTTACTAGTTGAAATACCACATATATGTAAGTACTACTTAATATTCTACATGCTCACTAAGCGAAAGCTTATGGTTATAAGTTGGTAATGTTTTGTAGGTTCAAGCGAAATAGGTAAGAAAGAAGATCGAGGGAAGAGATTGGCATAAGAAGAAAATGGATGAATACTCGCTATGGTTGAAGCGAGTCTAATTGTTTTGAACCCGGTTATGATTACCAAAACTTGTATCGGTTGCCCAGCTTTTTGTAATATGTAAAAAGGAATCGATATGTTTAGATGTAGCAACATTTATAAAGAAAGACATGTAAGCAAAAAAGTTTGTAAATGTTCTATTTTGGATGTAGTAATGGTTTAAAAAAATGGGCTTTACGAACATACACTTGCATGCAACGACAGTTATCCCATTGTTGATTATGATCATTATGATGAAGAGAATGTCAATCAACCTCAAACTTTTGACCATCCATTTGGTAAGCACATTGTTGATGATGAGGAAGAGACGGAGGAGTTAGATCCTAGAGATACATATGACAAACCAATACCATCTAAAGCACCAAAAAATGTTATATTTTGGAATATGTCACCAATGTTACGCTAGCATGATAGAGAAGGTAAAAAGTGACATGTTACCATCTATGAACAAACATTTGGAAGGATGTGTATACAAAGGCAAAGAAACAAAACTTGATATGAAAAAATGCTTTAAAATCAACCTTTCATACAACCAAGCTTCGAGAGCAAAGTGTTATGCGATAGAGTTGTTGAGAGGTAGTGGTGAAGAATCATTTTGAATGCTTCCCCTTTACCTACATAACCTGAAACTGCATAACCCGGGGAGCACAATAAATGTGCTTATAGATGAAAAAGATAAATTTTTAAATGTGTTACATGTCCGTTGGTGCAACTGTAAGTAACTATAATTGGTTTTCATCTATGTTCATATGCGTATATACTACTAAAATTGATATTTTTAATGTCATTGCAGATACGTTACTTTGTTAACCTTACATGCAAAATTATTATCATAGATGGGTCACATTTTAACGACTGTTACTTGAAACTAATTTAATTATTGTGGCGATGGATGACAATAATGGCATCTTGTCACTAGCCTATGGTCAGGGCATCAGAGACGGTTGACATTTGGACGTGGTTTTTAGGAAACTTACATGACTCCCTTGAATTCGTTGGTAGTATCAAGAACCCGACTATCGTTTATGATAGGGTTCCTTCAATTGCAGCTGGCATTTCAATTGTCATTCCAGAAGCATTTCATGCCTTATATTGTCGTCATTTGTTGATGAATTTGAGAAACAAATCTTCCGAAGTCAAGTACTTTGAATGACATTATTGGAAATGTGTAAGGCGTACTGTAAGTCAGATTTTGATCACCATTTTGATGTGGTTTCTAGACGTTTACAAGCCTCGGCTAAGGTTCTTAGAGATGTTGGGAAAGAAAAATGGTCAAAGCATCATCCTACACGTACAAGATATGCTTACCTCGCAACTAACAATGTAGAGTCCATTAACGTGATGTGCAAGCATGCAAGGAGACCTCCTATCACAATGCTATTTGCGTTTCTTCAATCTTCGGTACAACAGTGATATTTCAATCATTGGACACTGCAGCTGGAGTTAAAATACCTATCATACACTGCAGCTGGAGCCCAATAACACAGATCTTCCAAAGCGTAATCCACAAATTTTGTTGAAAAATCATCAACATCTACGCGGTCAATAAACGTTAATAAAATTTGCATGTACATTCTTCTTGCCCCCTAAAAATCTCCATTGTGATGAAGCGCGATACTTAACAAGTCAGGAACTGTCGTGTATAATTAATCAGTTTTTGCTTCTTCATTTAGAGATCGAAACTGCCAAAAATAATCAATGTGAACCATTTCGAAAACTATTTTCTTGATTTTCCACGCAACAGAAAGTAGAAGTATTTTTATGACAATTTGTGAAATAAGTTGATTATAAATCTTATCTTAGGGTCACAATATTTATAGATATTTTAAGAATTTTGAAAATCTCTAAAAATATTATTAAAAAACAGACATATATAGTATTTTAGTCAAAAAGTGATATGAACCCGAAATCAGGCCACGACTCCGTGTACCTGGACACACTAGCTGCAACCCGACTATGCGACTTGGACAACCTAGACGCAAACCCCGGCAATCGGATGCAAATCACGGGTCATCACTCGCACTTCTCGGTCACGCAATCCGCAAGTAAGAGGTTGCAAGCCGCAAATCGGTACTTGTGACCTGGTGGGTTAAAATTGATTATTTTTAAGACAAATTTTTTTATGCATTAAAAATTGTGGACTTTTTTAATTTCTCAAAAAAAATCATTAAGAAACTGCCTCAAGCATCTCTCCTCTAGACACCATACCCATTAACAGCCAGCATCAAATATACAAGCTAACCCACAAACACAAGAAACCAAGCCCATTCCTCTAGGAAACCATTCACTTTTGGCTGTTGAAGGGTTAAAAAAGCCAATACCCTCTTTTAACCTCCAACACAAAGTGTGAACAAGACTCATCATTTATTTACAAATCAGTAGTAGCCAGGAACAAAGACAATGCTTCATTTAAAAGTGATCTGTGACCAACATAATTATGTCACATCTTCTATTCTTGTCAAAATTATCAACACAAAAAACACAAAAGGAAAATCCAAAAACCTTCATTTCCAAACAAATACAAACAAAATATTTGTCATCAAATAACATCATTTTTCTTCTTTTTTTTTCTCTTCCCTAACAATCAACACTCTTTACAGCAAATTTTCCCTTCAACGATAAAAACCAAAAATAATCCTCACCCACGATGCAAACTCCATAACCAAACCAAGTCCCGGTTTTTTCTTTTTCTTATGTCCGTTTAAATGTACATGGTTCGTAAAATCTCAACGAGTCATCTTCTACTAAAACTCGAAGAACAAACAGTTAGGAGTTGGGAAAAAACCTATACAACTCATCTTTTCTAGAAAATTTGCTTTCTTTCTTTATAATCCATTTCCTACTCAAACTTTGATCTGCATGTCAATAGTTTCCGTTATAAGATAAATTAATCACTTCAAGTTCCCAAGCTCTAAAGATCCATCTTTGCTCGTCCTGCTAAATGTAAAAACACCACTTGTGATTAGAGTAAAATAAATCACTTCCACTATGCTATTCAAAAGATTTATTAAGCCATTACCATTTGGTCCAAGATTGTTGATTCCAGAATTAGCATCAAATCCCATTTGAAGAAGATTGTGAAGATCGTTATCCCATACAGGCTATAAGATTACAAAATGTCGTAAGGGTTAACAAAAATAAGAAACTAATAAGACACTACCATTAACCATATCCTTATGTCTGTCATTTAGCAAGAACAATTAAATACCAATGCTTTCCCAGCTAGATAATTGAAACTGACTATAATAATTGGATTTCGGCATAAGTGACGAGACCAATATCGAAGTGAGTGTACCTGAGGATGGATAGGATGCAATGGTGCAGTTGTTGGAATGCCAGGCAAGCTCCCATGTGGATAAGAATGAGATGATGTTAATGTCGGCCCAAAACCAAAAGCTGGATTCGAACTGCCGCCCCGTGAATGAAGAATCTACACATATACAAACAATTGTTAAACGGAAAATCATTACAATCAAGCGAGGAGATTTTTCCCTGCTCAGGTTACCAAGGGGTGAGTCTGTTTTGACTCAGATGTACCTGGCCTAACCGGGGTATCCCCTCTAATACCTATATTACACTTAAACTCCTCATATTAATATAAATATAATAATATTATATTTAAGCTCCTTGCTTTCATGTTATTCTCACACTTAACCTCCTCACTATAGTGTAAATATTGCACTTAAACTTCTTTAACAATGAGTGTGAAGTTCTTACCTCTATATTGCATTTAACCTCCTTCAGTGTGAATGCTAAATTTTTGACACATTATTTTTAATTTCGCCTCCGAACCCGTTCCCTGGCCACCCCAAAGATGTTTAGCTAGGGAGATTCAAACTTGAGACCTCTTGGAGGAAATCACGAATCATTAGAATTACGTTACGTTTTGTCATTTGGCAGGTCCTATTTCCATTTAATAACAACGAAGTTAATTGCAGTTAAATAGCAGGAACTTACATCTTTAAACACAAGGCGGTCAATGTCAACATTCATTTCTGGATTCACAGTCGCAAGTTTCATCGATAAAAACTGCAGGAACAAAGACAAAATTAAGACTTGAGCTCAAAAACAGTTAACTCAAATCATTAGTTATCTGGACAATAACTAGCAAGATCATAAATCTTGGATCAGGTAAGACCACAAGTTAAGTTGAAAGATTGATCAAATTCAAAGCAAATATGTTATCTTCTATAGTTTTAAAACACTAGACAACTTTTACTTGGATCAAAAGGAAAGTATCAAAACACAATTACATATTTCACTAAAAAGGATAAGTTATAGTTGTGGAAAAGTAAACAAAAGACAAATGATCACATGGTTCAAACAATATGTCAATATCAGTATAATCTACAACCACACTAATACTATATGGAGATAATAAATTAATAATACAACAAATAGGGTATGTGTGTATACATAAATGTAAATGTAAGCTAGTTTGGTATCTGATTTGAACATATAAAACTATAAAAGAAATAGAAAAGGAAATGAACATACCTCCACCTGTTGTTGAAGTGACTGAACATAATTGATAATTTCATCAAGCATTACTGCTTTTCCAGTGATCTTTTACCAAAATTAAACACCATCAATCAAACCATCAAATAAACACAAAATAATAAACATGGAAAGAACATATAACCTACCTTGTTGCAGCCAGGAACAAGTTCTTGAAGCAACTTCATTCTCTCACTAATTCTTTCTCTCCTAACCTAAAATAAACCAATTACCAACATATATTTAAGACTATGAACATTCAACAAGAAATTTACAAAATTTTCAAAAAAGGCACAAAATTTATACCCTTTCAGCAAGACTGTGACTGTTAGTAGCTTGACCTCTTTTAGCCCTAACATGAATGTAGCTGTTATCTTTACCACCACTGTCAGAAGTATCCTTTACTGCTTGTTTTCCAATTTGTTTCCCTCTTGAATCAATTCTCAGTTTCTTTTCATCTTTCTCTGAAGATTTGTTATCACCAGACCCATCATTTCTTTCATCTTTTTCACCATTCTACAATAAACAAAAAACACATATTTTACTACACACATTTAAACAAGATCAAGATTTAAACTTTATGCAGTAAAACAGTACCATATTGGTGTTGACAAAAGGATTGACCATTTCTGAAAAACTCCCGCTTCCAAAAGACCCAATCTTTGATGGGACTAAATCACCAATGGCTGAACCAGATTGATGATACTGATGGTGATTTTGATGATGTTGAAGGTAAGCAGATGACCCACCAAAATTCTCAAGTTGATCCCAACCCGACCCGAATAGATTATTACCTGACCCACTTGATGATTTGTTGTTAAACATGGATCCTGAACTCATTTCACCTCTATATTGATAACCCATTTCACTATCATTATTATTAGTATTTTTATTATTATTGTTATCATCCTCTGAAGAAGCCATATATATTGTTATGAAATCAAGATTCAAGAACAAGAAATTACAAAAGTAAAAAAAGTGAAAAGAGTACAGTAGGATCTATGAAAACTTAAGCTAATATAGGGGTAAAGTTGAACTAATAAAAAAAACAAAAGATAAAAAGTTAGGTTTGACCAAAAATAGACTTAGGGTTAGAGTTAAACTAGTATCTACTCATTATCTTGCAAGACTCAACAAGGAACAAAATGGCAGCTTTACAGTACAAAAGATAGGAAACCAAACACTCCCCATGAAAAAGAAAGAAATCAAGTGTAGCAGGGCATAATATCTTTACATATTTGCTCTTGAAGATGCAATGCAAATGCCATGATGTGATGATTATAAAGGATGAAAAGTGAAAATTATGTGTAACAGACAACAAAGTGTTGAACTTTCAACAGAGCATAAAGTAAAGTAATGTAAAGATGGAGTGAATAGACAGTAGTTGTTGCTAAGCTACAGCTTGCTGTGATTACTAATAGTATACCTAAAATTAAAAAAGAAAGCAGATTCCTTTTTCTATTTATTTTTCTATTTACTTCATTACAGTAAAACAGTAATAAAATAAAATTTAAACAAACTCCACAAGATTCCTTACCCAAATAACAAATAAAGAGTTAATTGATTCTATATTATCAACATTTCAAAGCTGCAAACAAACAATGAGGAATGGGGTTGTTCTTGAGACTTAAAAAGTGGTTTGAATCCAAAAAGGCATATAGATAGATACAGAGATTCTTATTATAGAAAGACAATATTTTGGCAAAGGGAATCAAATTCTGATTGAGTTTATGCAGAAACTATAATGGGTAAAGATTTTGCCTGTTAGGTGTTTCTGATTGAAATGGGTAAGGAAGTATCAATTAGTAGATTGGAATACTATTTGTGCAAGCATATGCAATATAGCAACAATCGCTTATTTTTTGCAGGCGCATTACCATATGAAAAACAGTTATAAAAAATCATTCAATTCCAACTTTTACAGATTGAAGACAAAAAAAGATAAGAGTAAGCTATTAAGCAAGCTAGAGTCTAGAGAGACTTTGAAAGTGTGGTTTCCCATCTATATGTAGACATTACTATCATCATTATTTTTTTAATCTTATTGTCTAAACTTTGGCTAACCAAGTTTATTTGTGTATTTAAGAAAGATAACTTGATGTTTGTGTGAGGTAAACTAGTTTCCGAATAAATGTAAGCTTATGCATTGGTTGTAATGCATCAAAATGATGTTTTAGAAAATATTCATGTAAAATATGATTATGAAGATAAGGGCATTTGTAACTATCTCGAGTAAAATCCTCATCTGAGTGAATAAGAAGTTGATAAATTATAACTTTACTGTTGTTAGGACGGATCGGTAGTTTAGGCACTCGGTTCAGCATTTGAACGAGCTGATAAATTCGCTTAATTTGCCTCGTTTTTAAATAGGCATGGGGCAAGCTACCGAGAACAGGTTAAGATTACTAGAAAATCAATATTTGCAAGTTGTATTTCTTATTGTTAATATCTTTTAAAATTCATCTAGAGTCGGTCAACATCATGTTTTTATTGTTGTATTCAGTATACTTGATCATATGTTCATATATAATATAGTAATACTACTAGTACTTATTATTCGTAAGCAAATTATCAGGATAGTAACATGCTAAGTTCTGTACTTCATTTTTATAATCAATCTGTGTTTTATGATGATGTAACCGAGAAAACAAAAATGTTAAAACGATGATCTATTTTTATTTATATATTTCATTAGATTTGACTTATTCTCTTTTAATATTTACTACTTTCAGTCTTAAATTTCTTTTATCTAATGTAAACCAATGAAATGATACATTCCGAGTAAAATTTTCAGCCCCAAGAATTTGGAACCTATTATCGAGAGTTTAGTTGAGCTGCCACCAGCAGTTGTGTCCATGTAGGTAACATGACAAATTTTTAATATATTTTTAGGTCTATCAATATTTTCCCGACAGAAATACTATATACGGACATTCACTATAAACAATAATGTACACTTAATTTATATTTTCTTACTATAACTCTATAAGCATGTTTTCTTTACCACACTTTAAATGTCTCATGCGAAGAACTTGTATCGTACCCACGCAAACGGTGAGGTGTTTGACGGTAAAAAGAGATGGCAATAGTGATGACATAAAAGAGTAATAAGAGTATCAGAGTGTTTATTTGTGTTTTAGAAGTATGTAATATGTAATATTTGTGGAGTGTATTTGTATATGTGTTACGAGAGATAAATATGATGTTTGATTATATGGGGTAAAAGTTTTAAGAGTTAAAACCAATTTTAAAAGGTAGACCAAGTTCTCTTTAAAAGCATATAATTTGATTACCCGAATTAGGAAGTCTCATTTGAGTTATAAGCAAAATTGAATTTACAATATTTTTAATGTGCCGAATGAATTTAAGTTTACCTAGTAAGGTCTTTGGTGGCTAGCTTTAGATACATTTCGATGTTGGTATATCGATGGATTCAATAGAAGGGGACGATTTGAAGGATATTGGCTTCTTGGATAAGTATGCTGATGAGTTTCGATAAACCTACGAAAGTTGTGCCGTAATAAGTAAAATTAAGAGTGAGTATGAGTCGGTTTGATTCGTTTTTTTTCTAAAACTAAAATTGAATTAAAAGTTTAGTTTTTGAATTTTTAAAAACTAAACCGTTTGGTTATTTCGATTTTGGTTTTATTCAAGATTTTCGATTTTTCCAATTAAGCTTATTTGTCAAATACTTTTATAAACATATATATAATATGCATATATTTATATATATTATCCACATATATTCTATATATATTAGAAATGAGTACAAAATTTTACTTTAAAAAGTTAAATATACATACATACATACATGTTGTATATATATGTATATACATTTATATATATGATATTTAAATAGTTCGATTCGATTCGGTTTTTTTAGTCATTTTTAGAGCGAAAACCATAACCAAACCGATCGGTTCGGTTTTTAGAAAGTCGAAAATCAAACCGTCAATTTTTGAATTGGTTCGGTTTTTTTGGTTTGGTTTTTTTGGTTTGGTTTTTTCAGTTTCTTTCGGTTTTTGGTTTGGTTTTTGGTTTGGTTTTTGCTCACCGCTAAGTAAAACTGTCTCAATTCATCATTAAGTCAGGGATGTGATTTGGTTCTACATGAAAACGGGGCAGGTTTGGGGCGGGGCGACCATCCTCCATCCCCGAACCCAATTATGAAACGTGTCCCAAACCCGCTCCGATCCCATTGGGGATCTTATCAGGGGCGCCCCATTGGGGCACGATACTCCCCTACCCCCGTTCCCCATTGGGGTTCTTAATGGGGTGTCCTTTTTGACGTGATGCTTCACCATAGTCGGACCGTATCCTATCTATTGTTATTTGTTTTACACCATTAGCTATACGGTTTCGAAGTCCCTAGTCAACTTAAAAAATAAATATGATAAACTATCTCATAAATTGAAAAACAATATACATCTATATGTAATATATAATTTGTAACATGTATATATTATATCGGGACGGGGCGGGGCGGGGACACTTGTCTCCAATCACTTCTCCGAACCCGTTAAAAATCCCCGTTAATGCCCCGAAACTCGCTCCGAAACCCATTAAACTTGTTTCACCCCGCTCCAAAAAGTTCGGGTTTTGGATTTCCCCATCGGGTTCGGGTTTTTTTGCCATCCCTATATGTGATGAGAAAAATATTCTTTGTGGCAATCAATTGTCTCGTGTTGCATTCCATTCATACGAGAAGAATGAGCGTGTTCTTGGGCCATCGTAGAAACATAGATAGGGGCGACAAGTGAAGCACCCGCGTGAGCGGCGGTGAACGAAGCGGAAGCGCCTTATAGTAGCACGGACTTTTTTTTCTTTCTAGGTCATGCGAAGGGGGCCAGTCCAGGATCATACTCTTCCTCTACAAAGACAACAAACATTCTTAATGGTCAAAGATCGCCGGGAGTCTTTTTTTTTTTTTTTATCTTAATAACTAGCGGGAAAAATGAAGGAAAAGAGGGCGGTCCCTCTTCATCATATTAAAGGGGCGCGACTTTGTATGAGGCTCATGAAATGCGTTCAATGTCCAGTGACACCACTCAGCACCCCAGGAAGTGGTGTGGTTCAATGAAAAAAAAGGGGGGGGGAAGATGACTCTATGGCTGAGGCCGTCGTTCAAGAACAAACATTTCGCCTAATTCTGTTGAATCCCGGCCCACTTTTGCAACCAATGAACTATGACTTAATTATTGCATTGCTACGATTTATCCAGTTGAAGTGATTGAACGAAATCGCTCAAATCTACTGCCTAAAATGTCTCTCCCGGTACCTAACAGAAAAGTAAATGGACCATAAATAATTAAGTAAATTCAAAGCCTTTTCATAATCTATATTAATACACCCTCACAGTTGGAGCAGGAAGAGAACGAACGCTCATGCTTGAACGAAATTCAACAAACAGTGAAGACGGGAGTCCTTCGGTGAAGATATCGGTGTACAGGTAGCTAGAGGGAACTTGAAGAAAACGCACCGAGCCTGTAGCAAAGGGATCGTGAACAAAGTGAATGTCAATCTCAATATGCCTAGTGTGCTAATGTTGAATAGGATTAGAGGACATCTATACAGAGCTGATATTATCACAATAAACTAATGTAGCATTAAAAAGTGGAAAGATACAGTTCTCGAAGAAGATTACAAATCCAAGCAGTCTCTACAACAGTATTTGCAACCCCCACGATATTCAGCCTCTGCACTAGATCGAGACACGGTGTTCTAACGCTTGGGGGACCATGATAATAGGTTGTCACGAAGAAACACACAGAATCTTGAGGTGGATCGGCGAGTAGAGGACATTCTACCCAGTCAGCGTCAGAGTAGGCAGTGAGCTAAGAAGTGGTGGATCTATGTAACTGAAGACCATGATCAATTGTCTCATGCACAACACGGAGAACGAGTTCAAGAGCAGCAAAGTGGGGTTCTCGAGGATCATTGATATTACTTAAATTATACATGTTTATCCTTCGCAATATCTCTCGTTTTATCCGTATTTATCATGAGTTTGATGAAATTTTAATACTTAATATGCTTTGAATGCATTCATTATTGTTAGGAACGGATCCAAGAATAAAATACAAGAAAACGTTGAAGAAAAGATCGTTAAAAGAGAAGTGTTCTAGTTTCAACGAGGCTTCATGGTTTTGGCCATAACTCTCTCATACGGACTCCGATTGAGGTGATTCAAAAGCTCAAATTCTTGAAACTCAAAGGGCTAAAACTTTCAAAAAGATGTCAACTCTGAAAATCAAGTATGCTCTCCGGGTAGAGGGAGTACCTGTCACACCCCCAAATTTAACATAAATACGAATTAGCATGCGGAAGCTTGTCGGGGCGTGACGAGTAATAGGATACACAATCAGGAGCATATGATTATCGCAGAACAATATATATTAAGATGCCATAAATGTTTTACAAATTTCTCGGCTTATCAGGCCGTTAAAGTACCGATGTAAATCAAAAACATCGTTGTAGTTTCCAAAAGATAAGTTTCAAAGTTTCATAAACAATTACGATAAAATAAATCTACGAGATTGAATCTCATAGTTTTAGCAAAAGTGGCATCCTAATTCTTCGTGGTGAGTATGTGGTCCCATCATTCATGCAACTTACGGCTTAGTTAATTCCCTGAAAAACATATTATAAAAAGTCAACATAAAGTTGAGTGAATTCACAGGTTTAGAGACTCATTCATAAAACCATTATTTGGAAATCATTTCATCGGAAATTCAAAGGTTGGCATCAAAGGCCTAAGTACGATTATTATAAATGAAAACCACTGACTATAATCCCCCATCAGGTTTGCAAGTCCTATGAGTTAATATGCCGAAACTAAGCCTATAACCAAACCACAACAATGGATGAATCGTTTGCCTGGACCGGTTAAGTATACATGTCCCCCAAAGTGCGAAACCACGTCGCAAGTTAGCGCGACTAACTAAAATAAACGTAGGATGGGCTTGTAAGGCCCAATAGTACTACCAGTATACTTAGTAGTTAGAGTCATCTAACTAATGGTTATAGTATTGTATGCTAGGACTTCGGCACTACAACTTATCAACTCAGTCCCTCATAAGGATACAATGTCAGGTTTTAATAATCGCATATAATCATTCATATGTTTTTCACCCCAAGTAAAAGCAGTAAAAGCATTAAAAACGGGGCTGTGAACTCATCTGGAGTCCGAGCGTGCTAGCAAAACAGTTTAATAATAATTCCCACGTAAGTCTCTTAACGTCCTAAACGTAAGAGCTTAAATCAATATCGGCAAACGACACAATGGTCAGTCTATGCCAGTTGTTCACTCAATAAGATTTGTAAAATTTGCCATCAACGGGCTTTCGAAAACATCCAACTTTTATTTAAAAGAACGACACGTTGTGATCCCACTTTGTTTTCAAAATCATTAAATCGTAACTAAGTCCACATTAAAAATACCTTATTAAACGTATTATACTATTAATGTGTAACTTTCATTTATTCAATACATATACTTTCACATAGGTATATATATATTTATGTATCTCAATTACGTTTGATTTAGGGTTTCATGACATGTATTAACGTTGGTAGTCTTTCGTTATTATTATTATCATCACGTCATCTATTTCCATATACACATATAAATATATAAATATACTCATGTAGGCATCTATTTATATATATATATTCATTTTCACTATAATTACCATATTTTAAACGTTAGCATATATATATGTCTCCTCAAAATCATTTACACATTTTACTTGTCGTTATGATATATTGACCAACAATATGTACATTTATTCATACATACATTCCTATACACATATTAATACAGTTATACGCCTTTATAATTTATTTTCATACTTTTACCTTACGATATTATTTAATCCCTTTTAAATTCCATTTATAACCTAACTCTAGGTTTTAATAAATTAAATTCTCGTTCTAAACATTTCAAGGCATGACTAATATTTAAATAACCTTTTAATTCATTGATTTTCCAATTAAAGTCCAAATCTACCGATTTCTATACGTTTAACATTTAATTAAATAAATTCGCGTTTTTAACTCGCGGTTTCGTTTTAAAATCCTCGTTTAATGTCTAAGTCTCGTTTTTATTATTTAAAATTTATTAATTTATTTAAAATATCTTAAACTTACTGATTTTGCATAAAAGTCCCTATTTCCTATGTTTTTGCAATTTAGTCCCTAAAGTCTTATTTATTCTATTTTTAACACTTAACTTTTATAACTTAAAGTTTAATAACCTACATTTTGTCCTAAGTTATTCTAGTACTTATTTTACACCAAATTACATGAAATACACTAACCTTTACATTAAAAGTCCTTAATATATGGTTTTAATCATTTTTAACCTTTTCAACTTAGTTAACTCATTTTTAACAGATTCTGTCCCATTTTTAGGTCAACTTTGCCTACGGTTTTGACTAGTCAAAAATGTTCAGAAAATTATGAAAATTTTTATACAAGTTCCTCTATGTCTTAGCTTTCCAGAAACATAAGATTTGTAATTTTTGGTTGAGTTTAAGGGGTCCAAATGTATTTTACATCACACAAAGGTCAAACAGTTCATTTTCAGGACAGTTAGTCATAGATCCGTATGTAGCTTGAGTTCTACTTAACTTCACAAAACGAGATCATACAAATTTCAAAGCTAACACAATTTGTGACCTTCAGCAAAAAGAATCAACTTTTTTAGATCTACGGTTTGAAAGTTATGATATTTTAAAGTTGGGTTATTTTCTGTCCCAACAGTACAGCTCGTACACTTTAACTTAGAATTTCATTTTAAAATAGTAATACTCATCTAAAAATTATGAATCCAGTGGTTTTTGATAGCTAACTTCTTGAACTTAACTTTAGAACCAAGAAACACGTAATTTCATCAAGATTTGACCAAGTTATGAAGCTTTAAAGTTAGACAAATTTTCTGACGTTTTTCAAAATGCATAATAGTGGACTGTTTTGGTATATTTTTGCATAAATCACTTATCAAACATGTAAAAACGATTTTTAAAGCTAGATCTTGTCAAGAGTGAACATCTAAACATAATAGAACCATAAAATAAGCATTTTATCATAAATATTACAAGATTATGGAAGAAATGGTCCTTACAATGCTCTAGGAAGCAAATGGAAGTGAAATGGAGGTGTATGATGTTTTGCAAGAGCTCCTAGCTTCCAATCCTTAGGTTTTTGGTTTGTTTTTCTTAGGAATGAAGTAAGGCTGAGGTGATCACGTTTTTGGAGGTCTAAGAGCACAAAAGTAAGGTTAAATGAAGGTTTTTCATGGTGGATTCAAAGGAGGTGTAAGGGTGGTTGAAGGGTGGTGTTATGGTGGTGTTGTGGTGGTGTTTTGGTGGTGGAATGGTGGCTGAAATGAGGCTGCTATTCTGATTTCGTGGGAGGGGCAGAAAAATGGAGAATTTCCTTGGCTTGGAGTGTTGTACATGGAAGGAAATGAAGTGCAACTGAGGGGAAACAAGGAGTAAGGGAGGAGAAGCATGGCTTAGCCATTTCCTTGAAACATGGATCAAGAGGAAGAGATCAAAGGGGTCCCTAGGGCCCCTTTCTAGGGCTGATTTCTAGGAGGGAGGAGGAAGGGGGAGGGCCCCCTTTGAGGCTAAACACAATTAAGTTTTAGATATCTTGGTCGTTAGTCGTTAATTGCGATTAGTTTAGTGTTAATTGTATGATTAAGGTAGATTAGGGTTTATTAAGGTTGATTAATGTTAATTAGGATAGATTAAGGTTAATAGAATGTCATTAGTTGATTGAATCAATATTCGGATGATTATCGATGTTTCGTTTATCGTTAACCGGGATTTCTACGGCTTTGTGATAATTGACTCGGAATAATTGTTTGATTCGATTTCTTGGCTTATCATGCCCTAATTTAGATTATTTATAGTAGGTTACCTTATATTACTTGATATAAATAATAATCGGGAATCGATTGATAGGTTAACCGATTTAATTCACGTTTTATTTCATTCGTTGCACGTTTTCTATTTCGCGTGAACTTTTATCGAATTCAAAAGTGTTTTGCCTATTTCTTAGCATAAATTTCAATATAATAATAATAACAACTATATATAATTTCATAGATTTACGTTATTTTCACAAAAGGATCATCAACGCTCGTGTAATTTGGTTTCTACCGATTTCCTCGGTTAATTCTCAAAATTCAAGAATGCTTCTCGCATTAAAATGTATTGCATCTCAAATGCAATTATAGATTTTTGTGCTAGACTTGATTTAGTAAAACGAATTCACATAGTTTAAACGGGAATTAACCTAAATGCTCGTAATTAAAAAGTTTGAAAAATACCTAATTTTTCGGGTTGTCACATTACCCGGCAAGGTAGTGTGCAGACGGGAAAATTAGTTTTTAATCACAATTAAACCCTAATTTGATGGGATCTCTTTGGTGGCCATTTCCCTCCGATCCTAGGGGGACTTTGGGCGATCTTTGGAGGATTTTCCATCACTTTTCCACCATTGTAATCCAAGAATCAAACATCTAACAAAAATCAAACATTATGCGATTCGGTTTATCATTCTTTCCTTTGAACAATGTTTAATTCCGTTTTTTTATGTGTTTTGTTCTAATTAGCTTGACTATGGCTGAGTACTTTTATATTCACTTGGATGATGTAATCTATTGATTAGGGGTGTTAATCCTTTGACATTTATATTTTTTTAATTCATGTTTAATCAAAGAACCAATTGTGGTTGAGTTTTGATTGTTAATTTGTTTTATTGGTACATCATTGGATGTTTATAGAGAACACTCTTACATCTTAGTTGGTTTATTATAATTATTTGTCTATGAATGATTGTTAACTGATTGTGAACGCAAGATTGAAATAGGACTCATTAATTAAACTCAATTATGATTGAATTGAACTTAACTAGAGACATCAAATTAAGTTTAGTAATCTTACGAACATAGGTTTGCAAGATTAGATCATGAGTTAACTAATTGAGTTTGGATTTAGTTTGGTTAGGAACCTGGAGTGAAAGCCATAGATCAGTTCTAATCAATCGTTCGGGAGGAATGAAAGCGAATCCTTTTATGAATTCAATTTGATAAACACTATTAAATAACATGGCTTCACAAACACCCAAAGTCATTAGTGTGCTAGTCCAAGTGAATGTCGTTTTCATTATTTGATTACACTTTCTACACTGATTCTTTCGAACCCAACTGCCTTCGTATTACTTTTTATATTTGCTTTAGTTTTGTGACAATTGCAAGGCAACAACTTGGTTACCAAAACCCTTACATTTACTTACTTGTCTAGATTAATATACATTCGCTAAATACTCTTAGTTGCACGGTCCTCTTGGTTACTATCTGGTTGTGTAATAGTTATTTGCGATATTTCTTGGTATAAGTTTTATAACTAAATTTTACACATCAATCATGCATATACAAACATAGTTGTTGAACATCGTAGGATAAATCTGGACGGGTGAAAGTCAAATACTGAAGAGCCCCGACAAGGCTGCAATAGAGAGATGGATCAAAAACCGGTGGACCATCTCGTGGAAGCTTAGACTCAGTGTCAACTGGCATTTTACAAGGATTACAATGCAACATGTGGGCTCGTTCAAGAATCTCAGTCGCATACATAGACTAAGACAAAAACATACAGGTGGATGCCCGATAAGCAAAAATTCCAAGAAAATAATTCAACGGGTCAAGGTCAATCATAGCAAATTCGGTATGTAAACATGAGATGACATGCTGAAGAAGGGTCGAGGAAGATGCTGCAAGTATAATGTCATCCACATAAAGCAGCAAATAAGTTGTCTCAGTTCCACGTTCAAAAATGAATAACGATGAGTTAGTTTTGTTATATCAAAACTGACATGTTAGAAAAACTAGAAAATCATTGAACCCAAGCCCCGGGAGCTTTTTTAAGCTTATATAAGGACTTATGTGAATGAAAAACATAGTCGAGATGAGTCTTATCTATAAACCCAAAAGGCTAATGCATATAAACAGTCTCCGAGAGATAGTCGTGAAGAAAGGAATTCTTCACATCAAGTTGGTGTATAGGTCATCCACGTGAAATTCCGATGCTGAGAACAATACGAATAATTGAAGGTTTTACAACAGGGCTAAAAGTTTCATCACAATCGATACCATGTTGTTGACTATGACCATTTGCAACAAGATGAGCCTTATACCGACTCAAGGATCCATCTATATTAAATTTGTGTCGAAAGAGCCACATATAGCGCACACTGTTGACGCTAGGTGGTCATGGAACAAGAACCCATGTTCGAATTTTAATTAGAGCATTATACTCATCTTGCATAGCATTTTTCTGGTTAGGGGGGGTGAAGAGCTTGAGCGTAGAATTTTGAAATATGAGTAGGAGTAGTGGTGTTGTGAAGAGAGAACTTCTTGATGGGTTTGGTGATACCGGATTTGGGGCGGCTATCTATTAGATGACGAGTGATAGAGGGGCAAGGATGTGGAGGTGATGGTGTGGGAGTGTGGGAAGGATTTGGTGTTTGGGTGTTATCAGGTGAGTCTTGATGAGTGGGTAGGGATTGAGGTAGAGAGAAATTATGTGTTGGAGAGGTGATGAGTCTTTGAGGTTCAGCGGGTGAAGTTTGATTTGAAGAGATGTTGGGTATGGTGAGGCGTCGGTAAGCAATGGGTGATAGTGTGGTGTCAAGAAAGTCACAGGTGGGAGGTGCAGTAGGGGTTATGGAACCAAATGGAACAACAGTTTCATCAAATGTAACATGATGAGAAATTATAATTTTATTGGTTGCAAGCTCGAGGCAACGATAACCACGATGGTGTGAGGGGTATCCTAGAAAGATACATGGGTTGGAGCATGGTTCGAGCTTGTGGATGGTGTTTATGAGAGGATAACAAAGACAACCAAAGATATGAAGGTCTGTATATGTTAGTGTTTGTTGGAAGAGTTTGGTGAAGGGAATGTTACTTTTGATTAAAGTGTAGGGAAGTATATTAAGTAAGTGGGCAGCCATTTGTAGAGCTTCAACCCAACACGTTAGTGGTAGATGAGCTTGAAAAACAAGAGTGGGAATGAAATTATTGATAGTGTGAATCAGTCAGTCAGATTTTCCATTTTACTGTAACGTTTGAGAGCATGAGAAGAGAAATTGAATACCATGGGCACTGAAAAAGTTATGCATTTAGGTGTTGTCAAACTCACCACCGTGATCACATTAAAAAGCTATTATGTCAAGCTTGAATTGTGTGTTATATAATACTTAAATCCACTTAAACTTGGGATAAGGGAAGTCAATAAATCATAATGCATAATATCAAACGTGTTTTCTACTATAGAGGTTGAAGTAGCAAAAGGTAGTCTAACATGTTTGTCAAGTTGACAAGCATGGCATTAAGATTTAGACTTGGTTTTATTATTAGATGAAATTAAATTACGAGAAATCAAAATACGAAGCACATCGTTGACCAAATCTTTTGTGGCACGTGGTTTTATTGAAGGAAAGAAGAACTATTGCGGGAGTCACTCGAGGTGTGAATATGTAAAGATCCCAGGTGCTATCACATCAGAGCAGAAGTTGTCGGCTAAGAAGATTCTTCACAGAAAAACTAAATTCATTTGTTATCTTTAGTAAATTGACGAACCGAGAAAAGATTTTTAATTATGTTACGTGTGACAAGGATATTACGAATGTATTAGGGTCGATGAAGGGATGGAAAAATGCTATGGCCCAAGTTAGTAACGGGTATATAATTCCCATTACTGATAAGGATAGATGGTATATTGCTCGTATTAAGAATGGGAGTGAGTTTACCTGTGTCGAGGGCAAGGTGAGATGTAGCACCAATATCCATGTACCAACCGGAATCAGTCATAATAGGCAACACATAGTGAAGTGACATAACATGGAATGCTTGAGGTAAAGAGGTTGCCTGATCTGGTGTGTAGTTACTATGAGCAGTAGGAGGAGCGCCTAACCAAGTGGGCCAGGAACAGTCTGGCGGGTCGAAGCAACCGGAACTAGACTAACCTGTTGGGAATAACTGAAAGGGTTAGAAGCACCTGGTAGTGGGCCGAGAGGAGCAGCAGCATGGGCCTGGCTGAAAGCAGAAATATGACGAACAAGTGGGCCTTAGCAGCAGCGGGCAATGCTTGAGATAAGGTTTGTTGGGCCGAGGGATATGATCACGAGCGATATGGGCCGAGTGAAAATTCAGCGCGCCAAGGTCAGTCATATCAAATTCTCTTAGTAAAGTTCAAACATTTAACCTTGTTTGTTTTGGTTGACAAAAATTATTAGAATTATTGTACAATAAGCTTTATAACATTAAGTTACTTGAAATATTTATTTATTTGTTCTAATAATTGAGTATATAGAAAATAAAGTTACCTAACCCATCATTTTATTACTTATTATTTAAGTAGGAGTATTCAATGTCGGATATTCGAACTTCTGATATCAGATTTCGCTATCAAATATTCGAATCCGAAATTCCAAACATTCGAATATCTAGAAATTTGATAGTTTGAAATTTTAAAATGAAGCGAGCAACAAATATGATCGATAACTACAAACAAACAACCAAAACAGTTTACAATCATTCAAATAATTATAAAAGTGTTTGCAAATCATTGTCTTATACGAAGGCCTAAATTCACTATAAAATAGAAAAAAAAATTACAAAATTAGAAGAATCTTGGTTTTCGGATACGAGATAGTTGAAGTTCGCATATGAGAATTGAACTCAAAATTACAGCTATCAAGTATTAAATTTAGTTCTCCAGAAGGATTGGATTGTACCTTATTACTGTTGGATGTGATGCTGATTTTGGTTCAACAATAGGCAAGAAGTATGTAATTTTGAGGTATGATATAAAATAATATGAATACTCTTTGTGACTCTCAACCTATATATATATATATATAGTGATAGTGATTAGAAATCCTTGAAGTTTTTCTATAAAAGATATAAATGGCAATTCAGCTAGCAATATGGCTGCAATCGTGGCTTGAATCATTCAGAAATATTCCAGTTAAACATTAGATGTGACTATTTCTTTTAGAAATTGGATATCAAAAAATGACTTAAAAATACCAGCATTTCCGTAACATTATTCTAGTCACATATTACAAATAAATGTCTAGATTTACATTCCAATATTAAGCTGCAAACTGACAATTTGATGCCTAATATAGGAGTGATAGTTGAGTCTGATTTTCAGCCACATATGTTATCCTGGATTCTTTTCTCATATATTAAATGTGGGATTATGTTATATCGTATATGTGATACAATATGATTTTGTGAAAAGTGAGTTTTAACCTGCATTTTACAATTGAGCATTTAATAAAGAATTCTATTAAATAATTAAATGTGATCGTTTTACCCAAAATATGCTCTTGAGTAGTAAATATCTTGGACTGGGAGAGCAACGATTTAATACAAACGTATGGAATTGGGGTAATCACTGAGATTAATGGTGTGAAAACTTGATATGATTCTTAATAATATTGTGGAATAGAAGTAAATTGTTAGTTTTTTTCCTTTGGCCGACTAATTTTTTCAAACTGAAATGGAATTGAAAATTAAAGTAAGTCGGGTTAAATTTGTAGTACTTACAGCCATTCCTCTTAAATTAAAATCTTATGTTTTTTGTTGAATGGAGCCATGAGTTCTGCTAGTTGTGGTATATAGTGATGGGTTATTAGCAGTAGATCACGACATGTGCATGTGTGTTGAGGATTGTAAGTATACTTGGTATCCATTTTAGTGTATTTCTATACGCTGTTCATTAATCATGACATCTAAGTTCTGCAAATGATACAACGTAACATTTTATATGCAACTTAATAAATTAAAAACCAACAGCCTTTTTCATTTATATAGATAGTCCATTACAAAGAAACCAAATAGGGAACATACATAAAGTGGATTTAAAGTGAACCAAGTCTATGGCTGAAACGTATGCTACTAATCTTGTTCAATTTCATCACAGATTTCGTCGATTTCGTCAGTTAAACTATAAACTTTGGCCCATTTCAGCAATTTAACCTGGTTCTTCCTCTTTTCTTTGACATGTTCAACGGAGACGACACCAGGTACTTCTAAGTTTGCATTGACAGTGGCCTGATCTTCATCATTCCTTAAATCAATGATGCTTTCCAAATCAAAAAGATCCTACAATGATAAAATTTCATTAGAATTTAAAATCATAAAACATTTATATAACGTAACAAAGAGTATGAATTCACAACCTCATTATTAGAGATCTCCAGGTAATTGATAATTATATTGTTCTGCTTCAACATTTCCACATTTGATTCATGGTTTCGTTTTCTTTCATTTTTTGTGCCATCAACCTGATATGCAAAGATAGTATGTATATTATTAAGAGATTGTTGTATTCTGTAGGCTTCATACAAAAAATGGAGAACTATCAAATCTACTTACCTCGAGGCTATGCTTCATAGGAGTAGCATAAGTAGCAGTGGTGACATGAGCATCGTTCTTGAGGTTCTTTCGCAAATCCATTTATAAGTGTACTGAGTATAACTTTGTTAGTTGAAAGTGGTGTTTTTTGTGTAGCCATCTTATATTTATACACACATTTGTGGCTAATTCTTTTGGAAAGTGGCTAATTTTGTGCAAAATTTGATCAGTTATATAATATAGATGATTCATGGATTGCAGATTTTCAGCAAATAAAGGAAGTGATTCATGGTTGATCAGTTATTATTATGGTTGTATATAGTCCTCGTTATTCTGTAATATATATTATGTCCCAAAGTGAGTCCCACTTGAACTATTAGTCGGAGATAATTATGGTCTTTGTTGTACGTTTTTTTTTTAGTATTGAATGGAGTACTTGTTATTTAATTCATATAATTAACTATCATTAAATTCATACAATATGTCAAACGGTTGGTACATGTGTTTTTGTTAGAGCTTTTTAAAATTTGGAGGGTAAAATAGTTTTTTACTACTACTCTTTTGTAAGATATATTAGCATTTTGTTCAAATGCTTTATTAAGTAGTATAGATATTCAAAATTTCGAGTGGCTGAAAAATAAGTTTGTAATTTATATTTTTAGGTTTTGTATTACGTATTTTATTAATTTTAGTAGTATAATCCAAATTTTGTAAATTAGAATGTGTATATTTCGATAGAGAAGAGATGAGTATGACAAAATTTTCAAGTAGGTTAAACAAAGTTTATTAAAAAAATTGCACAAATATAGAATGAGAAAATGAAGGTTTTTAATAGAAAATGCATAGTTGTAAATGTGTCGAAAGTTTAAACATGAAGGTGATAAAATTTTTAGAAGGTAAATTATTTATTTATTTATTGTTATCACTTTATTATTATTATTATTATTATTATTATTATTATTGTTATTACAATTTATATACTTATATTTAAAAGATATCTTTTTAATATTTTTTCCAATCTAATTATAGTTTGTTTATTATTTTGTTTATTTTTTAATGGGTTAAAGCATTTTGTTTGTCACCAACGTACTCTTTCTCATTTTCTGAGATCATCATCCTACTCATTTCAATATTAATATTACCAACATACTTGTTAGTTACCGCTGAGGTCACCAACATACTATTTTTGACCGAGAAACGTTTTTTTACTTGAAATTGTGAAGGGTTAACGTCATTTGTTACCAACTTACTCTCCCTCATTTTCCGAGATCACCATCCACACATTTTAATACTAATGTCACCAACATACTTGTTAGTTAGTTGTCGTGGTCACCAACATACTTGTTAATCAATAACTAATGATTAATTTGTAATCATAATTGTGTAAACACATAATATTAGTTCCAAAAATTACCAAACTTTTTAGTATTTATTTTAATTTTGTGCTTTTAATCTTAAAAAGTTCTAGTCATTTGGAGCAATAAAACCCAATTTTCTAATATTTTAATATTAAAAGCACACAAATTAAAATAAATACTAAGAAGAATTCAAATGATATGATTTTTGTTGTGGGGTGTTATTTACTGATATAAACACCTCATAAAAAGTTTCAATAATTTTTGGCCTTGGGAACTATTTTCATGATTAAACACTCCATTTTAGTAATAGTTTTGTATTAAATTAAAGAAAATACATATGGAATTAAAAATTCTCAAATTTTTACAGAAAGTTTATATCCAATATTAGTTTACGAAAATAAAGTTTGGTAATTTTTGGAACTAATCTTTATGTGTTTACTCAATTATGATTACAAATTAATCATTAACGTTATTGATTGGGTTTATTGATTCGTGATGCGTTTAATTTTCATGTTTTTATATTGTATGGGGTTAACTTTGAAATCTTCTTTTGTATGAGGTAAACTTTTAAAAACTTTTTATTGTATGATGACTTGCCTTTTTTGGCATGGCCAAAAAGGAAATATTACATACAATAGAGATGTTCAAAAGGTTTACATCGTACAATAGAAAATTTTAAAGTTAACCATATACAATAAAAAAACGTGAAAGTTAAACGCATCAAGAATCAATAAACCCTTTCAATAACGTTAATGATTAATTTGCAATCATAATTGAGTAAATACATAAAGATTAGTTCCAAAAATTACCAAACTTTATTTTCATAAACTAATATTGGATATAAACTTTCTGTAAAAATTTGAGAATTTTTAATTCCATATGTATTTTCTTTAATTTAATACAAAACTATTATTCAACAAAAATCAAACAAATGATCCCTTTGTTTTTCATTCATTCATAATGAATCTAATTATGGATTATAAATGTTTTTGGAGTATGAAATCCCTTTCTTCTACAGCTTATACTTGCTCAAAATCAAACACTTCATTCAGATATAATTCAACAAAACTTTGCACTATGTAATTACACGTTTACGTTAACGTTAACGAATGGATCATTGACCTGATAGTATATGTAAAAGTTGTAAATTCAAGTCTTATAATAGACGATTTGTATTTATGTGTGATTGTATATGATACATGAATTAGGTTGTGTAAATTTGTACTTTTAAAGACATAAGTACACATTTTTTCTTAGCTATGTATTTTTGGTAAATGGAGAAGGTAAACGAGAGATGACATAATCTTCTAAGAAGGGGTTGGAAGAAGAGATAGAATTTCCTTTCTTTTTGGAGAAAAGACGCATCCTTCAATATCATGATTGGGTAGCCCAGGCTAGATTACAAGTGAAATATCATGATCTGCTCGACTATGCCAGATTATGAGTGAATTGAAAATCGAAAATGTACATAGCATTGCCAGCTGAAATACTTGGAATAAGGGTATGTTTGGTACAAGGATTCTTAGGGATTCTAGGGGTTTAGGCTTTTAGTTTTAACAATCTCAACCCACTCTAAATGAAGCATTTTGAAGTAGCTTCTGAAAAAAAATCCCCAGCTACAAGCTTTAGCAATAGCCACAATCTCCAATTCCACCACCAGCCACAATCTCCTATTCCAACTAATTGTAAGTCGCCTTTTTAATGCTAGTTGAACGTAAAGTAATGATTTTTTGCAACGTCGTAAGAGTCCTGATGTAATGGGATCATTTGGATTATCGCAACCTCTAGTAGATGGTTTTAACTTGATTATAAACCAACCTATTTCCTCAAGTAGTGTAAATTTCTCAACATCCTAAACAAAAGGAAGAAAGAAAAAAAAAATTTAGATGTTTACAACGAGTATAGTGATTTTGATAAAAATAAAACGTATGGTAATGTCTAAGGCTAATTTAATGAACATAAAGACAGGGTCAAGTCTGGTGTCGGGCAGGCATGACGACGGCCCATTTTGGTGTTAGGCAGGTATGGCGATGGCCTAGGCAGCAAACTAATAAGGGGCATCAAGTTTGAGCAGGTCTCTTGTTTATCTATGGCTCCAAATTCTTAAAAGATCCAAAGAAATATAAACTCAGTTTCAGAGAATTTATTACAACTACAAGAAAGAATTATGACGAATAGAGAACTCTTCATATAAAGTATGAGTGAATGATTTAAGTCAAACTAGTTGGGGTCCTGCGTAATGTGACATTTATAAATATAAATTATGATATTTATCTTAATAATAATGATTGTAAACTTTTGTTTCAATTTCATTTATACTTACTGTTATCACACTAATTGTATTTTAATTATTATTTATTTTATATTATAAAGATAATTATGAGGTGTATAAATTAAAAGAATTAGTTAATTATAGATTTAGTTAATTTTTAGTTTCTATATTTATATATTATTGAAAGGGGAATAAATGTAATTTCTAATCTTCTAATTTTTAGACATTAAGCCTTATAGTTAAATGTCCTTATAAGGGTTTAAGATAATATATAAAAGGTAGTTCAGCCTTACTGTTTTAATGGAAGAAATGTATGTGGAGTTCTTATGGGAGAAGATAACCTCTTGATTATACTATAGTTTTTCCTTAGTACCCCTGTTATATTATAATATAAGACTTGAAACCTTGTACTTTCTTGTCACAAATTCACCCCCTCTCTATGTTGTGGGCCCACTTTTATGTACTTAGTTTGAAAACATGTATATGATAGACGATAGAAACCGATATAATTATGAAAAAATTATGTATTTTTATACTAATACCATCTAACAAGTTTTGGTTTTAAGAAAATGCGATATGGCCTCTAACATTTTAAAAATTAATATTGTAGCTTTTTAAGAGTCTAATATAAAATGTTGAAAACTCAAATATTTTCTTTTATAAAAAATAGATGATATAACTAAATCTAAATAAGAAATAAACATGATGATATTGAGTCCAAACTAGCAATCTAGCAAGACCCAATCTATCGTTTATTTACTTGAAATTTATGTGGAACTTGTAATTTAAAATATGTCTTCTCAAATTGTAAAGTTTTATTTATTTAATAGAATTTGCGCAATTATGACTTTTGCGACCAGTTCAAAATCTGTAAAAATAAGTTCAATGTTTGTTTATATTATTTGAAAGGGGTGTTTTTGATCTTCTCGTCTGAAACATCAAAGAATCGACCCTCCATATGAAATCTGTTAGGTATGTATCACAACCAAAATGCTTACGATCGTTGTTTTTACTGTGATAAACAACTTCGTAATTAGAAATTTTACGCAAATCTAGCTATTCTATTTGTTTATGGAAAGATAATTTGGAAATATAAGTTGCACATGCGGACGTGTTATGAACATGATTGGATTACATGAAACTATCTCTTAAGAGTGAATTGTGCGGCGAATGAGGGATATACAATGAAATGTTGTCTCGTGAGTTGCTATAAATTGTAGATAAAAACTAATAATTGATATGGGTATTCATTATTAAAACGGCGAGAAATGAGAAAACAAGTTGAACAATATTAGAACCTCTTTGAAATGATGTGAATGATTAGTAAGTGTGTATAGAGAGAAAGAATAATGAAGAAATAAATAATCGATGTAACTAAACTATCAACAATTGTGTCACTAGCGATTAGCATATGGTAATGAATGGTTTAAACTAAGAAATAAATGATCAGGATATCATGGATGGATCCTAATAACAAGTAGAGATCGTAGAGTCACGAGAGATAACATGACCAGAAAAATAAACATAATGGTAACACATTATTGCTGAAAAATAATAAACGAATGAAATACTTAATGGATAGTATCAGGGAGTGATATGATGAGTGGGAGTAACATATACTCATATTTTCTCGATATGTTATTGACACGTGAGTAAATGTTAGCTAAAGTCGATGGAACCATGTGGGGGAGGGAACCTAAAATAAGTGAAAACATAAGCATTGCAGGTAGTCGAAGTTTCTAGACGGACGATTACTGTATACCGCATTGGAATGAGAGTAATAGACAAGGCCTATGTGTGTTCCTAAGAATGACTTTATAATAATTTCTATTGATACGATATGACTTTAAAGTGGATTTAAAGATTGGTGATAGTGGTATGTATGATAATTATACAAAAGACATGTATAGCAGGTAATTGTACAAGTACATAGGTGATATGTTAGCGTGAACATAGTCAACACGTGTACATTATGTATAATTAGATTGGATCTATGATATAATGAAGAGTGTAACTGATGTAACGGTATGGGGTAAATTAATACTTATTGACTTATATAATCAAAAGGAAATTACCACATGGGTAATTAATTCATTGCGTAGTTAGAAATTGTGATAGATCTAAGGAAACCAAGAGCATGTTGTTCATGAGGTTAAAGAGTTATACGATGATTAAAAGATGTAAGAGATGTTATAATTCATTGCGTAATTAATTCATTGCGTTAGTTCTGTTATACGATGTAAGAGATGTTATACATGTGAGTGGTGATTATCGAATGGTGATGATTAAGAGGAAAGCACATATGTAAAGTGGACAAGGGAATCATAATACAGTAATGAATAAGGAATGATTATCTTAAACATGAGATGACCGTGTGTAAGGTGGATAGTGAACTAAGTGGAGACATAAGAAAAATGTGTAAACATAAAAAGTTAAAATGAGAAAGAGTTGATTTAAAAAAAAAATGCAGTATAAAGATAACGTGTGGACCATGAGTGATGTGATAAGAGGATAAAATAATAAATGTGCAATATACAAATTGCATGGGACTATTGAGAGGGGAGTTGTGAATAATGCTTCACGTAAATTAAGTTATATAAAGAGCTGATTTATCAGTTTAGCCAATAAGCTAATGGTAAGGAGTAAAGGGATGAGCTGGTCTATTATGGTGAAATGTATAAAATGTGAGAAAAGAGTAGATATTTCGCTGGTAGAATTGCAACAACACAATGGTATTAAATTAGAGATGGAGGATCTAATTGATTGTGACCACAAATTCAAGAGCTGAGAAGAAAGATGGAAGACTACGAAGCCAATGGTTATCAACTAAGCAAGAAAATAAGAAGAATTGCACTAAATAGATTCAATGTTGGGTGAGAGAATGACAAAGTAGTAAAGATGAAATTAATCAATTGAATTGTAGAAAATTAGAGTTCAAATATTTAATCAGTAGACGAATGAATCATCAATGAGCGAACAAATAGATGATGACTATTTGTAAGTGTCATTAGAGGAGATTATAGAATAATATATGACTAGGAAAATACGACAGCTTCCACCTTGTGAAAGATGAAAAAAAAATAAAAATAAAAAATAAAACAAAAGACGATGAAGGATCAGGTGGGCCAGGATGACTATAAATAGTTATATATATATATATATATAATAATAATGAGCATCGAAAAATTTACACCATGGAAACCAACAAAGAGTTTAAAGCTGAAAATGTGGTGACATTCATTCCTTAAGGGCGGACATTAGAATTGATCAAGACTTCCCGATAGATAATTTTCATGACACCGCCTCATATAAGAAGTTCAAGGAATGGCAAATATCATTTACAGACATAAGACGAATGAGGTAGAGCCTTACAAAGTGGTGTGATGATCAAAGTTGTCCAGGTTGACATACATTCAATAGCTAGAGAAGATGGATGGTGACAGCTGAATAGTGTTTAAAATGGAAGGGATCATTGATGAGAGCATACTACCGAAGGCTAGTGGATGGGAAGTTATTCATTATATATATATATATATATAATATAATAATAATAAGATAGAAGAGTGAAGTTGTGTATAACACAAATAATGTACATTATTAGATAATCATAAACTGAATGTAGATATTATCATGAGATATAAAGACAAAGACAAGCTAGGTCAAAAAGATAAGCAAAGGTTGACTAATAGAGTCAAAATAATGCTTGATGTGGCAAATTAGTTAAAGAATTAGTCAAATGAAAGACTATAAAGATTATATGAAATATTAACTAACGAAAGGTAAGATGACATTGAATAAGATTTGATTTGGTAGAAGTCAAGGTGGAGGTATAAACTCAAAGTCGAAGTATGTAGTTAATAAGTCAAATATAAAAACTAGTTGAATTTGGGTAAGGTGGGATAAATACTGAGCGTGGAGCGTCCAAAGTTTAAATTTCGGATTTATAGGCTGCTAAACATAACTAGGGTGAACCTTTTAGTTTTAAACATGTTCCAACTTTAACAACTATGTGTATATTTCATGAGAGAGAGAATTCAAGAAGAGAAAGGAGTTGAATATGAAAATTCATGGAAGTTGGAGGAAGATTAACATGTTGTTGTTGGTGATCTTACATCAAGTGCAAGAGCCTTAGGATAAACTTTAATTTCCAACTTATATCTTACCTAGGATTCATATTTAAGGTTGGGAAATTGAATTATTGTTAATAGAAAATGATGAATGATATAATAAGTGATTGGTGACTAAAACTAAATTACTAGGAAGCTTGATTTCGGATTTAATTGAATAAGAACATATTAGATGATAATGCATGATGCTGAATTGTGACTCTAAATAGTCAAAGGTACATGAAAAGGTACTATGGAAAAGATGATCTTATCATTCTGTTGACCGACTTAAAGGTTGAGGACCCTAATAAGCTAATAGGAGAACCGGAAGCCATTGTTAGGGCAGAGGCCAAAAAGTTGAGGAACAAAGAGATTGAATTTGTATTAGTGAAATGGAAACATCCACTTGGACACAATTTTACTTGGGAAACAAAAGAAGAAATGATGAGGCGCTACCCTATCTTTGTAGATTATGAAAAGATATCGAGGACAAAATCCTCCGAAGGAGGAGGTATTTGTAACATCCATTTTTCCTAAATAGTTAGTTTATATGCTTGATATATGATTAAAATGCTTAAGTATGACTTATATGCATATTTGATGATTAATTATGAGGACTATTGTGGAAATTAGAAAGGAAAACTTGTTTAAATGGTTACAATAGTGAAGTAAAGGTTGGAATACCTTAGAGTAACCTAATGTAAGGTGTTAGACTTGAAAGATATCAAGAAAACAAAATGTAGTATAATATGGACATAGATATATATATATATATAAAAACTGAGATTATTGAGGATATATCTTCTAGAATATTATTATAGAGGATTGTAGATAATTTCATTATGAACACACAGTCGAAAACCTCATCAAAAACGGAGTTCCGAGTGAAAAGTTATGCAACTTTTAGGGTTTAGTGGTCAAAACGGGTATCTAACTGGGTCAAACCCGACCCAACCCGGGTTTTAAAAATCCTAAGCTTCAAAAACATGACTTTGACCCCCTTTTCTTCCACATTTCATTTCTAAAATCACTGTAGACTTCTAGGGCACCAACTTGGGTGTTTATATAAGAAATTGGTGAGATTTTGCAAGATTATTGAAGATTTCAAAGGTATACTTCCATTCTTCACTATGTAATCGATTTGAGTTCACAAAACCATAAAAAATAGGGTTTCATGTGAAGATGATGAGCTGAAATCTTGAGATTATGTATGATAGTGAGTATATTATGTTGTGTATCTTGTTATTTAGCTATATACATGAGTGAATTGCAAGATATGTAGAAACATCGATGCATGCATGCTCTTATTAACATGTTTTCTGCCCTGTTTTAGAATAATTGTATCAAATCAAAGAAAAATCGTTTATGGGTGAATCTAGTGGCAATTGAAAGGTATTAATGTCTATTTTGTTTTGTATTTAGATATTATGAACTAATTTCAACTTTAAGGTGGGTAAAAATCGCATTTTCTACTGTGATGTGCTGCTGAATTTGTTTATGATAGCATGTTGTTGCTGTAGTATAAAATTCATAGAAAATAGAGGAAAGATCCTAAAAATATATATAAATAGGCCCTGGAAAGGTAAGACAAATATCTATAATTCATATTAAGAAATAAAATGTTTATTTTGAGTCTAAGTTGGGTAAAACAAGTATGCAAGTCAAAGTTGTACATGAGAAATTAAAGTCGATTTGATAGAAACAAAAAGGATTAGTTAGGTTGATGTTGTGCAATGCTTATGGAACTTTTTATGTGAAATCCAGGTGTTGTTTAAGACTTTTGGAAGCCTTGGGAGTGTTATCCGGTCATTGAGTCGGTGTTGATGCAAATCCTTCGTTTTGGCATTCGGTTTGACTTAATCGAATTAGACTGTGAGTTTACTTGGATATATGTTTATTATGTGTTATATACGTATATGTGCTATCATTTTGCTATGATCCTTGTTGTATAATGCTTATTACATGAATTGGAATGTTTGTATGTTGTGAATTGAGTCGGGTGTCAGTTGGTCAATAACCCATGGAGGTCCGGGTGAGACAACCGGAGGGGCTGTTCCCTACTCATCAGACCCGGGGAAGGAGGATGGGTAGGTAGGGGTGAGTAGAGGGCTTGGGCAACATCCGAGGAGGAGGATCACAGATTGTGGTGCCAAACTTATGTTCTTTCATGTGTTATACATTGATCCTTGGATGATATACGAGCTATGCATAGCAAGATCTTGAGTAATCGTTTGTGCTTGTTTGATGTGTTATGTGATTGAGAAGCCATGGAAAGTCAATTGTTATTTTTTTCTTCCTTGTGAGCTATGCCTTAATTGTATATCCGTTATAAATTGATTCTTGTGTTTCTTGAATACCCTTGTATGTGTACTTATATGACACATGAGGAACATGATATCCATTTGAACTCACTAAGCTTTGTAGCTTATCCTTTTAGTGGTGAACTTTTCAGGAACAAGAGGATAAGGGTAAAGAGCAAGTTGTTGACCGTTGAGTGTTCGGGTTAGAAAAAAGGATAGTCATCTTTTGGTGCATGGTAGTTTATGATTTTTGGGTGGTTAACTTGTTTATTTTATCACATTCCGGGTTGATGTTTCTGCGAAGAACTTATATTAGGTTTTAATATGTAAAAAGAGGGTACAAGAACATGTTTTTTGTATCCCGTATCATGCGCGGTTAAAATTTATTATTAATTTTGGGAGCTTTTGGTAAGTAGTGTGATACAAAAAGTGAGGCTTAAAGTTTAGCTACACATGAACTAGCTGATTTTGAGTTTTTTTGGGGGATGGTTATTTGGTATAATGTAATATTTGCAGTTAATTCCGTTAGTAAAAATTTGCAAAGAAAAGATATATGTATTATAGATGCAATAAAACAATTAGAAGGTCTTGTTGAGTTCTTTAAAAAAATATAGAGTTAATGGATTTGAAAATGTTATAATTACCGCTAAAGAAATTGCAATGAAATAAATGTGGAACCTAAATTTCATGAGAGACGTCTTATCCTTAAAAATAGACGATTCGATGATAATATTGAATATGAAATCATAAAGACACCTCAAGAATATTTAAAAATTGATTATTTCCTATATATTATAGATAAAGCTATTTCATCTCTTGAAAATAGATTTGATCAATATAAATTCTATGAAACTCTTTTTGGTTTTCTATTTAACATGTCAAAATTAAAGTCTATTGAAGAAAAAGATTTAAAAGATAGTTGTCTAAACCTTGAAAAAAAATTAAAATACAATGACTATTCGGATATTAATGGTATAGATTTTTTTTTGGAATTAAGAGTTCTAAGAGAAATCATAAACGTAGAAAATGACAAACCAATTGATATACTTAATTATATTAAAAAACTTGATTATTTTCCAAATGCTTATATTGCATATAGAATTACGTTAACCATTCACGTAACAGTTGCTTTAGCCGAAAGAAGTTTTTCGAAGCTTCAAATTGTAAAAAACTATTTAAGATCAACAATGTCACAAGAAAGGTTAAATAGATTAGCTACTTTATCAATTGAAAATGAGTTAGTAAACGAAACTGATTTTAATGACGTAATTAAAGATTTCGCATCAAAAAGGCAAGAAAAATAATTTTATATAAAATAGAATAAGTTAAAATTTATAGTAAAAAATGTCTCATTTTAAAAGTTCGCTTTAGGTCTCTGATGGGTTTGAGCCGCTTCTGTAAGGACGCTTTCAAATAAATTAAGAAGGGTTAATACAGATAAGATGAATAACTAGTAATGAATAATCGAGCAGATTAAAAGTGAGCTGAGTGAATCAAACCTTATGTGAAACATAACATGCTTAAGTGGAATATATATATATATATCTTTTGTTTGAGTTATATTTTTTGTAGACTACTTATCTCACAAAGCCTTCTAATGACATTTTTCACTTTGGTTGTGTGACTCAAAAAATATAACTGGCGATTCTAGTACCAGTGACAACGAGATAATTATGAAGTACCTTAGATCATTTGTACACGTGATGGTCCGTCGTAGTTAGTTGTGGGTGTTACGTCAGCACGACTAACCATCATCGTACAACTAATCATAATAGAATATTCACAGTTAGTTACGATTAACAACTGAGACGCACTTTTTATTTATTTTTCTTTCTTCTTACAAACACAATTACATTTAATTATATTAATTATAGCTAATAACACAATAATCAAAAATAACATTTCATTAATAAAAAAAGGTTACAATAAACAATAAAAAACATTCAATAATTAAAAGCTTACACAAATCGAAAGTTGGTGGAAGCGTCCAAATATGATCGGTGAGATCGCTTCGTAGTCTGTCGTACACAAGTAGAAATCCTAACCGCCTAAGCGCATACATACAATGTTTAAAATACGAAAAATGGTCTCGGATAGGTGCAATAGAGTAAGTGGTAATATCATGTATTATTCGGATAAACAACTACCGGCACATTCAAAAACATCATTTAAACATGTTAGGCGGATACTTCGGATATCGGAAAAGTAGTTCTCCACCAAGCGTTGCCCCACACCTTTATGATCTCTTCGTATATAGTTACGGGGTCGGTTTTCTTGCGAGCGTGAACTTCTAGCCAAGGTAAGATCTTTTTCTTCCTTAACACGTTGTTGCAAAATTGCTATAGATCCGTCCTTTTCCAAAGAATCATCAAAAATACGATTAATTGCAACCATTTTGATGATAGTATTTGTGATTGTGTATGTATAAATTGTATAGATTTGATGTGAATTGTATGAATTGTTCTCATGTAATTATATATATAAAATAGGTTTTTTAATAAGAAAATATATATATTCTTTTACTTACTGTTAGTCAATGGCTAATCTTTTTTTAAACCGTCGTATATCAGTTAATTTTATTTTTAAAATAAAATAAAATTTTGTTTAAACCGGAAAAAACAGAAACAAGAATAAAAAAATTAGTCGGATCCATATTTTTTTGTGCTCACTTCGTGTAATTGATGACGACGAACAGCGAGTACAGTTTACACACTGTATGTATTCGCTCGTGCACGAAGGACGAAACCAGCTACTGCAGACGGCCTTATGGAGAATCTTAAGACTACTCCCATCGGGAGATATTCACGAACGATCGGCAAATATTTTAATATTAAAACAAGACAACAAGTTGCATACTCAGTGAACTAGGTTTGGGGGGAAACCAAGATCACGAACACGCTCACCATATTATTTTATTCATTTTATATTTAATATTGTATTTAAATAAATTGTTTATTTATCCAAAATATATTATTTTGTAGTTTTATGACACATGTAATATTTCTAGTGGTTGGTTTGTATATTTGGATAATATTTGTTATCCTTATAAATCTAAAATTATCTTAATAAATTTCTTTTTTTAAAAATACTATAATTTGTCATTTTTTTCTCTATAAATACAGTATAATATTGATATATTTCGTATTCAATTTCAACTCTTTATTTTTAAACTCATTTGATTTCTTTGTTATCATGGATCCTTCCTTTTCAAATTTCGTTTTCAATCTTAATGACTCTCAAGAGCATACAAACTTTCAAGGCTATGAAACCTCTCAGTTTTTCTCAATTCCTAATCAATTCTCTGTCACTGAAAATACCCAAACCTCACAAAGTATGGGTTACCGCTAGCGAAGATAACATTCGTGGCAAAAACCAAAAAGGTACATTTTTGTGGGCAACTGTGAAGGAATTGTATGATGCAGCTCAAGCGGAAAACCCAAACCCAAAAAAGCTTAGAAACATTGCACAAATGAAAGGTCGTTGGAAACGGCTTAACGAAAATGCACAAAAATGGTTGTTGCATTTCTAGAAGCATATAGACATAAAAGAAGTGGGATGAGCATGAAAGATGTTGAGAATGACGCTCATAAAATTAATGAGGCAGGGGGGAGTAAGTTTGATGACTCTATTGTTTTTAATACTGTTATGTGTAATCATGAGAAATGGAATTTACAGCTAGGTCAAGGCATAACATGTACCGAACGTGAAATGGGTGATGAAGAAAGTGGTGGTAGCACAAAAAGATCTAGGACAAGTGAGGAAGGTGGATATAGTGTCCCTTCCAACCCAGAAACGCCAATCAGTGGTGATTCATCACGTCAACGTCCTATGGGTAGAGATATGGCTAAAAAAAAGGAAAAGGTAAGGTATCTAACGAAATTGTTGAAGGAATTCGTGCACTAAGGCTTACTCGAATCGATGAACTTGTTAGATAAACAAAAGGAGCAAAAAAAGGAAGAAAGGGAGAAAAAAAGTGAAGAAAAGGAGATAAAGAAGATGCAACTTATGCTTCTAAATACACTGTTAGCAAAGGAGCACTTGTCGCCTGAAGATGAAGAAACAAAGCGATATCTATTATCAAAGTTGTATGGAATGTGATTACACATGGAGTTGTCAGTATCATTTCTTTGTGATTGTCAGTATTAGCTTTTGTGGTTGTTTAAATTATCTTTAATAATATGGAAAATCTAATATTATCTGCATTGCCACGTGTCAATATTCTAATTGGTTACTTGGATTTCATACAGATATAATTTATCATCCAAAAAATCTAACATTATCCTTAAATAATATGGAAAATCTAACATTATATGCATTGTCACGTGTCAATATTCTAATTGGTTGCTTGGATTTCATACGGATAGAATTTATCATCCAAAAAATCTAACATTATCTATAAATGAAAATACAAAAAATCAAATTCATATCCGGATCACTATAAATAGGGTATAGTATTGTATAATTTCATATCCAACAACAACTCTCCATTTATAATTTATGTAAAAGAATGTCTCAGAGTGAAAACTCATCAGAGGGTTCCGATTCAGGTTCAAATTCATCAAATATGAATGAATATGATGAATGGGAAGCCCGAGTTGTTCAACAAAATCAAGTAATGGATCACCTCATTAGTGAACTACTCATAAGTATGCCAAATATGATCATATATGATCATCCTCAGAGAGCAAGAAGGCGGTATCGTGATCGGGCTCGTGAACAGGGCGAGACACGTTTGATGGAAGACTACTTTGCCGACAACCCAACATATGACGAAGCAACCTTTTGGCGTAGATTTTGAATGCAAAAACCATTATTACTTCGTATAGTGAATGCTATTACAACGAATGACGTATACTTTCAACAAAGACGTGATGCCACAGGTAGACAAGGTCTTTCACCATTGCAGAAATGTACTGGAGCTATGCATGTGTTAGCCTATGGAACATCAGCAGATGCACAAAATGAGTACTTGAGAATGAGTAAAACTGTAACAAGGGATGCTCTTATACATTTCGTAGAAGGTGTCATTTCATGTTTCGGTGAACAGTACCTTAGAAGTCCCAATGACGTTGATTTGGCAAGACTACTCCATGTAGGGGAAGAACGTAGATTTCCAGGTATGATATGCAGCATTGATTGTATGCATTGGGAATGGAAAAATTGCCCAGTAGCTTGGTCTGGGCAATATGCAGGGAGAAGCGAGAAACCAACAATCATTTTGGAAGCTGTTGCATCATATGACTTATGGATATGTCATGCATTCTTCGGAATACCATGTTCGTGCAATGATATTAACGTACTCCACCGCTCTCCTATTTTTAGTGATGTATTGGCAGGTCGAGCACCAAATGTCAGTTACATCGTCAATGGTCGAGAATATAATAAGGGCATATTATCTCACTGACGGCATATATCCTTCATGGGCTGCCTTTGTGAAGTCAATAACCTCTCCATTACTTCGAAAACATTGTTGCACATATTTTTCCTTCTTCAAGATCGATTTCATGGTTCAAGTTTCTGCGTTCGTGTTTCTGTTACAAAAGGTCTGCCCAGATTGTATGTATATATACAAGAACAAAACAGAGATACGTATGTATATAGAATAGTAGGTTTGATTGTGAATTGGAGTTATTTTTACAGTTACAATCTGTTACCCTATATATACATATATGAACCGTTATGACCTAAACAATACATCGGTTCTTTATTCCTGATTGTAAAACAAAATTAAACTGCTACATTTGGCCCATTCATTATGTACATGGGTTGGGCTTTATTTACTACATATATACTTACTTACCAATCTGATCTGTTGGTTGGCCTTCAGCCCAAACAGAAACTTCATTGACCCATTCGGTATTTGACATTACTTTCCAACATATTCCTCCCTAATGTCAAAGCCGAAGTCTTCACTTATCTTGGTTCTTCAATCTTCTTCAAGTGATGATTATAAAATCATCTTGGCTTGCTTGATCATCTTATTTCTTTTGTTCTTGGTTGGCTTGATCTTGATCTTGTATCTTATCTTTAAACGTGTTTGTGTTACTTTGTTGTGAGATCCTTTGAACCCTTCCATGGGTTCCTTCTTCTTCATGAAGATCTTCATGATCCTTCATTTTCACAGCCCCTTCATTCTTCTTCCCATCATTTCCTTGTGGGTTTTCATTCTCCGCAATCCCATTACCTTCACCAACTACACCGGTTGGTGTTTCCATGGTTTGTTCATCAAACCTCTTGGCCGTGTTGTAGTAGCATACTACTATGTCGATGTATTTGTTATAACACCTTTTGATTTCATCCTTGTGATCCCTGGACAACCCAAGCATAATTGCCACTTGTTCCCAATTGTGGCTTAGTAAAACGGTAAGATAGCCTCCCATACATTCCACTATTTTGTAAAGATCAAGTAAATCGATCTCCACGTTTCCTATGATCAGTGGAATAGCCTCCATACTATTCCTTTGCAAGTATACTAAATAGAACCATCTTAGCATATCTCCAAACTTTCTTCTAAACAACTCCCAATGTGGATACAAAATCTCATCATGTTTAAGCAAATCAATGAAGTATATGAGTTTGCCAAACGAGTTTAACTTTAACGAGTGTATCATCCCATTTGCATACAAAAGATCATCATCTTTGTATTCTTGAACTCCATAATTATCCAATCCTTGTTTGTGTGTTTCATACTCTTCTTTTGGATCAATTGACTCAAAGTAATTATCCAAATATTTGTTTTGCTTGTCGTACATCTTACTTGAATCTTCTTCATTAGTATCGACATCATCAAACATGTATGATACATCCACTTTTCCATCCTTTTACACAATCTCATAACCTTGTGCCTTTAATTGATCATAACTTAACACGTTAAAGGTTATTTCGGGTGTGTACTTGACACAAGGAATCGTCAGGTTTCTTCTTGTTGTCTTCACAATCACTTCTCCTACTTTATGAGAAAATATGAACTTTTCTTCATGTTGTGTTCCTTCCATATCAAACTTTGTCTTCAACCTCTTGAATAAGTCTTTGTTCGGACTCATATGATTCTTGTACAAACGGCTTATGTACCAAATCTCATTCCAATTATTTAGATCGCTTCCTTCAATCATAAAGTCTGTTTTCACATGAACCAATTCCGGATTTTTTGAAGTTGAAGTTGTATTCTTGTTGTTCATAACAGAAAACGGTTTTGTACTTGGTGATCCCATTTCTTGAACTTTGTTTCCTTTCTTCTTATTCGGACATTCATAGTAAGCATGTCCCCTTATTCTACAACATAAACATTTTACTCTTCGATTCCTTTGTTTTCTTTAGTCGTATAGATTCCGTTTTCGTTGTTGATTCCCACAGAAACATTCGGTTTTGAACTATCCTAGAGTTCAATTTCCTTAACCTTTTCTTTTAACATCTCCAAATATTCTCGTGGGATTCTCCTTGCACGTGGGTGCCATTGATTCGAAAAATGATCACATATTCTATTTTTGTTCCTTCGTTGTTGAAATCCAACACGAACGGGTTTACGAATTGGATTCCACAAACTTGAAACCCTTGCGCTCTGATACCATTGTTACACAGATTTGTCCTTCTTCAAGATCGATTTCATGGTTCAAGTTTTTGTGTTCGTGTTTCTGTTACAGAAGGTTTGCCCAGATTGTATGTATATATGCAAGAACAAAACAGAGATACGTATGTATATAGAATAGTAGGTTTGATTGTGAATTGGAGTTATTTTTACAGTTACAATCTGTTACCCTATATATAAATACGAACCGTTATGACCTAAACAATACATCGGTTCTTTATTCCTGATTCTAAAACGAAACTAAACTGCTACATTTGACCCATTCATTATGTACATGGGTTGGGCTTTATTTACTACATATATACTTACTTACCAATCTGATCTGTTTGTTGGCCTTCGGCCCAAACAGAAACTTCACTGACCCATTCGGTATTTGACATTACTTTCCAACAAACACAAGTTATTCACTGAACGTCAAGAGGCTGCTAGAAAAGATGTTGAACGAGCATTTGGAGTTCTACAAGCTCGTTTTGCATTTCTTCGACACCCATGTCTTGTTTGGGACAAGGATATGATGGGTCAGATTATGATTGCATGTATCATCATTCATAATATGATCATTGAGGATGAGCGAGACACATATCTTAACTATTATGATCTATCAGAATTTCTAAATGATATACCTATAAACCGGCAACCAGGAAGCTCTATTGGAGATGGGGAACATCCTTTTGAATCCTCCACTGAACAATTGCAAGCCTATCCAATTATATGACCAACAGGGAACAACTTCGTAATAGAGAAGCTCATAACGCTCTTAAAAGAGATTTGATGGAGCACATATGGCAAAAATTTGGCACTGATGATTAATTATATAGTTTGTATCTTTTGTATCTTTAATTTTAAGATTATTGTTATGTTTGTAATGTATTTTATCTACTTTATTAAGTGTGATTGATTAAAATATAGTTTTTTATTTTTATATTAAAATTTAAAATATAGTTTATTATGAATAAATAATTATTTTTAATAATTTTATAATTTTTATTTTATAATTTTAATAGAATAAAAATTAACAATAATTATATTTATTTATTAAAATATTAGATTGAGTTGGGTTGCTAATGTGTGTGAAAGTTTAAGTTAGGTTGGGTTGTATAGGTGGAAGATAGAGAAATTAATTTTTTAATAAAAAAAGTGGGTTGGATTGGGTTGTTGATGAGGATAGTCGAACGCATAAAAAGATCACAATTTCTCATGGATAGACTTTATTACTTTTATATTTGATAACCCTATCATGCTCTTGATGTAAGGGTTGACACTCGAAGGTGGTCTAAATATTATGTAAAGCTATTTCTTAATTTTAACTATTTGTATATATAACATTTTTATTTTATTTCATAAAATTGAATTAATTATGTAAATTACTATATTGTCCTGTCTTAACTAAGGAAATAAAAACAAAAAAAAAAAAAAAAAAAACAAGGTATGTCAATTGAAGTAATTGCATGGTAACTATATATACTTTCACAAAATATATAAATAAAATTATGTTTGTGATAAATATAAAATAATACGAAGTACAATGTTCCATATTGGTTGTTGTATTAGAAATATATTCATGTATATACTTCGTAAATAAATTAATTATATTTTAGTAAGAACTTATAATTTGTTTGTTTCAACTAAATTGTCCACATTTTTATTTTAGTTTTAATTTATATAATAAAACTTCGCTTTTAATGTCAACTAATTAGAATTTTAAATACGTAAATATTAAATTTATCGTTGAATAGATTACTAATTTTTTTTAACAGTCGCAATAATATTAAATTCAAATTCTAACAAGATGCTAGAATATAAAAATAACGATTATAGTGGAATTGAAATCCAAGTGTTCCAAAGTACATCAGATTTGGAATCTCGGTTATACAACCAGAAAACAAATACAATACAATGTAATAAAAAATATTACTACAACGCATAGGAATCCCGTCAAAAATCAAGGAGTTCCTATATCTCCATAAGCTCCACCACGTCGTCGTGATAATTACTTCCAACCGTTGTTTCTTAACACGGGAACCATATATGCTATCAATCCACAACAACCATTCCCTAACACCTACGGAATTTGGAAGTTGAATGTCACACCAACGGGCAATCGAACCCCACACCCGAGTTGCCACCTCGCACGAGAATAACAAATGACTAATACTTTCTACCACCTTAATCTTTGAGAAATGAAACTGAAGAATGACCTTCACTCAGAATTGAGCAATCGGCAATTGATATTGGATACACATGGGAACAATTGACAAACGGTTAAAAACGTAATAATTTAGAGAAAATGAATTTTGAAAAGAAAATCATTGTGATTTTCTAAGAACAATGAGCCAACCAGCAGTTTACTAGTCACAGTAAATAAATTTGAATTTACTTTTGTACTCGTAAATATCTTTAGCCGGTTCTTTTTTGTTGCCCCTCATTCTCACTGCTAATCTTTCTTATTGCTATGTCTTTTCTACATTGCCAAAGGCTAAGGAGAAGCTAAATGAGTAGGGATTTCACTATTCGTATATAACTGAATTATCTAAATAAATTATTCATAATAGACCGTATGGATTGGACAATTTGATTTTTAGGTCGGATCGGACAAAAACCAAATTACTATATTGATTTCTGAATTGGTTTTGGTTACTATAATTAGAACCGAATAATCCAAATAAATTGAATAGTTATTAACATTTTATGTAATATTCTTGTTTAGATACCAAATAGATGTTAAATATACGTTTAATTACTCTACATGTATAAAACATTATCATATAAGAGTGAAGAGAGTGGGCTTATGTGGCACAAATTGGTTCTTCATCACTTTGAAGTGATCATTCCCCCCTTCAAAATGATCCACAAAGTGATTCAATCAAAATTGTTAGAACCAAGTAGAATAAGTGGGCCAATATTCAATTTAAAAATAATAAATTCTTTTCATCCTATTATGTTTTAAATTAATAAATTAATAGTTAATATTATGTGGGTCTAATTTTCAGTGTGAAAATAATGTGATGAATACATGTAAAAATGAGTGTCAGTGTGATTTTAGTGTGAAAATGATGTGGCGCTGAGCTGACAACCTTTTTGAGTGATCACGGAGTGATCACTCCCTTCGCTCTAATAGGTATTGTTAATATATATCATCGTATACTAATTAAAATCAAAACTTTTATATTTAAAAACTAATTCCACATTTTTATAAACTCTCAACATAATATGACAACACATAGTCATTGATATCGTTCATGACAATAACCTTTCTAAAATGATAGCTTGTGAAGTCAACAAAAAAACCGATCCATCCAAATAGTAATTTGGTTCAGTTCAGTTCGGTTCGAATTCGATATTTATTTGGATGAATCAGATTTACATTTTAGAAATCAAAATTCAAATGAATTCATATAAATGGATCGAATTTCATTCGATCCATCCAAACAAACAACACGGTATACGAGGGACAATAATACAAGAAACATTCAACAAAGACAACAAAAACAAACACCTCAAACGAATGTTGTAGGTTGTGGTTTAAACTAGGTAATGACGTAATAACTCGGTATCAACGATCCTTTGATTTAAGTTTTTGGGTCTGTTGCTAAGAATTATTAAAATCGATGGTTATTGGTAAAAAGAACCATTGTTGATTGACAACGTATTCAAGAGAATCGAAATTTAACTTTGACCATAGGTTACCTTCTAATTTGGTACTCTTATCATTTAGTTATGGGAAATTATTTTTCATCTTTTCAAATTCTCCTCTAATCCTTCTAATCCCATAAGATGATGATTCACTTATTATCTCTCTTAATGTCATGCCTTTGATATTTTCAAGTGTCATGATTTTGTTATTAATAGGATAATTAGGATCACAATGTGAGAAATGGGTAAAAGAGATGTGGGCATAAAGGTCAAAGCCCCTTTACATTCCGTGAGAGAAGTAAAATGTGGCGCGATAAAATAACTAATTAAGCGTTGCTTGTTTTCCGATGCAAAGAAATACACAGTCCACAACAACGCTTAAATACATTAGTTAATGTGACAAATTTCTTGGGCGTATAAGCCAAAGAGTACTAAAGGCTTGAAACAGCCTAGCGAAGTATTAATTTGTTGAAAACAGCACAAATGTTGATTGTTGAATTGTGAATATCTCATGTTTCCGCTTTAGCGTATCTTTCCGCAATTGGTCAGCTTGTTAAATGTGATAGACGTTATTTATTTGGTGATACTTACATTGAAAGTCAACATAACAAGTTAGTAAAAATCTCAGTTTAATAACACTATATTTTTAATATTTTTGAAAATGAAACGAACAACGTCAATCTAAGATTATGAGATGAATGACATGACAATATATCTGGTATAAGGAATTTTCAACTGCTCTTAACTTCTGAGTTTTGAATTTGATTGTAATCGATAAATCGAGGATGAATGCAAAATCAAGGATATACAACTGATTTATGCTGATGTTTAGGAAGTCAGCTCATTTAGAAGGAACCGTATCAGTTTAAACGTTTGGTTGAAATTGATGTTAAAGAATAAGGGGTAAGGTAGATATCCCACTAAAACTCGATAAATGTTTAGATCAAATTTGTTTAGTTATAAGGTCAAAATAAAAACCCTTAAGGGTTGATGACTATTTATTTTTATCTTTTTTTTATAATAATAAATAAATTAAAAGAGAGTATTATACAACTTTGCATAAAAGATGAGGATTTGTAATTGATGATGAATTTGTTTATGTCATATACCTAATACACTAGACACTGAACAACATTTATGACCAAAGTTTCTCAATATAATGTTCAAAATAAACAATGATTTTTACATCATCAAAACTGATATGTAGACCACTAAACATATCGAATTTATAAGTGTGTGCCTCCAAAACAAGAAAAGAGACAAAAGAAAAACTATAAATCATACATTTTCAGAAAATCGATAATATGTAATATAAGAATAATGATCGTTTCGTGACGTGTGTGGATTAAGCATAATATTAGACAAATTTAACATTAATCATTATCAAAACCTAATTAGATGTGCACTTTCTGATGAATCTGAATGTGCACATTTTGTGCACTTCTCTCAAATGATATCCAAGTTGGTATGTATTTGTTGCTCACATTTGCACAAATCATAGTATTCACATAATGTGAATATTTATGTACTTGTGTTGTGAAGTATACCGATTAAATATTTTAATAAAACTTAGGCATCTAACTTTTGTTTGTGTCATAGATTTCTAAATATTTCAATTTATACGCATTTCAAAAGAACTTACATACAGATTATATTTTCATTTTCATTATATTATAACTTATGTATTTACATAAAGTATTATGTGTACGTGTACAAGGTTTGTCGTGTACACGTACTCTTTCTATCATTCTTATAGTTATGGTTTGTCATGTACATATATTCTATGTACATATACTCTATCTATCATTCTTAGAGTTAGATCAAGTATTATATGTCATCTCACATCCTTATATATGTAACACTTTATTTTGATATATAAAATTTGTCGAGATATATCCCTTTACCCGCACATAGAGTAAATTTACTATATTAACTCTGCCTGGCATCGTACAAATACTTTTAGCAACTAAGCATGTTATGGATCCGCAGCCCGCTTCTTTAATATTCCGTTAGGTAGCCCATTATAAGAACCCCCCCTGTTTCTAAAGATGGTCCAATTACTCAGCCCGTGGCCCATGGGCCATTCCAAACGTAACTAACAACAAGCTCTCAGTTTATTTGAGCTAACTACTTCGTGTTCCTGAAAGGTGATTTATAAAAAGAATACTTTAAAACATGATGTTCATAACATAAAAACTATATTTTATCAATGTACCTGGTATAACATTCAATATGCTATATCATCACTTTTTATTATAATTTTCAAATCAACTTTTCATTCAAATAATACTAGAATAATCAATTTTATTTTTCAAAGTTCTTCCTTTTACGTTTTTACGTATTTATATCGAAAAATAACACCCTAAATAAATATCACATCAATCCTGAACTTGAGTGATACGATAATGAGTTTATAAAGTAATCAGTACGTACTTTACTGTAGATAATATATTTTAAGACCACAAGCACAACAGATATAAGAACTTTAAGTTTAACTTTCGACAAATCATGATAAGTGAAATATTCGGAAAAGGTCTTTTCATTTGTGTGTTGCTAAACATTACAGATATTTGATATTTAATTAACTTACAAAAGAAAAAAAAAAACACTATACATCAAAATCAAACGTTACTAATGTTCCAAAAAGAGAACATTGACAAAATTAAGGTAGTACGTATTTTAAGGTTGAGAAAGAAAAACCAACTTACATTCCGTGTTGAAGTGATTAATATATATTTATTTAGTGTACTTTGTGGAAGCATATAAACAACTTGTTGTTGTTAAATAATGTTAATATATATATATATATATATATATTGTAACAATAAAAATGTAGTATTAAGATTGGATCGTAGAAAAACAAAAGGAAGCGTGAGGTTATGTGAATTTGTGCACAAAAGTCTCAATCCCAAGATGTTGTCACATGGTTAGTAGCTCCGTAATAAAGCAAATGAAGACCAATCTATACGACCGGTCTAATGCTTATGTTAACACATTGCGTGCGAATATTCCATAATTGTATATTATCCCAATGGGATGGGATGGGATTTCATATAACAAAACACATTTAAGAATTCATTTGCATGTGCATATACTTGACCCAAATCTAATCAACCCTTAAATAATTTCATGCATACATACACTTATTTTGTATTTTAGTAGCATCCATTTTCAACACAAAACCAAAGAAAATGTGTAACTTTCTTTGGGATATAAGTATAAAACTAACTGAATGCACATAATTTAAGACTTACTTTTGTGAGATCATTTAATTTCATAAGGTTTGGAAAAAGAGATGATATATTGTTTTTAGCTATATTACTTGTAAGTCTTGGAAACTTGAGTGCGACCGTTGGCTATTAACGCAGTATTGTTAGTACATAGGATCAACTATTTTGGTAGGTGGGACGTTCTTCTTTCTATTACAAATTGGGAGTCAAATGTGGTACAATATGTACCTTCTTAATCATAAAGATAAACAAATGTTCACAAACAGCATTTGTAGGGCTCCTTACATATATATATATATATGGACATTGTCGTAGACTTAAAGGAAAACGAATCATTTGTGCAATATGCTCACAATAGTTATAAGGAAAAAAATGATATACTTCAAGTGCCTAAATTGTATCTCTGAAGACATGATTAATGTTTTAGTTGGTACATTAAGCACGTATTTATATCTATCTTTTGGTTAAATAGTAGATAAATGCGTATAACACAAAGTGTGAAATCTCTAACCCAAACAAACATTAGAAACCGAAGAACTTAGAACCCCTAAACCATTTAACTCTTTATATTCAATTATAACGATTATCGTGAAAGAAAAGCAAAATAAACACCCGCTAGATTGTACGAACATTATGCTAATTCGCTTCATTTCAAATTTCGACGAACAAGCATGTCCAAGAGAGGTCGTAAATCCGTTGTTTAGTAAATTATGCTAATTACTTGTTTCAAAAGTAATTAAGCAAATGATGCATGTATAAAAAATATTGTTTGTAACTGACATATGGAATCGTCATTGTTGTTGCAGGACGAAAATATATTATCAGTTAAAACAATTTATAATAATTTAATAAAGTTTAGTCGAGCAAAATTGGAACAATTAATAATTTAGTAATGTTGTTGACTTTCTCTTGCACGAGTAAAATAATGAGTTGTTACAAATTAAATTCTTTTTTTTTGTAATATGATGTTCAAAATTATTGTTTTTTCTTTAATAGTCAGTAATAAATATGACACCATCGAGACTACGTTCGTATCATTAATTTGGGCACATATTGAAAAGAGTTAATATTATTTGTTTTTGGACAAAATAAAATAAAAATAAGTAATAACCATGATGATCACATATTTCAAACACCATGTGAAGATGCATCGAGGGATGTTTATCTAGTTGTTTTAAGTTATTAAGGATTTCTTTCATATAAAATAAAATCATCAATTACTTAAATTACTAATTATTAATTATTAATTATTAGTTATTAAGATATAGAGACAAATGATACTCACCCTACTGAAGATCTCTTATCTACGAATTAAATTTTTCTTGAAGTACTTCACATTAACTAAACTTATTAATTGTTGCACGAAGTAACTTAAACAGTGTTAGATTTATGGAAATTAAGTGTCTTGTTTGCTTTTCTATATATTAAAGACATACAACTTCAACGAATATATATTATAAAAGATTATAAATTTGTAAATTTTTGTTATCAGTATCAAAGTTACGAAAGTTGTCAAGCTTAAATTATAATTCTCTCTCGTAAAACTCGAGTAAAATCAGTAGTAAGATAATGTCTTAAATGGATAAAAATTCGAGTTTTAACTCTTGTGAATCGGTTTAAACTTCTAAACCTTAATTTTCAAAAAAGATTTAAAAGTTTCATGTACTTAGCTTTAATTCCGAATTGCAATATAATAGTTACAAAAGAAACATTGGATTATTTATTAGTAAAATGTTACGATTATAATGTTGTGAAATAATAACCATAACATATGAAATGCCAACGTTGATTATTATGTAATTGAATAAGCATAGACAAAGATATTGGAAGGGGAAATCATAAATAGAAAAAGTTTTGTCATCTTTGACATAGGGAAGGCACATAGAGAAGTATTTTGATAATTAAATAAGCAAATGTTTCCCCAACTAATTAAACCAACGTTAACCATTACTTTTCTTGGGAATTTGGATTCTAATGACATTTGGTCCAGGTTCCTCTTGGGAACATCACCTCCTACGTGGTTGTCACGTGCCATGTGTCATGCCACCCTCTTCCATTTTTTTATTTCATTCAATTTAATATTGTATTGTAATTATTATAATTTTATATATTTAGCCTTTCTATCTAAATTTTTGTCACTATATTTTTGATCTTATATATACTCTCTTTATTTTTATTTAATCTATTAATTTCAATTACAAATTTTAATAATTAAATTTCCAACAATTCTCTACCACAAATAATAATTCTCACCACAAACTCTTTACATCTTAAAAAATATTACATTAACAACTAACACACACTCCTCTTACGCATTAGAACATATGCCACTAACATTTACCGATTACCAACCCAAAGGTTTTATATAATAAACTTTATAAACCCCCAAACCTTTAACTTTTATATAGAATTTCATACGCCACGCAAAAACCCGATCCCAAAATACCTCGCTCCAAAAATTAAAAATTGCCAAATCCTTCAAATATCTTTGATTTCTTTTTCTTCTTCCATACACTTCATAAACCCCAATAAACACACAACCCCATAAACAGAAAAACAAAAATAAAAACTCGAACACCATCCTTTTTACTACTCCATGCTCAATGATGATATTCTGTTGAGACCGATTGCTGAAAACCATTACTATATTCACAAAAAATCAATAATATTTAATTATTGATTATTTGCTGTAAAATGTAGTATACATGGATTTCGCAATTTTTAAGGAAACCCTTTTGTCGGCGTGACAAAGAATGTTTCGCAGCTACAATAGATTTTCTTTATAAATGCTAGACTATTTCTGCATTTTTGTTTGGTGGTTATGTGTTTTGGGTTTTTGTTTAAGTTATCTGTTATATTATTTCCATTGACGGTGATAAGGAAAATATGAGATCTACTATATTTTGATGGGGAAAGATAGATTTGCAGCCATGGCATACTAATCCTTACGAATTTCAAAATTATAAGCCTATCACATCTATAGTATTTTTATGATTTATATTTATATATATATATATGATATGAGATGATATATAATTGCATTTTGATATATTGATATTGTGAATAATAGTTTTTTATTTAATCTAAATCTATTATTCGTATTATTATTACACTTCTATTATTTAGTGTGTATATATATATATGAACAATATAATTTAACCTTTTTTTTTCTTTTGTATAGATTCGGGATTTGAGATGATTTTTGGTGACGATATTGCAACAAGTTTTAGTACATCTATATATTTTGAGCTTTACGAGATGTAAATCGGGATGCTAGAAGAAGCTGTGCAAGTTTATTCTCATATTTTAGTCTGGCGGTCATTGGTTCACAATGCTCAACGAGTTTCGAAAAATCAAGATTATATCACTTGATATTGCTCGATTTATACATGTTAATCTATAACAATTTCCTCATTATATCGATGATTCTTGTTAATTTAGTGGACTTTCGATACTTAAAAGGATGAAATTACTTTTACAGGAGTTAGAAGTCGATTCCGGGTACATCACTTACCCGTCGGGTACTCTATGCATTTACGAAAATTTCCGCTTAGTCTTATTCAAACCCTAATGAATCACTAACTTTTACCTAGCTTTTTCTCTAAGAACCTTTTGGGTGATTTTTGGCCGTTTTGGAGGTGAGATCAACATTTTTCCACCATTAACGCTTGAAGATGGAAGATTCAACTTGTTAGATATTTTCACGATTGTGGTAAACATTCTTATTACTTTAAACAATGTATACCTTGATTTTAATTATGTCTTTTTTTATTCAAGCTTAGATATGAGCTAAGTCTCATTGCATTCATTTAGATGACGCAAACTTTTGATTAGGAGTGTTAATCATTTGAAGTTTATAATTGTTTAATTAATGTTTGGTCGTAGATAGGCGGTGAAGGAATGTGGTAGTTTAAAGGCACCATGTCCGGACGGAGTGAACTTCAAATTTATTAAAAGGTTTTGGTATATAATCAAAGAAGATATAATGAAAGCTATATGGTGGTTTTATGATAACTGTGAGATATCAAACGGGTGTAATGCATCATTTGTGACATTAATTCCAAAAGTTGAAAATCCCGTGGGGTTGGGTGAGTTTAGACCGATAAGTTTAATTGGAAGTTACTATAAGGTAGTGGCAAAATTTTTAGCTAGAAGATTGAAGAGAGTGGTGGGTAAACTAGTCGATGTAGTACAATATGCATTTATTGAAGGGAGGTACATTCTTGATGGGGTATTGATAGCCAACGAGATAGTTGACTGGATGAGAAGAAAGAAAGAGAAGTGCTTAATTTTTAAAGTGGATTTTGAGAAGGCTTATGATAGTCTTAATTGGAGTTTTTTGGATGAGGTGTTGGGACAAATGGGATTTGGATCTAAGTGGAGGAAGTGGATGAATGCATGTTTAAAATCAGCGTCAATCTCACTTTTGGCTAATGGGTCACCAACGAAGGAATTTAAAATGGAGAGAGGGGTTAGGCAAGGTGATCCTCTATCACCTTTTTTGTTTATCTTAGCCGCGGAGGGTCTAAATGCAATGATGAAAGAAGCTAGGAGGAATGAGTTATTTCGGGGTGTAAGTGTGGGAGGTGATGGTGTAGAGGTATCACATCTTCAATATGCGGATGATACAATATTTTTTGGAAAGTGAGATAGAAGGAATGCGGGTAATCTAATGGTGATTTTAAAGTCCTTTGAAGCGGTTTCGGGGTTGAAGATAAACTTGGGTAAAAGTAGACTGTATGGTTTAGGCGTTTCGGGAGTTGAGGTGGAAAATATGGCGAGATGGTTGAAGTGCAAGGTTGGTGAAATTCCATTTACTTATTTGGGATTACCTATTGGGAAAAGTATGAGACGAGAAGGTGATTGGAAGCCGGTTGTTGAGAAATTCGCAGCTTTGAATGGATTAAGTCACGACTGAAAAGGGTGCAAATCGAGTGGTCTCAATGGTTAAACGATCCTGGATCTGTTTGTAATAACATGGTAAGGCAAAACGGGTAATCTTGCTACTGTAAAGCTACTGTAAAGGCAGGGATGATGGATCCGGAAAGGGGTTGTCTGGATGCAGCAGTTTTTTTTCTGGAGTAATACAGGAAGTTTTGAAGAATGGGTCGAATATGCAGCAAGGAATTGTGATGATGGTTTCGAGGGAGGGGTCTCAAATATAGTAGTGAGCAGTCCAAGGCTTCTGTACAGGAGATATTAGTGGATACTTGGTAGCGGTGACGTTTTGGATCAATCTGTTATTTACTAACAACTGTATTGTGCTTATAGTTTTGGGTGTTGTGATGAAATATCATAAATAGAAGTGATCATGCATGGGTACTGACATTGATGCTCATTTATGAATATGGTGTAAATGTAAAGTTTATAATAATTTTAATAAAAGTCTTGCCTTTTCTAAAAAAAATGTTTGGTCGTAGATCGATTTGTGATTACGTTTTATCTATTTAACTTTTCTATTGAGGAATCATTAGATGTGTTTTAGTGAACACTATTACCTATTTATTGATTTGTTATAATCATTTGTCTATGAATGATCGTTAAGTTTTTGCAAACTCAAGATTGAATAGAATTAGTTAGTTAAACTTAATTGTGACTTAATTGAATTTAAGTAGAGAACTCAACTTAAGTTCAGTAATCTTATGAGTGTAGGTTACAAGATCTAATCATTAGTTAACAAATTAAATTAATACTTGTTTGATTAGAAACCTAGAGTGAAAGAGAAAGGTAATCTTTGATAAAAAAATATATATATATATCGGGAGGAGTGAACACGAATCCCGTACTTAATTTAGTTTGTTAAACAATATCGTATAAACTGATTTTAATAAACACCCCCAAATTATTAGTGAGCTAGTCTAAGTGAATGTTCTTTTCATATTTCGATTCTTAAAAATACAATTGCCTACTATAAGATAATTAGATAACTTATGCAAAACAACAACTCATTCGCCAAAACCCCCCAATTTACTTATATGTTAGATTAATTACATTTGCTACACACTCTTGGCTATACAGTCCTCTAGGTTTGACTCGGAACTTACTTAAGCTAAACTACCATACCGACATGGTACATTGTCCGGTTGTGTAATAGTCTATTTGCGGTATTTCTAAGTATAAATTTTGTAACTAGATTTAACACATCAAGTTTTTGTTGATGCTGCCGGGGACTGTGCTTATATTAAGAGTTTAGATTGAGTGTTAGTTAATCGATCCTTTCTTGGAAATTCATTTTTCTAAAAAAGTTACTTTTCTTGTAATTGTTTAGCACCGTTGCATTTTACGGTTTTATTTGTTGTGTTCTTACAGGTTTACAGGTTTAATGTTTTCGTTGTATGTGTTTTAATAATTCTCGTTGATGTCTTATTACAAGAGTGATGAATTCGAATCTTATCAAGGATGATACCAACTGTGTAATTATCAAGGTGATATGAAATGTAGGGAAACCAACCTTATCAGCTGAGGCCTTGGCATGACCAACTGTTAGTCACCCAAATAGAAGAAGATCGGGAACTTACTCATTTTCAAAAGAAAATGAAAGAGTATATTGAGTGGACAAACACCGAACATAGGGAATTGGAAGAAATTATTGATTCAATGATTGAGCTCAACTTAGAAAGGCCATACGAGACATCTATCAATCAGTATGAGCATGTTAATATTGTTGAACCTGATGAGGTTTATGATTTAATGTCTATATTTCAAATGCTTCGAACCTTTCTTTTCAGGTTGAATTTGAAGATGATACAGATGAGGAGGAAAAAGTGTATGAAGTTGGAAATTACCCTTGTAGAACTTCTAGCCATGTTTTTCATGATTTACATAAGATTGAGCTTGAAGTTATAGGACATTTGGATTGGGAAGATTCCAATGTTGAAGAGGAGGAAATAGAGGAGATGGTACCATTGGTGACACAAAATGGTGAACTTGGGCTGATAAATAAAGAAGAGAAGATGGAAGAAAGAGTTGAGAATATTTCAACCATGTCAAGTTTTCCAATGATTTCTCTTACCATGGATGAGGTCAAGCCAACTATTCCGAGTCTTCAAAAATTGAAGGAAAAGAAGGTCATGGTTGGTCATGATAAGGATATCAAGGAGTTATAAGAACTACTGGCAATCAAAGATCATGAGTTAGATGAGCTTGTGGAGAAAGGAGTTGGAAACGAATTGTTCTTAAATGAATAATTTGAAGATGATGATTTCTCTGCGAAATTCTCATATCCACAATCAAACCATACCTATTTTAATGATTATACTTGCTATACTGATGATGTTGTTGATGAAACTGTGCATGAGAAGATGCAATTACCATTTAAAATAGGTGATGGGGAGTTAGATGAGCTTAGAGAAACGGGATCTTTGAGCATGGTAGTGGCTTATGTTTTGAATGAGGATTTGAAAGGGTTGAAGGAAGATATCAAATTTAATCCTTTATCGTGTAATGATGAGTTTGCAATTTTAGATCAGCCAAAATCACGCGACCATCTTTCCAAGAGGTCAGTTAGATCTATTTTTGTTTGTGCTTTTAACGAGTTAAAAATTACGTATGAAAGCATGGGTGTACTATTGGGCAACTATTGGGTTGAAGGTTTAGTAAAGATTAATGAGCATTCACAAATAGGTTATTTTGAAGAACCACCCGACTCTTTACTTATAGCTTCCAGGAATTATAAGTTGGAAATTAATGATAAGCAAGGTATTGGGAGGAATTGGCCATCGGATAAGTGTGTTGCTACTTATGTAGGTTTGGAAAGCTATGGTCTTAAGGATGATCAAGGAGACATGGAAGTAGCTATTTATCTATCCTTGGAGGTGGCTTGCGATAGATTTTCGAGAAAATACTTAGTATTTATCAGGTTTATCAACAAGCTACATGTAAACAATTGGAGAGTTGATGCTCTCATTGTGACTATGACTTGGGAGAAGTTTTATAGATATTACTAAGGGAATGAGTATAATTGGAAAGGAATAGGTAGTTGGAGGGAGGACCCACCATTTATCCGAATATGTTTAGTACTGTTGAGTCAGGCTGGGCTTTTACCAACTGTATTATCCAACAATGTTCTATCATTTCTTGTGTCCAACCGTGTTTATAACAAATCTCACCTCAGAATCTCTATTCTGGAGTAAATCATTGAACAAATATGATTCATTAAGAACATTGATGTCGTTGTTCAAACCCGCAGGATCTAAGTAAGCGTGCCAAATCCATAAATCGTATGAGGCCATCGCTTCGATCATGATTGTTGGATGACTATGATCACCTCGTGTATATTGACCTTTCCATGCTACCCGACAATTTTTCGAAGGTCAATGCATACAATCGATGCTTTCGAGCATCCCCAAAAAACCATGCAACTCCGTGTGTGTTAGCATGTAATCATTGGACATCTTGTAGTGTTGGTTTTTCAAGTACTCGGTCGAGTAAATGAAACACACATTTACAAAATTGTCCAAACAATCGTATGATGTTTGTTGACCCATGTGTATGTATTCATCAAGTGCATCGGCGAAACAACCGTATGCCAATTGTCATATGGCGGAAGTATACTTTTGATAAATGTTAAAACCAAGTTTACCGGTACAATCGTATCCTTGATGAAAAAAACTAAAATACGTTGGTAGCGATAGTTGATAGTAATATGTTATACCTTGACATATACGGAGAAATAATGACTTGCTAATATGAAATCTTCTTCAAAAGTAATCTTCCGGAAATGTTGGACTTTCGGAAAAGTAGTCCAACCACAAACGTTTGTCGGCACCGACACGATCTCTATGTATTTGCCTTCTACGTAATTTTGATCGAGAACTTTCGGCTGCGTTTTCTTCATTTTCTTCCAACGTTTCAAGAATTTCGAGCGTATCATTCAGATCGTAACAATCAATACTTGCTCTTAGATATTCAAAATCAGAATCTTCACCTGAATTTTGGAAGGGATCCATTTACGATTTATATAGGTTGAATTATAAAATGAAAGTGTTTGAATTATATTGGTTGTATGTTTATATTGTTGTTGTAGTAATTAAAAAAATGGTGAAAACTGTGTGTGGAAAAAAAATGGTTGTGAGATCGATTTCTAGTGTTTTGGATGAATTCGGTGAGTGTGTGTGTATTTATGAATAAGATGTAATCAATGACTCATGTATAGGTACACAATCACTATCTCAACACTTGTTTCTCTACAACTGAAATCACACACTACTAAAAAAAACTTCTTACAACTGATCTCAAACTCCGTATTTATACATATTTGCTGAGATTCTCACAGCTCAAGCGACACTTAGGAGGCAGCGTCGCCTGACACTTAAACTATACAAAATGGAAATCCTATTAATATATTTAACAGTAGTCATTGTTGTTATAATTTGGGTGTAAAACAATTAAAGATATCGAAAATTGTGTGTGAAAAAAGTGGTAATTGTTTGATATAATTTGAGTGTAAAACAAATAAAAATATTGAGAATTGTGTGTGAAAAAGAGTAGTAATTGTATGTATATATATAAGACGTTTAAAATTAGAAAAAAATATTAGATGACTTTTTGTTTTTCTTTTTACCGATTCATTTTTAACGACTCAAAACATATAATATTTTTTCGACCGTTGCACACCAAACCGAGCCCATTGTTACCATTCTCCTTCTGTTCCCTTTGCACACCAACCGTGACATGCTTATGGAGAAGATGGAGGACAGGGTGACAGTGGGGACGAAGACAGAAGATGGAGGACAGGGTGACAGTGGGGACGAAGACGGAGAATGTAGACACCGAAGTCTTAAAATAGTTTGATATATTCAGTAATAGTTATCTAGTGGTGGCGAGGTTACAAGTTGACTACTAAAACCGATAACTGAACATTATTTTGTAAAACTTAATTGAATTTCTTTTTCTTTTTTTCTTTAAAATTTCAAGGAAAGGAATCTTGCTTTCATCAAGTTGTACTTATTTGGTGTTCAAAGAGCTTATTTGTTTATATAATGTAGAGATTATTAAACTTAAGTTTCTAGAAACTCAGTAAGATTTAAAGAAATTTACAGTCAAACACGCCCTTTGTTTTGAATAGGCAAATGCTTATCGTAGTTTATGTTTAATCAAAATGCACCTTTTTTATAATTTACGAACATCAATAATACATAGAACTAAGATATTTGACATTCAAAATAAAATAAGTAACAAGTACAAAGTAATTTTTTTGTTTGTAAGTGCATGGAGAGTTGCAAAAAGATATTGGTGAACGGAAGGAGATAGGGGACCATTACATTGGAGTTGAAACTTGGTGGTTTAAATAAATGTGCGGATGAGATTAGTTGCGTAACTAGTGTTGCTTTTATTCGAATCATATCATATTTATTATTATAGCATTTCTTATTTCTATTTGTAATGTGCGGAAATTATTAAATTATATATATTATTTTATAGTTTGTATATCGTTAAATAATAGGTTATTTTTGAATAATAATGTAATTATTTTTTTATTATTTTATAAATAATATTTCAGTTGAATATACTTAATTTATAAATGAAGATTTTAAAGTTTAACAAAAATATAAATTGTCATGTCTATTTTTGTAAAAATATAATAATAATAAACTTAAAATTAAAATTAAATATATAAAATGTTTGAATGTTTGTTGGACATTGTATAGAAAATTTGTTACCTATATTTATAAGATAAAGGGATATATGGATAATTTAGATATCTCTAATATATTATTATTGCAGCCAATTATAACTAAAAATTTATCTTATTGAATGTACAAACGTAATTAAATAGTATTAATTAAGTACTAGCTCGAACATTCGTTATCAGCTAAACACTTCTACTTGTCATATCACAAAGCTCATTATCAATAGAAAAATGTTATGTTGGCTAAGGTTTAAGAGCAAGCGGAGTCAGAGTATTTCCGTCAGTTCGGAACGCTACCTATTACTATTTTCTTTACAACAGTTACAAGCTTAAAAATAAATAAATTAGATTGTATCCTTTAAGATGATCCGTTATAGCCGTTTTTTAATTTTTTAATTTTATATTTTATAAATCACTTTTTCATATTCTATAAAACACATACTTTAAGCACATCAAAATATTCATTCTAATCTTCAAACACTTCGTAAACTTAAAAACTATTATTATTCACTGTAATACACAATGTCGAACAACCCAAACAATCCGTACCACCTATACTCTCAATGGAACCCGTTCAAAAACGTTTCATCATCTTCAAACACGTCAACACCAACTCATTAAACGCACAAATGCCCGATTTTGGTCATTCATACGGGTTGTCTCAAAGTCAAGTCCCAGAAACACAATACCCTCAAAACACCATATTATTAACCACAATACAATCAAACACAACAATATCCTAACATATCACCCGAGCAATATAACAATTTTCTAATTTGGCAACAAGCTCAAAGCGCCCAACAACCACACCTCGACGTGCAATCACACAAAGATGAGATACTGACACCTACATCATATAACAAAAAGATATCAAAAAAGCAAGGAATACAACCAGCGGTGGAATCAACAAAAACTAAACAATAAAAACAAGTTGTTCCCAACTGCAACTTTTGAGAACTGGAGGACGAACTAAGATTTGCTCAAAGTTGGATTGCCGTTTCCGTAGTTTCCAAACGAGAAAATGCCCAAACCGGCAATTCGTTTTGGTATCTTGGGTTCAGTTAGTACAATAGCCGCAACCAGCCGTCCATACGTAACAAGGACGTATCGTTACAAAGTGGATGAAATCGAATAACACATGCCCCAAAAATGGGGTGACATTTGGAAGAGGTTGTCATCACAACATGACAAGTTCATTATAGAAATGGAAAAGATGAATGTTCGTAAGAGGATGGGGGTGGAACTTTGGCTCGGGATCGGGAGACGCTTGACTATTTAGTTTTTAAATTATTGCATTTTTAAATTATAGTCTTTCAATTATGTATTTTTTTTAGACTTGTAATATGTACTTTTTATACTATGTATTTATTTTATTTTACTTATTTTTTTATTTGTTTTAACGAATGTATTTATTTTATTTAGGTTATTTGATTTTTATGACTTGACCGAAATGTTCACATATCTAATAGTATTTAAAAAGTGTTTAGGTTAGCTCTTTTGTCAAACACAACTTTGAACTCTTTAACAGATGATTTAACACCTTTTCATCTATTGCATTTTGATAATGCAACAAAATGGTAAGTATCCCAATCGAAACACCTCTATAATCGAGAATGTATGGTTAAAATTGAGATGATACGTGTAGCATCTATGCCTCCACGTTTAAGATGATATTAGTGAATCATATTTGTTTGTTTCATTCATTCTTTGTAAAAAGTAAATAAATATAGAAAAATGGAAATAGGTAGGGTTGTTGTTGCTTGTTTTGTGAAAATGGTAAGCAGTAGAAGTCTATCAAATGGAAAGGATCAAACGAAGACTTTTTGTGGGGGTCTAAAACTGTCAAACATCCACACATATGACAGCTGTTTTATATTCCAATTACCGAAGTTATTATTTTACTTTTAACTATTTTTCTTTCAAATTAAAGAGTAATATGTAACAATGTTTCAAAATAAATACATAATACTAGTTTCTAAGCCAACTTTCTTGTACTCTAAGTGTTACGGGTCTAACAGAGTCAATTATAGTTAGTTAGTTAGTTAAGTATCCAAGTGTTATGACATTAATGGTTAAAACAAATATAAATAGTTAGTCAGGTCAAGTAGTTAGTTTGGTACGTGTTTGTTACGTATACTGAAGTTATGCTAATCGATACGCATCTTTGATCGTTTATACAATTGAATGCAATTGAGAGTTAGCTCCCATTGTTGAAGGAGATAAACAAGCCATTCTTGTGAAGTCTCATTAATTCTCAAGTTGTTCTTGAGGAATTAAGATTCAATTTCAATTGAATCCTTAATATTGGTATCAGAGCATTCAGTCCTCTAACTGTGAAAAATGGATATCAATCAGTTGAAGCTAATGAACTTAGAGATTACGTTACTGTTTTAGAAGATTAAGTTAAATCAGTCTATGTGGTTCAAAAATGATGATAAACAGCCGATGAGTGAAGCTGCAATTCAGGAATCAACGGCCAATATAAGTAATCGAAGTTGTTTCTCACTCAATGAGTAACAGACTGTAACACAAATTTGGGAAATGACATATTTCAATGAGTCATCAAACCCTAACTCGATCAAGAAATTTGGGGTAATGGATACATCCATAGTGGTTAAATTGAATACACAAGTTGATGATGAAACTAATATCTATGGCGTTCTGTATGATGTATGGAGTTGTAAAGCACTTTAACCCCCAGATTATACCAATTGTTTGGGTACATGTTGTGTTTAAATTAGCGGTAATTCATCATCTTTTGAACATAAATATACATATTGGGTGAGTCAACAATAACGTAATGAAAAATTTCATGATAAGGGTACGATAAGTTTAGGATCACGCCTTACTGTTGGGAACCTTGAAGTAAGAAATATGACATTTAAGGTCATAAGTACAACGAGAAATAAGAACATAGTAAGTGTTAAAGCAAGGACAAGTGTTAAAAACAGTCTTTATGATGTTAAAGTTGATCTAGGAAGATTCTTTAGGCTAAGAGGGTACGGCTAGAGACTTGTAGATGAGCTTGGAAAACTATAATTTATTGGTTGCTATGTCTTGCACCAGTTACTGACATATGAAACTGTTGTTGTTCACCTTTGTGTATTTGGTTTAATGGTCATTCAAAGAATGAAATGGGTCATGAGAAATCTATGTGTTTTTAGAAAGTATTCTTGCGATTTATGGCTAATCTATTGGATTTCAGAGCCCTTATATGCTTATTATTTGATCTCGCTTCATCGTTATTGGCTGCTATCTTTTTGGTACCTTCATTGCAAGAATAAGTTTTCTATGGCCATTGCAAACCTACTTGGATTAGGTTAATTGTTGTGGTATGCGGCCCAGGTAGATCCTATACAACATAAGTTTCTTAGTGAAGGGGGAACTATTTTGGAAGCGTTTGTCAAAGAGGTCTTCAAGATATTAACAATGGGTATAGAGAGCGCAATAGTATTGGTGGCATTGAAGATACGTATTGCCTTTACATATTGTAGACAAAAAGTTAAATGTGATGATCCAGAGAAGGAAATTCACAAAATGACGTGGAAATTCAAATCTAAACCTTTAACATATTGTAGATAAAAAGGTAGTCAACTAAAGCAATATGGTTATTCTACAAGTTCTAGTTCCTTAGACCAACAACATTGAAGATGTTATTTGGATAGAGCTTAATGGTTAGGAGAAGAAAAGAAATACAATTGGACAAATTCTCATCTTTGAGGACAAAAATATTTTGAAGAGCGAGGAAATTGTTACGGATCAAATAGAGTCAATTATAGTTAGTTAGTTAGTTAGTTAAATATCCATGTGTTATGATATTAGTAGTTAAAACAGATTTAATTAGTTAGTCACGTTAAGTAGTTAGTTAGGTACGTGTTTGAAGTTGTTGTAATCGAAAAACATCTTTGATCATTTGTACAATTGAATACAATTGAGAGTTGCTCTCGTTGTTGAAGGAGATAAACAAGTTGTTCTTGTGAAGTTGCATTAATTCTCAAACTGTTATTGAGAAATTAGGATTCAATTGCAATTGAATCCTTTTTGGGTAAAGAGTTTTACCCCAGTAAATACATTTCAATTGAATCCTTATCACTAAGATAAGCAAAAACATTCATGATGTTATTTTCTCTACAAGCCTACTTATTTCAACTTGTCCATATCAAATACACATTTTTATGTGATTAAGTCTTACTATTATTCCGTTCATCCTATTTCAAGTATCAACGTTGAATATGCACATAATTTAGAAACATATAAAATTAACAATGTCACATACCAAAATAGCATTTTTACCACTTAAGTTTTTTTAATTGATTATTTATATAATAGATACTTATATTAAACAAATTATAATAGTAACATGAACATATAACTTAGAATATATATATACATATTGTTGGATCTAATCTTGTGATTTAGACGTGAATTGAAATAAAACCGAGAGTATATGTGCGTATGTATATGAATGAATATGAACAAGTAGTTAAATGATTGTGTATTGCTATATGAATCTGTTACAAGCTCTTATTCACTCTCAATCTAAGTATTACAAATGCACAACGAAAATTCTCTCTGATTCAACAACTACAAATGAAAGTCTGAGTTATGTATTTATACTGCCTTTGTACCTGCGACTTTTTGGCTGCGACTTTAACTGAACCTGCGACTTTATATTAAAGTCGCATTTAGGGTTATTGCGACACTAACTTAAAGTCGCACTTTGTGTCGCAGGATTAGTTTTTCACTTACAAATGCAAATCCTAATTTTATATCTGACAATCTCCCCCTAGGATTAAGCATCATGTTTTTCTTGAATATCTTCTTTTGAGGTTAATATTCTTTTGAAGTCTTTGAAGATCTTTCTTTCTATTTCCTTTGATTCAGCTTTTTGTCTTGAATCTATTGTTTGTATGTCTTTGACATAGAGAAATAGAACTTTCTTTTGAGTTCTAGTCTTCTCTTTTCCTCTTTGATCTTTTCTTCACATACGTTTTGTTGACTTTGAACTTCTCTCTCTTGTGTAATCTTTCCTTTTAACCTTCTTTGAGATAGATTGTCAGCAGTCTTTGCTCTATTTCTTTTGAATTTATTTCTTGACTCTCAATTCTTGCTCTAGCTCCCCCTTAAATGTATATCTTGATCTTTTTGGAGCTTTTAACTTTTATCTTTGACATAATCTCTTCTTTATTTCTTTTCTTTTCAGTGCACCTGAGCTTGTAACTTTAATCATTCTTCCTTGATAGTAATTATGATATAGCATGAATATCTTGAACATGTCATTCTTGGAAGAGTGTTTTTCTCATTCGTTTTAGTAACCAAAAGGTAAGCAACGATTCATTTGATGTAATCTCGGAAAAGTTGATTGTATAATCAGAAAACACATTCTTGAATATACTGTAACTCCTGGATCACATGGATTACCAGTTAGCACAAAAATTGAATCAATTAAATGTTTCAATTGAGTGACCTACGTTCAATGTTGGCTTTGATGTTAGCATTGGTAGGATTTCCATTCAATCATTGTGGAATACCATTTTAGGTATCACTATGAATGTTCCGGCAATATCACATAGATATGCATAATGTCACTTAGACATATAGTGTAATAATACACATGTGTCCTAAAATTATATTCTTTTCAGGCTCTAGACTCGATTAGTGCATTAATGATGTCAGGGACTGGAGCAAACTGTCCTCTTGTTTCAATATTAACAAACTCCAACAGAGTTGTCGATAGATTATGTGTAAAATCTCTGTGAGAATACTGAAACAAGAATTTGTTAAGAAATTCTTGAGTGGTTAGGAGGGTATATGTGCATTGCATCACTGGGCCCATGATGTCTTCTTCAATACCAGAAATCAACACATGATTTCCGATAGTAGATGTGGCTACCCGGAAATTATTTGTTTAGTGAGGGTTTTCTTTTTCTTTTAACCCTTTCACACACTCCTCACTCAACCTTACTCAATTTTTCTACTCCACCATCAGTTGGCATTTGTTTTAAAAATATGTTGTTCTGTACTAGAATTTTCACCCTTACTCAATTTTTCTACTCCACCCTCATATTAAGACTTAAACTTTCATCCTATATTTGGAAAGTGACTCCTTTGGTAAATCCAACCGGCTCTGGAGGATTATAGGAGTAGTTTATAAACTAATACTCTTAGTACAGAAAACAACATTTTCCCAAACAATTTGATTGAAATTGGTAATCTGATTATCCATCAATCCTTGAAGTATCAAAAAGTTTCTGAGAATCTTTCAAAGTGTTGAGCAATATGCAAATAGATTTGAACACTTGAAAGTTTGGGATTTTGAAAAATACTCCCCCTTAACATATGCATAAGATTTATAAAATATTACATATGAAGGTGAGTTATAAAAGCAAAATCTCTTTTTCTTTTGAAGATCGGGTTTTACTCTGAATTTGAGTAAAAACCATCATGCATCACGTATGCAAAATATTTCAACTCTTCTCCCCTTCAAAATATGATAGTATTTTGCATCTCGAGTTGAAAATGACAGATTATTGCTTAAGTGAAAGCATGCCTAACTGAGTCACCAAAAAGTGAAAACGTGTGTCATCTAAAGGTTTGGTGAATAAGTCGGCCAATTGATAATCTGTTTTGACAAAAAATAGCTCGATATGCCCTTTTTCTATGTTATTTTTGATAAAATGATACCGAATATCTATGTGTTTTGTTTTCGAATGTTGTACCGGATTGCAGGAAATAGCAATCGCACTTTGAGAATCACAATAGATAGGTATCTTTTCAAATTTGAAACCAAAATCCATGAGTTAAGACCTCATCCACAAAACTTGTGAACAACAAACAGCGGCTGCAACATATTCTGCCTCAGCTGTGGATCTTGAAACACAATTTTGCTTCTTGGAAGTCCAACTAACTAGCTTATCACCAAGAAATTGAGCTCCACCAGATGTGCTTTTTCGATCTAACTTACAACATGCATGATTTGCGTCTGAATAGGCTGTTAGTTGTGGATACCACAATCCCAAGTCAATTGAAAATTTTAAATATCGTAAAATTTGTTTGACCGCTTGGAGATGTGATTCCTTAGGAGCTGCCTGGTAACGTGCACAAACACATGTAGAGAACATGATATCTGGACGGCTTGATGTCAAATACATCAAAAAGCCAATCATGCTTCTATATAAAGTTTGATCAACTGATTTTCCCGTTGAATCAACATGAAGTTGTGACCGAGCAGCCATAGGAGTAGAAATAGGTTGACAGTCTACCATTTGAAACTTTTTCAATATATCCAAAATATATTTGGATTGATTGATAAAGATTCCATTTGGTAGTTGTTTAACATGTAATCCAAGAAAAAAGTTCATTTCACCCATCATGCTCATTTCAAATTTGGATACCATTAATGCCGAAAAATTCTTGCAATATTTGGCATTAGTAGATCCAAATATGATGTCATCAACATATATTTGAATTAAAATTATATCTTCTTTTTGTTTCTTAATGAAAAGTGTAATGTCAATTGTTCTTTTTGAAAAACTTGATTGAACTAGAAACGTGGATAAGACATCATACCAAGTTCTCAGGGCTTGTTTCAGTCCGTATAAAGCTTTGTCCAGAATGTAGACATCGTTTGGTCTCTTCGGATCAACAAAACCTTTTGGTTGACCCACGTACACCTCTTCCTTAAGAATTCCATTTAAGAAAGCTGTCTTCACATCCATTTGATAAACTGTGAAAGACTTGTTAGCAGCATATGCTAAGAAGATATGAATCGCTTCAATTCGAGCAACTGGAGCAAATGTTTCATCGTAGTCAATTCCCGCTTGCTGACTATAGCCCTTGGCAACCAGTCTAGCTTTATTCCGTACCACAATTCCATGTTCCTCCTTTTTATTCTTAAAAATCCATCTGGTTCCAACTATGGACTTATCCTTTGGTCTTTGAACTAATCTTCAGACTTTGAGTCGATTAAACTGATTCAACTCATCTTGCATGGTAAAAATCCAATCTTCATCTTGAAGAGCTTCCTTTACAATCCCTGGTTCAATAGAACTTAGGAAATTTGAATAGAAACACTCATTTTGAGTAGCTTTCCTAGTTTGTACCTCAGTTGTAGGATCACCAATGATTTGAGAAGATGGATGCGATTTAGTCCACTTACGTTCAAAAGGAAGATGTTGATATTCAAAACTTGAATTTGAAGAATCAACATATGGAATGGGAGGAATAAGTTCTTCAGCCACAGTAGTTGGTTGAATTGGTGAGATAGCTGAAGGTGATTCGGTTGGTTGTATTTGAGGAATGGTTTCAGGTTGTACTTGAGGAGACTCAGTTGTAGTTGACTGAGTTGGAGTTGAAGTTGTGGAAGTACCAAAGTATTCTTCATAGAAATCAGAGAACAATTCATCAATATCATTCACAATTGAGTGTGACGTTTCAGGTTGATCTTCTATTGAGCTAGTTAAACCGGGTTTTGAATTGTTTTGTTCAAAAACCATTTCTGACATTTCATCAAACTTCACATTTACACTTTCATTGACGATTCTTGTACACTTGTTGTAAATCCGGTATGCAACTTTATCCTTTGAATATCCAATGAAAATTCCTTCATGACTTTTGGGAGAGAATTTTCCCAAATCTTCTCGATCATTCAAAATATAGCATGGACATCCAAAAATACGAAAGAATTTCACATTTGGAGGACGAGGGTTAATTACTTCATACGGTGTTTTGTTGAACCTCTTGTTGATGATAGACCGATTTTGAGTAAAACATGTTGTATTGATTGCTTCGGCCCATAAGAACATTGGTAGCTTTGAATAACACAACATAGTTCGAGTTGCTTCAACAAGAGTACGATTTCGTCGTTCAACTACACCATTTTGTTGTGGAGTTCGTGCAGCGGAAAATTGATGAGTAATACCAACTGATTCCAAATATGAAGAGAAGATCTTATTCTTTAATTCCGTGCCATTATCTGAACGGATTGAACGCACAGGAAGTTGTAGATTCACTTGAGTAAGCTTGAGGAAGTTGATTAAAGTCGTTGGGGTTTCGGTTTTATCCTTTAAGAAATATATCCATGTATATCGTGAGAAATCATCCACGATAACAAGAATATATCTCTTTCCATTGATTGTTTGTACACGCATAGGTCCACATAAGTCCATATGTAGCAAATGGAGTACGGACTCTGAAATTTGTATAGACTTGGACTTATGTGATGTGTGTGTCATTTTACCCATTGCACATGATTTACAAAAATGATCAGAATCATATTTAACTTCTGGTAAACCAAGAACAATTCAGGAGCGTGTAAGATGATTGATTTGTTGAATACTTAAATGAGATAACCGACGGTGCCACAACCATGATTGTTGTGAAGATGCTTTGGAGAGTAGACAGACATCAGCCATTGGTTGTGCACTATCTAGGTCAATGGTGTAGAGGTTTGTTAAACGTGTGCCATTTAGTAATGGTTGACCGTCTTCAGTTCTAACACAACAACTACGTTTGCGAAATAGTACTTCTAAATATTTATCGCAAAATTGACCAATGTTGAATAAGTTGTGCCCTAAGCCTTCAACATAGGCAACCCTTTTAATTGTGATTTTGCCTCTAACCAGATCGCCAAATCCCATAATAGCAGCATAATGATTATTCCCAAAACGAACAGTCCCCATGAATTTTTCAATAAAGTTTATCAAGAGGGACTTATCTCCGGTCATGTGTCTGGAACATCCTGAATCAAGATACCAAACACATACCGAGATTTTCTGCAAAATCAAACCATTGGAAAATCCTTAGGAACCCATTTTTCAACGAGTTCGTCATGGTTAGTGCAGTTTATGGTTGATTGATTCCTCCTAGGGACCCATTTTGATATAATTTTGGGTGGATTTTTAAGCTTAGGAATCCATTTGGAAATCATTTTGGGTGTTCTCTTTTGTTGAGGAATCCATTTTGAAACCCATCATTTTGATTTCCATGATTTAAATTGATATGGCATAGCATATTTATAGTAATTATTACGTCTAGCTAGAATTCTATCATGCAACATAGATTCATTCACATTCACAAGATAATTTCTATCATAACGCAAAGTATGATTACAACCGTTTGAATGCTGCAAAATACAACGAATCATGTTTGTTGATATTATTGTAGTTACACGAATAAGAACTATTTAAAGTGCGATTAAGCTTTTGACTCTTTGGACTTCGGGATTTGTCATGAGGATTTGTCGTTTTTAGATCTGAAACATGAAAAGCACCAGTATTTGTATTTGTAAAATCTGATATAATGCTCTTGTTTGAAGAAATCTTAACATACTTTGTATTCTTTTGCAAAGAATAAATAGTAAATTGAGATTTATTTGGAGCATTTATTGAGTGCTTTATACTCTTTTCTTTCAAAGATTGTCTAACAGCTGGTTCAACTTGCTTTGTAAACGTTGTTTCCAAAATCTCTTCAGATTCCATAAGTTTATCAAATTCAATTTCTTGAGAAGATTTTGAAAGCGATGCTAAACTAGATGTCAAAAAAGAATTTTTTAGTTGCTCAATATTATGTAAGAGAGTTGTCCGTTTTTGATCAAAAGTTAGTTGTAGAGTGGTTATTTGTTTTTCAAGATCAAAGATTTTATTTTCCAAAATTAAATTTGGAATATAAACTTTTGTTTTAACCACTTGTTCCATAACCTCGTCTTGATCAATAACAGGTGTTGAACAATTTGGAAAATAATCCTCAGAAAGTGGTATTTTCCTTGTGCCATAACTTTTATTTAATTTCTCATAATTAAATGAAAATTGTGCATTTTCAGTTTTTGCTCTGTTAAAATTCTCAATAACTTCTTCTTCATTAGTTCTTTTTACAAAAAACATTTTTAAAATACTGCCCATGTCACCGTAGTTATACAAGGTAGGTACTTTAGAAATAGCTTTTTGTAAATAGCAGGGATTTTCAAAACCTAGTCCTTCTCTTGGATTATAGAATTTGATATCCTTAGGTTTGTTTAAAAAGATTGTTTGGTCAGTTTGGCCATGTTTAAACAACTTATCTTGAAGTTCCTTTACCTTGTTTAACAAACACATTTTTTCAATAATTGCATGATCGTACCTTTGTTTAACACGATTTTCAACGTCTTTTGATGCTTTACATCTAGATGAAATTTCAAGGATTTCAGTTATTAAAGATTTATTTTCTTTTTCAAGTCTCTCATTAGTAATGAGATACTCATCCCTATGAAATTTAAAACATTCCTTTCCCGAATTACAGTTTTTAATACTGCAAGTTTAATTTCTAATTCTGTTTGCAGTTCACGCACATGTATTCTTTCATCTTTTAATTTAGCAGTCAGATTAGCATTCATAGTATGTAATGCAGTATGTAAGAATTCAGAATCTTGTACCTCAGAATCTGAATCCGCATCTCCTTCAGTGGAGGTAGCTGATATGTTGGCCATGAATGCCATGTTGACTTCCAGTTCTTCTTCTTCTGAATCAGTCAAATTTAACCAAGCATCATTCTCATCCAATAAAACTTTCCCAGCTTCCTTCTGTTTGGACATCAACATCTTTGCCTTGTAGTAATCAGAATTACGAACTCTTGGCTTCTTACAATCCCTAGCAAAGTGTCCAAACCCTCCACAGTTATAACACTTGTTATCTACTTCTCCTCGTGAATTCCCATCAACCTTTTTCCCTTCATAACTGCCCTTGTATTTCCCATCATCATTATTTTTGAAATCTGAGCGTTTGGTGGATGATGATGAAGTACGCAAGTGATTGTTTGTAGGTTTCTTCCAATACTTCTTTGTCATGGCTTTGGTGATCAGTGCCATTTGCTTTACAATCTCCTTCATATCCTCATCCGACTCACTTTCTTCCTTATCTGAATTAGATTCATACTTGATCTCCTTTTCAACTCTTCTTGATCTGATGTGTCCCCTTCTATCAGTAAACAAAGCAAGATGATCGTTTGTCTCTTTCTCCTCAGTACCCTTAACCATCTCGTTTACCTCATCCTGGTTATGATTTAGAATTTCATATACATCATGTATATCAACTGAAGTCAAATCTCGGTTCTGGATGATTACACTTGCATATTGTTTCCATTCGGGAAGCAGATTGTTCAAAAACTTAATGTTTATCTCCAAATTCTATTTCTGAAACTTATTCTTTCGAACTTCATTCAACAGTAAACAAAACCTATTGTAGGTTGTTTCAAGTTGATCACCCGATTTTGCTTTAAAAGCTTCATATGCTTGGAGACAATGAGTCATCTTTGTTTGTCGTCCTCGTTCAGACCCTTGCCGTTGTCTGCCAATAGCATCCCACATTTCCTTTGCAGTTTTGTAGCTGTCAACTTGAACGTAGATTTCATTTGTCAAGCCTTGAAGGATATATGATTTCATTTCCTTATGTGCCTTCCATAACTTCTGCTGTTCTTGACTTAATTCATTCTCACCAAGTTCTACTCCTAAGGTATCACCAGCTTTATAAAATGGTAGTTCTCCTTTAGTCAATGATTCGTTCAACAATGAACAATTATCTTGTCGTTCAATCCAATCAATTAATCTGTCTTTCCATTGAGAATAGTCTCCTCTGAACAATACTGGAGGCTTATCCTTAGTTCCAATTGCTAGTGCTTCTCTCGATATTTTTCCTGTATGCGAATTTTCCCTCCAAAAATTTTGAATTTTGCCCGAGTTAAATGAAAATTTTCTTAAACTAAATATAGTCAACGGGAAGCCTAAATTCAAATTTTGATAATTGTAAAATTTTCCAGCCTTTTTACTTTTTCTTTTTAAAAAAAAAAAAAAAAAAAAAACGAATGAGGAATGCGAACTTACTGTTATGCGAACTTAATAAAGTCGCACGATAAAGTCGCACGATAAAGTCTCACACTAAAGTCGCACAAATAAAGTCGCAGAAGCTGATAGTGTCGCATGTACTGTTCATCGTCTTCACCAAATCTGAGCTTGAATCAAAACTTTGAAATTTAACCTGTAATTGATACCGAATGATCTTCAACACTAGTAGAACACTTTGATCGGTTGAATTGAATAAATTCAATCTCAAACTCCTTCAATTTCAATTTAACCGCCATTTTCATTCAAATACCCATTTTTTGCAATTTTCTTCGAATTTAAGCTTGATTCCTGCAATTGAACCGTGTAATCACTACCAAATCCTTCAACCAATGCTCTGATACGAATTGTTGGATCTAATCTTGTGATTTGGACATGAATTGAAATAAAACCGAGAGTATATGTGCATATGTATATGAATGAATATGAACAAGTAGTTAAATGATTGTGTATTGCTATATGAATCTGTTACAAGCTCTTATTCACTCTAAATCTAAGTATTACAAATGCACAACGAAAATTCTCTCTGATTCAACAACTACAAATGAAAGTCTAAGTTCTGTATTTCCTTTGTACCTGCGACTTTGTGACTGCGACTTTATATTAAAGTTGCATTTAGGGTTATTGCGACACTAACTTAAAGTCGCACTTTGTGTCGCAGGATCAGTTTTTCACTTACAAATGCAAATCCTAATTTTATATCTAACACATATGTTGGGTCAGAGAACCCTCTAATATAATTTATAGATGACAAATTTAATATAGGTTTTTTTATTTATCGTTGCATCTAGTAACAATGAACAGTAGCGTAGACAGAGTACAAGTACTCACTGATCAAACTAATCAGCGAACTTCTCTATAGTTAGAATATTTTACGGGTTTACCCTAGTCACTGCAATTATTAGTAGTGATCTCCTCTTTGTAACTTGGAACTTAATGAGGGCATCTATCATTCACTGATAGATACTTAGTCTCTAAAGAAGTTAAACAGGCATGACGCTATCAAGAACTTGAAGCATATGTAGAAGTCGAAGACTGAAGACAGAGATAGAGAGCAGTTCACTGATGTGGAAATCAATTCTGCTCTATAACCAGCGGTCCAAGCCTCTATTCAAGAAGTACATTAGGTCTGACAAATACCTAATGTACAAATGAAGGTCAACTTATATGCTGAAACATATAAATCGTGTATATCTCTCAAAAGATATGTACGCTCACTTATTGTACAAATGCATTTAACTAATTGTACATTTTCTATAACCTAGGAATAAAATAAACAGTAAACTTTATTCCTATGATGTAGTGTCACATCCATTATATTTGAAGTTTCATTATGTACCCAACGAATATAGTGTTGACATGTGTAAGATTTAGAGTTACTTTTATGTGACTATAAATACCACACTCAACAACCATATTTAATGTCGAGAATTTTGTATTCTCCCCTGAATTTTGTATTCACCTTCTACCTGTGATTTTAGCATGTTGTTGTTTGTCAGCGAACCGAGTGCCCTCACTTATCTCTAAGTGTTGATCACTGACCCTCAGCAGCGACATATTCGCTGCTGACTTGTAGAAGAAATTTGTCACAACTGAGTTACTTAGATTAGTTTGTCTTGTCTATTTGCACAGTAAACTTTGAAAAAGTATTTATTGATTCTTATTAATAAAAGAAAACTTTAAACTTATTTACTAATATTTACATTAGTTGTTAGTAGTTATTTAAATAATGATAAAAAAAAATAACAATATATATATATATATCTTACTATTATAAGAAAGGGGCCAATTTAATTGTAGCTATCTCTTTATTTGACATGTGTTCTTTTTGCATTGGGCCAAACAATTATTTACTCTTGTATTTAGGGAGGAAAAAGAGATATTTAACAAATGTTCCGTGTAGATGGAGTGGCAGTGGTGCTTGCTATTAACTTGGGGCTCCTAAGTCTGATTCTAAGCAGCAACAACTTTTTTTTTTTACTTTTTTATTTTTTTATTTTTTTATTATTTATCTTTCACTTTTTCAAAACTTTTTAAATTCAATTTTTTTCATGTTTTCTATAACATTTTGAATTTCAATTTCTTTTCATGTTTCCTACAACATGTTAACATATTATTTTATTAGTTTTTTTGTTAAAAAAATTCTAATTGCAAAATATACATAAAATATATATATTTTTTAACAAAACTTGTTTAATATGATTCTTGTAACTCGTCATGGTACTATTTTGACACATTTACCTTTGTATCAAGAATATCTTTAATTGTGTATGGTATAATTTATATAAGATTGGTGAAATTATTATAAGGATTACAATATTTTGTATACAAGGTTGCATGAGATATTTGCACAAACACAACAAAGTGACGAATTACGAACATAAAAAAAAGGCTAATACGATATCGTGGCTTATAGGGTTCACATACACGATAGTGTATAAGCAGAGTTAAGACGTGGGAATGCACCCATGCAAGATCAAAGAAAGTGAAAAAAAAATTAGTGTTTCAAATGTGTAGGATAACCAAAGTTTATGTTTTCACTAATTATAGCTTTAAGTCGACTATATTTCTTTTTACTTTACTATATTAAAGAAGTTAATGCTCTTTTAAGTAGTAGCAATATTCTGATATATTTTGTGATCTCGAGATTGTCTTGAGAGTTAAGATATTATGTGAATCATTTGTAGACACATTACTTTATGTATATTGTTGAAGTAATAGATTTCATTGCTTACATGATGTAATATATTCAAAATTCATTCATAACTTCTCAACTATGGTGTATTTGTTTGAAATTTTCAAATGTCATCTCTTTAATATCATAACCATAGTCATCATCTAAATATTATTATTATTTTTCTTATGATAATATACTTATTGTATTTGTCTATTTTTAGAATTATATATGGAAAACTTATGTGGGTTGTGCGTTCGCACAAACATAACATCACCAGTATATATATAATTGTAGTTTTAAGTAAGTCGAACTATCCGGAATATCCCACGTTTATAGTATTTCAATAAAGGTGTGTAGCTTCTAAACACTTTGTTATTGACTTTTGGCAATAATTATGCAAGTAAGTAAGATATTTCTTTCAAATTTGTTAGTTGTCCATGTTGACTTGGTTTTGTACCTTTATTACTCTCTTCAACTTGTAAAAGAATAGTAGCATGCTTCTAAACTATTTTTATTGAGCCATGTTCACAAAAAAAAAAGAAAAAGTAATAAATAAATAAAATAAATAATGTATATGAGTTCATTAACGAGAATAGACTATTGAAAGAGAAAAAACATTCGAATATATGTCATCATTTTTTAGTTAAAGATGAATTATAAGAGCACAGGGAGTGGGGCTGAACGTGCGCGTTTCTGGGCCGGAACACCGTTCCCTCACTCCCAGGCAGTGTTCCAGGCACACAGCGTCCCCCCCTCCCCCCGGACGTTGTGTTCCGGATTTCAAACCCTTTTTTTTTTTTTCAAAAATCAAGTTTATGTTAAAAAAATAACGGTTATATAGCCGTTTTTTCAAATTCTTTTTTTTTTTTTAAACCCTATTTTTTATCTATAAATACAACACTTTCAACACAATTTTAAACACACAAAAACATTCTTTCTCATCTACAATACACTCAAACACTCAAAAACTCTACCATTCTATATAATTCATCACTTTCTCATCTACAACACCCTCAATTATTCAAAAACACACACCATTCTATATAATTCATCACCATGTCAAACAACCAAAACAACCAAACCAATCCATTCAACCTACAATCTCAATGGAACCCTTTTCAATATACAACACCAAACCCACAATCCGACATACCCAATTTTGGCACTTCATATACACCCACTTTTCCCACTCCGTTTAAATCATCATCCTCTCATACTACTCAATACTCATCCAAACAATTTCAAGCCTTTCTATTGTGGAAACAACAACAACAACAACAACACACACCCTTCACCCAACAAGAACAACATTCGGTTGAAGACGAGGTTCCGACGCCCACATCCTGTAGAAGTAGAAACAAGAAAAGAAAACAAGTGGCGGAGGAATCATCACAACCGAGGCCAAAAAAGGTTTACAACAACGTGTCCGGTTGGGAACCCGCAGACGAGCTTCGGTTGGCCCAAAGTTGGGTTGCTGTTTTCGAGAATTCAAACCGAGGAAACGCGCAAACAGGCGACTCTTTTTGGTATCTTGTTATCAACGAGTACCACGGCCGCAGCCCTCCCTTTACCCGCACCAAAGACGCGTTGACATCAAAATGGAAGAAACTCAACGGGGATTGTCAAAGGTGGGGAGGCATATGGAACCGGCTCAGCTCGCAACGAAGAAGCGGCGAAGATGACGACGACTTTCGGATTCGGGTGGAGGCGCAATTTAAGAATGAAACACTCAAAACTTTTAGAAGTTTTCAAGCGTGGAACTTCTTAAAGGACCGCCAAAAGTGGTTAACTCCCGATCCCATTGTAGTCGGACGACGAAACGTTCCAAAACGTCGCGAGACGGTTTACCTGGACGACTTGGACTTGGACGAAGAACCAGAGGACAACCTGAACGCCACACTATTCGGTAGTGATGCATTCCAACGTCCACGGGGAAAAGCTAGGAAAGCAAAATCCTAAAAGACGACATCCGGTTCCGTCTCTTCTTCTCGCACTTCATTTGACGAGTCTCTCGCCAGCACCTTTGAAGGCATTCGTTCCGACAAACAAGCCTACTATCGGAATAAAGATTTGGAAACACAACTTTGAATCTTGGCTATGTCGACGGACGGATTGTCGGGACGAGACAAACAAATAATAGAAAAATAAAAGGCGAAGATTCGGGCAAAGTTGGATTTCGAGGAACCGCGGACGAGGCACCGGAGGACACGGATTCGGACTAGTTCTTTATTTTATTTCTAGTACTTGTTCTTTATTTTAATTTTTAGGAGTTGTAATCGTTATTTAAATTTTTAGGAATTGTAATCGTTATTTTAATTTTTAGGATTTGTAATCGTGATTTAAATTTTTAGGACTTGTAATTTTATTTTTTAATGAAGTTATTTATTTTATTTATAAGTATTTATTGCATTATTTGAATTTTCTGACAAATAAAAAAATCAAAAAGAAATTCTTGAACTCTATTCTCACTCTCACATTTTTCAGCAACACTGTGACACAAGGGTCACGACTCCTTGTGCTTTAATAGTTGCATATTAAAGTGAAATGGGTGGGGATCAAGAGGGAAGCAAAAAAATTTAAAGAATGAGGGAAGTAAATCTCAACCTTTGATTTCACCATAAATGAATTTTAAAAATCACAAATAATTTCAAAATTTTAACATTCATTACACATGAATGTTAAAAACATTTATTTATGAAAAAATCAATAGCTAAAATTTGTTTCCCTCATTTTCTAAAATTTGAAACTTCCCTGTAAATCATTTCTCAAAATAAAATTATATATATTAGTCTTATTATTTTTCTCTTTGATTAAGATGAGCGGTCCTCCTACTCAGAGATGCCTCTATCTATTTGTTTGGTGTTTAATAAAATCTTTTGTTGTCCCAAAAAATTGAATATGAGATCATATTCAAAGAAGTCATATATGAAAACTAGTATATGAGCAACATATGATAGAAATAAAAACGACTTACTTTAAGGTTGTTCATTGTAACTTATTTTCTACATTACTTTGGGACCATCAATTTATTGGTGAGGCATATGATATAGTGTGTGGTGTTTTAGTTGTCATAAGGTCATATCTAGGGTAAGTTTGAAAATATATACATACATATATATATATATGTAAATTTTGTGTTTTCTATTTTGTCTCACATATTTAGTTGTCCTTACATCAATATAAATACTGGACCTACAAAATTAAAATAATTAATGGTGAATCAAATAAGATTTAATCCATCGAAGTTGAAAACGATTGGTCAGGAACAGTAAAAGAATATGTGACACTTTTTTCTCCAAGGTGGTAGTAATTACTATAGTAGTAGTATTTAACAAATTGGGTCTATATTAAAGTTTTCTTGTCGTTGTATGTATTAAAAGTTGGATTACCATGACTCTGTATCCAATTCACTTATTTCCCTCGACTTTGACTCTAGCTGTTTAGCATAATGTATGCGCAAAAAATACCAAATTTATGTAAAATAGTATAGTAAAAATCGGATAAAATATAAGTTGTTTGATGTGAATATTGAAGTGGAAAATGAATACGACAAATTATGATAAAATTGAAGAGCTCGGCTTATTTCGAACAAGAACTTGGCTTATTTCGAACTTAATAAGTAAGAATTGAGCTCAATTCGTAAGGTAGTTTAAAAGTTCGAGCTCAGTTCGAGATCAAATCATTCACTATATATTATTATTTGTATATAATTATGATTATGCATTTATGTAAATTTATCTCTACATATATGCAAAAAGTATAAGATAGTACTTATTATTGTATTTATTATCATTTTAAATGTTACTTCATAATATACACTCCATCCGTCCTAAAATAATTATTCAGTTTTAACTTTCTGAAGTTTTTATTTTTCAACTTTGACCTTAAACATTTTTATTTATGCTATATAATACTTGATGCAAAATATGTGAATGGATTGAGTTTTAAATATATTTTCATTGGTATAACTTTCATCAAGTATTATATAATATAAACAAATATACTTAAAGTCAAAGTTAAAAAAGAAAGACTTAAGAAAGTTAAAACTGGACTATTATTTTAAGATGGATGGAGTAGCAGTTTTTATTGTGCAAAATATAATATACTCTCTTCGCTTTATATTTATTGTTCATATAAAATATATATATATATATATATACAACTTTTAGATAAGATGTCACTTTTACACTGTACTTTTTGCACTCCTTTTATGTAAATCATATTCGTCTATTTTTAAAAGTTTGACAATAAAATTGAGACATCTCAAAAAGAGATGTGGACTATAAAATTGAGACCGATGGAACACTTTATTATGTAAGAATACTAAATCCATATAATTAACTAATAAATCTGTTTAAACTCACGAACCTATTCAAGCTCGATATATGAATCTCGAACTCATTTGATAAACGATCTTTAAAATAATTTCATGCTCGGCCACTCAGCTCTGACCTCGTTTAAGTTTGCCTCTTAAGCACAGTTTGAACTAATTTAAGTTCAATTTGAAGTGAGTTTTAAGAGTCAAACTCGAGTGATTTATAAGTTGCTTGACTCCGGTTAAAATATATATAGTTTATCTACACAGTGTTACTCCATTAGAAAAATAGGTAGGAATGAGGGGGTGAAAGTGTAAATGATTTAAAATGAGGGAAAGGAGTGTCGGCAAAGAGGAGGCGAGGTCTGTATGTGTGTTTGGCTTCTCATTCCTCCGGCAACCATGACGTGGATCCACTGCAATGCCACCCATGACACGTCTACCTCACTCCCTTCCACCCAATTATCTATAATACATACATTTACTAATTATTTATCTATGCTAAACAAAGAATTTATCGCAAATTAGTACAAAAACCAACATAAATTACTCAGTATTTGATTTTTTTCACGTATCTTAATTTTAATTTCCTTTTTACCTACCATTCATTTTAATAAAAATGTTATGTTTTTCCGTTCCCGTTTTATTATAAAAAATAAAAAAATAAATATAGAATACTTGCTGATAAAAGAATAGTATGAAATTTAAGTTAATAAGTTCTTTTTATCTGAAATCTTTATAAAATATTTTTTATAAGGTTTAATGTTCAAAAATTAAAAGATCGAAAATTACATGTATATCCCTTTCAGTAATACCTAAATTTAAAAACTAAAAAATCAAATTGATGTGTACTTGATTACTTCTTTTAGTTTATACACCTCATAATTATCTTTGTTTGAAATATAAAATAAATAATAATTTAAACAGTTTGTGATAACATTAGGTATAAATGAAACTGAAACAAAAGTTTACAGTCATTATCATTAAAATAACTATCATTATCGATCATTATCATACATTCTTTTCATAACCGCTGTATTGTATGAGACTCCGACTATCTTATATATAGATATACTTCAATCCAGAATGTTTTTCATTACACTTAAATTGTTGGAGTCGTTGTCTGTGTTACACTTTTTACCTTTTTGACATAATTCAATGTTAATGTTCATAAATAATTGATTCATGTTTGAGCTAGATTGCATCTAACTTGGAGGACTTTAGTTGTTTCTCCATCTTGGTGATATTTTATAACTATTTATGCAAGTTGGCTAAGCGGAAGCTCGATAAATATTTTACAAGAATTCTTTTGAAGTTACAACCCATTAATACTTCTGATTGTAAGTAACTATTATGTCATCTTGGTACTATTAGAACCTTCCCGTCATTTTTAACTTTAGGCATTTTAAAATGCTATCTAGTTTGATAATATATACTTATATGACAATAATCAGCGTGATCCCACTTGATAGCAATTATATAACTCATAGTTAGAATAATTCCATTATATTTTAAGCAAATACATATGGGATGCAAAATGAGTAATCTAAGTGGTTCTAAAACTACTATGCTCATTGCATGTTTAATACATTTGACCGTATTGGACTATTTTTGACTTTATCACTAGGGGGTGTTTTAATGGAGGAAAAAGACAAATATGTCATATACGTACATGTGTATCAATGTACGTATGTACTTTCTTTGTAAAGTGTAACAAACAAACCCAACACTCAACGCATATCACTTTGGCTTTTTCCCAAAACAAAAACCCTTTTCATAATATACTTTTTAAAACTTATAACAATCATTGCTTGTATAAAAAATTACATATAATTATTTTTTTAAGAAGATGCTTTGGTGTATTTGACTATGAGAGAAAGGAAAGAAGTTTATATATCTTTTATTTTTTTAGTATTTGAATGAATTTGATTTGTGAATTAATATATTCTCTTTTTGGTAAAAGATATTTGGTTTGCTTTCACTTTGCGTTATAACATCTTTCTATTGGTCCCTCCCTTCTTCATATCTCAAGCGCGGCCGTGCTTTGCCAACATTTTGGCTTCTATATTAGTTTTACTCACAAACCCTAATCTATCATATTATCTCATACAACCCCCTTCAACTTTAATGTTATGACTTTGTAACCCTTTAGATATGACAAGTATTTAAACAACTAAAGGTCATAGGTAATATCTTAATACAAGTAATATATAAATCTTGTAACACTTCTACGTACATTTGCAACCACGGGCTTAAAGTACACCCCATCTAAATCTACATCATCAATCATCTCAAGTAGTGTAGTCTTGTTCAAAGATCTAAGATTTTCTTTTTGAGGACTATATCTAAATGTACATTAAATAATTTCGTTTTACAAAAAGAATACAAGTGATAGTTTGAAGAATGTAGATACTATTTTAGTGATAAGAACTTAAGGTATGACTCATCTTCATCATATGTGTATATTTCTTCTTCTTTTAAATGAATAGTGACTGTAAATAGTATATATATATATAGTATATAACATAAATAACGATTATCATAAATGAAAACTGTGAGATGCGGGGTAGTTGCTATAGGGTTCTTTCAGAAAGATGTTTATGGCGCATTCAAAATATCGTGAACTCAAAGTGTCCACACATTAGGCAAGTCTTCTAGTTTGGGCAAAAGCAAAGGTTATTTAGGTAGTCACTAATCACTATACATAAAAGTGCTGATATTGTAATGTATATGAAATGAGGTGTTAAAATTGTTGGGATGATATAAAAGAAGGTTAGGGAACTAAAAATTATAGAGCAATAATGTTTGGTTTCCCTACCAAAAGTGGTTCGTCCTGATGTGTCACATCTCCATTAACTAACATGCATGCGTTTTAAATGATGAGGTAAATTATGACCATTTTGTTATAGTAAACATCAATACCCTTTTTTTCTTCTGTTCAAAAACGAAATACTCCATTCTACAGTGAAATAAAGACTACATATTCTAAATAAAGACTACATATTCTCTTGTTAAACATATAGTATATGTAATATTCTCCTGCAAAACAAGATTAATTATTATAGGTCAACTAGTGTTTTTCTTAATAATACTTTTTGTATGAATTGTTATAAGTTAATTAAGTAAACTTTTATATAGAAAATGCCACGCATTTTATTACGAATATAATATAAGAGCACGAGAACTGGTGATACAAAATTTTTAGTGTTATGGTAAGGAAACTGAAACTAAAAACTGGAACAGGTGGAGGAAACTGAGTTTTCCGTGTTTTCAATTTTTTAAAATCCAATATTTAACATTTGAAATAAAAAAAAAAATCTCATTTCTCTCGAAAACGTTGTTGGAAAAGCCGTAAGGAAGTGACGGAATGCTGTCAATTAGCATTCTCAGTTCGGAATGACAAAAAAAAAACACCCCATTATGTGAGCTCTGATATAACTACTTAACTAGAGCTAAACTAGTTATTTTAGTTAATGAGTGTATTTTTGTCTTTTCTCTTAAAGCATGAGAAATATCATTTTAATCATTTAACTTTTCGGACATAAACTCAATTAGTTACATTTTTATCGATCTAATACAAATATTTTCCGTTAATTGTCTGAATAACCTCCCCTGTTTGTTATACATCCAATTAATTATTAATAAGTATATACATCATACTTCCCATAGCATCAAATACAACATGAATTATTATGCACAAAGCCTTGCTTTTAAAGGGTTTATTGTAATCACATAAAATGTTAATATAATAGTATTTCAACTTGCATTGATAAGATCAATTTAATAATAAAAAAAACTTCTTGTAAATCCTTTAAATTATTGGTCAAATCTTTTACAAATTTTTATAGATTTCATAGCTTGTGACCACATAGTCTCCTAAATGACCTAGTGTCTATATATCTATCTCTCTTCCTTCCATAAATGTTATCCATTGATCACAACCAAAAAAATCTTTAACCAAAACACCTACACAACACACAAACACATTAAAATTAAAATTAAAGTTAAAATGTTCCTACTCTCATCTCACACACATACATATACACATTCCATGTTTGCATATGTTACTCAAATGACTCCAATGCTCATCTATCTTTTTCTGAAAACTTCTTAAAGAAAGACTCAAACTTTGGTGGTGGGTCTCTATGGATTTTGGGGGTTTAGATAGACTGCTCTCTTCAGACACCAATAACATTATTAACAATACTAATAATAACTGTCTGATTTCTGGGTATGATTTGGATCCAAATCCCAAATCACATGGTTTCAAACATGAAAGGTCTCTTTCTGCTACTGCAAACAATCAAGACTTGAAAGTGCCTAAAATTACTCAAGATTGTTTCTCCAAGACAGTGCTACAACAACTACTTCAACAACAACAACAACAACAACAACAGAGATCTAACAGTAGCAACTCTGTTTTTTCTGATTCACAGAATATGCTTAGCTTTTCTTCGCCAAACACACACCAGACTTCTACATTTCCTTATTATGCTAGAAATAATACAGGTAATAACTAATGACTACTGTTTGTTTATTGTACTTTTACATTCTCGTAACACATATTTTTTGCCCGGTTTTTTAATGGTCTGTGTTGTAAACTGCTCATCTTTTTTTGTTTTGTTTAAAGTGCTGGGATGGGTTTTGTGAATGCTCATGTGGGGTTTCATTTTGAATAAAAATCTTGGTGGTAATTAAGGTTTTTAGCATCTTATGTTAAAGAAAAACACCACTTCTTTTTCTTGGTTCCTTTTTCCATTGCTCTGCTTTCATTGTGTTGTAAGTTTATGATATCTGGTTTTTTAATGGGTTTTGTGAATGCTCATGTGGGGTAACATTTTATACAAATCTTGTTGATGGTAAAGATATTATATATATATATATATATATTTATTATTATTTTTTTCTCTTTGTTCTGTTTTTCAATGTTTGTGTTGTATCTTTACTTTCTTCTACTTTTTTGAGATGGGCTTTGTGAATGCTCATGTAGGGTGGTTTCATTTTGAGCCAAATCTAGGTGATGACAAAAATATCTACCATTTTATGTTTGAAAAACCTATCATTTTCTTTTTTATCTTTTTAAATGTTTGTGTAGTTAGCTTGTAATACATATTTTCTTGAAATTATGAGATGGGTCTTGTTAATTCTCATTTGGGATTTCATGTTGAACCAAATCTTGAAAGGTAAAAACCAAAAAAACTAAGCTTTTCTAGTTTTGTTTTTTTGTTTAGCATTTTATTTATGAATATGCATTTTTGTGGAACTAATTGAAGGTTATGGCGGAAATATGCGTGGGGTACTAGCAGGGGTAAAGGGACCATTCACACCATCACAATGGATGGAATTAGAACATCAAGCATTGATCTACAAATACATAACTGTTAATGCACCTATTCCTTCTAATCTCCTTATTCCCATCAGAAAAGCCCTTGAATCTGCTGCATTTTCTTCTAATCTTAGACGCACCACTTGTAAGTCCTGTATTTTCCCATTTCTGGTATACATTCACACAAAAGTTATAAAAACAAAAAATGTCAAGGGTACTAAAAGTTGTTTGGTGAATGTTATGGACAGATGGATGGGGTGGATTCCATTTGGGGTTCTCGAATAGTTCCGATCCGGAGCCAGGACGATGCAGGAGGACCGATGGGAAGAAGTGGCGGTGCTCAAGAGACGCTGTTGCGGATCAAAAGTATTGTGAACGGCATATGAACAGAGGACGTCATCGTTCAAGAAAGCCTGTGGAAGGCCAAACTGGCCATTCCGTCTCCAACGGACCTATCACCACCGCGGCTGCCGCCAAAGTATCAGCTTCTGCCGCGGTGGTAAGCAACCCCATCATTAGCCACTTGCACCAACAAAGTCAACAACAACAACTTAACAACAAAATGCAGTCTGCTATCACACTCAATCCTGCACCGTTATTCCATGATAACAGGTAAGTTGTCACTATGTCAATGTAGTACTTCTCATTTATAAGTAAAATACACTGTGTTGAATAAAGATTCCTTTCAATGTTGTCTACACTTTTTGGTCATTTTGTACTAACAAAACTGAAAACTGTAAACATGTGATTGTTGTGCAGAAGTTTCTTAAACAAGGTAAATACGTTGTCTGCGAAAATTGAAGCAACTGGCCATACCATGCTACCTCCATCATCTATTGACCTAAAACAAAATCCTTTTTCAGAGTTTGGGCTCGTTTGCTCAGATTCCTTACTCAATCCCTTACAGAAAACCAACAATGTAGATGAAAAATCCCAAAATTCTCTTCGACAGTTCATGGACGATTGGCCTCATTCAGACAAAACACAACTCTCTATCTCCATTCCAATGGCTTCAACAGACTTCATGTCATCAACTTCATCGCCTCTAAGAATGGGATTAGGAGTTGGTAATACCATCAACACCAATGTTTTCGATGGAAGGTCACAACAAGTAAACTGGATCCCAGTTTCTTGGGAAACATCAATGGGCGGGCCATTAGGTGAAGTCTTGAATCATAGTACAAACAACAGCCCGCCTGCTCTAGACTTGATGACGGATGGTTGGGGAAGTAGTCAACAAATGACATTGTCTCCAACTGGAGTCCTGCAAAAGACTGCTTTCAGTTGTTTTTCAAGTAGTAGTGCGGGAAGCAGCCCAATAACTGATAACAGTCTTCTTGGATCAACACTTATCACTTCCTCGTTGCCTTTGTTGTAAACTTAATCTTAAATCAAAACTGAATCAATCAAGATTTGTGTCGAAAGTTAATTAATTCAAGTATGTTATGTTCATTTGTTCATGTTCTATATTTTTATGTTTAAAAAAAGCAATTTTGACTAAATCAATGAAAGCGAAGTGTAGTCCTTGTAGGCACCAAATTGAAGTGATTTTGAATTTTTGGTAATTTTATCATGCGGAGGTTGAGAATGAAAATGAACAATGAATTATGAATGCAATATTTGGTTGGTGGGAAGCATGTTTGTTGTTGGGTAGTTATAACTCTTTGTGGGGCTCTCTTACTCTTATTTGTGAGACACCATACCAACTACTTTCATCTGCGAAATACTCTTTTCAAACATTCATCCTACTGAAAATGGCAATGAAAAAAAGGGGTGAACATGACAACTAATTTGTCATGATTCTTTATATTGTTGTTGATTATTGGGTTATGAATAGTAAATCGATGATGGCCACTAATGTTGAACTGAGAGATTTGCATTTCTTGATTTGTAATCAAGTAGGGGTGTAATTGAGCATATACAGTGACAAACTCGACTTGATTAATTGACTAGTACTTTTGAAATTGACTCGACTATGTTATCATCGTACTAATCTCTCTATACCATGGTTCTTAGAGCATCCACGATGTTTAGAGCTTTTGAAAAGATTTTTTTATAACAAACAATCACTTTATAAATTTTACTCAAACAAAAACCTTTATAGTCCAATGGAAAAACCCTTCCAAAAGCTTTTTTATCAAAAAACTACACACACAAAACCCTTCCAAAAGCCTTTTTATCAAAAAACCACACACACATTATATACATTGAGCTTTTGAGCAAAAGCTCTATTTTGACAAAGCTTTTGCCAAATTGAGCTTTTAACTCCAATGGCATTGAGTTATTCAAAGACTTTTTTTGTTCTAAAAAACCTAAAAAAAAACCTCCCATTGGAGGTGCTCTTAGTGAGAAGCTTAGTCAAGTTGAGAATTTCTAATGTTTTATGGGTTTTTGTTTATTGACTTTATAGAATCGTATAGTACTTGTTCTGATCTTTTAATTTAGGGCCTAATTTAGATAATACACATTAGGGAAAGGATCCGTAGGGAAGTTTTAAAATTTGGGGAATGAGGAAAGCACATCTTAGCCTTTAATTTTTTTATAAAAAAACGTTTTTAACATTCATTGCTGAAATGAATATTAAATTTTGAAATTATTTGTGATTTTTAAAATTCATTTATGATGAAATCAACAGTTGAGATTTGCTTCCCTCCTTACCTAATTTTTTTACTTCACTCTTGATCCCCACCCATACACATTATTTATAGTGATTTTACCTTTATTAAATGCATTATTCAATTTGGTTCATTTTGAATACATCTTAGTCCGGTCCACGCAAGCATAAAGACATAAAAATTGAAGACATACTGAATTATGTCTATAATGATAAAAAGGACTGAAGTTTTCAATATTACGTTAGCGCCACATTATTGCTTTACTATTAATGTAAATGCATTTATATTTTTAAAACACACTAATAATAAATACATTAATAATAAAAATACATTAATTAAAAAAAATAAGTCATATTAATAATAAAAATTATATTAATTAAAAAAAAGTACGTTAGATAAATAATAATAAAAAAGATACAATTAATCCTCGTCCGTGTTTTTATATGTTGGTTCGTTAGACCTAACATATATTGTGTTGTAATTAAATGCTTGTTTGTCGGATGCCAAGCTTGGATTGACCCGGTTGTTAAGAAAAATTAAACGCCTTGAAAATTAATTTCTTTTTAGACTCTTCGGGGTTAATGTTTCCATTGTTTTCTTTGTGCGGTTCTAAAAAGTTGGGCGCAGTCGTCGTCGGCCAAACAACGTGAGGAAGCAGTATCCTGTGAATCTGAACTTTTTTGCCTTTTGAGACTTTGAGCCAGATTAGGGGGACGACGGAACGAGTTGTTTGCGAATAAATGGTCCAAGTTGATCGAATGAAAAGTATCTTCGTCTATGTCTTCAAAATTGATCGGGCGGATCGGATCTTCGTTTTGTCTTTTATGGGTCGTTTGTTTCTTCATAACAACTTTCAATAAAAAAGAAATTCAAGATATCTTTTAAAACACGCCACGCCAACTTATAAGCAAAATCTTTTTTGTCCGATCTTTGAATCTTTCATGGGTTACCAACATAATTTTTGTGTCGTCCATACCACTTTTTGACATTTTCATCATTCGCTTGGTTCTGACACTTTTTAGCTTCTCCTTTCTTTTTTCCTTTTGGTTGATTCGGAATAGGTTTGTTGAATAATTCGTACTTCGAATATGATTGTTGAGTAAGTTGCTGAAAAAATCATTTGATTGTGATTGAGAATTGTTGTAGTTATATTTAGACATTTTTAAGTATATGTATTTGATATAGTTTGCGTATAAAATACTGTAAGTAAAGTAAATGGTAAAAAATATTTGCGAAAAGAGTGGTAATTATACATTCAACCGTTTTAAAATTTGACCCTACACATAGATGTTCTAGTTTCGTTCTTTTAAAAACGTAAATTCAAAAATTAAACACAAGAACAAATCCATGTAGTCGTCCAAGGACGACTGTCCTTCGGTCAAGAACGGAGGACGATAAATGCCATAGTGCCCGGTCTTAATTCAATGTTTAATAGTCACTCCTAACAAATGACTACAAAACCATAAAACTGCTAACTCATTACTACATTAACACTTTCTCAGAAAAAAGGGAGAAATATTGAATAGTTAGATTGAAGAACTACAATTTTAAACCTAACATTTTTCCGTCTTAGACTGGCTGCAATACAACAAAAACGGTAAGACAGAAAAACAATTGGAGTACACCACCATTACGACAGCTCACAGCTCTAAGCAGAGTTTGTAGCTAGGTGGTATTTGCACCTTTGTCCTATTTAAAATTTTGAATTTTAGAAAGTAACTCAAATCATGCACCTAAACGTATTTTCTGTTTACAAAATGTTTTCTAGGCGTTGTTATTTAAATGAGTAGGTTTCTTACAACAAGACATTCAAATTTTGAATAGCCATTTAATTAGAACTCCCATTTCTTGAGAATATAGTTAGGTCCATTTTCTATTTGGTTCACTCATTGCAAAATGATAGTTCAACGTTCAAGTTTTAGCCCAATCTGGCACATTCAAACCTTAACAGACTTGCTTACCCAGGCCCAGAGTTTTATGGCTCAATCTTTTGTAGACAATCTCAGCCGGAGTTTTTTAGGCCTGGGCTTTCCTCTGATCAATATGGATAAATAATCATCAGTCGCCTAGTAACATATTTGGGGTGACCTTTTGTTCTATTGTACCTTGTCTACAGAAACTAAGTTTAATATTTCAATTGACTTAACAAATCAGCTAATCATGCTCAATTTGCAATTCTAGTATGAAACATTTAGCACTCAGATAATTGAATAGGTCAAAATAATCAAAACATTACACTTTGATTGAAAATATGGAGGTGTGCGTAACCCCAATCTAAGTACTGAAATAAGGGCTTTAAACACCACCTTTTGAATCTTAGGAGAGCTAATCTAAACAGTAACACATATTACTGCCAATTAGTATGTAGCAAACTCCTATCAACAAATCAATTTTATCATCGAAAGACAACACGTTTAAATCACAAATCCCAGATGTCAAAATAAAACCTAAAACGAAGAAAATGAAATAAAAAGTAAAAATCAAAGCTATCTAAACCAATTAGAAGAGTAATTATGGGAGTTGCTCATATTCTATGGGTGTAAAGATGTCTGTCATGCTTATTATAGCATTCAGTACGAGGAATTTTTTATAATCACTGCAACTAAACCCAAAAATTAATTAAATTAATGACATTTAAATTAACTTTTTATAAAAAGAAATGAAAAATAAGATACATGCAATTGGATGCTCATATTCTATGGGTGTAAAAGAGTCTATCATGCTATTTATAGCATTCAGATTTATAAAAATTTGATTGTTCATAATCACTGCAATCCGCCATCCATCTATCTGAAAGAGTAAATAAAGATTGAATGGCAAAAACTGTTTGGGTAAAGATCGAAACTTCACTGATTCTTTATGATAAAAAGAAAACAAACGGGTAGAGATGAAGATTTCAGCTAGTGATTGGATGAGAGTTATATGAAGAATGGTTGAGAACGGAGTGTATATAAGGGCAGGGTAAAGGAGGCGGAACACTGAAACCCTAGTTTTAGCCGTATCAACTGTGTGGGCTTATCATAGGAGGGGTTTAATTGACTAATAGGTTTAAGATAATGGGCTTCAATTGCTAAGGCCGAAATACGGTACTTTGGTAAATTATCATGCATCTCAGCATCTTAGATACGGATGTTTATTGTTCAGTTTGGGCATAAATTTTAAATTATATTGGTAAATACAATTTCACATTTTCTCAAATTAAACGGTTCAATTTAATAGATCAAATAAATCATTAAAAAAATTAAAACAGATTTGACAGTTTAACAAAGATTTTTTTTTAATTAACTTTCAAGTTACATAATAAAAAAATTTTAAAAATATAAATATGGAACATTGGTAAAAAAAATGTATAACAATATTAACCACAGAGTAATGGAAGTTAACTTTTATAGTTTTGTTACATATATATCCAAATGTTTTAATTAGTTGTATAAGTTGACAAATTCTAAATAAACATTTTGAATACAACAGTAGAATGAAATATGAAATTTGTTTGTTAAAGACATATTTAATCATTTGAATTAAATATAATATAACATATGATTTATATAAGAATATATAATGTACACCGCTTTGATTTAGATGACCAGTTTGAATCTTGAAACTGTAAATCTAATCATCAGTTTTGAAATCACAAACCCAACCATATTGGATTGTTTGGAAAAACTCAAACCACTATTTAATTATGACAAACAAACCTGACCAAATCAACCAAACCACTTAAGTTTGATCGGTTTAAATGATTTTGCTTAAATCATAAGTAAAAAGGTTTTTTTTTCAAAATAAAAGATTTGTTATAAGTAAAATTTGTGTTCTTATATTATAAAAAAATAAAATAAAAAAAATTGACTTGATGAATTAGATTTATGTGACTAAGGGGTGGAGGTAACTTGAAAATATTGAGGTGTTTATAACATATTTTAACGGGAAGTGAGTTATTGAGCAATAACTCAATTTTAACAATTTCTTTGTTAAATTAAACTATTAACTCTAATGAGTTTGAACTTGTTAAATAAAATTGTTAACAAATTTCACATCAAAAATACTCTAAAAAACTAAAATACATTCTTTGTTCACTTTAATAAATTTTTATTTGAATAATAACCAGTGTCACATCATCAATTTATCAAAATTTTAATTTAACGTCATCATTTTGTAAAACAAGATCTTATTTCGCTAAGCCTGTAGAAAAAACTTGTTAAAATTTTGATTTTTCCAACAAAATTCCAAATCAAACACACGCAATAATTATTACATCTATAAACAAAAAAGCAATAATCATTTCGTAATTAGATCTTTGAATTTCAAAATGTATTATTATTGTGTTTGATTTATTACGGTTTTTCTAGCTGACAGAAATTAAGATCAAGTTTCACTTCTAAGCTTTGTAATTGAAATACATCATCTTTATCTTTGGGTCTAACAGATTGAAATTAAAAATAAAATAAAATATTCCATTGATTTATTGAAATGTTTTAGTTATTTATTCGTTGAGAATAAAAAACATGCGATTCATATAAAACACAATACAAAAGATTCATCCAACTCATAAAACATATTGTGACTATAGTTTGCCATTAGCAAACCAAGTCATCATCTAATGCATCATAACCCTACTGAATACGCAAGGAAATTAGTTATTACATCGCGTTACGCAAATACCATTCTATTTTAAAAGTAGCTAGTACAAGTATTGGTATTAGTATAGTATTCTCTAACAAGTACCGTTTTATAAAGGCTGTTAGTTTAAGTCTTACTTCTAAATAATTTATCATAGTTCTTTGTTTCTCGTTTTAATTAAAAAACAATCAACTTCTTAATAATTTATCGTAGTTTTTTATTTCTCTTTTTAATAAAAAAAATCAACTTCTTAATAATTTATCGTAGTTCATTTTCTCGTTTCTCGTTCTAATAAAAAACAATCTTTTAAAATATCTATGTCTAAACTAAGGGACCTTCTAACTTCTAAGTATTACGTAGCATAAGTTTGATTCTAATTATTATAAATAATTAAATAATAATCATTATTTTGAAATAATGAAGCCCAAGTACCTAAGACTTTCAATAATTAATTAATAATTAATAATTTAGATTATACAAAGTGGGAAACTAGTAAATGTTGGTGTGCTAGCTCTTGTTTATGTATTTGATCAAGTGTTAATAATGGGTATTCATTCTCATTGCTAATTAAATAAAAATTATTAATAATAATAGATAGAATAGAATATAGACCTTTTACCTCTTTGTGTCATCCTCTTATTGGGAGACGGCCATTATTTAAAACATAACTAATTTGACTGATAAATAAAATCGAGTATTTCCAAGCAATTATCGTCAACAAAGCCGTCTTCAATTCATCTTAACTTACCATCCCCCAATCTTATTAAATGCAACTATTTTTGTTTTTTATTCTCTCGTGATCTTAGTATTAGACTTCTATAATTAAATAAGATTAAGTTCTATCATGTTCGTCATGATCATCATTAACTTTTTTCATAAATGAATAGAAAAAGACGATGAGATTAAAAATGGAGTAAACTACAAAAATCGTTCCTGTGGTTTTCTAATTTGTAACTTTACTATGTACTCTTTAAGGCCGTCCTATCCACTGCCATGTCGAATAATGTTTTTCAAACCATAGCATAAACTGTTATGAGGTAACATGAAGCTCTTCGTAACTCGTTATCAGTCTTTCTTTGTTCTATCCAATATATATCGTCAATTAACACACAAATAACAAAAAAAGAGTTTCGATGCAAGATATTTAATAGTCTGGACTTGGGTTATATAAAAAGCTGAAAACTACAAAAGTTTAAAGCTTGAAAGTTGCAATTGCTTCAAGATGTTTAGGAAGTAGTATGTAAAAAATCCATAAAACTTCTACAAATTAAATGAGAAATTAGAGTCCCAAATGGATTCATAAGAGGATATAAGACCACCTGGAGTGGTTCATTGTGGGACTTCCATGTAGTCATTACGGATCAACGCGGTCGGAGTGATACCGTGGTAGTCTGTCTTCATTGAAAAAATCATAAAGTCAAGACGAGAAAACATGAGACCTTATAATTATTTGATTATTTTTTCGTTTGATTTTTTAACATCAATAGTAACTTTCCACAAAAAAAATTAAAAATATATATAATATATATATCCGTTGAGCTCAACGGTTTAAAAAAATAATATTTTAGTTTTTAATCACTTTCAGTTTACTCCTATATAAATACACAACAACTATATCATTTTTAACGCACCAACAATTCATACAATTCACACAAATCTATACAATATATACATATAACTCATACAAATACTAGCATCAAAATGGAAGCACTTAATCGTATTTTTGATGATATTTCGGAAGATGACGAACTAGTAGCAATTTTACAACAATGCGTCGAGGAAGAAAAAGAACGTATCGGGGCTGGAAGTTCACGTTTGGAGGAGGATTATTAAGGGATCATGAAGGTGTTGGGCGATGTTTGGAGGAGGATTACTTTTCCAATAATCCGAAGTATATGCCTAACATGTTTAAAAGACGTTGTCGAATGCGTCGGGAGTTGTTTTTCCAAATAATCCATGTTACCAATTTATTCAATTGAACCTATCCCCGACCATTTTCTGTATTTTATACAACGTGAAGATGCAACTGGTCGGCTATGATTTACTCTATTACAAAAGTGTACGTTTGCCATACGACAGCTGGCATATGGGACGTATTCGGATATGTTCCATGAATACTTACAAATGGTTGAAAGGACGTCAGCTGATTGTCTTAACAACTTTTGTAAGTGTGTATTCAAACTGTATTCGGAGGAGCATCTGAGAAGGCCGACTGCTAGTGATATTGCTCGGCTATATAAAGCACATGAAGAGATACATGGCCATGGAAGAACTGCCCAAACGCATGGAAAGGGCAGCACACAAGAGGTGAACGGGCACCCGAAAATTATGCTTGAAGCAGTGGCTTCATAAGATATGGGGATATGGCATGCATATTTTGGTGCAGCTGGATCGAACAATGACATCAATGCTTTAAACAATTATCCGTTGTTCGACGAGATCAAAAACGACACCGGTCCACCCACACCAATTGATGTGAATGGGAATCATTACACGAAAGGGTATTATCTCGCGGATGATATTTATCTAGATTAGCCTACGCTCATGAAGGCGTAGTCGTGTCTTACTGACGAGAAACGAAAAAAAATTCAAAAAATTCAAAGAAAGTGACTGAAAAGATGTGGAGCGAACCTTCAGTATGTTTCAAGGTAGGTGGGGAATAATAAAGTCTCCTTCCAGAGCAATGAGCGTGAAGAAGATTAGGAGAACCATGTACACTTGTGTGATATTGCACAACATGATTCAAGAAGACAACAGATTCGCAATAAGTCCGCTTGAGGAAAAGTTTCTCACTGATCAGGCTAACTTGGTCCGAGGCGACTTTAGGGAAAGAGTCGCGGCGCTTAGTGTAAGAATAAAAGAAATACGCGATAAAGTGAATTATATTTAATTAAAAGTAAATGTGTTTTTTTTAGAAAATGAAAAAAAATAGTGGTCTTAGTTGTCTGTCATGAGCTGTGGTGAAAATACCACTCTACTTAGTGGTGGATAATAATCCGTTGTGGCTGACGTGGTACCCACAACGGGTTACGACAGGTGTTATGACTGCAAGTGGTCTAAGAAGCCTAGTTGTTACCACAACTTTGGAGGGGGAGTAAGAGAACATGCTCGAAAATTGCTTAAAAATCTTGGATAATGATTTTAGAGAGACAAAGATAGAACTAAATTAAAGGCCTCGCCTTTCTTTGTCCGACCACCAATATCTGAAGCCGGCTTCTACAACATCCTTTTTTGTAAATTAATGGGCGTATGGGATTGCTTATTAGAACTGCTTATACCTTTTGTAAGATAATTACCTGTAACCAAATGCAACATCAAAGACAATAAAATCAACAACCCCAAGAAAATATAATAGAAAATGGGGATCAGATACTGCAAGGCTGCAACACCCTATACTGGAAGTTGCCTCGCCAACAAACTGTTAGGAATTATTGAGCCCCAACCAAGAACCGTACAATCATAAAATTATACTCCCATAACAATAAACGGTCAAAACACAAGTAAAAAACACAATTAAGATAGTATGAGAATTAAACAAATACACAGAATTAACGTGGTTATATCTAATCTGCTTGATTGGTTTAATCCACAACCAACTAGAGAGAAATCTTATCAAATCACGGATTCCTTCAAAAGTGCAGTTCCAGATGAACTACTAACAGCTGTAACTGTGTTGGACCAACTATGGGCAATGAGGATAACAAGAACAGTGGCTCCAACTCATCATCAAATTTAACCCCCACAAATTTTAACCTTGTCAAAATCGAATTAAATTCATTCACGTGATCTTCTACTGAAGCACCCTCAACCATCTTCGCATTCACCAACTGTCGAATTAAGAAAATATTATTCAAAGTTGAGGGTTTCTCGTACATGTTATACAACGTCGTTATCACACCCGCATCTGGGTACTATCGCACAGAGAATATCCAAAGCAATTATACCCGCCAGGTACTTGAGTCCCAAACGGGTATACCACAAACTCAAAATCTACTATCTGGGTACCAGAGGCTACCAACCGGGTACTTCACCAGAGGCTACCAACCAGGTACTTCACCAGATTAAGAATTCCATACTCAAAATTTCAAACTCTGACATATTTGTTCAATCTTCACACCTAACTCAAATAGGCTAATTTCATAGAGGAACCACAAATTAATCGTATGTAAATATTCAATGTGTGTAAACTGCCCTGCCAAGATATAGAGAATCTCAAACTTGCTTGAAACTATGTGACATACTATAATTCATCATTGTTATAGCATCTTACAATCACCATATCTCATCAATAGTCGTATGCATTTAGAAATACTTTTGAGAGGCTTTCAAAGTATTTTATTAGTCAATTGACCTGCTAGAGATAAAAGATAACCCCATGCCAACCATTCACAAGTAAATTGGTTGTAATCATACATAGGGGTAGATTTGTGCACAATGAAGTGGGGTCACCTGCCCCTTATGATCCATCAACTATTAATAATTATAGTGAAAGTTTTCAACTATTCTAATTATGCCCTTGCTCAATTAATCCAAACTTAACATGTTTCACCTTTTTCATTACTCATCTTCTAGTCAACAACATTTTTATCAAGCGATGTGGGAACATGATTTACAAAGAAAAATCACATTCTCAACTAAACAACAAGTAAATAATTTTCTCTTGGTGTTTTTACTTATTTTTCCTTTTGTAATTATTATAGACTGTAATAAAGGTCGAACATTTTTTTGTTTGAGTCATTAACATTTGAAGTTGAACTTAATTGTTACATTTCAACATTTTCAAGTTAACTAAATTACATTGATATTTATCCTCTAAATAGTATATTTCCTAGTATTTATTCTTTAATACTTTTAAAGGTCAATTATTTTTCATTCATATGTTTATAATTTGTTGTTCTCATATTGCGATATAGTAGTGTAAAGATCAATTTTCTTTCTTGAAGTGTTTATGTTGTGATGTGTAGTGGTAAAGTACCATTGGACTAGCGTTACATGAAGAACTCACCAATAAATAGGTTTAGGTTACATTAGAAATAATGTGACATATGTGTGGTTTGTAAGGCCGTCTTTATAAAATCAAACGTGGTTTGAAAGCTGTTTTGCATTTTTTATTAAAGTTCACCAGTTATATAAGCTATTTTTTTAACTCTCTTCAAGTTTCTTCACGTTATTTATTGTTATTTCTTTGTATTTAATACTTTTTAGCCGCTTTCATGATCTGAAAACTTTTAACGTAGTTATGTTCGCCCCCGACGATCAAGTTTTCTGGATCCACCACTGATCATACCAAAGGGTGAAGAACCCATCAACCAAGAAGTTATAAGTTCAAATCTAATCGGTGACAATTTGAATATGACATATGTGATTGTACATAATATGTGATAGTTTGTAGGTTTTCTATTAGAAAAATGGTTATAATTACCAATAGTTATAGGAAGTGAGTTTCGTATTTGAAAATGACATAAGAAAGACAAAATCCTCCATGGTAGCAAACTTGTACATTGCAATATGAAAGAACATATTCTATTCAAGTAAGCATCCAAGTGGCCTCGCCAAAATGCAGATAATCCCAAATTTGCTCGAATCCATTAGGACATTCTAAATTCATCATCGTAGCCTCTTCTTTCCTTCACCAAATATAAACAAAAAGGGCATTCGGCCTAACAGTAGCCAACATGTATAAAAGGTGTCACATAACACGTTCAAATCCCATTAACAAATGAAACGCCACTTTATTATCTCAAACATGCAACCGAATAGGAACCTTTTAAAATTGGAGATCATATCCATTTTTGTAACTAAACATTTTAAGCCATGAGAAGTTGCCCATATGCAAATCCCAAACACCTACTCATTTTCTATTTGTACAAATCACTTCCTTCGCTTGGGTCTGTATAAATGTGATATGAACTAACCCATAATTTTTGTAATGTAACTTTAACAAAGAGAAACAATAGTCAACACGTATAACTGCTATTTTGTTTCATCTTTGAAAAATGAGACCTTAAAGAGTGACGTTTGACTAATAAAGAAAAATCAAAATCGAGCTTCAATTTGTAACATACTGTGGGTCAGATCCGAAAAAATATGGAAACTGCGATAATGGGATTAGACACCGCCATGGCAGTAAACACGATAAATTAATAATTTGGGTTGCCTTGCCAATATACGGTCCGAACTTCATCAAAGTTCCATGATCTTTATGGTATGGTCAGAAAATTATTTTGCAGAATAACATTTATATTGCTTTTTTATAACATTCTGAAACATATATTTAATGAGAAAATGAAATATATAAAGAAATAATGAAATCCTAAGATGAAGATAATTAGGGATTTACCTTGTAGGAAGTCTCAACTGGGAGAAAGAGTCAACATGTTAGTTCATTTGTTCAAGGACAGAAAGAATTGAGTTGAAGTTGAAAAGAATAGTGAAGAAGTGAAGAAGACACTCAAATAGGGATGGGCAGATGATAGGAGGGAAGATCAAAGATATGTTAAATTCAAAAATACTAAAGAAGATGGTGAGCTTATAAGAGCACATGGAGCAGTGGTGACTCGGGATAAGAGTGACATTGTTCAACAATGGTATTAAGGGAAATATTGTCACTGAAAAAAGTAGGAAGTAAGAATAGTTATCAAGACAATGTACTGGATTTTATTTAATGATTTTTTCTTTGCTAAAAGATTTAAATAATTTAATAAGTAGAAATAAATAATAAAAGAAATAAGTTCATTAAAAATAAAAATAAATAATTGAAATACAACAAATAAAAAGTCAAAACAATTAAAAGTACATTAAACAAATTATACTCTATTCCGATTCTTCCAAATATACTCTTCAAGATTGGATCGAAGGTCCTCATGCATGTCTATATGATGTAATTATATGATTTTCCTCCTATATGTGTCATACCTCTCGATCCAAGTACCTTGTATGTTCCCAACATGGACATAATATACTTCATTCTCGGCAATATTAAAACTGTTGTTTTCAGTAATCATGTTATGCAATATGATGCTAATATAAATGATTCCTTTTATAACATTTACGCTATAAGCTCTTGTCGGTTGTTTTAGTATATGCCAACGGCCTTGGAGGACACCAAATGTCCGCTCAACATCATTTCAGGTAGACGTTTGTGCTTTAGTAAACTTCACCATCTTTGCATCGACAACACTTGAATACCCTTTAACGAACAACGCACATGACGGGTATATCCTATAAGCAAGATAGTACCATCTTTCTTAATCCACATCACATACTTGATATGGGACTCGACCCCGCAACCCCAAAGTATGCATGCCAAATCCATATATTGTATGAGGCAAAGACTTCAAGCATGATCGTCGGATACCCGTGATCGCCTCGTGTGTATTGCCCTTTCCATGCATTTGGTCATTGTGTCCAAGCCCAATAAATACAATCTATGCTTCCAAGCATTCCAGAAAACCATTAAGGTTTTCATGTTTTGTATGCAATCGATAAATGTCTTCCTCGGTTGGTTCTCTCATGTATACATTTGCATAGAAGTCAATTATGCGTCTTGTAAAACTTTCTAAATCTTCACGTGACGTTCTTTCCGACATTTGCAAATAGTCGTCAAATGCATTCGGTGTTGTGTCGTATGTCAATTGGGATAGGGCAGGTGTTTCTTTTTGAATAGTACTAAAACCCGGAACACCCCACGTGCATCGTATTGTTGTTGAAAATATATAAAATAAGCGGCTATATGTTCGATAGAGTAATTAGTTATACCTTTCAACAACTTGGAGGAATAGTTGTTCTTTCATACGGATGTCGACGTTCAAAATACTCCTTGAGGTATTTAGAGTTTTCACCAAAGTAATGGTTCATTAACATTTGGTGTGTACCAACCCGATCACGATATATGTATCGACGTGTACGTGACTGGTTGGAACTTTCGGCTTCTTATCAACGAATTAAAACTTCATTATGATAATTACAAGCTTGAATGAGGATTTGCAATGTTGTTTCGTCGTCGGAAGAAGAATTATAAGACATTATTGTGAATAATATAGTTTTTGAGTTATGAGAAATAGTGTTTTAATGTGTTTAAAATTGTTTTTAAAGTGTAGTATTTATAGATAGAAAATATGGTTCAAAAAAAAAAAAAAAAACAAAAAAAAAAACGATCATATATAAAGCCATTATTTTTTTTTGACTTTTTAAGTCAACGGTTATAATACCATTGAAAAAAATAAGTCGAACAACGTCCCAGGTGCGACGCCGGTGCTGAAACACCGTTTTGAACAATGTTCTGGAGAACGTTATTCCGATGACATTTTCAACTTTGAACGACGACTTGCGACCCCTTATTCCGTGAGCTCTAATAATCACTAAAATCTAATAAGTGGATAGGCAGGGTACGTGTTTAATGTTTAGATGAGTTTAAGTTTTGATGTGGCACCTAATTAGGTGCTAACGTGATCAATTGAGAATGGAAAGGATGAATGATATGGTCCTTATCTTGAATTTGTTCTTTAATATTTTGATCTTTTTGTATACAAAGTTTTTGATCAACCTCTTGTATTTAAGAACACGTCTCACATCATCATATTTTTAAATAGAATTAGGATCAACAAAGCGAGTGACTTAAGGAGAGCTAAGGAGAGAAACAATTTTAAGCCATTTGATTAGTCACTAATCTAAATCAATGGTTAATAATGTGTGTCATTTTTGTAATTAGATTCAAATATAAGGATATAAGTTAAGAAAAAAAAACATAACATAAAATTTTCATATACACGCTTCCACCTTTATCAAGCTTTGTTTTTCTCCTCTCCCACTTTTTAACTATCTCCCTTTATCTTCTCCACCTCCACTCCCCTCCCCCCACGCCTGTTGCCACCACCTTCATCCACCTGCTGTGGCCGCCACCGTCGGCCACCATTTCTTGACGACTTTTTTTTTGCAATTTTTTTTTCTTTACTTCCTACAAACTATTTTACAAACTTTTTTTTAATCTTCCTTTTTATCCTATATTTTAACTTTAAAATTTTTATTTTCATAGTTTTTTGGTTTTTGTTTTTAAAAACCTTAAATGTAAATTATTTCTTTAAAGATTTTTAACATGCAGTTCAAAAACAAGTAAAAGAAAATGTATGCAGTATAATAAAATACAGCAACAAACATAAAAAATAACATGCATTATATATAACATGTAACAACAAACATTAAAATGACATGCAATATATATAAAATGCAGCAAAAAAATATCAAAATAACTTGCAGTATATATAAATGCAGCAACAAACATCAAAATGACATGCATTATATATAAAATGCAGCAACAAAACATCAAAGTAACATACATTATGTATAAAATTCAACACCAAATATCAAAATGTCATGCAATATATATAAAAATGAAGTAGAAAATGTCAAAATGACATGCAGTCTATATAAAATGCAGCAACAAAAATGACATGCAATATATATAATGCAACAACAAGCATCAAAATAACATGCAATATGTAGAAAATGTAGTAAAGAACATCAAAATGACATGCAATATATATAAATTGCAGCAATAAACATCAAAATACCATAAAATACGTAAAAAAAATGAACATAAAACGAAAAAATGAATAAAACGCAAAAAAAAAGTAAACAAATATAAAAAAACGTAAAAAAACGAAAAGAAAAGAAAACAACGATAAAAAAAACAAAAATACAAATAATAACGTAAAATTACAAAAACGTAAAAAATGAAAAAAGCAAAAAAAAACACAAAAACAAAAAAAACGAAATGAAATTTTTAGAAAAGATTTTTTGCCGGAATTCGACGACCAGCAGTAGTGGCTGGTGGCAGTAGGTGGTGGTGAGAGTGGAGTAAGAGTGTGAGTTAAGAACAAATAAAGAGTAAAATATAATATATAAAAATGAAGGGATTAAAATGAAAATTAAATGGGTGACATGTATCACTTTTTAATTGGATTAAAATTTGCTCATTTTTGTCTTAGTGAACCTTACTCTTTTAAATATATTTGTATCAAATTTCTTTTGTTTTCGTTCCTTTTTTTCTTCTTTTTCACAAATCTCGTAAAAAGAAAAACGTCGACATTGTTGTTGTTATTTGATACATGCATCATGGTAGTCATGCATCATCGTTTCCTAATTCCTACATTAGTTTCAACTAATGCAACCTTATCGTCTTGACCTTGATCCATAAATTCCTATTGGTTTTAAACTTATGCGTCTTGTCTTTATCATATCGTTGTCATTCTTGAATTTCAACCACAAATCTGTTTTATCTTACTACATGTTTGTACCGAACTCAATGAGAGTTTTTGTCGTATATTAGTCGTCCATCTATTAACAAACGTTTAGATATGCTTTTACTAAAGACAATGTATTAAACTTACGCATTTGCCAATCTCATATAATGTTAAATCTTTTTATAATTTCAAATATTACCAATATATTAATTAGGCTAGCTTGATAATCATGCTTTGTAGAAGAGAAAATCAATTCATAATTTCTACGCTCAATTCATTATTAATTTAAATTAATTAATTGAAAATAAAGCAAGATTTTTGTATCTTTATATGTCTAAATGTTGTCTTTAGACCATACAAGGATTACAAGCATTTGAACTTTTAGTTTCATGTCTCCCAATCCCTTATAAAACCAAAAATAATTTGCTTTTTTTATGTAGTACATAATGTTCTTTTGTTTGATGACTTTAATATTAGAATCATTATTATATACACTTATTTATGTTTCTCTTTATTCTATTCACAAATCAATCAAGCTAGTTCACCAAAGTTTTTAATGTTTTATCCAACCAATTTTCCATCCCAATTTTCAAGGCATGTGATGCAAGATAAGTGTTATGTTGTCTGTTTTTGAGTCATCTTTGTGATACCCATTATTGTTATATTTTTATATTTAATTTTAATATTTTCCTATAAAGTAAAACTTTAAAATATATAATGTATCATTACTCTTTATTACTATTTATTAAGACCGTTGATTGAGAGTTTATATATAATATGAGTAAAGTACTAACAAAGATCCGTATGAATATGTTACTAATAAACTAAAAAAGTTCTTCCTAATTAGTTCTCAGAGAAAGTTATCTAATCTTCGTATTAATGTATTATATAAGCTAAAAAACACCATCTTCTTTAATTTCATTTCATAAATTACATGTGGGGTGTTATAAAAATGGTACTTACGCCACATTTCATTATTAATTTAGAGAACGGACCAATTAAATGTATCTTGATTCGATAGGCGCATAATTGGCACCAAACAAGACAAACCATGTAGTACAAACTATTATTGTTATTATTATATGATCATTTAAAGAAGACAAAGGATACTTAAAGAGACTATAAATTAATGAATTATTAGTCAATTAAAGCGAATATACGTGTTCTGAGAATGAGATACATATGTTTATTTATGTATGTACCGAGTATAATACTTACGTTGAAGGCCAAACAAGGAAAAATTCTTTTGGTCTCCTAGGAAATCTAGTTCTATAAGTTTAATTATTACTGCATTAATTTATGATTTATATATTTAATTTAACATAATTAAGGAAATTAAATGTATCCAAATCACCATTGTGTTTACTACAATATGATATCCAAATATGTTTGAAGTTAATTGTATCTAAAATTGCATACATAACATGATGCAGGTGAGGATTACAAAGAAAAGGTGATTAGCGGTAAAATATCGATGAAAAACTAACTTATGATACTAGATCCAGACAGAATAGAAATGACATAAACTAATGTCCCAATTACCATTTTAATTTTTTTTTTTAACACATTCCATTTTCCAGAAAGGCCATGGAAGTATATACAAAATACACGTAGTAACATTTTATCAAGTCAATTCCTTGCACTTTGTTGATTTGCTTGATGTCAAGATTTAGACTAACTTTCAAAAAAATTAATGTTTACATAATGTATCTAAAACACCTGGCAAAATACAGAACAAAGTATTATAATTTGCACGTATTTCTATTTTAGAGAATCAAACTGATATTTTATTATCGAATGATGGACTTTTTAACTTGTTATCTTAACGATTTTTTGATAATTTATTCTTTATATAAATCGTATGTGTAATAGAGATCAATAGGAAAGTAATTTTTTTGAAAAGTATTGAATTAATAAATTCATCTTGAGTAGCCAACATTCATCAATATATTTCTATATATATATAAAAGAATTTTTAGTAAATGTTAATCACAATCAATGCCATGAATCTTAAGTATCATTGATGAGTTTTCTGCAGGTTAAACATTAGTTGATGAATGTTAAATTATAAATCTCGTTAACATTTATCATGATTGAATGTAACCAAAATGAATATAGAGTTGACGAATGTTATCAACAACGTGTATTTGACTAATATTCATTGAAGGAATATTTTATTGATAAATTTTAAGTGATATACTCATTAACATTCATCATGACATTTGTTCGATGAATCTTAATGAGTTTACAACATAAAATTCACTAACGTATATTCTTTCAATGAATCCTCAATGAATATTAATCAAATACATATTTTCAATTATTATTAACTAATAATATCACTTCGGTTATGAATACTAATGAGTTATTAGCATTCATTAATAATATCCATGAATATTAGTGTTTATTGCATCGGTATTGATTAATAATCATTTGTAAAAATATATTTTTTAAAACTTTTGATTAACATTCATTGAAAATGAATGTTATTGCTTTCTTGTTTCCCCGGAAAATAGTACTTCCCTCTGGATCTAGACCCAACATATATGCTTAATCGAATAGTATTTCTCAAACAATTTTGAAAATTTATAATGTGAGAAAGGAGACTTTTAAATTGACAGTGATGATGAGTTTTTAAATTGTAATCAAATTCGACTGTAATAATAAACTAATCATTTTGATGTTAACTATATATGTATATATAATTTCGTTTTTGATGTTACTATCAAATTATGACAGTTTTGTAAATCTTAAGGTGACAATTTTGAGTTGACTTATGGTTGATATTTGTAACGTCCTAATTCTATAATAAAATGCGGTTTGATACCTTAAATCATAACAATACAAGTTTTGTACCTTATATTGAAATATGTGCAAAGTAGAATACACTTTTCAGTATTTACTTCGAAAATATATGTATTAATTAATGAAAAAGTAAACAAATTTATTATTATTATCATTTGTTTTTTTTTAATCGTGGTGTTTGATCTACGACCAATTAATCCTAGAGGTCTGCATAAGTCTATTGTCACACAAATTGAGCCAGATAAAACTCCCCAAAAGATAGCCGGTGCGACTACACAAATAGTGTCTTTTAAATGCTCTCCCTAATACTTATCTCGATGCATATATACCACTTTGATAACCCCTAATATTAATACTGAGCCTTAAATCAGTAATCATAAGTTTAGGGACACAACTGGTTAGATATTACAAGACAAAAGGAAAATGGTAGACAGGGAAATTTTCTTTCTTTAGGTTATTTGGTGAGTGTAAGTTTTTTCTACTATGATATATGCAATCTAATAGGTATTTTGGTAATCGTTTACGATCATTTTCTTTGTTACTCTAAGATATTTTAGTTAAAAAGGTTTAAACTTGAAACCTATTAAGAATATATGAGAACACCTTAGCGCTTGTCTACTTTCGTGATAATTACAAGACAAAAATAATTAATTCATAAATAAAGCTTTACTACTTGGATAAATTTACAAATGTTACCATTTAAGTCATCATCATATCCTAATAATTATCATATCATGTCATCATGATTATAATAAAGTAAATAGGCATGAGCGTGTTTGTATGCCCTCCTATAAAAAGGAAACCATTACAATACTTTATGATGACCCCTTATTCTTCAAAAGAAACTAAACCGTGTACTAAGTCAAGGTTGTTTGTTAGTTCCTTAACTTACTTGCATACTTCTCTGACGTAAACCACAACCCTCACTTCAATATTCTCTATTTCTTGTGCAATTTCGTTTTAATTTCTCAATCCACAACTATCACTTATTTCTATTATTGATTATTTTCTATATATCCATCTTCATAAACATAAGTTCTTGATTAAAACATGTACACCACCAATATTGACCACTCTCAAGGAAATATCCCTTTTTCATGGGAGAATAAACCCGGGGTCCGAAAAGATAACCAACAAAACCTAGTCGGAGAAGGGTGGAGGGAGACGGTTGATGACAACTCTTCCACCATAGAAGGGTGGAAGGTGGTGGTTCACGATAACTCGTCAACCAAAGAAGGAAAGTTCAAGGTATCCCTACCACCGCCACCATGTGAAAACGCAAAAAACGCAAATAAGGCTATTTCTCATGATATAGGACTTCCTCTTCCTCCATGTGGTTTTCAAACTCCTATGAGAAGTAGTTCAAGAAGAAGTAAAGATATTAATGACCCTTTTCTCATGGCTTATAAAGAGTGTACCAAAGGTAATAAAAAGGGTAGCTTGACTAGAAAGAACTCTTTTCTTGGATCTTGCAAGTATTCTTGTGCTGTGAGGGATGATAGTATTGTCAGGGTTGCTCACATCCCTTTATCAAACTCGGATAGAAAAAGAGTTGAGGTGGTTAAGCATCAAGGTTAGAGGTTCTATAGTGTTATATGTAAAATTAAACACAATTATTTTGTTAAGTTTGTTGTATGATATATACCCCAATCCATATAAGTTATTTTCTATCATACATGTTTTCGATTTTTGGTATGCAAAGAAAGCTAATTATAGCATACGGAGCGCAATACAAAAAACCGGCATTCACCGCCTTTAACTTCGGTCCGGCCACTCCAGGCTTGCGTTAAGACCCGAAGTTAAAGCTGAAGTTGAGCGGGTAAAGGTGGGTTAAAGGCTTTTATCATATTCTTTTTGTTTTTTTTCATCTGATTTCACTGGTCTAAAAACATTTTATGGATCCTTTTTCACATCAATCTTAACATTGAATTACTCTTAAAAAATCATATTTGATGTTAAACTCGGTGTCGAACTCAAAACTGAGATTGTCATCGTTCTTACTTCTCATGCTCTTTGAGCCTAGTTAATCAAGGACCGGTTTCAAAGCATACGTTGGTCTTAATTAACCCCGTCTTTTAATGGGTTTACTACCAATCTTAACCGGCGTATACATGCTTTTAAAAATGAGGCAGATCGAGTTCGTTGAGCCTGTTTTTTGTATGTATGAGTTGATTTATTGTCGTTCAAGAAGAAGATATTGTATTTAGAATTGACTATAAATATCTCTGAGGAAATTTTTACAATATTTCCAGGGGTGTAATTTAGAGTTGACCCTCTTAGTTTTAGGTGCGAGTACAGTGGTCATGATTTTTAATTTGAAGTTTGTTCTTGCTATTTCATTATATCTACTTTTGATTTAACTAAGAATAATAAAAAAATCGTTAGACTTAACCTTTCTAATTGGGATCCACAAGCAGACGTTCACTTAAAGTATTAAACATAACCGTAGTAAAGGTTTTTAGGGAGAAAGAACATCTATGAAATGGATTTACAACAAAAAGAAAGGAGCGAACCATAATATAATAAATATTTTTTTTCACTGTGTTTACTTTACTGCAAATTTAGTTTGTTCAAATGTTACTGTTAATTGTTAGCGAAATAGTTATTATTTACTTTATGGGTAAAAGTACTGTCAATGACATTAAATTTTGTGATGTTGACCAATAAGAAGTAAGGAAAATATTTACATTTTATATATTTAACCTTCAACTTTCTTAAATATATATAATTAGCCACTATTAAAGCTACATTTGTATCCTTCCAATTTGGGGTACGGAATATTTTTCTATATCCTTATTTTACCACTCATTATTTTTATCTTATGTTTTGATAAATATAGTCTTTAAGAAAAATGTCATGTGTTAAACATATATGTTTAGAAATCTGATTGGTAGACTTGATAAAATGATTAAAGGATAAAATGATAGATAACAAGTAAAGTCGTGTTATGCATTATATGAATTATGCATATATTTAGACTTATATTTTAAATATATTTTCATTACTCATAATTTAATGTTGAATTACTACTTTTGTTAGAATCTGGGCAGATTGAGTATTAGGATTTAGGAATAGGTATAAAATACATGTGTTTAACCAAGAAAACTTAAATAATGGCGTAGCTAGAAGTTTTTTATAGGATAAATCGAATAATAAATATAGTAACGAATGATAGAATCGTGAAATTTCATGTGAAATGATCAAAATAAATGTCTTTCTTTTAAGAAAAGTTCAATTGGACACAACGCTATTACATTGATATCATTTAAAATTAAATATAAAGTTAAAGATTTAGAGATTATTATTATCAAATCTCCATGAACCTGACCATCATGAATAATGTAATCGTATTCACAAACAAATACATGTTATATTAGTTATTAACTTTGTGACCAAATCAACATTCATAACTAAAAGAATAAAAGTTTTCAAAAATAGATAGATACAAATAAAAATTGAGTTATCTGTAATCAATTCATTAACATCAGGAACAACGTGATAAATTCTAATTCGAATCATGCCTTTTACACATATATATTAAATAGATATACACATAAATTCGAATCATGCCCTTTCATGAATTCATTAGTTGACTAGTAATTATGGGTGGGCCATCTGTTTCTATAAAGGAAAATTCACAAAATAGCAAATACAAAAATTTGTTCAATAAGAAAATACAATGGTAAAAAATTACTCACCCCACACAAATTAGAAAGAGATGGGCAAATTGTGTACTGTGTATGTCTGAATTTATAAGTTATTTGCCTACTTAAAGGATAGTGTGTCTGATTTTGATTTTTTTGATTTTTTTTTTATTCGCCGGATAGGTACGTTCGGTCTAGATATTTATGACTTTTTTCAAAATTGATTGAGGGTTTATGTTTAATGACATTCTATATTGACTTTAAATTTTAAGAATTTAAAATTAGAACTTGAAATTGAAATTAAAAGTCAAAATAAGTGTAAATTGGCAAAAATGATGATCCAATTTCTTTTTTGTTAACTATGAAAGTCACATCTTTTGACTCGTAACTCCGATTAAGTCACCATTTTTTTTTAACTTGTGTATTTTTTTCGAGATCTATTCGTCGGCATACAGCCAGTGGTTTGTCCTAATTTGTTTTTAAAATTCAACCTCCTTGATCTTCAATTTTGACGATTTATACTTTTTTGACTTTTAAACTCACTTTGACCACTCATAACTTGTTATAGAAAAATTCTAATTTCTGCTTCATAAAATTTAGAGTCAATATGGAGTGTTATTAAACATTAACCCTCAATCAATTTTGAAAAAGCAAAAAGGTAAAAATAAGAAGTCTAAAAAGTCAAGAAAAGTCAAAATTAGACACATTATTCGCCAGATAGGTTTCTAACTGATAGATTAAAACTACACTGGACATAAGCACCCTATCCACCGGATAGGGTAGTCATATCCGTTGGATAGGTGCAAAAAACAGGGACACGCAATGCGTAATTTGAGTATTTGTGTCCTTGTTTTCGTATTGCGTAAGGGATATTAATTTTTTGCAATTTCCGTTTTTGTAGGGTGTATTTTTATATATGGTATTTTTTGATGTATTTCTCTTCTAAAAACTTATGGGTGGGCCAAAGTACCATTAAACGAAAATGGACTATCTTAAATAAATACACACATGTATACTTATATGGTAAATACCAATGAAAACTCAGGTTACAAAACGACTCGGCATAGTGATTGGGTCCGGGTCAACCTGTGTCAACTTGTTTTGTGACTCATTTTCAGGAAATTGAATATTTGTCTTCTCATGTATTTTATAATCTCATTGCTTCAATATTTATGATTATTTTGTTTAATCTTTCATATAAACTTAACTTTACAAGGTTTAAGTTCTATCATTGCATAACTATATATGTCCATGACTTTTTATTCAATACATAATTTGTTTTTGAGGATGACAAATGTGTTGTTAGCTGCATATAATTTAGGTGTATTAAAGGCAAAAATAATATTACATTTTACATGTTTGCTATAAATAAGGTTTCCCCTATGTTTATATTTGAGGTAAACATAAATAATAATTTGTACATAAATATTTATCAATGCATATGATCATGTACTAATTTCAACCTTATTTTGGTTTGTTGAATTGTGACAATAATGGACTTTTAGTTGGAAGTTGTAGATAATTAAATATTACTACATAAATTATTATCTCTTTAAGAAGCCGTGTACGGATACACGAACGAAAGATTGGAAACATTTTTTGATGCGATGCAAATATATTTTTAATATAGTTTAATGATTTATGATTACTTTAATGACAAAATACTAAATTTAAACTTAAAAAATTAAAATTACACAAACGAAAGAGTGGTCAAATTTAACAAAAAAAATAAATAAAAAAAATTACAAACCCGCCAGGTCAACCTAACCCGGGTCACTAATTGGACCACTAAACTCGCCGAGTCACACTGGGTCAAAAACTAAGGTTGACCCAACATGTTTTGACCAGCCTTACTATTCAGGTAGCGATTCGCCTGAGTGAGTCAACCCGAGTTTGAAAACCTTAGTAAATGCTATAGCCTTCTCTGAGTAGGTCATGGGCACCAACGTGGCTCTACCACTAGTTTATAATCTCTTATATAATACATACACATCAAAAAGTAAGGCCTATTTATATGGGTCCTATCGAACTTAATGGGTCATAAGACTTATTTGGTCGATAAATCAATTCGTTTACTTGAGACTTAATTTTTAGGGAAATTAACCAAAATACTCAAAAAATAAAAAATTGTGAAAAACTACCTTCCACATGCAAACCGCAATTTGCGGTTTTCGTGTGCCCGTAGCCGGGGTCGTGTGTTGGTCGCTTCCAGGGTCGTAGTTTTTTGTGTGTAAATTGCCTTTCTTGTCCATTTTCGGCATGATTTTTTGAGCTTTTTGGGATTTTAAAACTTTCTACAAATAATATGACCATAAGATATTTCGATTATCATCTTATTTCACAAATTCTCTTAAAAACACTCTCGTGTTTTGTTGACTGAAAAATGAGAAACAAAATTAATAAAAATAAGGAAGATCGTTAAATGATAAAGAATGTATGAGTTTTCACTATAATACATTCAAGGTGTTTTAAATGTATACTTGGATATTGTTGAGTGGATTGAGACGCGTTTGATTCGACTTCACCCTTTGATTTTCTGGAGGTTTTCTGTAACTGACATTCAAAGATGATGTTAGACATACAAATATTTTTGTTTATTGATGTCTAAATGTTAGCAAATTACTGATTTAGATCTCAATTTTGATGTTGAAGTGGATCTTGATTGGGATCTTGATCAACTATATCGTTCGTTCTATCCTTAGTGGCCATGCAAGTTGTTCAACTGTGCTCGTATTTCTTACACTGACTACATTGTTTCTTTGTTTTTTCTTTCTCCTTTCCTTTGGAAAGAATACAAGCATGCCCAGGTGGACGACCAACTTGCCTCTTCACAAGGACCGGTGACAACACAGTTTGTAGATCATCTAGATCGATCATTCTGAAGGATGACCATTTGGGAGTATGGCCTCTACTTAGGCATAGCAATTTACGTCGTCTTGTTTGTACTTTCGTGCCACTGTTGTAACATGTCCGCAAGGTAAACCGGACAACTGCCATTGTTTGCAACTGCATGTTCGTGTGTCAAGCTTGACCAACCTATCCTTGTTGCGATCAAGCTCCTCAAAAATCATGTTTGTGACTGGATTTACCTGCATCGTAAAGATTTATTCACTCTTTTCTGGATCTTGTGATCAGCATACAGTGTAACAGATACTGTAAGTCTTGCTCTAGTGACACGATGTTTGAAATACCACTGATGCACCATAGCTCGAAAGAACTCCAAGACTATTGTGATAAGGAGCTTTCGTGCATCCTTGCTTAGCGTGTTAATGGACTCTGCAGTGTTTGATGTCATGTAAGCATATCTCGTCCTTGTAGCATGATATCTTGACCATCTTTCTCTCCCAACATGGTTAAGATTATTAGAAGAGGTTTGTAAGTTCCGTGAAATCACACCCAATGGTGATTGAAATCTGAATCCCGGTATGCCTTACACATTTTCAGTATTTCCATTCGTAGAACTTGATCCTATCATATTGGCTTCTCAAGCTCATCAACAAATGACGATAAGATAGCGTGTGATATGCATCAAGAAATGTCGTTGAAATGTCGACTGCAATTGAAGCAGCCCCATTCGATACGTTTGTCAGATTCTCAATTCCACCATTTGCTTTAATTGCGTCAAGCAAGTTTCCCAGGAACCACGTCCAATGATCGGGCATCTCTGCCTCACTCTGTAGGCTAGTGGCAAGATGTCATTGTTGCCATCCATAGCTATAACAATTAAGTTAGTCCCCAAGTAAGCCTCAAATGTGCCCTATCTATGATAATCACTGTGCATGTATGGTTAACAAAGGTATGTATCTGTAAGGACAATAAATATAAAAATATATCAATTGTAGTATAATATGTATGCGTTTGAACATGGAAATAAAATATAGTTACTTATCGATGCACCAATGGACATGTAACACATTGCAAATCTATCTTTCTCATCTGTTAGTACATTTGTAACGCTCCCACGGTTTGTCAGTTTTAGGTTGTGTAAATAAAAGGGAAGTATTCGAAATGATTCTTGGGAAGTACCTCTCAACAATTATATGGCTTAACAGTTTGCCCTCCAAGCCTAGTTATATGTAAGGCTGATTCCGAAACGCGCAGTCATATCACGTTGTATGTCGTTGCCTTTGTATACATGTCTTTCCTTGGCCATCAACTCTTTTAATATGTGACCAAGCACTATCTTTTTTTAATGAAGATTATATGCTTGGAGCTGAGAACGAAAACATGTGTGAACGTCAACACGCTCCCTAACTTGGAAGTTCTTGGTATGCAGGATGTTGCATACACATAATTTCTAATCACAATTAGCAAAGGGAAATTTTACAATATGCCGAACATTGTCTGAAAGCTTTAATCTAGTTATAAACATTCTTCGAGACACTTGGTTTCGAACTGAAGCTTCAAGTCTTTCTTACTTTCAAAAACATGTCTAAGTTTTACCCGGTAAGAGGGTTCATACATGGTAACCGACCATTTTATACTGCCCGGGTCATTTTCTGATAAAAGTGATGGCATATTCTAGAATTTATCTTCATACTTTTATGGTTGTGGTTGTGGTAATGGGTTGTCAGTTTCTTCCCCCTCATCATCTGTCTCTTGCTCGTCGTTAGAAACAATATCATTTTCAAATGGATGGTCAAATGTATTTTGTGGATTGACATTTTCTTCCCCATAATGTTCTACATTTGGATCCTATACATGATAAGTCGAATAATAATTATTATAAGGGTGGCCTAAAATGTGGCTCTTGGTTATTTTGATGTGGGTATTGTTGAGCGACATGGAAATGTGGATATGATGGATAATAAGGTGGTAGATAAGGAAACGGAATTTGATACTGAAGATTCATTTTGTATTAAAGATTTTAGGTGTTTGGTTGTATTCATGGGTTTGTAGTTGTTGAAATTGTTGCTAAAAACAACCACTTCCACTACGGCTAGGTTGATTACTACCAATACCCAAAAAATTTCTTACATTATTAATAAATGTATAATTTTATGGGAACATTATTAATCGCATGAGTTAAAGTTTCCTTAAGATCTTCAACGTCATCAGTTATATCTATGACAAACTGATTCACCTTATATTTCATAAGATTATGAATATCATGTGGTAATCTTGATTTTCTTGAAACTATTTTTAACAAGATTTGTATGAAATTGGATTTTCTGGTGTTACAAGAAGTTTTTTAAAATAACTCTTGTGCAATCTATTAACATATACATTGGTATGTCGTTAATAATTCAAAATGACCTCTAGAGCAAATATAAACCTTAAACTTTTCATTTAGTTGACTCATTTTGATTAAGAAATCAAAATGTATAATACAACAAAATTTTAGATCTTTCTAACGTTGAAGATGTTCAACAAAATCCCGATTACAGCAAAATAAATATGAATTTCGGTAAGTGGGAGTGTTTTAGAGATAGTGAGATTTTTCTTTGAAAAAGAACTAATGAAATGAAATAGTTTTAAAAAAAATAATTGTATATGAAAATATTCAAAATATCTAATAAAATCTTATCCAAACTAGATTTTTAAATAAGGAAAATATATTCGAGAAATTATCCAGAGGAACACGCACGCAAAGTTGCAGGTCCTTAATTGCGTTTTTCGTGTTTCGTATGATAATTTTGGGAAAACATTTTATTAAAATTTTTAGAATTTTTCGGATAAAATTTAATTAGTTTAAACGATATTCCAACCATCTGCGTATTCACCCAAATTTTATCATCTCCTTCATCACTAAATAGTTTAAACTCCTTTTCTCTTTCAAACTTGGATGCCTTACAATGGCAACATACAAGACTATATATACCATTGGTTGAGTACAACATACAAGCTTATATTACAAGCACATATACTTTTTACATTATTGAGGGATGACATAAGTGCTTATGTCATATATGGAATGACATCATTATATATGTCAAAACACACTAGAAAATAAAATCACACAAATTATAATATTTTACATAGTTTAATATAAAATTTACGTTCGTTTAAGGACTTTAGCGTGCATTGGGATCGGTCGGGTCATCTTCATATGAATCATTGTGGTGATTTTCATATGGGTCATTGTCTTCTTGCCAATTGACATAGTTTTCAATTTTGTCGGAAGTTTCTGTCATAGCTTCAAGATCGTCTTGTTTCCACTTGTAGGTGGCCTGTATCCATTTTGCTTAGTCTGGATGGTCATCACTCCATTGATGGATATTATGCATGATGAAGAACGAGATATTTGTGGGATCAACACCATTTGCTCTTGCCATAGTACTCCTCGTGTGAATGTAAATATCCTTGTATAAACTTGCACATCATAAACTGGATGGATTGATTTTTTACCAATCGAGATTGAAACAATAAGGAGAATGATTGAAAGGCCCCAATTTTTTATTTTTTTTAATTATAAAATGATAAAATAACAACAGTAATTCTTCAATTACTAATTACCAAAACATTCATAATACAACTTAGTCTAGTAAATTAGAGTTCCTCGACTGCCATATTTCAACCACAGACAACTTTGACCCAAAGGACACTATAACAAAACTTGGGTATCATTTACAAATTTGACACCTACAACTGGAATTAACACAACTAGTATTGCTTAGAAACCTTATAAGCAATCATCCACTTCACCTCTAGGCTATCCCTTTCCCCCGATCGTCTTTAACACTCGACCCACCTCTACCTACAAAACATGATTCCAACTAACGGGATAAGATTTAAGCTTAGTGAGTATAGAGTTAGTTAAATAAGCACAACATTATCAACATGAATTCAAATAATTCAATTTATACATCGACATCACTCACAACATCATCTAAGTATCATGACAGCCCTAACAACTCAAATTCAATTATCAACTGCATCATCCGTGAACTACATAACAACGTTACAAATTGAGCAACTAATAGCAACTTGAGAACAACCAATATTCACTACAATTATCACCTCTAAACATTTAACATCTGAAACTAGTAACAAATAAACAAGTAACAGTTGAATGGGTCGACGACCCAAAACTCCACTTCACAATTCCGTGTACCTCCTCATAAACATCTGACATCTAAATTTAGCTCATGACTTATATAACTCCACTGCATGATCAACTGATATTAGCATAAGGCTAATATTTAGCTCCATTGACAAAGTCAACATCTATGTTCAGCTACCACATATAAGGTTCCTCTCATAACAACAATAACCATCCATATAACATACAACTTTATGATTTCATCAATGCATCCATATAACATACAACTATTATGTCAAATAATCAACTTACTTCTTCAAGATTTCAGTTAACATCTTGACATCATTTATTTAAACTGTCACAACTCGCAAAAATCTAAACATGATTAAGTGGGAAAAATGGGGCGTGACACGATCAATTATAAATCACATCAAAAGCGTATGATTATCACAAAGCGTTCAAATTTAAGATGCCATAAATATTATGTTATAAACATTACGACTTAACCAATCGTAAAAATAGTAGTGTTATCAAAATAACCATTGTTTCGAGATTTTCTTAAATATGACTAAGTTCGTTGGTAGTAATACAAAAGAAATCTCTTGAGTCTTTCAGTCTTTCCAAAAGTGGTATCATAAACGATGTGGTAGGCATGGTCCATACGTGCATGCAATTCTTACATGGATGTTAATTCCCTGAAAAACATAGTTACTAAATCATATCGTACCATCCATGACCATAAGTACGATGTATATAGTTCAAATAATAAGATGTTGACGGTGATCCCCCGAAGGTTAGCTAGACCTTACGATTTAAAGTACCGACACCTAGGCTTATAACTAAACCACGACTGTTTGTGAATCGTTTTCCTTGGACAATTAAAATATACACTCCTCGTCTCGACATCCTGTCGGCAGTTAGCATGACTATCAGAAGGTGGGAGGGACGTTATCCCAATAGTACTATTCGTATATCCGATGGCTAGCATCATCTAGCTAATGGTTACAGTTTTAAAGCATGAGGACTTCTAAGCACTATAACTAGTTTAATGTAGGTTCACACAAAGATTTGTTGTCAGTTTTTCAATCATTGTATGCAACAGTTTTTATGTTTTTCACCCCAGTTTAGAAAGCAGTAAAAAGAAATAAAATAGAGGTTGTGAACTCACATTATAAGTTGCGTGAGTGCTAGCGTTTAAAGTGAATAAGTTTACCCATAAATAGCCTCCTAGCGCCTTATACGCATGAGGTCGTTTGTATAAGTACATAGCTAACCGCTCATCTATGTTTATATAAGTAGATTGCTACCCGCACATCTAGGTTTGTATAAGTAGATTGCTAACCGCTCATCTATGTTTATTCCGTCGTTTGGTTGATGAGGAATTTGGGGAAATTCAAATTGAGTATAAGGCATAGCAAAAGCCAAAGGTTGAGTGGGTTGTTGGCTGGTTGGCCACTGAGTGAAAGGTCTAGAATAAAAGGTTTGCTAAGGGGTTTTTCTAATAGTGACAATAATTTCTTCTATGTGGTGCCTTCTATAAGGGTGAGAACTGTGGGGTTCTTTCCCTCGTATAAGGTTAGAAGATTCTGAAAGTCCTTGAAGGCTTGGGTAAGAGATTTGATTTGAATTCCTAAGTCTTCTAACGTTTGGTTAGAAGTGCTCCCCACTTCTTGGGTTGGTTCTCTAGATTCCCAATCATTTTGATGCATTGTCATCGTCTCGATCAACTCCCATGCTTCGTCTGAAGTGCGTAACGTGAGATTTCTGGATGAAGCAGCATCGATGATTAATTTGTGGTGAGGGTTTAGACCATTATAGAATGTGAAAATTAGTTCTGTTTTAGCCAACTGATGATTCGGACATCTTATAAGCAGATTCTTGAATCGTTCCCATGCTGTGCATAATGATTCATTATTTCCTTGGTGGAAATTAATGATGTCATTTTTGAACATGGTTTGTTTGGATGGAGGGAAAAACTTAGCTAGAAACTTAGTAGCCAACTCCGTCCAAGAACGAATTGAATTGGTTTCGAGTTCATCAAACCATGTCTGAGCATGTGAAGACAAAAATAAGGAAAAAGATAGAGTCGAGTGACGTCTCGCTTAGTCTCGGACTGCTCATATGAGTCAGAAAGATTGATAAATCGGTTAAGATGTGAATTTGGATTATCAAACGGAAGACCATGAAATTGGCAATGGGTTTTGATGATTTTGATGATATCTGGCTTAATTTCAAAGGTTCCGTCAGTTGAGAAAACGATGGGTCCTCCTCTTTCTTCCAACGATGGGTTAGTTGCTGAGGCGAGAGTGTTCGATTTGTCATGATTGACGGAAATTTGGGGTTTTGGATAGAAAGAATAAAAAATGGTTTTTACGGAAAAGTAACTTTCGGATGATCTTGATCTCCCGAAAGGATCGCTGAATAACTAAGATAACTATACTCCTAAAGTTGGTTTGTTATAGTCCCCGGCAGCGGCGTCAAAAACTTGATGCGAGTTGAACGGTCGGTCGCGGCGAGCGTTATGGGTGGTAATTGCCGGACAGGAACCGATCGACCCGTACCAGTGGGTTGTTTTATATTTTTAATGCTGGGTATCCTAAGTTACTACTACTTATTATCTAATAAGTTTATTATTAGGGTAGTAAGCGGTAGGTATGACTCAGATGTCGTTTTCTTCAAACTAAACAGGCATAGGAATTTAAGGAGGTTTAATTATCTTTTGTAATTTAGCTGGGATAAAATAGTTGGATAGGTTGGTTGTTTTGGTTTTCTAATTATCTAAGGAACTACTTAAACTAAGATAGGGGTGGAGGTTACTCAGATTACTAAGAGTTAAGCGAGTGGTGACTATGAAGTACGTATATGCTATTTCGGGGTAGTTATCTTAATTAAGGCATTAGTAATGATGATAAACCTAGGGATTAGTAGACAAGATTGAAACAACGAACTATAATCCACAAAGCATTAGACTAACGGCTTTTTCGGGGCTTCCACAATTTACTACACATAGAGGTGTTTCCATTGCTATACCACGGACTCAGCCAACTAGTACGTTGCTTCGTTAAAAGGTTCCTTGTATTCCCTTATGGGATATATTTTCTATGTCCTAGTGAGCCATAGCTCCTAGCCTATTACAAATCTAACGTAGAGTTGTCCGCAATCATATGCGCAATATGTCACATGGATAAGAGCTATGAAATGTACACTACACCAGAAGTTCTCCTAAATGTAACGACCAATTTAACCGACAACGATCCTTGACTCTCATTCCCCAATCTAAAACATCAATATATCCGTATCATGGCATGAATCGTTGAATAAACAATAATATAAATGAGAGTGACCCCACGGAATGAGTTGTGATGGTTTTGTCTAACATGCAGTTAAATTGTTCATCATTATTACATATTAATCATCATAACTATTCTAAGCATGTTAAATTGATGTATGGAATTATTTCATGTTCAAAAACCTAATCATATATCTAACCGCAACAATCAGGCAACTTGATACTAACATGCATACCAAGGGCAACAATCAAACAAGAACATGCGGTAGGGTGACATGAATAGCATTCATTTCACTTCATGCGGGATGTTTAGATAAATGATTAAATCACAAATGTTCCGAAAGTTCTCTCTAAAACATTTGATAAATGGATATAAATCTAATCTATCTCTTATCATATGCTCCGTGTCTCCTATCAATCTATTTCAATCGGGAGAACACCGGCCGTGTAGAGTTCATCGATCATCAGACACAGATAACGGAGGGACATACATAGAAATTCATCAGTAGGTCTCAGCCACAACATAAGTTGGATAGATAAGCATTCGAGATTCATTTTATAAATTCAAACAAAATTTAATTTCATACAAGCAGAATAACGACATAGATTATATTATAACCACCCTAATATAAAGACTATCATAGCAACCACATAGATTTGTTTAGCCTAGCATAATTATAATCCTAGCATGCATTTCTAAATAATCATGGCAATAACACAACATATTTAAAAATAACGGAGATAGAATTAATAATAGAACCTGGATAGGCGTTACAACATATCTTGCTTAATCGTAGTCTCAGAGCACCTCCGTACAATTAGAGCTCTAAGCTCTCTACTAACTACTAATTAACTAACTAACTAACTAACTAATTTTAGAGTGAGAAACTAGAGAGAGAGATGTGTGTAGAATGAGAAGTGAAGGTGTGAAGGTGTAGTGTTGAAATGAGGAGGTTGAGGGTGGTATTTATAGGCTCAAACATGTCCCAAATACATCCAATCTTCATTATGCCCGTATTGGGGTGTGGTATAAAAATCCAAACTTTGCACTAAAATTCGGCAACCACATTGACACCCTTTGTGGGAGGGCGTATACGCCCATTGAGGCCGTATACGGTCACTTTAGAGGCCGTATATCTAACACCCATTCTTGTGGCCTAGGGGTAATCTGGTAATTTCTCTAAATTTTATATTTAACTATTTACTTATAATTCTTTATATTATATTAATATGTTTATTAGATAGGAAAGTTAGTTAAAGATTGAATAGTTAATGGTGTCAGGTAAGATATTAATAGTTTTAAATTTAAATAGTTGTCGGTAAAATAAAATAACTTGTCTCGCAAAACGGTTTTCAGGTTCCAGACAATAAGCCAAATAAGGGATTAAAATTAGTATACACTTCAGAGTGGTAGGTGATATAAATCACCAAACTTATCATTTTTCATCTCATTTGTCACCAACTAAGTTCTTTAAACTCTCTCAAGCTTCCTTTCCAAAATCATCCAATTATCATCAATTGAGTGTGTTAATAATCTGCTGTAATTTCTTGTTTTACTTATCATCATCATCAGATTGTTATTATTTCTAATTGTAAGCACTTTGCTATTTTTGGTTATAAACTTGAATTTTATAAATCTTTGAAATGTGAGTGTAATTGATGTTGAAAGCTTGTTATTTGATGTGTAGGAGATGCTAGAAAGCTTGTTAGATTGATAGGAAATTGAGTTTTTGTGTTTATGAGTGAAACAGTTCGGTATTGGTAGCAGCAGTTCATCCTGTGAGTTGAGTTCATCTTGCGAGTTGAGTTGGCTTGCGAGTTGAGTTGGCCTTGCGAGTTGAGTTGGGTTTGCGAGTTGAGTTGGCCTTGCGAGTTGAGTTGGCTTGCGAGTTGAGTTGGCCTTGCGAGTTGAGATTGGCCTTGCGAGTTGAGTTGGCCTTGCGAGTTGAGTTGCTTTGCGAGTTGAGATCTGCGAGTTGAGTTTTGCAAATTTTAAAATATTCTTATTAACTGCGGATCGGACTTTTATTTTTCCTAGATTACAAGGGTCACCTGCTTGGATAAATATGTTATAATAATGTTTCGAAATTTGTTAATTGAGTAAATAATTAAACAAACGAATTGTTATAACTTGATATAAATTGATAGTGTAGAGCGGTTATAACTGATAAATTGCAACTTGGTGATTGTTTGCCATTTGATACTGAGTAGTGAAATATGTTATACGATTATGGAAAGAGTTACTAACTTCTTAATTATTATATTCTCAGATCAGCAGAAGACTTAGTAATATAAGATCTCTGAGTGTGCGCTGAGACAAGTCAGGTGAGTGGATCTGCAACTCATGATTTGATTTAGTTGTAACGGTGTGGTTATAACAAGTAACGTAGATATTGATAGACTGTTAGTTTGATATGTGATTGTGTATCTACTTGTTATATTTGTAGCCTTCGGGTATCTGTGCTGTTCAGAGGTCAATTGCGATTGCATTGGTTACTAATAGTGATCAACACAGGTTCCAGGAACATGTGTTGTTGCTGGAAACTGTGTTGTTGTTTAGAAGTACCAAGTTATCGGTAAATCTTGTATGGGCCAATACAGATTGTGATAAGCGTTACTTGAGGGCCACCGCGGCGGTAGGGTTCCTCAGTAACCACCGATCCTCTTGAGTTTATGTGTTTTCGTGCTTAATGTAAACAGATTGTTATGCTAAGTTGAATTATTAGTTGTACATTCATTCACTTAGCTTTGTGCTAATCCCACCATTTATCTTCCTGCAGGTTATGTATAAGTTGTGGGTTGGGCAGGAAGATGGTCTATTGGAAAGAATGTTTGACATGCGCTTTAACTCTGATAATTATATAGATGTTTTGTTAGTTATCATGTATGTAGATTTCGAAGAACGATAATATATGTTTTGTTTAAAGGATATTTAAATGTTGTAAAACTCGCGAAAAGTTTATGGTCCTTTTGTAATATAATATATAATATTATTTTATCAATCGCTTCCGAGTCAAATGACACATCTAATATTGAGTAAAATGAGGGGTGTTATAGTATACCCCCTCTATGGCCGTATACGGCCACCCAGATGTGGCGGTGTGCGGTCTCGTGCGATCTCGTATCTTCGGTTGGCCATAACTTCTTCGTTTCTCGTCCGTTTTGCACGATTCTTTCGCCCACGTTCTAGTAATTACCTGAGGAATATTATGAAGTTGATTAAAGTTAACTTCTTATTTTTTAACCTTCAAGTGTCTAAGAGCTCGTGCGAATTGAATGTGTTTGTTTTAGCTCTAGTTTACACTTTATTTGAGCCTTTTTGTTCATTTTTGAAATATTGTCTAAGTTTTAGCCCTCTTGATAGATCATAGTCATAAAACCTTAAAATCATAAGAATATGTCAAGATTAGGGTTGAAATCGGGTAAATAATGAACGTAACTTTTTACGTTACATCAAAACCTAACTTCTTAAAATTAATTTTTGGCTTAAGAATTACTCAATTTGGTTATGTTATTGTCAAGTTATGACGTTCCAAGTTAGTCCAAAAATTCTGCCAGCAAGTCCTTCGATTTATAGTCAACTTTTTCAAGTTTTAACATCTAGCATATAATCATTTAAAAATAAGGAAATTAAGAGATAAAAGGAGAGATTTCCTTACAATGTTCTTGGATGAATGATTAAAAGAAATAGAAGAAAAGAACTTGAAGTCTTCAAACCCAAATCCTTTTAAAAACCCCAATTTGCTAGCTTTACTTTAAAGGCTTCAAATCTCAAGATTATGAGATTAAGAGGATCAAACCATGTTTAAGTGCTCAAATGAGTGCAGAAGTGATGTAGAGATGATGTAGTAGTAGTGGATCATGGTGGTTGTTTATGGTGGTTCAAAAAGGTGAAGAACAAATGATGAAGATAATGAATGGTAATGGAATGGAAAGGAGAAGAGAGAGTTGTTGCAGAAAATGTGGATTGTGAATGTGTGTTTTCCTCTCAACTAGTAAGCCAACCTTTAAGGTATTGCAAGAGAGCTAATAACATGGTTTGATTAATATTATATTGAAGAAAGGATGGGGGTTTGGAGTGTTTAAGTTGACAAGAGAAAAATTGAAGGTGGTGTTAAACATATTTAAGCAATTCAATGATGATAGTTGAGAGAATTTTCTTATGATGTATTTTGCATTAAGAGTACAAATGAATATTACAAGGTCAAGTGTTACAATTGATTAAGCTTAGCTACCTATTGATACTACAAGTGCTAAACACATGATTAAGCCATAAGCAATATTTATAATCTCTATTTTTATATCTCAACAATCTCCCCCTAATTGTAAACTTTGCTTGAATAGTCTGCAATTCAATTCAGATATGTATCTTTGAGCTTGAACTTCGAGAATCTTTTGTAAGATGAAAACCACGTTGAAACGCACTTTTTGATAATCTTGTGTCAACTTTTATCTTTGAAATTAATTCGCGAAGATAAATTGAAGACAAATCATTTTCTTGATCTTCAACGGCAACTTTTATTTCTGGTTTGTTTTGTGAAATATTTCTCTTTAACGCTCTCTCTTTGAAAGCATCTTTTACTTATCTTTATCATGAAAGTATATTCCAAATGGTTGTTGCCGATGAATCTTTTGTGAATTTTGATTTTGATGTATGAAAGATTTATAATTTTATCTTTGCAATCTTGATCTTTCGTTAATGTTTTGCTCCCCCTCAATTGAATATTATTCTTCTGGAGCTGTCAACTTCTAATTGAAACATTTTCGAATCCTCAGTTACTCCCCCTCAAATCAATAATCTCTTCATTTTCTTTAATCGCAAATGTTTTCATTTTCTTCAAACACAATATTCAATTATCTTCTTTCATTTAAACACAATACTTTTTTCCTCCCTCCAAACATAATATCATTTCTCCCCTTTTACTATCTTCAAAACCTAATTCTTTTCTTCACTATCTTCAAGCAATAATCCGTTTCTCCCCCTTCATGATGATTATCATACATCGTGAGGATCATGAATATGGTGTGCAACCAACTTTGAAGAACATTCCCGCTGAATGTTGAATCGTCAATAAGCACCTAATTTTGTTACCGTAGGGTAAGACAACTATCTACTCGAGTAAAGCAAGAAAAAGTTCTTTGTATTTTTAGAAAACACATTTATGAAAATACTATAACTCCTGGATCACATAGATTACCACTGTATACGTCAATTGAAAACATTAATTGAACCAATTGAGTGACCTACTTTCAATGTTGACATTGATGTTAGCATTGGTAGGATTTCCATTCAATCATTGTAAAATACCATTATATAGGTATCACTATGAATGTTCTGGCAATGTTACTTAGACATGCATAATGTCACAAAGACATGTAAACCCACACTTGTGTCCTAAAAGTGTTTAATTTGGCTCTAGACTCAATACGTGCAACAAATGAAGTCGGGGACTGGACCAGAATGTCCTCCTGTTTCAATATCAACAATCTCTAAATGAGATGTCGATAGATGATGTGCTAAATCTCCATGAGAATTTGAAACAAGGACTTTTTAAGAAGTTCTTGAGTGGCTAGGAGGGTAATGTGCATTGCATCACTGGGTCCATGATGGCTTCTTCAATACCAGAAATCAACAAATGAAATCCGATAACAGATGTGGCAACCCGGCGATTTAGTTAGTTTGGTAAGGGTTATTCTTTTCTTTTAACCCAGTCACAAACTCCTCACTCAACCTCTCATATTTTTCAGCTCCTCCCTCATTTTTAATCGTGATGATGTTTGGCATAATTTGAAAATATGTTGATCTGCACATTGATTTCCACCCTTCCTCTCACTTAGACCTAATATACCCTTGCATCCTTAAATTTTGGAAGGTGACTCCCTAAGTAGATCCAACCGGCTCTGGTGGATCGTAGGATATATTTGGAATCAATGACACTCTATGCAGATTGCAACATTTTGCCAAAAATTTGATCATTAATGGATGATCACATCACAATGTTGTGATTTCAGAATTTTGTCGGTTAGATGCGTTTGGTATGATTTTCTTCAAGTTGGTAAGAACCTAAAATGTTGAAAATCTTTCCAAAGTGTTTGATAAAGGCAAGGATTTTAACACTTGAAAGTTTTGATTTTGAAAGATACTCCCCTTAACATATTCATATGTTTTGAAAAACGACATATGAAGGTGAGTTCTCTTTCGAATTGTGCGAGCTCCCCATCAAATATAGCATTTATTTATCAAAAGGAAGTATGATGGGAGCTCGATCTCAATTAATGAACACTTTTCAAAACAATTGAGACTTGTTCTCAAATAAAGTGAATTTCATATTGGAGCTCTTCCAATTAATAAGGGTTTGAACTTAAATCTTCAGAATCCGTTGCTTTTTCAAAACGAGTTATGAACAGATGTGTCCATAAGTCATTTCATTTTAAAATCGAGCTATGAAGTGAGTTGTTCATAAGTCCACATGTTTGAAATTAGACAACAACTTTGGGAACCCATTTAAGCACGGTGATAATGGGTATTGAGAATTTTGAAAACCATGAGTAAGTTGTGTCTATTCGATGTAAAGACGTTGAATTCCACTTTGAGTTGAAACTCGGTGTTTCATTTCGAAATAATTTTCGTGGAATCAACGGTGAGTGAAATCTTTTGGGAGCGGGAGATAAAAAATTATTCATTCTTTGCACCGAATAAGAAAAGTTTTGTGGTGCAAGTTCAAACATATTCGATCTCAGAAGAACTCTGTTTTAGTTTTCAAACTTTTGTTGTCTTGGAAACTATAGAAACCGATTTAATGGAGAATTTAAAACCATCATAATGAAAATTCGTTTGAGTAAATGTTCCAGGTGAGTGTGATTTCTTAGAATAACCCTTATTCTTTTGCAAAGAATAATCGGTAAACTGAGAAATCCTTTTCGAAAGTGGTTTGGAAGAATTATCCGTGTAAATCTTCACTGGAAGATTCACATGAGGTTTCAAAATGTTTTTGACATTTGAGGCTTTCTTTTAATCAAACTCTTTTTCTAATTTCTTCTGAAACTTCATAGCTTTATCAAATTCAAGTTTATGGGTAGATTTTGATAATGATGCTGAAGTAGTGAGGATAAAATACTTGTAAGTTGTTCAATATTCTGCAAGAGTGTGTTTCGTTCTTGATCAAAATAATGTTGTTGAGTGGTGATTTGTTTTTCTAATTCAAAAATATTACTTTCCAAAATTAAATTTGGAATGTAAATTTAAGTAGTACTACTTTAGTAAGAACATCATTTTGATCAATAACTGGTTTTGTGTAGCTAGGAAAATAATCCTCGGAAAGAGGTATTTTCCGCGACTCATAACTTTCATTCAATTTCTGATAATCAAATGAAAATTGAGTGTTGGTACATCTTGTGTGACAACAATATCTAGTTTGTAATTGATCATTTTGTTATTCAATGTAATCGTTAACTTTTATCTTATATGCTTATATGCTTATATATAGTCGTACGAACTTAGGAGATCATACGAACTTAGACAAGTTCTTATGGGCTTCGAAGTGAGCCAAGTTTGTAAGAGCCAGTCCATACGAACTTGAATAATATATATGCATATGTCCGTCAGTTTTGAGTGTTGATTATTCAGTTCGTGAATTCAGTCTATAGTGCTTAGTGCAAGTTAGCAGAAAATATAATAGAGAGAATTCTTGTCTTAGTTTGAATGTAACCGAGTTTATATTCAATAAAGATTAATATTCGTGTTCCTTACATATTCGTGTTACTCCCTGATTATCGTTTGTATCTATATTAGTGGATTCCGCACTCTAATATAGTTGATTATCTCGTTGATCCGTCTACATTGAGCTTTATCTTCTCTTGCTCTATTAAATTTCTCAATTTCTTCCTCCGCATTAGTTGGTTGTAGAAAACTCATTTTTTAAAAAAACTACCATGTCACCGTAATTATACAAGGATGACACTTTAGAAATTGCTTTATTCAAATAACATGAATTATCAAAACCTATCCCTTCTCTTGGATTATAAAACTTGATGTCCTTTGGTTTATTTAAGAAAATAGTTTGTTTAGTCTGAGCATATTTTAACAAAGTATCTTCAAATTCTTTCAACTTGCTAAAAACTCTCTTATTCTCAGCAATTGCATGAACATGTTGTTTAGTAGTTAGTTTTTCAACTCGTTCGGATTTCTCCAGTTTAGAAGATATCTAAAAGAATTCTTTGTGAAAAGATTTCTCTTCAATTGCAAGTTTCTCATACATATCTTTATAATCTTCCATGTGAGTTCTCAAAATTGATTTTTTACGAGTCAAAGTTTGTAAAACATCAAGGTTATTTGCCAATTTCTTTGCAAGTTCCTTAACCTTTTCTTTTTAGAGTTTAATTGGTTTTTGACACTCAGTTAGAACTTTAGAGTGTACCTCAGATTGAGTTTCAAGAAGCTTGACTTGCTTCAAAGCTTTGGATTTTTCAACTGAAAGCTTATCTACTTGAACATGTTCTTCCCAATATTTCTCTTCACAATTTTTCATAACCGCTTTCTCAACTTCATTTTTCTGTTCAATGAGCATCTTTTTCTCATAATGCTCTGACGTTCTTTGAACACTTGTTGTTGCACTCTCTTACTTTTGCAAAGATGATTTTGATTTTGAATGCATCTGTTTGAAGAGACCTTGTAAACGTTCACACTCTTTCAGTAGTTTCTGTGTTTTTTCATCGGGTTCGCTCTAAATTACGTCTCTCGACATCAAAAAAGTTTTGCTTGAATGGATATTTTAAAGATTTGAAATATAAACAAATCAATTTCTTTTAAGAAAAACGTTAGTCGAAAATTTTAGTTTTATTCGACAAAATTTTCCCTCCAAAATTTTTCAAATTTTACTCGAGTAAAATAAAATTTTTCTCAAACCAAAATTGTTCAATATTAAGTTAAAATTCAAATTTTGATAATCGAAAAAAAGTTTCTCCAAATTTTCTAGAACCTAAATTATTCACTAATAAGCTAACTTTTTTTTTTTTTGTTTTTTAATTTTGAAAGTGGCTTGGAAGGAGTAAGTGTCGCTATATTCATTAGTGTCGCAATATTTATTAAATGTTTTCTTTTCAGCTTCACGTTATTTTCGTTTTTAAGCTTAAAGTGTGTTACTGCAATCGTACCGCCAGGTAACGGCTAATTATATTTGTATCCCAACATTTCAATTCTTCATAACAACTGTCATCTTCCATTGCAGTCCCTCTTACTACAGCAGTCGGTGGTTCTTCAAAGATTTCTGCCAACGTGCATTCATCTCCGGTGTAATTCGTTTTTTCATTTCTGATCGAATCATAATGTGTTCTTCAGTTTTGTCTAATTTAAAAAATGTAAATCAGGGGCAAAACTAAGGATTCATAGTCACAGGATGCTCCAAAAGATTTAGTCGGAGCCTCAGCAGCACAGGACACTGAGGTATGCTTTGTTAAATCACATATTTGACCTTTTTATTCTTAGTTTGAGAAAATGATAAGCAAACACAATTCAATGCTATAAAATCTCCCCTTCATTATATGTTTAGTTAAATTTTCTGCTTTGACCTTTCTACTCTTCTTTGACTTTCCTTACCTTGTTAAGAAATCATGCGACACTTCGAGTGTCGCCTGAATACCTTAAGTGCCGCCTTGCATATTATGAGTGTCGTCTAACATTTAGCAAATTTTGGGAAATTCTTTCAAATGTGTATGTGTATGTTGATCTTTTGTTCCTAAGCTTTCAGATGGCTGCATTAAGATTTGAACCTCGTCATAACACTGTGGCTTATCTTGATCCTAACATTGCTGAGGCTGGACAATTTGTGCCAATGATTAATTTTCTTCGAAGGTCAAGGATTTTTCATGCGTTGACAGTACATGAGCCAATTAGTTACCATCATATTCTTCAGTTCTGGAATACTGCAGTCTATAATTGTGACGTAGAGCCTCCTGCGATCACTGCTACTGTTGCTGAGCATCAAGTCATTATAACTGAAGATGGTATTCGGAATTTACTCCAGTTTGGAGATGCTGCAGAGGGTCGAACGGAATTCCCAATGACACTTCTTACTGGTTGTTTTGAGAGAATGGGCTATCAGGAACCCGGAAATGATTCTCAATTAAGGAAAACAAACTTAAGTCCAGTTTGGAGGTTTATGATGCATATCCTCATTGTATGCTTATCGGCACGAAAGGGAGGATTCGATGGGATTGGACATCAGCTACAATCTGCAATTGTAGCTTTAGTGTTGAACAAGCGATACAACTTCTCGAGTTACATCTTCACAGCGATGATTCACAACCTCAGAAGCTCAACCAAATTTCTAATGTTTCCTCGATTTGTTCAACTATTCATCAATAATCAAGTTCCGAACATCCAAGCTCAGGAAATGCCATTGAATCTGACTCTGATGACTAAACGGACATTTGCTGACTGCAAACAATATGGAAAATATGCAACTCCAGAGTCTCTTGCTCTGTTTGGTCATATAGTTGATCCTGCTTATCAAGAACCGACAAATGATCTTTGGTTTGATCCAGAACCTCAACAACAACAACCACAAGAAAATGTTCCATCTCCTCAACAACAAGAAGATCCACTTCAAGATGACTTAGATGCTGTTGATGCTTTTCATGCTGATGATGAAGCAGCTAATTCTCAAAATTCAACGGAAGCTACTGATTCTGAAGAGTCTGCTGAACCTTTAGATCCATCTTCGTTAGTGGCGCTAAGACGAATCGCTAGTCCTCGTCGAATTCAAAGACTGGAACACGCTGCTCAGAGTACAGGAACTTCTCATCCTCAAAAACGACAACGGGCTGTAGATCCAGATTTTGTACTAGATGAGCAAGGCCCGAGTGTTAGTCGTCAACGAATTTCTCAATCATATCGACCTTTAACATCTCAGGCACCTGAGCAAAATCAACTGCAAAGCTTGACTTTACTGATCAATATACTTCAAACACAAATGCATGACATGCACAATACTATTATTGATCAACAAGCTCAAATTCAATTGCAAGTTCAGGGTATTGAGACTCTTGAAAAAGAGGTTGTAGAGTTGAAGAAATCTACTGTTTAGGGGGGAGATTCCTGAAGCCGATAATGAAAGTTATAATCTTTTGTATGTACCCTTTAATGTTACACACTGCAAATGAAAAAAATTGACTTTTATGTTACCCTTTTTTAGCATTTTGGCCTATTTGTTAAGCTAAATGGGATTATGGTTTTTTTTTGTTAATTGAATTTTAAAAAACAAAAAAACTGGAATTGACATTGAAGAAAAATTATAGTACTAAATATTTCCAACTTAATCGCTCTCTTGTATATTTAATCAATCAGAAAGTACTAAAAGTTATAGTATTAATCTTTTAACTTTTTATTGTTACACTCTTATAAATGTCTTGAATCAAATGTTATAACATATGTGAATCGATGTAATAAAATTTACGAATAATGTGATAAAAATCTTGAATCAATCTTATTTTTAAATTAGTTTTGTAAATTTTCTGGATCATCTTGTACATTTTCTGAATCATTTTGTACAATCTTTTAATCAATTTTGTAAAATTGATGAATTCGTGTTATATATATATATAGGAAGATGATTTAAAAAAAAAGAAAATTATATGGGAGAAAATAGAGAAAGGAGTAGTTTAGTAAATTGGAAGGGTAGTTTCTATAAAGCATGAACGGTTTTTAGACGGTTTTTATGTTTTTAAAATTGGAATGTACACTTTTGCCCTTCAAATGTGAAAAATAATTTACACCTTTGATGCTAAAATCTAATGGACACAAAGTTTTCTTCCCTTTCTCCACCTTATTTTCTTTCTCCCTAGAACCTACTCCATATATGTATATATATATATATGAATCAATTTCGATTATTTAATAATATAATAAACTAAATCATAGTAATAAATTGATGAATTCTTAATTGTATAGAAAAACCGATTGATTGTAACGTAGATATATTGGAAAACCAATTGATTAGAGTGATAGTGCTAATTTATCATCAAAGAAAGATTTGTAGATGAATATATGGGAAGATAATTTCAGTTCTCCGTTTTTAGAACGTTAACTCAAAATTACAATTTTAACATTGATTTATGGTAAATTAAGAGTTAAGATTTTCTTTCTTCTGGATCCTCCCCCTGTATATATATATATATATATGTGTATATATATACATCTCAACCCTCTATTTCATCTAGTCAATACAAAATCGACGCGGTGACAAAATTGTAAATAACATAAATCAATGGCAAAAATAAAAAAAAATATTCATTTACTATCAAAACATAATTTTTAAGTAAAATTCATCAAATTAAAGCTTGAAACTTGTAAAGATCAATCGAAAAACACTAATGCATAACTCGTCACACTAAATTGATGAACAAGTGTTTGGATTCAATCGAAAATAAAGTTTGAAAGTCGATTTCATCAAAAAAAAAAAAAAAGTTAGAGAAAACCACAAAAAATCCACAAAATTATTCGATTGAGTAAAAACAACTATATAAATAAGATAAAATATGAATCAATAGATTATATAAATCATTAATCACACAATGTTATAATAATTTTATGTTTTAAACAAAAGAGGATGTTAAGATTTATTTATGATAAATGTTACTCAAAATTATAATTTAATATTCTTAAACATTCATTTATGATAAATATTAACTTATATATGTTATTATACACTAACTATAACATTTATCAATGAATGTTAGCACTAAAAATTCATCAAAAACGAATATTAATTAACGTTCATTAATGGATAATAACAAACATGAGTTAGTGAAATGAATATTATAACATTCATTAGTTTATAATAACATATAAAAATTAAATTTAGTATGAATGAATGTTATAATGTTCTGCAAAATTAATTGTATAATCTTCATCAGTATATAATAACATTTAGATGTAAATATTCATCAGATATATTATTAAAGACTAAAAGAAATAACCTCCAAACGAACTCAATCACTAGTGGTGAATATTAACTAATGATTACACATTCTTTATAACAACGCTTAATAATCATTTAAGAATAATAAATTTTAATTTTGATTAACATTCATCACAAATAATGTTAAATCAACTATAATTTTTAATTTTGTGACCTTCGATGATGAATGACGACCATAATTCAATTAATTGTTTGTTTATAAGTTTTGTATGACGAAATTCGTTTATTTTTATTGTTTTCATTGACAAATTAAAATTTTCACAAAAACTCAAAAGTTGCACACAAAATTTATAAAATGTGATGAATATGTATCATGATGAATTCGAAATATTAGAATGTTTGTGATTGATGAACCAATGAAATACATGCTTTAATTTTGAATTTTAGATTAAAATTGATGAATATCTTTCTTGGACAACCTATGATGAAATTCAAGGCTGAGATTTATTTTCTTCATTACTCAAGATTTGAATCCTTCCTCTATATATATACAAGGGATTCGGTAAGAACTAACATTTATTTTGGTTGATGAGAACCGTTATAATAAAAAATATTGGGCCAATATAATCTCTAAAATGCGTAGACTAGAGTAAACCCAAATGGCCCAATATACATAACTCCTTACCTAAACCTCTAGAGTGCGATTAGTTACAAAATATTTCTTTAATTTTTATTTTTATTTTTTAGAGAATGAAGAATATTTTACTTCTCAAGAAAAATAATGAAAATTTAACAAATGTGTTCAAATATGAGGAATTGAGTTATCATTTTTGAGAAATAATAGAGAAGAAAAATTTATAAAACTCTAAAAAGTAGTTTTCAACTTTCTAATTATAAAAGAAAAATATGAATTTTTTATTTAAGAAAAAAAAGTATATATGTTTTCTAATATTTTATTTTTTTTATAAAGTTTCTGAAAAATAGGAGAGTTTTCAACGACTAAACATGTTTCTAGCTTCTCGATCTTTTCTCTTTCCATTTCATTTTCCAACAGATTTTTTTTTGGCACCGTCAAATATAGATAACATCGAACTTCGGTGCAATAACTGGTCATCGCGAACGACATATCATCGTCACCGACGTCATAACGATTCGAATCTACATCGTAACCATCGTGACCCCGTTTCTCCTAGCTGAAACATCATTAACGGTAACTGGCCAACTGTGACGTGTAGATGTTTAACATGTTAGGGAAAATTTTGAAGACAAAGTAAGTGGCTTTTGTGAAAGAAAACGTTTATATCGCTACCATGAAGAAGAAGAAGAAGCTGATTATAAAGAGAGATTCATTAATTTAATTAATTATAATTATTTTTTGGTTCAAATTGGAAGGAACAAGAAGATAAACAGTTGAGGCGTATTTTGTTTAAATTGATTGAAATAAAATATATATTTTTTTTCGCATCTACTTGATTACTAATTTACTATATATGTTTTTTGGATGGGATGTTTATCTTCAATCGATGGCCCTGTACAATTCTTCAACTGTGGTTCAAGTATTGGGTTTTTGCATCTAATTTAATCATTTATGTGAATGTGAATATGGTGTTAATTGATTTATCTACCACAAGGATCATTAATTTTAGAGGATAGTTCAAACTCTTTATTCATTCCCGTTTGTTAGATGAGATGGACGCAAATACAAAATTAGATGCATTAGTGTATAATTGTATCTAATTGTCTCTAATTACATATGTTTACTAATATAATCAAAATTGCATCTGATTTCTGTTCACTTCTTTATCTATCAGTTTAACCAAAACGGATGCAAAACGTACTTTCTGCATCTATCATGTTTTGTGTCTACGAGAAAAAGACATGACTCTTACCATTTTAACAATAGCAAATTAACAAGAATCAAGAACTGAATTCAGTAATGTGGTCTATCTGATTAAAATTTATTGATATTAAAGTTATTTTGAATTCAAATATTTTGGTGTATTCTTTCTAATGAAAGAGCGGTCCGGGAATCATGAGGCGCGTGATTTATATGTCGATATACAGATTTTCTTTTATATCATACGTCGCATGATATAATATCTTATCTATATCAGTGTTTAAAAACCGGTTTTTCTATCGAACCGGCAACACCTCCAGATCCGGTCGAACCGGTTGGACCGGCCGGTTCAACCGAGGTTGTCAGAATGCAAGGCGCTAGAATATATACCGAATATATACAAGGTTAAGTGGTTAACATGCTTTTGGGCCAAGCCTAGGAGGAAGAGTTTTGGGCCCATCAATGGATTAACGTGTTCATTTTTCCTCCAAAAATTTAACATATAAAGAAAAGTTAATTAACACCATTACTTGTCGGAGACTTTTGAGTTCTGACCCTATTATCATCATCACCATCTCTTTCTTTCCTATGTTTTTTTTTCCTTATTATCATCAATGTTTTGAAACTCGGGTCGACCCGGCCGGTCAAACCGGTCAGACCGCGACCCGGAACCCAGACCGGGTCGATTCATAGCGGGTCAACCTCGAAGTCAAACTCGGTCAAACCCGGCCGAATTTCCGGTCAAACTGGGTTAACCCAGTGACCCGGACCGGTGTTGACCCATTTTTCGTTTTCTTTTTTTACTTCTTGAAAGTTGAAAAATAGAAACCATTAAACGAGATCTCAAGTTTGATCTAAAATCACCATCTTCTTGTCCACCACTACTCCCTCCCGCCACCACCACCACTATCGCAGTCCGGACCCTCCTTTGTCCACCACCGCTACCATCACGACGTCTCCATTGCCACGACCATTTATCTCAGGTTCATGGCCCGTGAATAGGGTGTCCCATCAACGGAAGTCATTTTTTCGGTCAGATCTTTTTGTGGTGTATATTGCTTGGTTTGATTGTTACCAAAGAAATTGTTTAGTACAAGGGTAGGATTTAATTGAAAGGAAAAATAACAAAGAGGAAAGAAAGAGATGGTGATGATAATAATAGGGTCATAACTTAGAAGTCTCAGACAAGTAATGGTGTTAATTAACTTTTCTTTATATGTTAAATTTGTAGAGGAAAAAGGAACACGTTAAACCATTGATGGGCCCAAAAACTCTTCCTCCTACGCTTAGCCCAAAAGCATGTTAACCACTTAACCTTGTATATATTCAATATATATTCTAGCGCGTTGCATTTTTGACAACCTCGGTTAAACCGGCCGGTCCAACCGGTTCAACCAGTTCGACCGGACCCGGAGGTGTCACCAGTTTGATAAAAAAAACCGGTTTTTAAAACCCCGATTATCATTATCACCATCTCTTTCTTTCCTCTTTGTTATTTTTCCCTTCAATTAAATCATACCCTTGTAATAACCAATTTCTTTCGTAACAAACAAACCAAGCAATATACACCACCAAAAGATCTGACCGAAAAAATGACTTCCGTTGATGGGACACCCTATTCACGGGCCATGAACCTGAGATAAATGGCCGTGGCAATGGAGACGTCGTGATGGTAGCGGTGGTGGTGGTGGCTGGAGGCAGTAGTGGTGGACAAGAAGATGGTGATTTTAGATCAAACCTGAGATCTGGTTTAATGGTTTCTATTTTTCAACTTTCAAGAAGTAAAAAAAGAAAAGGAAAAATGGGTCAACACCGGTCCGGGTCACCAGGTTAACCCGGTTTGACCGGAAATCCGGCCGAGTTTGACCGAGTTTGACTTCGAGGTTGACCCGCTATGAATTGATCCGGTCTGGGTTCCGGGTCGCGGTTCGACCGGTTTGATCGGCCGGGTCGACCCGAGTTTCAAAACATTGATCTATATTGTATTTGTTGAAGTATAATTTTTGAGATGATGGGTTTTCATTTCTATTGGTTGTAATTTAGTGTTTTGTGTAGAATTTATTTATTTTTTTAGAAGTAATATAAGTGGATATATAGTTAATTAATTAATTAGGAGTTTTTGATTATAATTTGTTGAATATTTTATGTATGTATATGTTGTGGAGTATGTAATTTTAGAGTTCTATTAATACTATAATAGGATTTTGGGTTACATAGGGTGCTTTGAATTTGGTTAGATATAAATATGGAAAGGATTTGATATTGTAAAAGGAGTATATTTAAATATGCATATCATTTAAATAAAAAAAATTTCATATAACAATATTAATTACTATGTTTAAGTGGTCAGAAGTTTTAGTATCATTTAGACATTCAAACGTATAACATGTATTAAATTAATTAATATTAATAATTATTTTAATTTGAAAATAATTCAAAAGCTCTATGTATCTGATGGTTTGAAAATTGAATTTAAGATGCATTCAAAATGAATGAAACATGACATGTATTGGATATCTACATTAAATATTTAATTAGTTTTACACGTATGACATATTTATTATTTTCTATAATTAAAAGAGAATATGATGAAGAAGTTTAAGTCTTTCATTATTTTTAACTATTTGCTATATAACAATCTTAATTTCTTTCGTATAATTACATTTTTGATCCCTTAAATATTTGATGTATTTATTTAAGTTTATAAATAGATCAAATATTTTATTTATTTATAAAAGTTAAAGAGTATATAAACTATATATAAAAATCGACCACAATATTTTATTCTTTTATTAAAATTAAATTAGTCAAGCATTATAGCGGGTCTATAAATTATATAAAAAATAAAAAAATCGACAAAATAAATCTTAAATTCGACCTGCGTCATCGCGGGTTCTAAACTATAAAAAAATCGTTCAAAATATTTTATTCATTTATAAATATTAAATTCGTCTGGCGTTATCGCAAGTCTATAGACTATAAAAAAATTGACCAAATATCTTATTTGTTTATAAGAATTAAATGTGTCATGTGCTATCGCGGGTCTATAAACTATATAGAAAATGACCACAATATATAATTTATAAAAATTAAATTCATCATGCGTTATCGCAGTTCTATAAATTAGCAACGATCAACATTTCTTTTATATAATTACATTTTCGACCCTTAAATATTTGATGTATTTTTTTAAATTAAAAAAGACGGTCACAATATAAAAAAATCAACTAAATATTTTATTCATTTAAAAGGTGAAATTCGTCACTGCTTATCGTGAGTCTATAAACTATAAAAAAAATCGACTACAATATTTTATTTATTTATAAAAATTAAACTCGTTCAGCATTATCGCGAGTTTATAACCTAATAATAATTGTATTTGGATGTAATGACTAATTAATTAGTTTTATAAATATGATGTAAGTAGTTGTATTTTATGTTGTGATAGTTGGACTACTTTTTTATTGGCATGCATGCAATTAACTCATTGTCTCCATGATCTGACAGTCTGATAGACATGTAATAGAGTCAGAAGTACAAATAAATGTGCTATCTGATTAATTTAAGGGTTTTTCTATACAAACCCCCAAAAATTCCCAAAAAACCTCCTACATCATCAATTTTGTCTTTTTGTATTTTTTTTTTTAATATTAATATATAATAATAATAAATATTGATATACATAGAAATAAAACTATAATAAAAAATGGAGATATGTGAAGTTAATTATATAAAAATAAAAGAAAAGGACAAAAAAAAGTAGTGGAAAATATGAATTAATTGATTTGACTAAGAGGGTGGGTCATTTGAGGGTTTTTTTGAAAAAAAATGAGGGCTTTGTATAAGTAATTATTTAAAAAAAAAAGTAAGAAAGAGACAAAAAGATAATTAGTTGGAAGTGTGATTGACTGATTTGACTTAGGAGGTAAAATAACTTGGAGTTTTTCGGGAATTTAGGGGTGTGTAAAGGTACACCCTTAATTTAATTTTGATGATCTTTCAAGTTTTTTTAACTATCAATATAATTATCAATATTCATGTGTTGACTGTTATTGATTTGTATGGTTTTGATAGTCTAATCAACATTCATGGGTCTATGTGGGTTATTTTCATGTTCTAAAGCCAAATATTAGAGATCGATATTATTCTATATATTTAACAATATCTTTTTACTACAATGGTTTAACCATACTCAATTTTATTAACTATTTAATAATTAATAAGAAGCACCAAGACACCAACATCTAGCCATTGATATCGTAAATTGTAGGGGGAAAATCATTAAATGTTTGTTCAAAAGTTCTAGAAAAATTCACTAAAAAAGTCAAACGTCAAACTCTGCTGCAATATGTAGGTAATAGCTAAAAGTTCATAATTGGTATCCAAATAAGAATCGTATTCTAAAAGGACTAATATGAACAAACTAAACTAAATTGAAAGTAAGGCTTCTCTACTTTAACCTGCAACAATTCTCGTTTGTTTTTGGATGGTGACCCTACCGCTACTATTTCCATATCAAGATCTTCATAACGTCGTTTACCATGAAGACTATCTACAGACATCCTTGTCATGTTAACGAGATCTAAATTATTGTCATTTATAGACATGGTATCCTGTATAAAAAGACTTCAAGTCTCAAGTTAAATATAATGATGTCGGTAATGAGTTATTAGACAGGTGTATAACTCTATATTTTTGGTGACGCAGTTTATGATACCTGTTGAGGATTATATGCTTGTGCTAAATGAATATTTCCTAATCCAATGTTATTTTATGCACCCTCAAATTGTTTTAAATAAACCTTTATATTAGTGTATAGTATTCTAATTAAAACAAACGTTTACTATTTAGATTATGGTTAAATGCATAACCTGATTGATTCCATTTTTTCCTTTGAACATTTTTATTATAACTTCATCGTCAGTATACTTGGATAATGTATACACATGATAGGTATATTTGATATTATAATATGAAACGGAACCATAAACAAAAGCCTTTTCCCAACAATCTCATAAAGCTCCTCGAGCAATGTGTCATCTTCTTCGGGTTGACTTTTCATGAGCTCATATGCAGTCTTGTTAACAACAAGATAACATCATCGTCAAACAATGTGAACTACGCATAACCTATTTCATCTTCAACCTCTATTTGCATTTTGAACCTACAGAAGGAAACAAAACTTACAATGTAAGTAACATATATGATTTTTATACATTGTATAGAATCATTTATATGTATTATAGATAAATATATAAACACGCATACCTGTAGTAAACAGAAGGATATGGACTGCATTTTTCACACTGATATTCATATGCTAATCGCTCATCAATGGTCCTATCAATTGGTTGGGTGTCATCAAGAGGTGTGACTCTCTTTCTACATTCTTCTACATGCAATATATGCCCATGCATCATTATCCACGATTCCATTAATAGTGGCATAACTAACATATAATGCAACCTATATAGTACATACATAGAGTTATGAGAGACAAATGAGAAATACTAACTAACAAAAGCATCAGTTTTAAGGGATGGCCAAAAAGTTTACCTTCTTATGTTCTTTAATTTTATCAAGTGGAATATGATCACAACTTGAAAAAAGATGTTCTTTGGAAAATACTTTTGATTGTGAACCTTTAGTAGGTAAATGATGCGGAAATAGACAAGACAAACTAGTCTAACTAAGCTAACTTGTGAAAAATTTGGCCTCTACAGGTCAGCAGCGAATACATCACTGTTGATGATCAATGATCAACACTTAGAAGATAAGTGAGGGCACTTGGTTCGCTGACATACATGAACGTGCTTAAATAACATGTAGAAGGTGAATACAAAAATTCAGGACAAAATACAAAATTATGGACTATAAATATGGTGGTTGAGTGTAGTATTTATAGTCTCATAAAAACAACTCTAAACCGTACACGTGTCAACATCATATTTGTTGGGTACATAATAAAACTTCATTGTCAACATCATACTCGTTAATTAAAGTATTTCAAAATTCTCAACACATATTAGTAATTCTAAGATACTTGTATAATAAACAAAGTAAACAATTGCAAAGTATGAAAGCTGATAAACAGAAAAACTAAACACAAGTTGAATGATGAATTTATTTATAACAAATTACATCGACATATTGAATTGCTGAAAGGCTAAGCCTAAGCTAAAACTAATTCAATATGATTACAAGTCTATTGTATGACTGACTGTGAGAATAGAGTCGCTATTACTTACTGACTCAATTTGTAGTTAGACAAACTTTATCACAAAGAAGCTTCCTCACTCACTGGGAGCTAACATGCTCTTGTAGAGTGACTTGACTTGATTTCTTCCAGTGAAACCACAACGATTGCTGTGATTATGAGTTTCATAAGTGCATAGTTACTACAATAGTAATGAGTAGATTAACTACTGTCAGTGACTATTTGCTTAGCATTGACGTTCTTCATTTGCATTGAATCGCATCTTGATGTATCTTCAGTGTCTAAGGCTTCTAGCGATAGAAACACTTAACAATAGAATCATCGAGCAATAACGAACTCACATAATGACATCTTTATCTTCTTAGCAATGACTAGGTTGACCAGCGACCATTGATATAACTTATCTTTGGAGTTTTGACTTCATTATTTCTATGAAGAATTCCAGTGATTTAGCTAATCACATATCAGTGAATCTTACAAAACATTATACTAAAAATTCCAAAAACAATTAACAAAAGGGGTAAAAAGAAAGAAAACAAAATATTGATAGATAAGAGAGAGTTAAACTTATCTACTGTCGTGTTCTTTTTAACGTTGTAGTATACTATTAAAAGAGATATACTCAAAACCATTTAAAGAACCACGAAAGTCACTTATGATCTTTATAGATGTCTTGAAATAGAAGTTAAGCTTATAACAATGGGAAGTAAGCTTATAATTTGAATTATGCAACCCAATATTAAATCAGTTATGACACATGTGACTCCATCAGATAATATGGTTTCATATTTTTTTAATGGGTGCTAGCCTAAATATAACTACCTTGTAGAGAATACAATTGTGATAATGATGCATACGTCTTGAATACAAATATTGGGTTATAAAGTAGAAAAACTCTAAACTCAATACTTGATCATCCATTAAAATAAGTTCCAAAGTTGGTTGTCTGTTTTCACGACCAAATCGGGCTCAATCCATGCACTCAAAATCCACACTTTTATAGAACATTTAACTTTCTTTGAAGTTATTTCATTAATAGCAACAAATCGTTGATCCATAATCTACATTAACAACAATAAAAACAATGATAGAAGTAGTACATTAACAACATTGATAACAAACACTTTTAAAATACTAGCATGTTACCCGCTATGCAGCGGAATTTGAATTTGATATAGTAGTTAATGGTGAAATGCATTTTTAGCGAGCAAGAATCAGGAATGTTTGAAAAATTATTAAAAGTATAAAGAACGTAACATTAAAGCTTTATTAAAAGTATTAGAGGTTTTAATTGTTTACAATTTCTTGTTCTACATAGATGATATATATATAGGAAGGAGAAGTTACAAATGTTTTGTATACTAATCAATGTGGGACAAATTCTTTTTATTTAGTTTTGAATTGTACATATTTATTTGTCCCACATTAATACTAACACAAAACCATTCAAGTTTCTTTTTATTTTATTTAAAGGATTTGTTGAAATTTAAGATTTAAAATCCAAACTCTAAATGTATTATAAGAGAGTATAGATAAATGCAAAGACTATATGGGTTAGAATGATCATAGATAGAACAATAATAACGATACTAATAGGAGAAATTTTTTTTAATAGAACACCTTAAAAATAAATGTAAAGATTATATGGGTTAAAAAGAATGATATAACATACCACAAAAAATAGGGGAAAAATAACTTTAGAAAACCACAGTGAATATATGTTGAATAACAAAGCTGATGGCAATGATAAGTAATTCGTTACTGAGTATATCTAAGCATAATTATTTAACACAAGTCATTGCTAATCTAAAAACTCAATTTTGTCCTTATTCCTTGCTAATGTCGTTCCTAAAGTGTAAGATATACTGATTTCTTGAAGTCTGTTGGATTTCATGTGAAAAGATTGGTTGCTATGGATTTTGATAACTGAAAAGTTTGTATGAAAAGGAAAGTATAAGAATAACAAAGACAGATGAAGAGAACATAATGCAAATTGAAAGAAGGTTGAAAGGAATGAATGAACCTAGTCCTGAGCCTATAAGGCAATTTGAAATAAGGAAAAAGCATGGTAAAGAGATTAGGAAGGAAATGACTGAGAAATCACTGAGAAAGAGACATAAGAAACAAGAATCTCAATCAGACAATATAGATGTGCATACTGATGTGCCATCTACAATAGGGAGTGATAAGGTGGAGAAGAAAAAGGAAGGTCAATCAAAGAAAATTGGTGTGCATACTGATGTGCCATCAACTAAAAGGAAAAGTGATGAGGAAATGAAGGCAATGATTATGATTTACCAATGAATTCAAGCCTACACCATTGAATATAGATTATCCTATCTTGGATTGGTATCAGATTATAGATCTAGAAAACAAGAAATGGTATAAGATTATTAGAGTTGGAGATGTGATTGAATTGCACAAAACTGTTGTGACCATGCTCAAGGTTTGTAATAGAAGAAATTTGGATCAGATGTGGGTTGTGGCAAAGAAAAAATATGCTAAGCAGAAGGATTTTGATGATAACAAGCTACTATATGAATATCTACATCAAATGTATGAGCCTAATAGAGAAATGCCAATATTTAAGAAAACTTTTACACCAGTGACAAAATGGCAGTGCTTTGACATATGTAGAGTTCATATGACACATCACACTGATGGAACAGTTATATATTATCTTATGGGAAAGGTATATTTTTGGAATCCCAGTACTCTTAAGAGTTTAATGAACATGAAGGTTCAGTGCAGCAGTGCTGCAATTGCAACATAATTGATCAACGAAATCCAGTCATATCTCAAATAAGAAAAATATTTCAGAAATTTAATATTGTTACAAGTACAATATTAGTTTAAGGGAGATTGTTGGGTATAAATCTGTTTTTGCTGTTAGCACGAGTTAGTACTGTAACCAGAGTATATTGTTTGAAGGTTTTGTACTGCTTCAGAGTTTGTATTTCAAGAAGAAATGAAGAAGTTAATATTGCATAACGTTAAAGTTAATACTGTTATAGTATTAATACTGTGTCGTGGTTAATACTGTTTTCATTAGTTTGTACTGTTACAATATTAATACTGTTTATGTATATTGTAATTATGGTAACAGATACAGTTGATTGATTAGATTAATTTTGTTTCTTAGTTTGTAGGAAATATTGTTCAGGACTCTATGTTCATATAAATAGAGATCCAATAGCATAGAGAGACGTACGTATGACTTCAAGGTGTAAACCCTAATACTTTTGTGTATTCGCATTATTGATCTTATTAATATTGAAGCTTTGGATTGTTAATTAATTGTTCTGTGAATTGTTCTAAAGTTATCAAGTACTATTCCGCAAGTTTCTTGATAATCATTTAAAACTATAAGTCTTGATTAGATCAGATTGATCCAAACATAATTTATGTGTTATTTGTTTTAAATTTATTAAGTTTTTTGATTGTTTAAATTAAAATCAATAAAAAAGAAAAGTAATAAACATTAACACTGAGTTTGCAGAGTTAACAAATGTCTCTACTAAACGTTAAACTCTAGTGTTAAACTTAATACTAAATTTAACGCTAAACCACAAGATATGATATACTAGTTTATTGACCCGTATGTACACGGATTTACTAAAGAATTTAAAATAAATAATAATATTAGAGTCTTTACCAATTCATATCACAGTTACATATCAAGAACAAACAATATCATTCTTTAAAATGATTTTACAAAGATCTTATTTCTACAATTCAAATCATGATTATCTAATTCATGGCACAATGTCTTTTTACAGAGAATGCGGATAATAAATTAGAAAAAGAAAATTTTATTATCACTAATCCCAAATATACATAACCATCAGTTTAGATGTACATACAACATAATATTAATATACACAACACACTTTCAACCTCTATTGATTATTTACACACAAAACCTCACAACAGATCAAGAAGTCCACATCAGCAGCCCTCTATGCCCCATTTTTCCAGCTTCCCATGCTACTGTTTTAGCCAACAGAACTCATTTTGACCATATTTTTTCAGCCATTCAGCCCCCCATTTCCCCCATGCACCACCATCTAAACCTTAGCTTTATTTACCATCACACATTGACATTCAAACTATATATATTCCACATACTGTAAACCATAGCTTTACATATCACATACTATAACCATTGTAATGAGGAAAATGGTCAAAGTTACCATATATATAAGAACTATACTACACATTAACCATTTACATATTAGCAAAAAGATTACTTAATGTTCCAAACAATATATCCAAGCAATATATGTGATTTATAATGTTAAAACTTCAACATTCTGCTTATAAGTAAGCGCAAACTGAAAAAACTCACACAATCCACAAATTCAGTTCTCAACTCGACTATGGCAAGTATTTTTGTAGACCAACGACCTCGAATACAAAACAAAGACAAGTTTAGATTATGAGTCAACCACCAGTAACAAGCTTGACTTCATCAAAATGAACTAAATTCAAATAATTTATACCATAAATAAAATGTATACCTTTAGGGAATTTTTGATAACTTGAAACGTGTCTCCTGGTTGAAATCGGCATTGGGTAGATTTGATATTTCCTTTGAAGTATACGGATGAGAAATACTACACCTGCACACACATATAATCAAAATAATGTTAAAGCTTGAGACTTAAAGCAATTCAAAATTATTAACAAAACATACTTTTTGGTACTTACTTTATTTAATTGTGTGCCAACTATAACAAATCATAAATCCAATGCCAAGATTAGATACAACATCATTAGAAGAAACCAATAGAAGAGGTGCAACAAAGATTCAAATTTAATTAATTTTTCGTAATTTAAGTAATAAAACCTTTCACAAGGTAAATTATGTAAAATAAAGAATGCAAATTGAGCTGTTTAATAAGAACATCTTCAAAATACTTAAGGCTTGGACTTATTGCTCTCCAGTATTAGTATGAGTCTAAAAGAACATGACTAGGTTGGGTTGACCCATGATCACTCTTTTGTCTATATAATGAATAACATTAAGCTGATGCATGAAAGAAAAAATGAATTATTGAAAATCTTCAATTAAATGGTTTGAAGATAAAATAAATAAAAATTCAACTGTCAATAGCCTTTCTTCTTGCAGCTTCTCCAAAAAGTATCATGCTTTTCCAAATTAACCAAATATGAATGATGAAATATTATTATGTTGAATAGGTCTAAATATTATAATAATTAAAATAACGTCAAAGCACCATGGAAGAATCAAAACAGATACAATGAGTTCAAAACAAAGATAAATAAATCATCATCCATTACATTTGCCACATTCCACAAAACATATCCATTTTAACTAAATTACACAACCTCTAAATTTAACAAAATCATATTCAAATGCTTTAAAATCCAAATCATTAAACAAAACAAAGAACAGTCTAAATGATAATACTATCCAAAACTCACATGAAGGAATGAAGAACTCTTTAATTATGGTTAAAGTTATAATAATCAGCTTAAGAACATATACTAAGAACAAAAAAAATTAATTCTAAACTCATACCTTTCTACTTTAATACCCAAAATTAGTTGCTGTAATTTTACTACTGTTGACCCACGACTGATTTTTATCCAACAAACAAAAGGAAACTGATCAAAAGATCAAACTATACAAATATCGATAAGCAAAACACAAAAATGTAGAAGGTTGAACGAAGATGAACAAACGTAGATTTCTGATACTCTGAGAATCAATTGTTAAATCTCCTGGAAACAAATGGAGAAAAAAACTAAGATCAATACTTTAACAAATCTAACGAAACCATAGATATAAAATTAACGAAACAAAAATCGTGAAAATTAAAATATCAAGAACCAAAACCCACAAAATGGTGAAGCGGGTCAAGACATACTGCATACTCCATCACTGAAACTTTGATTTATATGCTACTGAGTGTCTAAGTTAGATCCCTGATATAACTACTTCTCTTGGTCGATCTGTACCCAACTCTTGTAAAACAGTGGGCATAACAAAAATAGATCTGTGTAACTTAATGTTTCCCATCTCATGTCAATTAGTATTTATGTTGTTTGTTTGTTAACTTTATGATAAACATACATTTAAATGCCTTGCCCCATAAAGCCTTCTTTTTCGGGGTACAACAGACAACAAAAAGACTACCATATGCTTCCGGTTGCTAGTAAAAATCATGATCCTACCATTTCATTTGCAATAAACAGAATTTATATAATCTATACTATCTTACTTGTAAAATCATAAAAGTCAAAAACTATCACATCAAATATTTGTTGTTAAAGCATTCCATCAAACAGTTAATATGCATGAAATATTGTTGAACAAAAACACCGTCAACAGAAGAAACGAATCGACTAATTACAACAAAAGTAAAAAATTCAAATCAAGCAACGATAGCTGCTAGATGTAAAGCACGAAATTGCTTTAAGATAAGATGATGATTATTACTGAAAAACAATAACACTAAACCTTTCCTCCATCATTTCAAGCGTAAATATTGTTTTCGAGAGACGAACAACCTTAATTTTAAGCCTCGAGAATCTTTCGCGGTGTTCAGATCTCCGATGAAGTTGTATGCTTGAGTTTCCATTATTTGATTTTGTTAAAAGTATTAAGCAATAATTGAGATGGGGAGGGAGAGAAACAGAAGAATGTGATGAAACTTTTAGAAGAAGAGAAAAAGAGGAACAAATGAATGAGTGTGAATGAAAATTAAAAGGCATGCAATTTAAGATTTCCAATGTAGGTCGATTGAGTATCTCCAGGAGAGTTTGATTTTGCATGTTGATTGAGTATCTCCTGCAATTTAATATTCACACATGCAGAGTATTCACAGTCCTCACTCAATAATATTTTCTATCAGATTTTCAATTTAAAAAATTATAAATTCTATTAAAATTCCTTTAACCGTGTTTAGCCACATCATCATAATTACTTCATAAGATAATGATAAATCATTTTAATTACGTCAGCCTAATTCCCTTTTAATAGATAGTATAGATGTAACTGAACGAATGATCCTTCAGCCCAATTTAATCCATTAAATACGAAAGGAGTATATGGGTATGACAGACTATATATGAATATGGAGAACTATATGGATATAAGGGTAGGTAAAAATTGAATTAATATTGTATACTTTTTATACCGAATGAAATGCTTACCTGACATAAGTGATTATTTTAACATTCAATCAAAATTTTAATAAAAAATATAAATATAAATTTTTGAAAAATATTGAACGTTCACTTTTAACAAATAGTTTTGTGAAGTTAAAACTATCTATGTTTAACACCAATAGCTCATACAATAATTTGATTACACATATTACCACACCGCCAATTTTACAAAGAGTTTCACTATCTTTGGACTTGATCGATTCAAACAACATGTATATAGATAAGAAGTACCTAATCATTGTGTTTATTTGCATAAGAAAAATACAAAGAATAATCATAACTTGATGACATACAAGTTTTCGACGGTGGATACAAGCATTAATATACAATTTTTAATGATCGGCTTCCGGCATTTGATAAGTCATAAGTTATACAGTGACTACAAAGAATCTTATCCACAGCTACAGTATGTAACATGCCAAAACATGCAAATATTACTAGTTTAAGTCAATGCTTAACTCCACCAAATGCGCATGTTAACTACCCAAAAATCGAACTAGCTTAAGTTAATGGTTGACTTCACTATATAACCATACTACACAAAATTCGAACTACCCACCATTACCACATGTTTAGCTTATAGAAGCAATCCTTTAATGCATGTCAGATACGTCACCAATTCTCACATCTTTCCGGTTTTAGCTTCATTGAAACCACCTTGTTCGATGGGTTATCTTCACTAAAACGGGCAAGTGTGGCTTTAGTAAGTAATTAGCAAGATCTGAAGAAAGGAAAAAACTCACTTAAAATGAGGCAGCGATGGTTCCCAATGTGCAATACGTAGCCGTGATGTTAAGTAGTTGATATGGTGGTTAATCTTGAGATGAAGACACCTGAGGAAAAATGAGGGAGATGAAAAGTTTGAGGGTATTTTTGGGATAATGGTGTTCGTGAACTTCAATACTGGGAAGAACATCTTTTTCATATGACCAACTATTCCCCGAGTAACGTATTGGAGTGAATAAGGTCAAAGTAAACTAGGGTAAAAGCTGACGGAATAAGTGTTTTGGGCTATTGAAATATAGTAAACAACCAAAAGTAAGGTTAAATCTTTTTTGTCATCATCCCTCATTCAGCATATTTAATTTGCACATAAGTTCGTTTATTTTTAAAGTTACCGAACAGTAAGGTATTTACAAAAATATTATTCAAGTCATTGTACTTTTAAAACAGATTATGTGGTTCACTTATTATGGCTACAACTCTGATTATCGAGTGATACGAGAATAACATTTATAATGTACAAAATTAACAGCATCTATCTGCCATTAAGTAGGTACTGTTTACGTAACTATTATATATCGGAGGACTGAAAGTGTAAATTTTCACTAAATGTAGTCTTTTCAGCTTCACATAATTTTCGTTTTTAAGCTTAAAGTGTGTTACTGCAATCGTACCGCCAGGTAACGGCTAATTGTATTTGTATCCCAACATTTAAATTCTTCATAACAACTGTCACTCAAATTAGGGATTAGTTTACCTCAATTCCCATTCTTTCTCGCTTATATGTGCTACAATGGATGATAACCCTCAGAATCCCCCTTCACAGGTATTTTTCAGTTTCTCTGAACCCTAGTTCATTTAATTTCGTATCCTCTACCTATATATAAATATTATTCAATTAGCTCGGGTTTATGATTGTTACATGAATTTACATTCTATCACTTGAAAGATATAATGTGGTGTTGCTTATGTTTATGAATTAGGACTATAATACAACATTCTGTAAGATATACACAATCATTTATATAACTATATATGTGTTTCAGTCCTCATAAAGGTTAGATACATGATCATTGTATAGATAGAAGGTAATCATGCCCTAGGATTTGTTTTTAGCATACTGTGTGTGAAGATGGGATAGGATCGGGTATAAATTTATAAGCTATACACTCGCCGAGAAGTTGTAAAATGACATGCTTCACGAAATGAGCTGTTCATGTTCCGAGTGTTACTAGGTTTATGGATTATGATGAAATATGTTAAATCATTTATGAATCTGACGTTTGTTTCACTTTCTGGCGAATCGGCACATGGAATCATGTCGATTGTTGTAGCACGTCTTAATATATGCAAAGGTGAAATGTATGTTGTACCTTTAAAGATGATGTTTGTTGTAGGATTTAGTTATGTATGGAATTAAGCAACAAAAAAATTACTGTGGCTTAGTAAACAACCTTTTTACTTTTAGTCTCTGTGGCCACTGCATTTGGATCCTTTGGCCCACAAAGTTTTGGAACAATTTTTGCAATGCAAATGTATCTTCTTCCTTGGTTTGATGATATTCTTGTTAAACATGATTAAAACATTTTATCGTAAATTATGTTTGATACATTCTTGATCTTTAAGCTTAATTAATATGTTTATTAAATTATGCAGTTTATAGAAGTAAATAAATGAAGTAGTACACACACTATTATATAGTATAATACTTATTTACGTTAAAGAACATTTTCATCCTTGTTTACGAATTCAACTCAATTTGTGTGTTAGTAGTGCACACCAAAGAATACACTTGAATGAGAATTCCCATATGCCAACCAAACCTGATGATGGAATTTAATGACTCATTTTGTTACCTTGCTCATTCCGTCACCTTGTCCATTCCATTACCCTTCCATTCCGACGAAACATATCCCAAGTCTTCACGGTTTAGAAAAAGAGAGAAGAAAGAAGAGATGAGATGGACTAATAAGTTCTCCGAGTGCTTCTCCTAGGAGTGGACAGTGAATGGAAGGGCTTTTGTAAGGTGGTTTAGATTGTTTCTTCTTCCCCTTGTTGCTAAGGTACCTTGGATTTGTGAGGCAACCTTCCATGTACCAATAACAGGAAACGTGAATACAATTTGCCAGACACTAAATAACCATCTGACAGCTGAACCTTTTAGTTGTAAAAAAAAACTGTATCTGAATGACTTAAAAATGGCTAGCCTTTCCAAGAGAGTAAGAATCTATGTATGGGCCTGGACCTACATCTTTCTTGTCATAAAGTAACCTGCACCCAAGACTCACCCTCATGTAACCCTCAAGTAACCCGCATCCAAGAGCTACGTTACTTCTGGTGCTTTATGTAGGCATGATCTACATCACGAACCTGGACCTTCTCTTTTCTGATTTTTTCCATTTAGTTTCATTTTTACCTTAAATGGTATGCATTAACACTGTGTTCCAGAGTTTGATTTTATAGAGAAAAGAAAGGAGTTGGAAAGAAGAGGAAAGATTATAAAAAAATTAAGGTGTTCCAGAGTTTTTTAAGAAGAGAAAAGAAATGAATTGGAGGAGGAATTCTATCCCTTTTTTCTTTCCTAACTTCCCTTCCAAATTGGAACACCAAATTTCCCTTCTCTTCTCTTGCCCTCCAACTTGGGAACACATTTTTTGTATACTTCCCTTTCTTTTCTTTCCAACTCACGAACACCAAATTTCAAATGGAAATCATTCACCTTCTTTTCTTTCCTATACTTATTTTCCCTCTTCCTTTACTTTCTTTCTATTTAAAACTCTGGAACAGACTGTAAGTTCTGGTTTCCTGATTAGTGGATCAAAAGTTTGTACCCACTCTCACTTGAAAAGGCTTTTACGGTCTTGCTAATTGATATTGCTCAAATGTAATTCTGTAAGATATTCAATGTTATTATGCTGAAGCAGCAATGATGCTTTATTTGAATGAAAAAGTTCTATTGATCCCACTAATTAGGGACACCTAACTCATTGGTTATAAATTACTTATTCATTGGAACTTCTGAAGATTAATATACTTCTGTTCATTCCTATAGCAGACATCAAGTGTTATTAATGCTATTCAAGAGGCATCAGCTGATTGGCAAGAGTATACAGCTGCTGATGGAAGAATGTAATCTTTCTTGTATATATTTATACTATACGAGAACCTGATCATCTATCATATAAGAACTTAATTCTCATATTAATTGTATTGACCCTTTGTTTTGCAGATACTATTACAACAAGAGAACGAAACAATCTTCCTGGGAGAAGCCTCTTGAGTTGATGACACCTTTGGAGGCAAGTCTTGTCCTTGACAGTGTTGTTATTCTGTAGTTTAATGTCTCCTCGTTTATATATGCAAAGATGCCTTCGTTGGTCTGGGATTGGATACAGTTGCTTTTTGTCTCGACTTTCAAACTTGTTGTCATACATGGATCGATTAGTTTTAGTTATACCTGCCGTTCTTTTTCTTTGCATGTGTTAATGGTTTGTAGATGTCATGGGAATATGGTGAAGTAAACTTGACAATTGCCTTTTTTTTATTTGTTATTTTAGTCTGCATGGTGATTTATAGTTAATGTGTTTTTATTTTTGGCAGAGAGCTGACGCCTCTACTGTTTGGAAAGAGTTCACAGCTGCAGAGGGTAAAAAGTACGCTTTTTATGCTTCTAACTTGATTGAGTTTCCGACTGTAGTTATTTCATCTTTACTAATGTAGTATTTCATACTAATGCAGATACTATTACAACAAGGATACAAAGCAATCTAAATGGACAATACCCGAGGAATTAAAGGTTTTAATCATGACTTATTACCTCTTTTGCTATTCTTACTACCAACAGAAAAGACATGGCTCTTAACTTGTTTTTCAATATGCTCAGTTGGCCCGTGAGCAGGCTGAGAAAGAAGCTTCTAGAGGGACTCAATCTCCTGCTGCTTTAACCCTCTCTAGACTTGATCAACCTTCAGCTTCTATCAGCGCAGCTGATGATGTTTCTTCAAGCCCTGTTACAGTTATACCTGTCATCCCAGTTCGAAATGTTCCCCCTAATGTGGGGTCTGAGTCATCATCCATTGCAGTCCCTCTTACTCCAGCAGTCGGTGGTTCTTCAAAGATTTCTGCCAACGTGCATTCATCTCCAGTGTAATTCGTTTTTTCATTTCTGATCGAATCATAATGTGTTCTTCAGTTTTGTTTAATTTAAAAAATGTAAATCAGGGGCAAAACTAAGGATTCATATTCACAGGATGCTCCAAAAGATTTAGTCGGAGCCTCAGCAGCACAGGACACTGAGGTATGCTTTGTTAAAGCACATATTTGACCTTTTTATTCTTAGTTTGAGAAAATGATAAGCAAACACAATTCAATGCTAAAATCTGTCCTTCATTATATGTCTGCTTGTTTTAGTGTAGTTTTAAAATATATTTTTTCCCACCTTAAAATTTAAAAACAAAATGACCGTCACTACAAGAGAAAGGAGCTAATACGATGAAGGGCTTTTGACGGTGAAATGTTGCCGCAAAAAGTCACAAAAGGACAAAAATTTAATAATTTTTGAAGAATTCTTGCGTAGACTTTTGCGACGAAAAGAATTTCCCTTTATATTTATGGCTTTTTTTCCTTTGGCTCCAAAAATGAAACCTTTTGCGACGACATGTCATCACAAAAAGTTTTCTTCTTTTTCTATTTTTCCGTTTAGCTTCAAAGTGAAATGTATTTCCCGCTTAGGCAATTGCGACGATGTATCGTACCAAAAGCCTTTAATATTATTTTATTTCATTAATATATAAATTTAAAAAATTAATAGTACATAATTAGTAGTTGAATTATTACATAATTAACATCAATTAGATTCTAACTCCATGTTACCACTAACTAAGCTAAACATTAAATCCTAGCGGTAGTAGGAACTCATCACCGTAAGGCGTTCTATTACCAATAAAGTGCACCTCTAATACTATTTAGTTCAAACATATATATAACGTTCGTGATACAAACTCATTTCCGTAAGCCATTTCATCCCCAAAGAAGTCAACCTCATTACAGTTATCACATCGTAACGATTGAGTGATTGTAATTCAACACCAGTGATGTTCACCTTAAAGACAATTGTAACGATTGAGTGATTGTAAACCCTCAAGCTGTTTATCAACCATAGTTATCACATCGTAACGATTGAGTGATTGTAAACCCTCAAGCTGTTTATCAAGCATAGTTGTTCACTCAAATTGTTAGGTGTTTCATCACTAGTGAAGTCGACCTCGTTATCGTTATCACATCAAATATATAACCATAGTCCAAACTCAAAAGTTGCGATGACGGTTTTTAACATCCATGTGTATTTGACTCTTGATCAAACTGAGCTTTTTTGAGTCACCTGTTGGTATAAGAACTCGCCTTCAATGGCAACTTTCATGTTTTTTTGTTTGTTAGAAAGATTTGACAGAAAGATTGTATGTTAGAAAGTCATTGAGTGTAGTTACATATGTTTTCGCGTTTAGGGTTTATGGTTCATTAACTTACTATTCGACCCAGATGTATTCGAACATTCTAATGATCGGGTTCTGAGATACTAATTATATAATTTTGTATTAACTAAATCATAACTAAACACTAATTATATTTTTAAGTAGTTATATTTTAAATAGATAATTTTGTATTAATTAAATACTAATTATGTTATATTTTTAAGAAGTTTATTTTTTAAATATATAATTTTGTATTAAAACACTAATTATATTTTAATTACTTTATATTTTAAATATATAACTTTGTATCAATTAAACACTAATTATATTTTTAACTACTTTATATTTTAAATATATAATCTTGTCCGTTAATCTTCCTTCTTTCTTTGATAATCTAGTTCTTGACACTTTGTATCTTCATTGGTATGTACTTTGTTAAACATATTCAAGCAATTCTTATGATGATTCAATGATAATTGAGAGAGTTTCCTTTGGAAGTGTTTTTTTTATTAAACTTGGAAACTTACAAATGATTACCACTAACTAGTTATTTATACTAATAGACTAGTCACATGGTTAATTTCAATAACAAAGGTTACAATCTATATTTTAATATCTAACGATCTCCCCCTGATTGTAAACTTTGCTTAGATTGTCTTCAATTCAGAGATGTATCTTTTAAGCTTGAACTTCGAGAATCTATTATAAGATGAAAAACCACGTAGAAGAGCATTTTTGATTATTTTGTCTTAGCTTTTATCTTTGAAGTTAACTCTCGAAGATAAACTTGAAGACAAATCATTTTCTAGATCTTCAACGACAAATTCTCATCTTGAATGTGTTATTGGAATATTTCTCTTGAAAACTTGCACTTTGAACGCACATTTTACTAGTTTTGATCCTGAAAGTATATCCCAAATGGTTGTTGCCGACGAATCCTCTTTTGTGTATTTGATTTTAATGTATGAAATATTTATGGTTTTGAAAGTAATTTTGATCTTTCATTAATACTCTTGAAGCCTCTTTCCTCTTGCTCCCCCTCAAATGAATATTAATCTTCTGATTGAACCATTTTCTAATCTTCACTTGCTCCCCCTTAAATCAATAATCCTTTCATTTTAGTAAACACTCGGGCTTTTCAACCTGTTCATTTGCTTTCTCTATCTAAACATCCCAAACCTTCCTTTCGTTTTCTTTAATCGCAAATCTTTTAATTTCCTTCAAGTATATACTATTCTCCCCCTTCATTCAAAATACTAACTCTTTTCTTCACTCTTTTTAATCACTATTTCTTTTCTTTACTATCTTCAAACACTAAATCTTTTCTCCTCCTTCATGATGATTATGATACATCGTGAGCATCATGAATATGGTGTAGCACATGGTATTTGAAGAATAGTAGACTCCATCAAACCATCTAAGTAACAACCTTCCAACGTCACAAATCGAAACTTTTCAAGAAATACTATCAAATCAATTGTAAGGGATAATGATGAGGAAAAATGATCGTAAACTCCATGTAAAACATTAATTTTGTAACCAATCGTAATACAACAATTCACTTGATTAAATCAAGGAGAAGTTGTTTGTATTTTCAGAAAACACATTTATGAAAACACTATAACTCCTGGATCACATAGATTACCAGTTTACACATCAGTTGAAAACATTAAATGAATCAATTGAGTGACCTACTTTCAATGTTGGCGTTGATGTTAGCATTGGTAGGATTTCCATTCAATTATTGTGTAATATCATTTTAAGTATCACTTGAATGTTCCGGCAATATCACATAGATATGCATAATGTCACTTAGACGTGGTGTGTAAAAATACACTTTGTGTCCTAAAAATATTATTATATCTTTTGGCTCTAGACTCGATTTGTGCATTAATTGAAGTCAGGGACTGAAGCAGACTGTCCTCTTGTTTCAATATTAACAATCTCTAAACGAGATGTCAATAGATTATGTGTTAAATCTCCGTGAGAAATTGAAACAAGGACTTTTTAAGAAGTACTTGAGTGGCTAGGAGGGTAATGTGCGTTGCATCACTGGGTCCATGATGTCTTGTTCAATACCAGAAATCAACGAATAAAATCCGATAGTAGATGTGGCTACCCGACGATTACTTGTTTAGTGAGGGTTTTCTTTTTCTTTTAACCCTATCACACACTACTCACTCAACCTCTCATGTTTTTCAACTCCTTCCTCTTTTGCATTTGGCATGATTGAAAGTATGTTGATCTGCACTTTAATCTCCACCACTTAGACCTAGTATTCCCTCGCATCCTAAAATTTTTGGAAGGTGGCTCCTGTGGTAGATCTAACCGGTTCTGGTGGATCATAGGAGATATTTTAAATCTATAACACTCGGTGCAGATTGCAGCGTTTGCTAAAACTTGATCATGTATTGATCATTGTATCACTAAGTTGTGATATGTGAACTTTGACAGTATGATGTATCCAAAGTGTTTGATAAAGACAAGTAGTTTTAACACTTGGAAGTTTTGATTTTGTACGAGCTCCCCCTCAAATATAACATACATTTCTCAAAAGAAAGTATAACGGTAGCTTGATCTTTTCCAATTAAAACGGGTTTGAACTGAATTGTTCGGAAACTATTTTCATTTGAAGAACGAGTTATGAACCGATTTGTTCATAAGTCAAAACACTTTAAAAATGACTTATGAACAAGTTGAATACTGTCGCACAAATTTGGTTTTTGGCAAAATTAATCAAAAATGAAATATTCAACTTGTGTCTGACATGTCTATCATGCAAAAACGTTATATCTTTTATAGATACAGATGGCTGAACCGGCAGGAGTTAAGAAAATGTTTAAAGCTCGACACAATACTGCTGCTCTTTTGGATACTTCAATAGATGGGGCTAAGAATTATTCAGAAATGATGGATTTTTTAAGAAGATCTAGAATCTCTTACGCCTTAACTGCTCATACTCAAATGTTTTGGAATTATATAATGGACTTCTGGAATAATGCAACGTATGAAACCGTTGATGATGTTATGAGAATTGTTACCATTGTGGCTAATCAACAAGTGGTAATTACTGAAGATACAGTACGAACAATCTTACAGTTTGGAGATGATTCAGGAGCAAGAACCAAGTTTCCTGCAACTTTGATATCCGGATTTTTCCAAAGAATTGGATATCCAGATATTTCTCCAGATCAGTATCGAAAGACAAAAGTAAGCCCAGCATGGAGATTTCTTATGCACGTTCTTATTGTTTGCTTATCCGGAAGAAAAGGCGGATTAGATGGTCTTGGACTTAATCTGGGATCTGCAATGATTGCTCTTACATTAAACAAACCGTATAACTTTAGTGGCTATGTATTCTCAAACATGATCTCCAACATCAATAGTCCAGCCAAATTTTATATGTATCCTCGATTCATACATCTCATGCTGAATCAATTACTTCCAAATCTTCCAACTGACGGTATGTTGTCTCTTAGGTTAACTCCTATGAGCAAACGGGTTCTCACAGATTGCAAAAATTATGGAAAAGGAAATCCAATTCCTCCAACTGTTCCATTGTTTGGTCATCTTATCAATCCACAATATCAAGAACCTGCAAATGATCATTGGTTAGATAATGTCCAACCTCAGCATGAAGAACCATTAGTGGATGCTCAACCTGAAGAACCTTTGGTTGATGCTCAAGTAGATGAAGACTTTGAAGAACATATTCAAGCAAATGAACCACCTGAAGTTAGTGTTAATGATCGAATGAGTGCTGAAACTCTATTTGATTCAAGTGATTCATCTGAAGATGATGCTTGTTTTCGATTTCATCCAATAGAACCTATTCCTCCAAGTCAAACACCAAGTCAAGCACAAAGATTAGTTGTACTTAATCGCACTCGCCAAGAAAGAAGACTTTGTTTAGAGCAAGGTGAAACAAATCGTGCTGCAATAATTCGTCAAACACGGTTAGAAAAGAGAATACGACAAGAGCTGGATGATGATTTTTTTCCTGAACCTTCTCTAGTTCGACAAAGAAGAGAATTACCTACTTCTTCCTCTCAACAAACACCAATTACTACATCTACAACAACACCTACACCTGCCGAAGAGTTATTAACTCAATTATTATCTCAGATTTCAGCATTGCAATCATCATTCTTAACACAATCCAAACTTATAGTAGATCAACGACTTCGAATAGATGCTCAAAATCTTCGAATTAATGCTCAAGATCAAAAGATTGAGGCACAAGAAAAGGAAATAACCAAGTTAAAATCTTCTCATATTGTTCAGGGGGAGAATTCTGATCATGATGATCATGATGATAATGATGGTGATAATGGGCTGGTGGTAATGCTGATATTGGTGGTAATGTTGGTATTGATGAAGGTGGTAATGGTGATGCTACTAATGATGATGGAAAAATCGACTGAAAATCAACAACCAAATGCTGATCAAAATGATGAACAACTTGAAGAAGATTTTATGTCTAACATGTGATGTATAGATGTTTAACATGTTAAGGGAAAATTTTGGAGACAAAGTAAGTGGCTTTTGTGAAAGAAAATGTTTATATCGTTACCATGAAGAAGAACCTGATTTTAAAGAGAGATTAATTAATTTAATTAAATATATTTATTTTTTGGTTCAAATTGGAAGGAATAAGAAAATAAACAGTTGAAGCCTATTTTGTTTAACAACGATATATTGATTGAAAATATATATAATTTTTTTTCGCATCTACTTGATTACTAATTTACTAGATATGTTTTTTGGATGGAATGTTTATCTTCAATTGATGGCCCTGTACAATTCTTCAACTGTGGTTTGTTTTATAAGATAAACACAAATCTAATCGTTTGACCAAACCTAATTAAGAAAATAATCATTTGACCAATATAATTACCAAACTAATCCACTTATGATCGAACATACCTTCAATTTGTTCGATCATCAGTAAAAATTCAAAATCAAACAGTTATTATACGTAGTCAAATACTAATTAATCCTTAATTTAATAATTAATTCCCTAAGTCAATATATTGTTGATCGAAAGCATTAATTAGGTCGAACCTTCGATCAGCCATAAGAAGCAGCCACGTGCATGCATGATCAAAATTTAAAAAAAAACATTATTTTCTGGATCGAAATTTCGAAAACACCGAAGAACCATGAGACCCACTGTCGATCAACCTCTCTGACCAGCCATCCCTTATGTGTTTGTGTAATTTTTTTATTTTCTTTTACCATTTAAAGCCATATATGCATCCTCTCTTTTTCATCCTTTCATATTCATCCTCTCCTTTTCATCTTTTTGTTTTCATTTTTCTATCTGAGGTCGATCATCATTAGGGTTTCTTGAGGTATTTTTCCCTTTAATATTTAATCTTTAATGATTCCCTTTTCTTATTTAATCATTAAAATATGTTAGGGTTTCTTTAGGGTTTTGTTTTGTTAACGGTTTTGTTTAGGGTTTTATTTAGGGTTTATTTAAGAAGTTTAAAGTTTAACTTGTTTTTTCTTTGTTGTTTATATAGATTTTGCAAGTTAAACAATTCAACAAACAAATAATGGAAGATTTAAATTTTGATCTCAATGTAAGTTTCCTTTTCTTTATATAATTATACATTTATTTAAATTTTACTTATTTATTTGTTTTATAAGTTATTTAGTTGTGAAATAAAGTTTGTGTGTTAGACACTAAGTATATAATTTAAGTCATAATTTTTAGAAGTTGAAAAACTAAATTTATGTTTTAAAAATCAAGTTTACTTGTTAGAAATTGATTTTTATTTTCGTATATTTGTTTCATAAGCACAATTTAATTATTTAGGTGATATTAAATAAGTACTTTTTAATTAAATAATGTTTGGTATAAGCAATAATTTATTGTTATTTGTTAAAAATTAGATTTATTTGTTAGAGATTAAAATATGAAAATTTATGTAAATATTAATTTAAATATTTGTTAAAGATTAAATTTATTAAAATTTATTTGTTAGATATTAAATATTTGTTAGAGATTTATTTGTTAGAGATTAAATATTAATTTGTGTAAATATTAATTTAAATTTTGGTAATTATTTGTTAGACATGAATGTTAATTTAAATATTAATGTATGTAAATATTTGTTAGACATGAATACTAATTTAAATATGAATTTATGTAAATTAAATATTAATTTAAATTTACATAAATTTATTAATTTAAGTTTAATTGATGTAAATTAAATATTTGTTAGAGATGATAATATGAAAATTTATGTAAATATTAATTTAAATTTATATAAATTTATTTGTTAGAGTAAATATTTGTTAGATATTTATTTGTAACAAATTATCTTTTTGATTTAAATTTTTAGATGTTATTCAAATATTAATGTGAATAAGTATAGTTTTGATTTATATAGATAATGTTGGTAATTTAATCTTGTTATAAATTAAATTAAAATTTGTATTTATTTTTTTATATATTAAAATGTGTATGTAAATAAGTACAGTTTTGTTAAAAATTAACTTTTTGAATATAGAAAGTTTGTTTTGTTAGAATTTAACTTTTTGATATAATTTTAAGGTGATATTAAAATATATATTAGAAATTATGAGTTAGTTTTGTTTTAAATTAAACTTTTGATTTAATTTTTTATATATTAAAACTTTTTGATTTAGTTTTAAGCTGATATTAGAATATTTATGTACCTAACTATATTTATGGTAAAAATTAACTTCTAGAATGTTACGATTTACTTTTGCTATAAATTAAACTTTTTATTTATCTTTTAGATGAACTTAAATTATTTATGTAAACAAATAATTTATATGTTATAAATGAAATTTTTACTTATACGTATTTGTTTTATATGCATGATTTATTTATTGAAAAATTAGGTTCATTTTAAAAAAAATAAGGTTTATCTTAAAAATAAATTAGGTTTATATGTAGAATTATGTTAGAAATTATATTTTTAAACGGTACGAGTTAGTTGTGAAAAAAACAACGTTGATTATGCTTATAAATGAAATAATATTTTAAAATTATTCGCATGTAACATAATGTATATCATGTTATGTTGAGTTATGTTAATTAACAAGTTTGGTGGAAATTTTGATGTTGTTTAGACGTTATACTACGATGCACACCTGATTGTTAGATCTAATGTTGGAGTCGCATTCAAAATTCGCGAGAGCTTATCTAGGTATCCTGGTAGACTTGCCTTGTTTAGAAACTCGTGTTTCGGATCATGGCTTGATGTTGAATGTGATAACCGAGACCCGAGTTTGGTACATTTGATACTTCAAACTCAAATCATGCCACCAGTGGATATCGATCATTTGTTGTTTTCTGTTGGTGGACAAGAGCTTAGATTCACACGCCGGGAGTTTTGTCTAATCACAGGTCTTCGATTCGGTCATCAAGAATGGTTATCGAGTAGATATGGTAATCCATTTAGGGATAGAGTTTTCGGGTCTAGAGTTGGTAAATCTATTAAAGGTAGAGATCTTAAATATGTGTTTGAGAATGAGTTTGAACAATTAGGTGATGTTGATCACGTACGAGTTTGTTTAATATTGCTACTATGCTTTGGGTTTCTTGGATGCGAGGCAAAGTTAAGCATAGACGACCGTTTATTACTGTTGGTTGAGGACTTGGAAGCGTGGAACCAATTTCGATGGGGTTCCTACTCGTGGGATGCCACTATTCGTTCGCTCCATAATGCGGTGGGGAAACGTAAGACGTTACATTTTAATAACGTCACAGAGGGGTTACCTACTTATTCATTAAGTGGATTTCTATGGGCTTTTAAGGTAACATCTTCACAATCATTTACTTATTATTTATTAACTTTATTTATATGTGACACTACAATTGTCATAGATATGGATATATGAGGTTTTTCCATACGGACGACTTAGTGGCTATTGTCTAAAGAGAGATGGCGTAATCCCTAGAGGCATTGCTTGGAGGAGGACGATCGTTGGATGTCCATTGGAGGTTACACGCAGATTTGTTACTACAGCGTTGCAGGTTTTGTTTCTTTTATTTTGTTTCATTTAGTATTTAAAATTAAATTGTTACTAACACAATAAGTAATTGTTTTTAGCCTAGACATTTACCATTTCGTGAGTTGATACCAACACGTGAAGAGCAAGCCACATACTGGTGGATAGATAGTCAACCTTTTCTGAATGGTGTGGATATTCAACCTTAAGTGACGAAAAGACACGAGGCGTATCGGACTTTCACCGAATTCCTAACCCCACCTCCGACTTCCATCAATCACACACCGACTTCTAAGGCTTTCAACAATCTAACACCCCCATGGGAGGCTTCCAACAATCAAACACCGACTTTCAACATTCGTATCACCCCAAGCCATGCCCGGCTTTCAGCAATCTTGATCCTAGGGTATCGACTCTTGAAAGTCAGTACACGGATTTTCGTCGTGTATTCGATGTAAGTATTTTTATTTTACTTATTTAATATGTTTCAAAATGAGTTATTATTGAGTTTTTGTTATATATGTACAGGACTATCACCACACCAGCCAAACTAGGGTATCAACTCTTGATAGCATGTACACGGATTTATGTCAGCGATTAGATGTAAGCATTTTTATTTTACTTATTTAATATGTTCAAAAGTTGCTACTTATGAGTTTTTGTTATATATGTATAGGACTATCACCACACCAGCCACAGTAGGATATCGAGTCTCGAAAAGCAACTCATGGATTTACGTCTACAATTCAATGTAAGTTATTTGATGTTACTTATATAATGTCTTAAAAATGTGTTATTTATGAGTTTTTGTTATATATGTTCAGGATTTTCGTGATGGTAGAAATATGACACGCCGGCAACACAGAGATACCAGAAACTGACCTAAACTTTGATATTCCTAGATGTTAGTCCACAATCAAGCAATCTTATGATGATAGTTGGGAGAGTTTTGTCAGAATGATTATTCTATTAAGTTCTCAAATGAATATTACAAGTCAAGTGTTACAAATGAAAGCTTAGCTACCTATTTATACTATAAGTGCTAAACACATTATTAAGATCTAAGCAATGTATCTCAACAATTGCAGCTCACTGCGACAGTCTCTATCACTGCGTCGATATCTAACAGTCGCACTCTGCGACAGTCCAATATCCAATACTATCGCAGTTATATTGTCGCGGACTTATACAAATGTAAATCCTATTTTATATTTCTAACAATCTCTCCCTACGATTTAACATGTTGTATTTTGAACAAATCTTTCGAATATACAGACTCTCTTTGTCTTCATAGTTTAGCTCTTGGAATATCCTATAAAATATTTTCTTTTCTTGAAAACGAGCTGTTGAGAGTATTTCTCAAGATTCTCTTTGATTGTTCTACTTTAAACCCTTGAATTTTCTTTGCTTTAAACCTCTTTAAGCTTTCTTTGATTGAACTCTTTGAGCTTACTTTGCTTGAACTCTTTGAGCTTTTTTTGATTGAAGTCTTTGAACTTTCTTTGCTTGTTGCCTTTGATGCATGAAAGATATATGAATTTATCTTTACACTCTTGATCTTTCTTTTAACACTCTTGAAGCTTCTTTTCTCTTACTCCCCCTCAAATTAATATAAATCTTCTCGAGCTTTCATTTTCTAATTGAACCATTTTCGAATCCTAACTTGCTCCCCCTCATATCAATAATCTCTTCATCTTAGTGAAAACCCAGGCTTTCTAACATTTCAATCAAGTTTTGAGGATGAATCATTTATCAATTTCACTTTCGATCCCGATCCTTCATTTCATTTTCTTTAATCGCAAATATTTTCATTTCTTTTAAACACAATATTCTCCCATTCATTTAAACACACCGTCCTTTTCTCCCTATTTTTACTATCTTCAAACACTAATTCTTTTATCCCATTTCATGATGATTATGATACATCGTGAGCATAATGAATATAGTGTAGCACAAAGTGTTTGAAGAATAATAGTCAATAAGCACCTAATTTAGAAGATAGTGTCTTCTTCTTCCAAAATCTAGAAGTAAAACGAGTGTCTCTATCAGAGACGATAGAAATTGGTACACCATGCCTATATACCACCTCCTTAACATAGATATTAGCTAAAACTTTTGAAGATGAGGACTCTCGAATTGGCAAGAACAACTCACTCTTAATCAAACAGTCTACAATCACCCAAATAGCATCAAATGGCCGATGTGTTTTAGGCAACTTGGTGATCAAATCGATTGTAATGTGTTCCCATTTCCACATAGGTATCTCTAATGGTTATAGTTTCCCATATAGTTGTTGATGTTTTGCATTAACTTGTAAACAAGTTAAACAATTCTATACATATTTGGTTATATCTCTTTTCATCCCAGGCTACCAATAATCACATTTTAAATCCTTGTACATCTTTGTAGCACCTGGATATATAGAATACTTGGACTTATGAGCCTCATCTAATAACATAATTTTAATATCACTAGTTCTAGGAATCCAAATTCTGCCATAATGGGTTTTTAGCCTTCTCGAATCTTCCACTAATTGATCAAGTTGACCTACTAATCGTTGCTTCTTTACATCACTAGACAATAATACATCATTGCATCTCTAATTCTATCAAAAAGTTTAGTTGTTATTACCATACTTAGAGATTTCACCACAACAGTATTTGTCACACCGCTAAAGCGGAAACACGAGATGTAACAGTACAATGATTTCATAATTGAAAGATACAAAAGTTCACGGTTCAACAGTCTACAAATAAGGCATTACATCACGTCTTACATACGTTTACAGCGCAAAAGTACAGAATCTAAACATGCGATTACATCCAAAAGAAACAAAACAGAGCACATGATATTAGTATCAAAACAGCATTAACGTGGCTTCAATCACATTTACTGACCGATTCCTAAAAAACATGTAAAACGAGAGGGTCAACTATATAATATAGTTGGTAAGTTCACAGGTTTCAAGTTTCAAAGCCGTTTAAAAGTTTTTGAAACCATGTTTTAAAGATTCACGTCGCTAAGTGAGAAGTCATTTAAAAGTTTTACATCTCTACGTAGTAATGATTGTAAGTCCGAATTTCGTGGTCAAAGTTGTTTAGACCGAATTACGTGGTCAAAGTTGTTTATACGCTAAAACGTGACTGCTCAATAGTCGGTGTTTATACTGGAGTCCACAACCAAACCTTCGACAGTCTGGCCTCGCACTCAGTGCGGAATGGGGGAGTGTCAATCCCAAATAACGATATCCATAATAACCATCGGCTCAAATTGAGTTAATAGGTTGTGTAGTAAACCGAGGACTTAACACGATAGAGTTTCAAGCATACAACAGTTGCGTATAAATAAATGCATATCAAAGTAAGTACTTGTAACGAAAACAACATTTGCAATAAGAACCACATGCTTTTCACCCCAAATCATTTAAGTAAAGCATTTAAAAAGAGGGGCTGTGAATACTCACGATTGGGAGTGAGTGTACAGTTGGATGTAATGCGCTTGCCTTTCGGGTAGACTCCTATCCAAGTCCTATGAACACAAGGTTTCTAATTAGATTTTCGTCTAATACGGTTTGTTAGAATTGCTTAGCTAGCTAATTAAATTACAAAGTACCGTTATAGTTTGAATTTCCATTCGAAAATCGTTATCGGTAAATGTTCGCGTTGTGAACAAAATAATGGAAGTATAAGAAGACAACATCCAAAAATTACCAAACATGGTATACATTATACAATATAGTTCAAAAATTTTCTATGAAGATCTGGGGATTTTTAGACTTATGGATTATTTATAATCGTTTTATGTCTAAACAGTGAAGTAAATATGGGAAAACTAGCAAACATTCATGAAAAATTCTGAAATTTTTACCAAGTCAGTTTCTACTCATTTTTAGGGTTGTGTATAATTTTCAAGTCGTTTTGAGCAATGAACATTGGTTCCCAATATTTTACGTTTTAACGAGACGTAAGTCGAAAGACATATCAAAACACCTTCAAAAGGTGTGAAATTTTAAGTATAGTGTCACATAAAATTTCCCATAATTATTTGGGGCTTAAAAGTATTTTTCATGAAGAATTCAACTTTTATAGGCCTTGTTTGCATTATTATAGGAAAAATACTTGTGTTTTTCTAAAAATTCTCATTTTTATTTTCAAGACTCTTTTCATGTTCAAGTTACTGAGAAAAATAATCCCCAAAATTTTAACACGTTTTATCAAGTACTTTTGTATTTTTGAAATATTACATCACAAGCAATCATAATTACAATGCTAAAACAATGCATGATGTTCATGCATTTTCTAAAAATATAAGATCACAAAAATAAATTATCATCTTTTTATCCTAATGAGATACATATGTTAAGAGTCTAAAAACAATTTTTTTTTAGATTTATTGAACAATTTAAGTCCCATGAGTATGTATCACAACAAGATGCTCACAGCAAGTTCCCTGTTTGCGCATCAGTTTTGTGTGACACATTTGGAGGTCGAATACTCAATGGATTTGAGTGAGACCAGTGAGGTTTTAAAGGTAAGACATTAAGCTAAATTCCAGAAGAAAAATCAAGATTTTTGGACCATTATTCACTGAGTTATGGTCGATTAAAGTGGGGTAAAAAGCTGGACATATTGCATGCATGACAAAAGTTGTCGTTTTGGAGTGTTTAGACTACCAAACGATTTCTAGACCTCATCCAATGATTGAGGCCTTGTCTTTTATGCATGAAAAATGTGTTTTATAGAAACATAAATATATTTTAACATGGATCAAGATCTAGCTACGAATTTTGGTGCATACAAGCCCTAAAATCGGGTTTTCGGTTCTTGAAGAAGAACACAAACTTGCAACTAAGCTTTTGATCATTTAATCCTTTAAATCTTTGTTCTAAGACACTCATGGTGTTAAATACAGTCATGATATGTTAGGAATGATCTCTAACAATTTTAACCATTTAAAACTTGCAAGAACATGCATATGATCATTTTAACAACAAAAGACGATTTTTCGGTTTGATTTCAGTTTTATCATGGGTTGTTCTTTTGTTTTAACACTCTAACAAGTGTAAGAAACAACCTAAAACATCAAACACCTTATGTGGATTATAGCCATGAAATGGGCATAAAATCTATGTATTTACATGAAATAAACATAAATAAAGTATGAAATGGAAGCTAGGAATGGTGATTATACCTTAGAGTTCTTGTTTTTGTATAAGAACACCTTTAAATGTGTGATCTTTAATTAAAAGTTTCTGGAATTTAGTCTGTGAAATGGGAGTTTAGTGTGTGTTTTTGAGAGAGAAATGAGAGGAAATGATTAAGAGAAAGTGTGTGGAAATTGTGAAGTGTTTTGCATGGAATCTAATGTAGTTAGTGGGGTAAGTGGGTGGTCAAGAGATGGGGGCTGCAGATTTCTTTTGGGGCGGGGGGAGGGGGGTTTCTTTATTTTTATTTTTTTGTTAAATAAGTAAGTGTAGAAAAGATTGTAAGTTACATATTTAATTTGTTGTATGTTTGTATATAATGTGAAGTTTAATTGTCATGTTTTAAGAGTTAAAGATTGAGTTGTAAAACTTAATTTCATAAGTTTATAATTTTCATCAAAATGTGTTTGATTCATTTACGATTGACATTCGTGAATTAATTCACCGATTTCTAATTGCGTTTACCGAGTTACGGAATTTCCAGTTAAATTCCGATTTTTGCGATACGATAAATACTTTGTGACAATGTATGAAATTAAATTTCATTTGTTTTCTTTGACACTTTGTAACCTAATTTAATGTTGTTTACGGTCTTAAAGTCCGCTAAGCAACTTCCTAAAACGTTATGCGATTTCGGTAACTTACGGTTTCGGTACTTAAGGAGTCGTAACCTAGACTTTCACTAGGATTTTAGAGCACTATAAACGTAATTTGATAGACTAGGAATTTAAGTGCGTTAATAACCTGAGATTTTGACGGTTGTCACAGTATTATGACTAACATTTTGACTCAAGGCATCGGCAACAACATTTGCTTTTCCCGGATGATAAAGAATGTCACAGTCATAATCTTTCACCGTATCTAACCACCTACACTAACGATTGTTCAAGTCTCCTTGGTCAAAGAAATACCTGAGACTCTTATGATCGGTATAGATTGTTGATTTCACACCATAGAGATAGTGACGCTAGATTTTTAAAGCAAAAACAACCGCCGCCAACTCAAGATCTTGAGTTGGGTACCGCTTTTCATGTTGCTTTAATTGCCGAGAAGCATAAGCGATTACCTTTCCTCGCTGTATCAGTACCCCACCCAATCCTCTCTTAGAAGCATCACAACACACAACCATATCTTCGTTCCCTTTCGGCAACACTAGAATAGGTGCCTGACTCAACTTCTCTTTCAACGCTTGAAACGCTTGCTCTTGCTTTTCTTCCAATTTCCATGGAATATTCTTTCGTGTTAACTTAGTCAAAGGTGCGGAGATCTTGGAAAATTCTTGAATAAAAAGTCGATAATAACCTGCCAACCTCAGAAAACTCCTAATTTCGGTGAGACTAGATGGAGAGTCCCATTTCATCACTGCATTGACTTTAGAAGGGTCAACTTTAATGCCATTTTCAATAATCACATGACCCAAGAATTGAACTTCCCGTAACTAAAATTCACATTTTGAGAATTTGGCATACAGTTTCTCATGCCTCAACATTTCAATACTTGTCGCTAATGAACAGCGTGATCTTCTTGACTCTTTGAGTAGATCAGAACATCGTCAATGAATACAATCACCGAATTATCTAACATCGGACGACAAACTATGTTCATCAAATCCATAAAAGTTGTTGGCGCATTAGTCAAACCAAAGGGCATAACAAGGAATTCGAAGTGGCAATACCGCGTACGAAAAGCTGTCTTCTGCACATCCTCTTCTCTCACCCTCAGTTGATGGTATCCCGATCTAAGATCAATCTTAGAGAAGAAGCAAGCTCCCTGCAACTGGTCAAATAAATCATCTATTCTAGGCAACGGGTACCTCTTCATGATGGTTACCTTATTTAATTCTCGGTAATCAATACACATCCGCATAGTACTGTCTTTCTTCTTTACAAACAAAACAGGGGCTCCCCGAGGCGAACTACTCGGGCGAATAAAACCCTTATAAAGTAATTCTTGTAATTGCTTCATCATTTCTTGCATCTCCGTTGGGGCTAAACGATAAGGAGACTTAGCAATTGGAGCCGTTCCCGGCAGTAGATCGATCCTAAACTCCACCTGTCTGTCCGGTGGTATTCCAGGTAGGCCATTAGGGAATACATCGGGGAACTCCTTAACCACCAAAATATCTTCGAATCCCCCCACATTCTTAGTGGAATCAATCACATGCGCCAAAAATGCAAGACATCCATGAGATAAGAATCACCTAGCACGAGCAAAAGTATAGAGTGGAATCGCTTTTTTAGATCTTTCACCATAGATTATCACCTTCTTACCACTTGAAGCTTGTAAACAAACCATCTTCTTGTCACAGTTGATAATTCCATTGTTTCCCATCCAATCCATCCCTACTACGACATATTCTCTCATTTGCATAGGATCAAATTTATCTCAAATATTTCATTATCAACCTCTATAGTGCAACCTCTATATACATCGTTAACTATTACAATCTTACTATCGGCTATTTCGACTTCTAAAGGGTGATTCAATCTACTAATAGGTACATTAAAGTGTTTAAAATTTTTTTAAGAAACAAAAGATTTTGTAGCACCGGAATAAAATAACACATGTGCAGGTATAAAGTTGACAATAAAGGTCCCTGCAACAACATCATGGGACTCTTTTGCTTCCTCCGCAGTGATATGAAAAGACCGAGCTCTTGGTCTTTGACCACCAACTGTTGTTTTCCTCTCCATCTCCATTCGTTGGTCGGCCATTTTTGCATCTTCCTTTAGCTTTGGACAGTTTGCTTTCAAATAGTCATCCTTGAAAGAGTAGTAGCACAATTTATAAGGACTTGTACAATTTACCGCCAAATGCCCCGATTTACCGCATCGATAACAAGAGTTGCTACCTAGCTTACATTCTCCACCACGTCGCTTACCACAATTATTACAATCCATAATTTCTATAATACCGCTTCTAAATTGAGATTAATGGCATCTTAATGACTGTTGGGAACTCTTATTAAATCTTTGCTTCTTTGAACTTAACCTTAAGTATAATATCATCAATTTATCATTTAATCCCCCAATTATTCACATCCCCCAACATTTCTATTTTAAAAAGCAAGATTGAATACTTACTTGGGGTTTATGAAGATGATTGATGTCTAATAAATGTTTAGGAACTAAAATCCACAACTCCTCCTTGTTCTAGCAATCTCTGAAGATGTTGGTGGGTGAAAGAGTGTTTGGATACGTGTATGATTGACGAAGTGAAAGAGGTGTGATAAAATAACATTATAGAGTAATTCTATATCTGTTGGAAAGTAGGCTCACCCAGACAGGTGAGCCACAATTGGCTCCCGCTTTGATCAACCTTCACCCGGACGGGTGATTTAACGAGATGAAGATCACTTTAATTTTTGAGATAATAAGTGTAAGAATTAAATGCAAAAGGGTGATGATTTAATGTGAAATTACCATGGTATTTATACGTAAATAATTTTTCGGGAGGACTCCTTACTACTAGACAAACTTATAGCTGATTTAAATCTTACAAAATTTAACTTGTCCTTTACCAGACATGAAGGTAGTTTTTTTTTTAATTGAAAACACCAGACAAAATATTTTATATGCGAGCGCGTAGACTGTGACATAACAGACATAACATAAAACAAAAGTAAACCCTAATTTTTTCTTGGACATATTTTGAATTATGTATTAAATTCGTTCTTTAAAACATTTGGTTCAATAGATTTATTTGTTCAAATTATTTTTCTTGTTTGTTTAACTATATGAATGTATAATTTTTTTTTTTTAAAATTATTTGTTTTTATTTATTTATGTTGTATGAATGTTTCTCCTGAAATTATGTATCTGCTCAAGGTTATCAATTTTGTTTGAAACTTGTATGAATGTTTATCTTAAAATTATATGTATGTTAAAAGGTTACGAAATTTTGATGAAATTTGTAGGTATGCTTCTTTTAAAATATATGTATGCTTAAATGTTATGAAATTTGAAAAGAAATGTAAGGATGAAGACTAAACTAGTTGAATCATTTCTCTCAAACTCAATAACGTGAAACTTATAAATTTCTTTCCATTTTTTTTCTTCAAACTCGGGAACGTAAACTATTAAAAATATTAAATATGTCATTGTATTTGTACTTTTAAAAATTAAAAGTAACTTGGATGATGTTGCAAAATATGTAGAGGAATTAAATAAAATGTACAAAACAGGGAGATATAATTTTTTCTCCAAAAAAAGTGAATTTAAAAAAAAACTACCTACCACCCACAAATTTGCGGGTTGCGTGTTTGAGGACGCGAGCTCGTGCCTAGGTACGCATGCTGCAAATGGGCACCCTTGCGGGTTGGGGGTGGTGATTTATTTTATATAAATTACCTTATCTTTTATCCATTTTGGGTAAGAGTTTTGAGATTTTTGGAATTTTTAAATTTCTTTAAAAATTGTGACTTAAGAAAAAAATTATCATCAACTTATTTCAAAAATTCTATAAAAAATGCTCTCACTTTTTGTTGGCTGAAAAATCAAAAAAAGATTTTTTCATGGTGTACATTTTCAGGGCGCAATGGATCTCAATCGACTAAGTGTTTCCAAGTGTACACTTGAATCACCATTAAAATTATCGTAATGACAACACTTATGTATGTACTACTTAACAATGTTCCTCATGTTTTATTTATGTTCCTTATATTTTATTTGCTTCAGTAACTTTCATTCTTGTTCACTTTGTTTTGTTTGACGAACACTAAAATATTTCATTGAATAGAGTTTAAAAACATTATAAAAACATACAACACAATAAGTGAAATACTTCATTTGGCAATTATTATCTAATTGATTGAAAGAAAATTACAAATTACATTAAAGCTGATGATCATCTTATGTCAAAAATATATGACCCATATGACAAAGTATTTTTTTTTTTTTTAATTTTTTAACCAACAAAAAGTGAGAGTGTTTTTTATGAAATTGTGAAATAAGCTTATAATCATCCTATATTAGGGTCATAATATTTATAGAAATTTTAAATATCCTAAAAATCTCAAATTTTTTTACCCAAAACGAATAAAAGATAAGACAATTTATAAAAAATAAAACACCACCTGCATTTGGCGTAACCGTCCATGAGCCAGCGTCCTAAAACACGTAACTAGCAAATGGACACCTGCAAGCGGCAAAGTTGCGGGTGACGAATTACATTTTCTTTTTTTAGAAAAAATTATATCTCTTCTTTTCTAAAAAAATTAAATGTTTTTTTCTACTTTTATTTAATTTCTCAAATATGTGTCATTCCAATTTTGTTGTTTACCTTGGAATATAATATAATATAATATAATTTTAACCATCGTTGTAGAGAAAGAACGCTAGGATACGGGGTTGGTTAGGTCAATTTGTCTCGCAGCATCACTCATCAGGCAACGGCTAATTGTATCCCAACATCTTGCCAACAATTGGGCACTCAAATTAGGGTTTATATACTTTATTAGCTCCATAATTCCCATTCTATCGTTTATATGTGCTACAATGGATAATAACCCTCAGAATCCTTCTTCGCAGGTAATTTTCATTTTCTCTAAACCCTAATTTATTTGATTTCGTATCCTTTCTCTCTATATTATATTAAATTATTATTCGGTTTTCTAGCGTTTATGATTGATACACGAAGCGATATCTATCACTTGAAATGTCTCGCATAAATGTTGACTTGCTTATGTTTATGAATTAGGAGTATAATACAGGATTATGTAAGATATGCAATCGTTTTATATCACTATGAATGTTTCTCAGTACTCGTACAGATTAGATACATGATCATTGTATAGATAGAAGGTAATCATGCCCTAGGGTTTGTTTTTATGCATACAGCATGGATGTTCATGGTCTGGTTTGGGCGGTTTGAGGATAGAATTTCAACCAAACCAGTAAATACAGTTCGACATTCTCTCAAACCATTGCACCCAATGTAATGTGTCAAACCAAACCAATTAAAGCAATTGAAACCGGTTTGACGGTTTGAACCAATTACTTTTTGTATTCTATTTATAATAAAAATTTTATTAACTAACATTCAAGCTACATAGTACGAGTAATAGTTCAATTGTAATTGTCATACTAATTTTTTAAAGATATAACTACATAATATAATATTGGTAAACAAATGTTTAACAATATCGTATAATAAAAATTAACTTTCATAACGTTGTTACATGATAGGAACTTTTCTGTACAATTAGTTGCATATTGGTCTAGTGGTTTGCATAATTTAAACACTTTTGATACCACATAAGAAGCAAATACGGAATTATTTTTTTAAGACATACTCAATCTTTTAAATTAAACCTATATGCCTAACGATTTATATAAGAAAATACAATGTGGTCCAGTTTGGTTTAGACGGACGGTTTGAGCCTTGAAACCTCAAACCGAACCATATATGACGGTTTGGAAAAGTCTAAACCGCTAAACCAATTATGAAAAATGAACCCGACCAAACTGACCAAATCACTTCGGTTTGGCCGATTTAATCGGTTTCGGCCAAACCATGAACATCCCTAGCATACAGTGTGTGAATATAGGATATAAGCTATACAATGGCTGCAATGTTGTAAAATTACATGAATCACTGTTGATGAAATGAGCTGTTCATGTTTTGAGTGTCGCCAGATTTATGTATCATGACGAAACAGCTTAAGTCATTTATGAATCTGACAATTATTTAACTTGCTGTTGTATCGGCACACTGAATCATGTTGTGTTTATTGATAAAGATGTGTCGTATCAGGTCGTTATCATATTTTTTATAAATATTTTCCCTTTTGTCATCATGAATTTCTTGTTCAGTTATTTCTCACACTGAATCATGCTGTGTTTATTCATAAAGATGTGTTGTATCAGGTCGTTATCATCTTTTTTATAAATATTTTCCCTTTTGTCATCATGAATTTCTTGTTCACTTATGTCTTCAGTCTTCACTTTAAGTGAATCTAAAAAACTATATATTTGTGATAATGATTTGTTTGGAAATTAATAGATTGAATGGGATACGGTTGATAAAGAAAAGGTCATCTGGGAACACCCAGAGTGAGATATATGGCCTCCTTTATAATGTCTCTGAGTGTATGGAATGGTGAAACGTGAGCTGTATCTGTAAAGATGTTGATAGTTTTAGGATCTAGTTATGTATTTAAATTCAGCTTATTACAATTTATTGTGGCTTAGTAAATGACTTTTTTTTTTTGTTAGGCTCTGCGGCCACCTGCAATTGGATCACAAAGTTTTGGAACAAACTTTGCAATGCAAGTATGTATCTTCTTCCCTGGTTTGGTGATATTCTTTTGTAAACAATTCGATTGATATATCTTTGGAAAATAAATTACTATATTTGTGATATATTGCTGCAGTTCCGCCCTGCAGTTCCAGCACAACAAGGGCAACCATTCATGCAGTCAGCTTTAGGCGCTCAGCAATATCGTCCAGTGGGTCAACCTCAGCTGCCACAGTATTCTCAACCAATGCAGCAGAGGCCAGGTCAGCCTGGCCACCCTTCTCCATCGTCACAACCAATGCCCATGCCTTATATGCAGCCGTCACAGTTCCAGAACTCTGCTACTACGATGGGTGGCCCTGGAGTACCTCATTCTTCTTCATATGCGGTAAGGCCCTCTTCTCCCTTCTTGGTTCTTGTATTTGAGTAGTCGCCCTTGGAAACTGTAAAATTGTTTTTTTTTGTCTCAGTTCACTGGTGGGCAACCAACAAATATATCTTCTCAGTTTCATGCTGTCTCACAGATGCATGCACCTGTTGCCTCAAGTGGACAACCTTGGATGTCTTCTGGAAATCAAGGTCCACCGACTGTTACATCGTTGCCACAAACTGGACAGCCGCCGCCAACTGTCAACCCCACAAATCAGGTATATATTTATTAGTCAATTTCTGTCTGCTTCTTCTTGATGATTTGCGAACTGCTGAGAAAATTACGTGAAGCTCTTGTGGAGTTCTCCATTTCCTCTTCTTGGTCACTAATAAAGACTGTTGAGTAAAGGATGTATAGCACTATAGCATCTTAAATAGATCTATAATGATACTAGATCCTTAAGTTATTGGTGACATTGTGTAACGTATATCACAAAGCTGCCTGTGTAAGAAAGTTCGTGTTGTGTTGGTTGAGAAAGTAACTTGCCTTTCTAGCGACTCAGGTTTGTGCTATAGGGTTGGGAATTGAGAAGGGTAACTCTAATTACATTCTTTTCAAACTATCTGTTTTACTTAAATTTAGTTACTCCGTGGTTTCTGATTAATTTGGAGAATGTTTGTCAATGGTTGTCAGTTCTCATGTCAGATGCTTGGAGCTTTGGAGAGTTTCAGTTTACCCCAACATATAAATATAAATTGGTGGATGCTTTGTGTCAAGCGTCTCTTATGGGATGCTAGCTGTTTAGGTTCGCCTAGGTACTTTTAGAGGTCTACACAATAAGTAAACTAGTTGTGGTATTGTGACTCTCTAATGAAACCATAATTTAGTTTTTAGGTGTCGTTTGTTTATTTAAGAGGTCTGTGTCTGAAATCTGAAAACCACTTCTAAATAATAAGAGGTGGTTCTTATATCTGAATCTGAAATCTGAATCATATAAACTATTTGATTTTATAATAATGTCTGGATGATCTATAATTGTTCATTTTACCATTTTATTATGAAAACTAAATGTATCTTTATGAAAACTAAATTACTTTAAATAGATCTATAAAATGAGCATTTCAGTGAAAAATTCAACAACAAAATTAATGGCAACAAATTTTAGCATTTTTTATCTTGTGTGTTTTCAATAGGTTGGTATATATAACTTTAGAGGAAATGAGAAATTAACAGCAAATCAAATTACTAGCCACAAAGTATCACTTTCTTATATATCTATTCATTCATACCATCTACATCTGCAAGAATTATATTAATATATATTCAATAAATTTCAGTGAAGTCTCATTTTCTTATATATCTATTCATTCATACCATCTACATCTACAAGAATAATATTAATATTTATTCAATAAATTTCCCCTCAATTTAACACTCAACACATCTCCATTCCTGAGACTTTCACTGGTCTCCGTACATTCCACTTTAGACATTTCAGATTAAATCATCTCTTCTTATCGATTTTGACTAAAATCATCTCTTCACATCTTATCCATTTTACGATTGACGTGGCTATACCAGTCGGACTTTACGCCTTTAAAGTTTTATAAGGAATGTTCATTGATCATCTATGCTAATATGAACTTTGGTAACCCTATTCCGGTCTGGTCCGGTATGGAATGAACTTATAATCATAGAATCGACTCGATCGTCAGATTATAGATTATAAGTTCATAACCCAGGCCTATTACCATTTTGGGTGGAACAGATCTACTAATTCTTTGATTCAAGTTAGCCGGTTAGTAAGAGGGATCTTGAACTAAGAAATAGATCCTAGAAACTAAAAGAGGGTATCCTGAGCAATTGCAATAATCGGATTCATTGATGCCGGCCTACCCTAGGTCAAGAACAACTCCAATTTAAGCCTTTATGAAAGTGGGCTACCTTATTTATTCAAGCCTAAACTAGGAATGGGCTAATAGCAATAGCAAAAGAAAGGTTAAGGGGGTGAGGCGAGGTAAAGTAAATCAACAACAGGCCCTATCTAAAGACAGAAGGGGTCTAGTCTGAAACTGGTTGTTCAATTATTTGATAACCAGAGTCATTATTTGATAAATGATCACTATGATTCGGACTCAATAAAATTTGATCAATCCTTTTTTCTGTCGTTAAGGTGGAGAACTAACCCAAGAATTCTCTTTTTTCATCATCTCTCGAATCACTGTTTGCAACCCAGGATTCGATTAACGTGAATGATAATGGAAAACACATAAGCAACAAACATTGAAGAAACCGATTCCGGCGATGTCTTAGAAAAAAGCTTCTTCCGTTGACAGTGAGAATCTCTTTCCGTCGACGGTGAGAAGCTCTTTCTGGTGACGGTGTACGACAAGAACAACTGTGATGGTATGGGAACAAATGGAGATAGAGAGAGTCATTGGGGAAGAATAAAGAAGTGTGTGTGAGAGATTTTTTGTTTTTTCAGAGGTTTTCAGAGTAGTTTTTGGATCTGATCATCTGAAAGAAATAGAGTTTTTTCAGATATTGAAACTCTGAACAAAGAAAAAAAACAAACGCCACTGAATCTGAAAACCTCTGACCGAATCAGAGGTCGAGGTCAGAGGTTTTTAAGAGTTTTTTTTGCAAAAACAAACAACACCTTAGTGTTTGGTATGAGGGAATTTGGAATCAGAGAATGCATGGAATGCTTCTTTTATGCTAAATTTCATTTGGTGGGCAACCACTTTTCCCCCCTCATTCATCAAGGAATGGAATGAAACTCGCAGTAAACCTGTTTTTATGTTTAAATGATGAATAACCCCATTCTTTTTTATCATAAGCATTTATTCTTCTCAAACATGACCAAAAACGTTATTTTATTGTAATTAATGTTTGATAGTTTCTTCTCAAACATGACTCAATTCATACATATTTTAAGCTTGAATTAAATTTTATATTTTGTAAATTACTTTTTTGATGCTGTTAATCAAATTATGCATCAGATAAAAGTATATAAGTGAAGTTACAAGTATATTCACTTATAGCATGAGAAGTTAATAAATAACAATTATTCTTTGGTATCTTACAATATTAATGAGTGCTTGTCAATTTGTCATGAAAGAACATTTTTATCTTTGTTTACCAATCTAACTCAATTCATATGTATTTTTATGCACACCAAAGAATATACTTGAATGACCCTTGCGTTCCTATATGCCAACTAAACATGATGATCGAATGTAATGACTCATTCCGTTACCTCGTTTATCCCTTCACCTTGTCCATTCGATTACCTTTCCATTCCAACCAAACTCTCCCTACCATCCAACCAAACTCACCCTGAGTCTTCAGGATTTAGAAACAAAGAATAGAGAGAAGAAAAGAGAGATGAGATGGACTAATTGGTCTCTGAGTGCTACTCCTAGAAGGAGAGGGAGGTGAGTGGAAGGGTTTATGTAAAGTGGTTTTAATTGTTTCTTCTTCCCTCCTTGTTGCTAAGGCACCTTGGGTTTTTGGAGCAACCTAATGTACCAAAAACAAGGAATGTGAGTAGCATTTTGCCAAACACCATTTGGCTGCTGAACCTTTTATTTGAAAAACCATCTGTATCTGAATGATTCAATGGCTAGCATTTCTAAAAGAGTCAGAGTCTATGTATGTGACTGGACCCACATCCAAGGCTCACACCTTATGTAACTCTGCTTCATGGTTCATAAAAAGTTCTTTAACCTTATTTGTTTAGAGCTATGTTACTTCTGGTGCTTTCTGTAGACGTGATCTAGATCACGGACCTATACCTCTTTTCTCTTGGTTTCCATCATATTTAGTTAGATTTATAACTTAGTTGGTATTCATTAAGTTCCGGTTTCCTGATTAGTGGCTCAAAAGCTTGTGAGTGCTCTCACTTGAAAAAGGTTTATTGGTGGCTGGGCGCTATTACTCATATACAACTGTGTAAGATATTCAATGTTATCATGATGGAGCAGCAATGATGCTTTATCCAAATGAAAAAGTTATAATGATTCCACCAATTAGTGATACCTAACTCATTGGTTGGAAATTACTTATCCATCTGAACTTCTGAAGATAAAATATACTTCTGCTCATTCCTGTAGCAGTCATCAAGTGCTATCAATGCTAATCAAGATGCATCAGCTGATTGGCAAGAGTATACAGCTGCTGATGGAAGAAGGTAATCTTTCATGTGTATGGGTATGCTATATTAGAACCTGATCATCTATCCTATATAATTTTTATTCCCATAATAATTGTATTAACCCTTTTTTGTTTGCAGATACTATTACAACAAGAGAACAAAACAATCTTCATGGGAGAAGCCTCTGGAGTTGATGACCCCTTTGGAGGTTAGTCATGTCCTTGACAGTGTTGTTATTCTCTAGTTTAATGACTTCTCGTTTATATATGCAAAGCATGTCTTGGTTTGGTCTTGAGTTGGATGTAGTTGCCTTCTGTCTCGATTTTCAAACTTGTTGTCACAGATGGATCAATCAGTTTGAGTTATACGTGTCTTTTGAAGGCGGTTTCACCTGGCAGGCAACAATTTGTTATTTTATATTTCTACTACACATAGGACCATTACTCATTTAATATTTTTTAACTTAATCTTGCGATGGAGTTTTTGTATGACTTGTGTTGCATAGAGATTTTGTGAAGTAATACTACTTGACAATTGCATTTTACGTTTATTATAATTGTCATGTTGATTTATGATTAAAGTGTTCTTTTTTATTGGCAGAGGGCTGACGCCTCTACTGTTTGGAAAGAGTTCACAACTGCAGAGGGTAAAAAGTATGCCTCTTCATGCTCTTAATTGAATTTGCAATTGTTATCTTTTCATCTTCATTAATGTGGTAATTCATACTACTGCAGATACTATTACAACAAGGATACAAAACAATCTAAATGGACAATACCTGAGGAGTTAAAGGTTTTAATTATGATCTGCTACCTCTTTTGCTATCTTACACTCTACCAGAACAGAAAGGACATCGCTTAGAACTTTTGTTTTTTCCATATTCAGTTGGCTCGTGAGCAGGCTGAGAAAGAAGCTTCTAGAGGGACCCAATCTCCTGGCACTTTAACCCCTTCTGCACTTGATCAGCCTTCAGCTTCTATCAGCTCAGCTAATGAGGTTTCTTCAAGCCCTGTAGCAGTTACACCTGTCAACCCAGCAGGCAATGCTCCCCCTAATGTGGGGTCTGAGTCATCATCTATTGCAATCCCTACTCTAGCAGTTGGTGGTTCTTCAATGATTTCTGCCAATGTGCATTTATCTCCAATGTAATTCTTTTTATTTTTGTTGGAATGATAATTTGTTCTTCAGTTTTCTGTAACGTGAAAATGTAAAATTCAGGGGCAAAACAGATAATTCATTTTCACAGGGTGCTCCAAAGGATTTAAATGGGGAGTCAGCGCAGGACACCGAGGTATGCTTAGTTAATTCTCATATTTGACCTTTTTATTCTTAGTTTGAGAAAGTGATATACAAATAATTCAATTTAATGATAAAATCTCCCCTTTATTTATGCTTAGTTAAACCCTCATTTTTGAGCTTTTTACTCTCAGTTTTAGAAAAAGATAGCCAAACAATTAGAATAATGATGTGAGTGACAGGAAGCAAAGAAGGGCATGGCGGCCGCTGGAAAAGTGAACACTACACCGTTAGAAGAGAAAGTGGCTGATGGTGAAACTTTTATATATGCGACTAAGCAGGTAAAATGCTGAAAAATTGTTCATCCTGTTCATGTAAACATGTAGTGGATCTTCCTTGTGAAAGTATATCTATCCTATGGTTTTAGGAGGCAAAAATTGCATTTAAGTCTTTATTGGAGGATGCAAATGTCAAGTCTGATTGGAGCTGGGAGCAGGTACTGTTTTTTTAGGTCTCTGCCCCTTATTGTTATTTTTCAAGTGCTTGTTATTGATGATGAATATGGCATAACAGGCAATGAGAGTGATCATAAATGATAAAAGATATGGTGCATTAAAATCACATGGTGAACGGAAACAGGCGTTTAATGAGGTAAACCTTTTGGTTGATAGCACTTGTGCATATATGTTTCTACAAGTTGTGTTGGTCCTTTTCTGATCCTATTTTGTGATATGCTATCATAGTACCTGATGCAAAGAAAGAAATTGGAGACTGAGGAGAGGCGTTTGAAGCAGAGAAAAGCGAAAGAAGAGTTCACGAAGATGTTGGAAGTATGTTTTCTTATCTTGTACCTTTAATTTATTTTCAAATTTTGTTTGTCTATATGCATACACACACGCACAGGTATGTTTGTATGGATGTTGTGTTAACTTGTCTATGCCACTAAACCTCTTGCAGGAGTCCAAGGAATTGACGTCATCCATGAGATGGAGGTAACTATCTCCTTGTTTTATAAACAATGTTCGCTCTTCATGATATTTTGGTATATGCTTTTGCTTCAGACATGTTAATGGTACTACTCATGTGCTTTAATGTAGCAAAGCAATTGCACTGTTTGAAGATGATGAACGGTATAAAGCTGTTGATCGACCTTCTGACCGAGAAGACCTTTTCCAAAACTACCTCGTAGATCTACAGAAGAAAGTAAAGCTCTTTTGGCTTATCCTGAATATGTTATCTCCTCTATTCACATACATTTGATGCTTAGTTACTTTATGTCTGGCTGAGCTCGTGAAGTTCGTAATAGATTACCAGTTCTAGTTGGTATTTTTGTATGCAATCTAATAAATTCGTGGATCTAAATTCAGGAGAGAGCAAAAGCTCAAGAAGAGCAACGACAGTACAGATTAGAGTACAGGCAATTTTTGGAATCTTGTGGCTTGATTAAGGTGAGGCCTTGAGGCAGATTAGGCTTAATTATTATAGCTGGTTAGTTGGATATTATTAACACAATTTTCTTATATCCAGGTGGATACTCAGTGGCGGAAAGTTCAAGATCGTTTGGAAGATGATGAAAGATGTACACGCCTTGAAAAAATTGATCGTTTGGAGATTTTTCAGGAATATATCCGTGACCTGGAGAAGGAAGAAGATGAACAGAGGAAAATAAAAAAGGTGCTTTTAGACAACTTTGTACTGTTGAAGGCAATATGTTGCCACCGTTATTAAATTTGGTTATTTTTTTCTTGAAGGAACATATAAAGAGGGTGGAGCGTAAAAACCGTGATGAGTTCCGCAAGATGATGGATGAACATTTGGTTTCTGGTACACTCAATGCTAAAACACAATGGCGTGACTACTGTCAGAAGGTAGTAATGTAGTATAATCACTTGACCTTTTTATAGTTGTTGTTAGGTCCATATATCATGTTCTGTTTTAGTTCTCATTATGTATCTTTCGCAGGTGAAAGAGTCTGTAGCTTATCAGGCCGTTGCTTCAAATACCTCTGGTTCAACTCCAAAAGATTTGTATGAGGATGTCATTGAGGAGTTGGATAAAAAGGTATTTATAAGCAGTTATATACTCAAGCCCATACAGTATGATTTTGTAGATGTGTTAATTAAGATTTCTAAATGTTTATGCAAATCTATGTCTAATGACATTAAGGCTAAATGTTTCTTTCTTGTTTACTTGACAGTACCATGAAGATAAGACCCGTGTAAAAGACGCTTTGAAACTGAAGAAGGTAGGATCTGTTATATGCAGTAGCGGAGCCAGAAAATATTTTCACTGGTGGCACAAACTAATAACTATTATATAAAATTAGCGGTAATTAAAAATAGTAAAACCTAATATGGGTGGTTTATGTAATGGATCGATATATGCTATATTTTTTATTATAAACTTTTTCCTATCAACTATGAAAGTACTAAATTCATGTAAGCAGTATGCCTATCCAAATTAAAAACCTTGCAAAAATATAAGTAAAGTTTGTTGTATAAATATAAAATATTATTACTTTAATTTAACTGTTATAATAAAATAAAATAAAAAAACCTTCGTTTTAAGTGAGCCTTTTGTGTGGCTTGCAAACCCATAAACCAGTTAATATCCTAGGCTACACATATTCTGAAAAAATGGGCATATTGCCAGTTTCTTCTAAAATTGAGCTTGTAGCACCTGGTTAAATTTTATAACATGCATAACAACATTAAATCTTTTACTCATGCTCATTAGTCATGTTCACCCACTGGTGTCACGTGACACCACACAATATAACGTGGTTCCGCCACTGGTTATATGTGCTCTGCCATTCTGCATTAGACATAGTATGATGCTTAAATTTGATTCACCTTTTTGCTGTACATGTACCTTACAAGGTCGCTGTTTTGACAACGTGGAAATTTGAAGATTTCAAGCTTGTTCTTGAGGAGGACATCATTTCATCTTTATCAGATATTAATCTGCAGGTATACTTGATAAAATTAAATAAATTGAAATATTGTGCTGTTTAATTAATTTTAAGCTGAGTTTTCAAATGTTATGCTTGTTTCCAGCTTGTGTTTGAAGACCTAGTTGAGAGGGCGAAGGAGAAAGAGGAGAAGGAAGTTAAAAAGCGTCAGCGTCTTGCCAAAGATTTCACTGATTTATTGTACGACATGAAGGTATGCAAAAATTAATGATATAATCTATGCATCTGAGCATCTCCATGAGAGATCATCTTACGTTGCTGCTTGAACTCAGGATATAACTGCATCTTCTACATGGGAGGAGTGCCAGCAACTCTTTGAGGAAAGCTCTGAATACAGGTATGGTATTTGATAGAGGTGTCCAATGGATGGGGATAGCATACAAATTACAATGGGTTCTTGTTAAAAAGGGGCTGGGTTGACCAGAAACTCTATGTCATAAGTTAATCTATATTTAAAAATGTTTAGGGTGTCAAATTTGATTACAAATATTATTTTATTTCAAAATAATGTGCGTATGTGTGTGTATATATATACATATATACATATCTATGTTATAATAATAAAATGAGGTCTTATGAATTGACGATACGCTTGTAGACTTTTTGCTGTTCAACCCATTTGTGACGCTTTTTGTTTTAGCTATCCCTTTATCCATTAGACATAAAATATAACCCAAATCGACCGTCTCATAAGTTAGTGAGTTGTTTAGAAGCCATAAAATGGTAGGTATGCAGCTGAGATGGCAACTAAATTTCTGATAAATAAAACCCTACAGACCCGAAGACATTTATAAGACTTAGTTCATAAGTTTCCAAGAATCCTATTTTGCAAGTAGTGACTGATTATTTTTAGATTTGCCTACTTAAACTCTGACATAAGATCTATTCCAATCCTTCAAGTTGAAATTGCTAACTATGGTATTTGATAAGGTTTCCCATATTACTTATTTGAAACCATTGTCTTCGTTTTTTACTTCTCATGTAATTAGAGCTATTGGTGATGAGACCATTGCCCGTGAGACCTTTGAGGAATATGTTGCTCGTTTGGTGGAGAAGGCAAAAGAGAAAGAACGGAAACGGGAGGAGGAGAAGGTTAATAATCCATCCCATTTTTCTGTTTCATAATTTACTTATTAGTTTTCTTGAGTTGTCATTGGTCATCATTCTTTCCCTGTTATGGGTACCTTAAAGGTGCGAAAGGAGGAAAAGGAGAAGAGAAAGGAGAAAGAACGTAGGGAGAAAGATAAAGAGAAAGAGGAGCGTGAAAAAGAAAAAGAACGTTCCAAGAAGGATGATTCAGATAGTGAGAATATGGATATTGTGGAACAAAAGGAGGACAAAAAGAGAGAGAGGAAACATCGGAAGCGCCATCAAGATGAAGTCAGTTCTGACAAGGATGAAAGGGATGAATCTAAGAAGTCCCGTCGACATGGTAGTGATCGCAAAAAGTCAAGAAAGGTACATTCAGTTTATAATATCTGATCATCTTATATTATATCATATCTACCAATTAGAGGTCACAAGATGAATGACCTGGGTTGGTTGTGTAACAGTTCAAATTAGATGAAGTTCAAAATGTGTCATTTCTTAGTATGGGTCAAAACATTATAGATTTTGATCAACTTTCAACCCATTTTACGTGTTTGACCTTTTTGACTCGTTCAACGCACATGTCCTCATTTATAGGTAAATGGGTCGAAATTGTCACCTCGTACTAACAACTATGTTTGGTATAAAATTTTATATGTGTATCCTATTACATTGCAGCATGCATATTCACCTGAATCCGATAGTGAAAGTAAGCATAAAAAACACAAGAGAGACTCTCGTAAAAATGGTGGTAACGAGGAGCTTGAAGATGGGGAAGTTGGAGAGGATGGTGAAATTCAGTAGGGTATCCTTTTGTTGTGAAGGCATAGACTTGAAATTTTCTTTTTAATGAAATTCTTGACCTGTAGAAATATTTATGGTTAATTGGAGAATTTTTACAATCATCGAAGTATAAAGGATGAATAGTCATAGCAGCTTTCAAGGGTTTTCTATGTTTTTATTCAGTTTTTAATGGGATTCCACATAAATTTTGACAATCTCTTTGTTGGTGAGTGTTGATGTGTTTTGTTTTCTGTTAACATATATAATATATTTTATTAATTTACTAAAACTGTATTTTGGTTCGATTAGAATGACCAATATCTTCGGTATATTTTTAGATCTTAAATTATATTTCAGCCATTTGTCCATTTCTTAGTGGTATTACTTTTTTTTATAACAAATAAATTAATTATTTTAAATATAAAACTAAATTAAAATTGATAAAAATATTTTTATAGTTCATTTGTATGTTGTCGTGTGTTAAAAAATAAATATTAAAATACTTTCTAACTTTCCATTGATAGATCAAACAAGTCGGTGAGTTTTTGGAAATTTTGTTATTCTGACAATAGAAAAGATGCTGACTAACTGTCATTTTGTCAACGGTGAGGAGAATCTTAGGGGGAAATTGTCCTAAAGGGTAATGTAAGATTCAAAATTTACCAATAAATGAAATATCATATTTTCTATCGTTCAGAAAGGACTTTTATTTTCAATTTTTATCGAATTCTTTTGTAAAAAATCTTAAATTAAAGGGAATATTACCTGATCATTTTTTTTTATTATTTTAATTTCCTTCTAAATTTTGAAACCCTAAAAGGTGTGCTCGTGACCACTAAATATTCCAAAACTCTAATATTTTAGACTTTTGTTGGTTTGTAGTTACAATTAAGGTTTCCAGTGACAGATACTTGAGAAGACTTTATGAGTATATTTTTGGATGTTATTTCATGTGAGATCATAAAAGATTGAGCATAAAGATTTTTTTACGCTATTATTATCATGTTGGTAAAAAAAGCTCATATACACTTGATGTTATTAGGTACATATATTACATACCACTAACAAATGGGCAAATGGCTGAAAAATATAATTTAAGGTCTAAAATATACCAATAAAGAAAATATTAGTTTTTTTTTTATATATTTTATTGATATAAAGCAAGCAATGAGTGGCATCAATTTTTAAGAGTTTCAAATTTCAAAATTGATGAGAATAGATTGAGTTTTTGGATGATTTGATGCAATTAAATGATGTTTTATTATGAAGAAAGTAAACTATGTTTAAATTAGAACTAATTTTTGAAGTTATAACAAAAAAGCAAATCTCAATTTTGTAAGGTAATGGATGATGTTGTTGCATAGGGCTCACATGAAGAAGACTCAGTTTTTGTTATTTTATCATGTATTTCATTAATACTCTTACATATATAATAAAAGTGCAGTTTAACTGTTATATTTCATTAGACATCATTTTTGCCCCAATTTTAAACGCCTAATAGGAAAGAAGAAACTTCACAAAAGATTATATATTCTTATTCTTATAATAAAATATTACCAATTACCAATGTTGTTTTATGATAATTAAACATTCATCATCGCTATGTTTTAGAAAAATAAATCATAACACTTTGGTGTAGTATAAAATATTTTGTTTAACAATTCATATTTCTTTTAAAAAATTGTAAAAACAGCTTCAATTTATTGTTAAAACTATATATATGATGATGTAATGTAACACTCCGAAAATAGTGGTAATTTAATAATAAGTAAATATGTTTTTATTATATAAATTATATAAGTTATGTGTATTACTTTTATTGATTGTAAAGTGTCTAAGTTGTTTAAATAGTAAGTTGGGGGTGAAATATTGTTAAGTAAATAGAAATAGGAGGTTAGAAGTTTAAACTCTTATTTAAATTTGTAATTAATAAAACTCTAGAACTCTACATACACACACATACGTACGAACATACACACACATACACACACCCATCTAGTATTGTAACTTCTGGAACGAAGAAGAAGAAGGGAAATCAGTTGGTAACCATCAAATTGAGCTTAGGAAAGTCAAATTGGAGCTTCAACCTTCATCTCTAACCTAAAGTAAGCAAATATTCTTACTCTTTTGACCTAAAAGTTGGGGTTATGTGGTGATTAGGAGTTAGAATGGTAATAATTGATGAAATGAACTATAAATTGTGTTTAATTGATGCTAGTATAATTCTATAACTAATACTTGTTGATTTCAAACTAATTAGTGGTGAAATTTTGATGGGAGTTCATAATACCCAACTTAGAAAAGATAAATTCGTGGTTATTTGTGACAACCCTCGAAATCCGGTAAATTCCGTACACCCTAATCATGCATTCTTACGCTAATTCGCTCATAATCAAAATGAGTTTGATATAATCGAGATAAGTCTAGCTTTCCCACTATGCATATTTAAGTTGTATACAAATTTGATATACAAGTAAGTAATAAACATAATTTCTAGAATTACGCGATAAATCGGAGAGTCCGATGATAAACTTATCCTGAATAACGTAAAACTATTTAATATAATTAGTAGTTATTTACTTATATTAGTATGATAGGGCTTATAGCATAACTTTGCGGACGATTGAAGATCAACGCATATACGATTTAAATTAAAACTATGAAATTTAATACATGATTCACTGAACGAAACATCGATAATTTACGAATAATTTGGAATTGACTAATACCATTCTAACCTCCCTTAATCTCACAAAATTTACACTAATTATGTGTGTCACCCTAATTAATCACCAAGTAGGTTAAACTATCAAATTGATTCAAGCAACTAGGCAAGGAGGTCAAAAAAGTCAAAGCTGGCACATTTTCTTTCCCTCCATTTTGGTGTGTATGGTTTTCCCTTCCTCAAACTACCTCTCATCCACAAGTTTTCTTGATTAACTCCTTGCACACTCCAACCCTCCCATCACTCTTCATGCTAGGAAATATCTTTGTCCACTTGAAACATCACTTAAGAGTTAACTAGTTGCAAGACAAACACACACACACATATACTTCACACTTCAAGAAAAACTGCATTTTTGCTCTCTCTTTGGTCTCTCTCCATCGCCATTATTACACCTTTTATACACTCTTTCGAACTCATCAATATGGCTTAATCTTCTAAATCTCATAATCCTCATATTCCAAGCATTTAAAAGAAAGCTAGCAAAATTTGGGTTTTATATTATAGGACTTCGAGTTGAAGAATCAACTTCTTTTCTTCTTTTCTTGTTATAATCATTCATCCTAACTCATTGTAAGGAAATCTCTACTTTCATCTCTTTATTTCCTTAGTTTTGATTGATTATATGTTAGATGTTCACTCGTACGTTAAAATCAACGATATATAAAAATGGTTGTTGAAAGATTTAAAAGGTTAAAAATGTATAAAAAGCAAAATGTAAGGTTTAGAACGAGTACAGACTAAATCTACCCGCTTGGGTTTACTGTATAGTACAGACTTAGACGAGTACCAGACTCAGATGAGCACAGACTTAGACGAGTACATACTAGGTCTACCCGCTTAGGTTTACTGTATAGTACAAATTCAAACGAGTACCAGACTCAGATGAGCACAGACTTAGACGAGTACATACTAGGTCTACCCGCTTAGGTTTACTGTATAGTACAAATTCAAATGAGTACCAGACTCAGATGAGCACAGACTTAGACGAGTACATACTAGGTCTACCAGCTTAGGTTTACTGTATAGTACAAATTCAAACGAGTACCAGACTCAGATGAGCACAGACTAAGACGAGTACATACTAGGTCTACCTGCTTGGGTTTACTGTATGGTACAGACTCAGAGCATAGACTCAGAGTACAGACCTAGATATAGATTTTTCCGTTAAGCATTGGTCTAGCATTATAAAGCCTACCAACCTACTTAGAAATATAAAAACATACGAGTATAAGTATGAAACGATACGAGAATATTAATACTTCGAGAAATATTACTTATAAAACTATCACCAACGAGTCGTACATACGCTTGAATGATAAGTAATGATCATAATAGTTGACTGAACAACTAGCATAGACTGGCCAAAGGAGCCGTCTACTAATGTAGCCAACCTCAAGCGTATAGGGCGCTAGGAGGCTATTTCCAGTTTGGGCAAACGACACATTTTAAAACGCTAGCACTCTTAAGCTCATCATGTGTGTTCACATCCCCATATTTTACTGCTTTTACTGTTTTATATTTTGGGGTGAAAAACATATGAATTATATTGGAAAATATGACAATGAATCCTTGTGCGAACCTAAGTTAACATGATGTAGTGCATTGAAGTCCTCTTGCTAGCACAATATAACCATTAGCTAGATGACGCTAGCCACGTGGATATACGGATAGTACTATCGGGTTGACTACCCACTAATGTTATTTTTAGTCACGCTAACTGTTGACGTTGTATCGAAATAAGGATCGTATATCTAGTTTGTGGAGAGGCACAAGAAAGTAGTGGGAGTCGTAGGTTGGTTATAGGCCTATGTGTCGTCACTTTAACTCGTAAGACCTAGCTAGTCTACGGGGGATCACCGTAATTGTTTGATTGTTGTTTTATTATATGATTTATACGATGTTGCAGAGGTTTATGTTTGCAAGAAATTGATTTATACAAGTGAAGGTTTAATGATATAGTCTTAAACCTGTGGATTCACTCAACAATTTTGTTGACGATTTATAAATATGTTTTTCATGGAATTAGCCAAGAAGTAAGAACATGCATGCATTTTGGGACCCTTGCTCATCACGACGAATATGATGCCATTTCTTTTGAAAACATTGAACTTGTGTTATATGATTAAAATGTTAGTCATATTGTTTTGTTGAACAATGATCATTTGAACTCGATGAACTTGTAACCGTTGATTTTAAACTCTTATGGCATTCTAATTACATGTTTGTGATAATCATACGCTCTTGAATAATTATTGATTGATCGCGTCACACTCTGCGCTTCCGCCTTAATTAAACGTGATCAGTTTTTATTGGGGTGTGACAGATTAGTATCAGAGCTATTGGTTATAGCGAACTAGGAGTCATAGAGACCTAGACTATAGCCTTGGACTCAAACATTCATTCATTTCATGCATTTGCATCGCTTATACCTTATCGTACGGAAATACTATTGTCACAACATGTCTAGAGAATACCCCGTTCACGTCATTGATTCCGAGGAGGATCCATCCGAGTAGATTATGAAAGTGACAACACATCCGTATATGAGAACCTACCGACGAACCCTCGAGTGACTTCGGACGATAGTATCAGCAACACACCACCGTCATCACCGACATATTTTTGACGATGCCTGACGCGGCATCTGACGTTGCTGAGACATGGAACCTGTACACAGGAACCGCATGTGGACCAGTAATGAGGACCACTACGAGGAAGACAACTAGACGCCTACCTTTCGTACCACTAGCACCTCGGCATGAGACATCGGATATTTCAGAGGAGTTACCTGCAGATCCATCACATAAGAGGAAGAGGACTGAGCACTTATCTTGGATGCCGAGCGTGTTGGAGCATTAGAGAGTTATTGAGGTTATTCCCTCGACCTATGAGACCGGTGAGTCTTCTCGAGCACCACCATCTCACCTACTTACAGAAGAGCCTATTGAGCGGACTGTGCCTACGTTGGTCGCCATGACCAACTCACATGTCGGAAGCCTTGCTAAGATGTGAGCCTACATCATGGAGCTATAGAGTGACACCTCCCGACTGAATGGAACACGATCTCTATTTACGAGCGCCTCGAGACTGCATAGGGCCACATAACTGATGATAGAGAGACAACACAAGCTACCTTGGCACGTGTAGAGACACTATAGGGACGTGCACGAGTAGCAAAGATCGTGGCAGGAGCTAGCTTGATGATGACTGCACTGATGACTGCTGTGGGGATGTATCTAGCTTACATTAGACCTACATATGGCGGGTTGTGCCTACACTATGTTGTACTGAAAACATATATGTGATGGGATTAGAAGAAACCCATCACGTTTTGTATAAAACTTCTATATGTATGTTTTCATTTTATGTATGATATAGTGTATCTTTGTTTACATTTCACATTTCTTGTGTTGACATTAATTTCTATATCTTATTCATCTTTGTTGTGTGTATTATGACAAAATCATGCCGCCCAAACATCGAAATACCATAAACAGCCAGAGGAGCGCATGATCCACCAAGACGAAGTCTATCGAAGAACTCGTCGCCTGACGAGTAGCGAATGCTGTTGCCTAATTCGAGGCAAGTCACACTCACGACAATGCCATCAATGGCACCGGAAAAATGGAAAATGTTGCTTGGAGGAACCGAGTTGAAGAACGAACTAATGTAACTAGAGAACCTAAAAATGCCCAACATGGGTGTTCTTACAAATCATTCTTGGCTTGTAAGGCAACAAATTTCACGGGAACGAGGGCGCTTATAGGAATCGTCCATTGGATTGAGAAGATGGAATATGTGTTGGATATCAACAATTGCTCACTCGATTGGATGGTGAAGTATGCTACCTGCACATTAGCTAATGAGGCATTAACCTGGTGGAATGCCCAAGTTCAACAATGATCATTTGAACTCGATGAACTTGTAACCTTTGATTTTAAACTCTTATGGCATTCTACTTACATGTTTGCGATATCATACGCTTTTGAATAATTAAACGTGATAAGTTTTTATTGGGGTGTGATATTATTAAAGATAACCTACTAAATTGTTAGTTGAAAGTAGTTTTTTTTTATGTTATTAGTGATGATTAAAGTAGTTTTAAAGAAGTAATTGAACAATAGAATGAATTAAGGGTTGAGATGGTGAAATTATAGCTAGTTTGACTTTAAAAGTCAAACTGGGCATATATGGTCAAGTGATGAATTAGTGATAGAAAGAATTGTATGACATATTGTCACATTCTTATTGGTTTAATTGTTATATGATGTTGTTAGGTGCTAAGGAAGTGGTGATCTCATTTGGCATTTTATCACCCTTAAACCAACAAGGTGAGTTTTATAGGGATTAAATAATTGATATGGTTTCTTAAATCCGGATTACATCCGTATGAGAGGATTCAAATGACAGTTATGAATAAAGTTGCGAGTTGTGCAATGAATCCAGAGTACATCCGTATAAGAGGATTTGTATGATAGTGGAGAATATGGTTTCATGTTGTATATGAACCATATAATAGTTTCTTATGTTGTAGAGATTTCCTAGCCTTGTGCTAGTTGAATTGTTATATGAAAGTGGAAGTTGAACACGGATCCGTAAGTGGTACATATGATCTTCACATATGCAAGTTGCTAGTTGATTCCAGTTGTTAATTGATTTAAGTTGTTGGTTGAATTTGAATTGTTGATTGATTACAAGTTGTAGTTGCATTCAAGTTGTTGAGTAATCTCAAGTTGTTAGTTGATATTAAGTTGCACAATTGATCATTTTGTGTTCAATTAAATTACTAGTTGTTTAAGTTATTTAGTTGTTTGCTTATTTGATTTCCTGTAAACTCATTAAGCGTTTTGCTTATCTTTTTAGTTGATTCCATTATGTAGGTTTAAGTGGATCGTGTAAGAAGGATGTTCATAAGAAAGGGAAGGCTTAAGGAAGAATTGTGGACACTTGTTATAGGTTATACAAGTGCTATCTCTTTTGAATCATGTTGTGATCACTTAACTTGTTATATAATGTCCATATCTTATATAAGTGTCGAAATGGGTCAAGTTTGAATTTGGTATGAACTTTTTGCAACAAATGATGTAAACAACCTTCCAAGTTGTTGTTATAAGTATGTTTTGTTGATTTGAATGAGGATGAACTAGTTTGCTATTGAAATGGTTGTGTTTTGAGAAAAATGCAGAAAATTGGATAGAACAAGTCTATCAGGCGGATAGGTATAACCTATCCGGCAGATAGGTATAACCTATCCGGCAGATAGCTGATGGAGAATTTCGACAGAAAAAACTATCCGTCGGATACCACTAACAAAAAAGAAAGGGTCCTAACATGTAATCTTTTTTAATCAATGACATGACTCCTGAGTCCACAAAAATTAATATTTTAGATGTTCATGTGTTTTTAATAGATTTTTTTTACTGTAAGAAGTAATTTATAAAAAAATTCAGAGTAACTAGTAATACTTTATTTAATCAATTAAAATTTTCAAAGGAACAATAATCTACATAATTTGAATATGTCTTAAACTTTTTATAAATCGTATGTTGTTTGTTTACAAAAATAAATAGAGATATCTTTCGATCGTTTCGTCCAAAACATCAAAAGTTAAGTACTAACCTGCTCACATTAAATCAAATCCACATTATTGAATGGCTCACTCAAATTGACAATATTTATATGTTTCTCAAAGGGTTATTATATAGAAAAACAAAGCATCTTTTGGAATCATATCTTTCATTGGATCCTATTATAATTAATGGTTTTTAAAGTTAATGGTTTTTAAAGGAGAAAAAAGAGTAAAATAAGCAAACGACATGATAATCCACAAGACAACATCATATACAAGCATGCAAAAAGTTGCTGACTTTAATTTGTTTGAATAAAGTAAAGCATCATCTCTTCATGCCCGTTTAATTAGGAGGTCCTACACTCCTATCTATTATCTTTTATTTACATATTTTGCAAAGTAAAAGTTGTTCATGTTGTAAAAGTAACAAATTTACTTCGATCCATATGTGAAAACCATCTCTAACATATATATGTACATCTTCACTCGAACCCAATAAGAAGAAGCATATATATAAGTTAGCCGTATTATACGTTTCAAGTGCCACTTTACGACCTTAATAATTAAGTTGATCGAAGACATGATGTGTGAGTTGTGAAAATGAAAATGACGGAAATAAAAAAACATAGGAAAAGGTCGATGATATCAATAGAATATAAAAATATAAATATCCCAATCCTTAACGTTTGTAATTAATTAGTTAATGAAGAACAAAATACTACCTACGAGAATTTGTTGATTACTTAATCCGTTCCAATTAGGATTTATTAATGACATCCGTTCTGATTTAATTGTTAAGCCTAATAATACTATATGATCCATGGAGAGAAATAAAAAAATGTAGCACTATCATATCATAGTCCAGTGCATCTGTACGTATATATTATTATCAACCTAATCCCAACTCACCATGTGCATCCTTTTCTTATCTTTCCTTTTTAATCTTCATTTTTATTACTTCACTAAACTTTATTATGTCGTAATTTAGATGGTATACCTTCGTTAAGAAAGGTAATTACTTAGTATACGGCGGTTTGATTTTTTCTTTATCTTCGAATAAGAGATGACGAATATATAAAATTTATACTAACTAAAATATATCACATATAAAAGAACTTCTTGTCAAATTCTAGATCCGCAAAAAGGATAAATTAAATTTCATAAGAATTATATTACAGCTATATTATAGGAGTAGAGATAATCAGTATGGAGTAAATCATTATCAAATGAATATTATAGATATAGATATAGATATTATAAGTGAAAAGAAAAATAAATATATAACTATATTACATAATAGATGAACATTTTCATGAACATGTAACAGCTCACAATTGTTGTAGCCTTTTGCCATTTGTTCATTGGTACTTCCAAAAAGATAAGAAGAAAAACAAAAATTGAAACATAATAATCCCAGATCAGTAACTTCAACTTACCAAGAAAATCACACATGAAATATATTAAAACTTACTTTTAGTATAATCATTTAATTCATTAATCCCGATCAAGAAATGAACTCATTCCTTTCTTTCCTTTGTTTCTTTTCCTCCTGCTACTACCACCACTACCAGCCACCACATCACCACCATCATGCCGCCAATTCCCATCGTTAAAAATGAGTGGCAAGTCGTTGGAGTCATCGTCGTGATCATCGACGGTGGCAATACGAATACAAGAACATCTTTGTAGGGATGCAAAAAACGCGTTAGCAACACCATTCATGAGCCACATAGCCACCCCATCTAATTTCGCACAACCATGGTTGGATGTGGATCGAACCCTTGGCTCAACAAGGTCAGGTCTTGTGTGGAAAAAGGTGGTACAGTTAGAGGATGTTGTGGTAGTAGCTGCCATATTTGTAAAACACAAATACACAAAGAGTTGTAGAACAAGTGGTAAGAGAAAAAGAGAGAGTATATAAAGATAAGAGTTGTTTGACAGGTTTTAACAAGTTGTTTATTGCATTTTGATTAAATAAGAACACTAATAATACATCACTAAATAATGATGATTATTTTGAGGCTGCTTGGTCATATGGGTAATTGTTTGGCAAAGGGAAAACTGTAAATAGAAGAGGTAAAATATGGACACAAGTGATGATGAGAGCACTTTTAAATTTTCATTATGAAATTATATGCTTGTGATGGGTGATTGAAAATAACATCCGAATATAACTAATGTGGTAACATATCATCTTGATATTTAATGGTATTATCTTTCCTTTCTTTTCTAAACAGATAATTGGGATCTTCATATACCTTCACCTAAAGTGCACATATATATTTTACACACGTATATAGAAAGATAGAGGTCCAAACGATAACCATGCCCACGGACATGTGAATGAAAAATTAGATATGATGTAGACTCTTGGTTTTAATTGTTTTTATCTTCTTACGTTGTTTTTATGAAATTGCTTCTATCTTTTCTCTAGTTTTTATGGTGCTCACTCATTCCATATTATGCCTATAAGGCTATAACTAGACAAGTTTAATCCTTGAACAGTGGCTCAAAAAAAGGAAGAGAGTAGAAATTAAATAATGAAGACATATATACAAAATCAATATAAACTGGGAAAGTGATATCAAATAGTAAGAAATTAGTAATTCAACATTAATAAAATGAAATATTTGAACTAAAACGAGATCAAGAATTAATGCACACAATGAAAGGCAATGTTTATGTAGTGTCCTTGGACCCATTATAAACCCATGACATCCATTCCTCTGTACATTCATCCAGGGCTCTAAAACAAAAATATTCATGGCTTCTGTTTCTGCTGACTTGTGCTACTCACACTTCACAACAGTTCAAGGTAACTCTATACTAATACTTTTTAAAGTATATAATCATACCCCATCTCATAAATCTGTGTAATAAACTCAAAAGTCAAAGAATGACTTATAGTTTGACCACTACTACTATTCATGTTTTAGGATGCTGAAGAAAGATGTGAAGGAGAAGAGAAAGAAGAATGCTTGATGAGAAGGAAGCTAAATGATGCTCATCTGGATTATATCTATACCCAAGAGATCAACCCCACTATCATCCTCTCTAAACCTCCTAATATTTCCCTCAAGTTTTTTAATTGAACTTCAGGATACATTTGAAATTTCACAGATAATATCACTTTATCTTTCTCAGATAGCATTAATTTTGATTATTGATAATGTGTTATATACCAACTAAATCTGCAGATTTATAACAATTTAGTACTTAAAGAGGATGTGTCAACTTATAAGGAGAGTGACAACGATGTCCTGCGGAATTATAAAAACACATTGGAAGATAGTTGTGGCTGAAAATTGTCACAAGAAGTTGAAAAGCTGTTGAAGACCTGGAAAAAGTTGAAAAACTTGAAGAAGAGAACATGGCCGCGCTAAAATGGTGGAGGAACTTTTTTCCGGGAAAAGCTGTTCAAAGCTATCTGGGTATGTGAAACCCGGTTCAACTCGAACGCAAATCATTTGACCCACTCACAAATCACAATATTGACACGCAAATCATGAACACCAACTTTTTTTTGGCAACGCAATTCGCAAACACGAGATCGCAAGTTGCAACTTGCGACCAAATGGGGAAAAATGATTTTTTATTTTGGGAAAAAAAATTTATACTAAAAAGAATATGGGCTTTTTTTTTTTTTAATTTCCCAGATTTAGAAGGGCTGTGAATTTATTGACTATGAAGTAGTACTTATGAGCTACATGTATTGTATTTGTATCTGTATACATATAATAAAAGAAAAGTTGATTAAATTGTTGCAGATTAAATTTACCTGAAATGAGTAAACATCTCTCGAGGTTGCGAGAAAAATACCCGAACGCTGGTTGTTGCCAAACTTATTTATATGATTCATTTGTTTTTACAGAACCGCATTCAATTATCATAACTTTGTTAGAAATGTTAATTGTTTTTTATGTGTTTAACTTTAAGATTTTATACTGTACGAGGTAAACGTTCACAACTCTCTATTATATGTTGACTTGCCTTTTTTAAAATTGACAAACAAAGAAACTTTCCTTTTTTGGAAAATTAAAAAAGAAATAGTACATACAACATAGAGGTTTTGAAAGTTTACATAATACAATAGAAGATTGTAAAGTTGGTAGCATACAATATTAAAAAGCTAAAATTAAGCGCATAACGAAACAATTAATCTTTATATGAAATAACGAAGGAAACAAGTCATATTAAACTGACTTTTGCTTTCTACACAATCGATTAATAAAAAATAAAATAATCTTTGAAGAGACGTGAAAACGGATTGGCGACACCATGGTTCGATTAAGATCAAACCTGGGCTTAACATGATCCGGTTTTGTGTGGAAAAATATGCTACAGTTTGAGAATGTTGTGTTTGCAATATTTTAAAAGACACATTCACACACACACACAAACAAAGAGTTGTAGATCTTAAAGAAATAATGGTTTGACAGATTCTAACAAGTTGTTTAGTGCATTTCTTCACAATAAGAATGCTAATAATACACCTTTATTAGTGATAATGATGATGATTATTTTGAGGCTGAATGGTCATTTGGTAATTGTTTGGCAAAGGGAAAACTGTGAACTCAAGTGGTAAAATATGGACACTAACAGTGAAGATGCGATGAGGGTACTTTCAATTTTCCATCGTGAGCTTATATATATGCATGTGATCTCATTTAACATGACTTACAATAGAATAAAAAAGAGTACGAGCAAATATCTTGATATGCAATTGTACATATATAACTAGATATCTTTCCTCATATTTTCTTATTTTGTTTACTAAAACAAAAAATTGGGATCTTTGAATGCATATGCTCTAAGCACATGCATATCTCTTATATTAGTGTAAAAACTTGTACATTACATTAATATTCGATAATGACAAACTTAAATATTTATGTAAAAGAATGATACAATGAACAATCACCAGTTAGCCATTATTCTACTATTTATACAAATTCTGACTATTGACCATGTAATTAAAAAAATAATATGATTATACCGTTGAAGAAAAACTTATTTTACTATAATGGACATAAATGCACACAAGATAAAAAATATTCCAAAATTTTATTTCTATTTGAATAAGACTTTGAAAAGGGTTTTTTACATCAAAGAGTAGATATAAATTTTAAGAAATAGACAACGAATTTAAATTTGTAACTAATTTAAGAAAGAAAATAAAAACAAGGAAGCATGTTTAAGTTAGGGAACCTTTTAGGTAAGGAATATTTTAAAATGCGCAATAATATTTTCACTATCAATTTTGATAAATTCGACAGTACTGTACCTTAGTTATGTACATATAAATAATAAATACTTTTGATAATTTATCAAAAGCGATGATGAATTTAGCATTGCTCTTTTGAAATTAATGCAGCAAGTGAGAGATGGCAATTAAAATAACATAGTTTCAGCTTACCACGATTGATCACATGCAACCTCCAAAGTTAAAATTAGGTATCGTTGTGGATGATTTATGATAGTTGGATGATAATTAGAAATTAAAGGTGCTTAAACTTAACATCTGAGTGTGGGGAAGATGCTTGTATATCTCTGTTTGTATTTTTGAATGTGGTAGATTGTTCCCCTAACTGTTTGATAAAATTACCCATAGAAAGTAAAATTTTAAAATAGGCTTACATATGTTTTGAGTATTTCCTTTTTTAAGCTATGAAAGTGTTACACTCTAATTGATTAGATTATCTTTTGATTCTAAATAGCATTGTGGTAATTTTTATATGATGCAGCTTCTATGTGATTGCTCAACAGAATGGTGAAACCACATTAATAAAATACAATACAACTTGGATTCTAAAGCTTTAGCTAGAAGGATCATCTTTCACATGATGACATGACAAGGCTAAATGGCTTTAATTGCTTGTTAGGACATATTTCTAGATGGTAGAATTGTGATATGATGTTGACCAGACTTTGTTTCATACTGTTGAGATATATTAAGCTGCAAATGTCTTGAACAAAATTGACTGCAATAATTTTTCACCAACAATGATGACATATCGAATGAAGCCTTGACTTTTTCAAAACTTTGTATTTACATCCGAGTATTTGATGCATAAGTATAGGTTATCGAACTTGGCAATTGCCATGCCTGCCCTTTTCTGGGTTTCTTTCTATAATATTGTTTGTATATTTGTATTTCTTTGCATCTATCCATATGATGATTTGGTTTCAATTAAAGGATACATTGGACCAAACAAAGGAGGAGTAGGCCTAGGAATGACTTTTTGTATAGAACTCGATTGTCTATTTGGTACACTGAAGCCTTCATTCGGACCTTTCTTGCCTCAGTAGAGTCCGATGGGAGTATCCCATGTTGGCGATATGAGATGATAGGGGTTGTTAAAATAAGTCCCGCACCGGTTCCCTCCAAGCTGGAGGCATAGTCAGTGAAGACTTCCCAAATTAGCTTTGATTGTTGAGGCATGGAAGCTCCGCTGCTCGTACCTTCTACTTCCCCCGACATTTCGGCTAAGTGTCCTGTAGACACACGATCAATCCAACCCATAGGATTTACTTTTCCTCTTCCCATTCTGACTTTCGTAGGTTACCCGGTAATAGGGAGATCCTTGAGAACTCTTACTCATATCTTAGCATAGTACGATGGAATTGCCCAATTATAGTTCGACGCGCTGCTTCAATAGCTCGATATGAAAGACGACCAAATCTACAACTTTTAGTGCCATATCTTCCAAAACAAAGTCGTGTATCATCAAGTTTCCAACCCCTAGTACATCTGCCTTTACGATATTTACTATATCTCGTATGAACCTATCCTTTGACCGCACTGCATGGGCATTAACTAATCTCGTGCTCTCCGAGCTCAATTGCCGATTTTGCAAACAATCAAGTGAGCCTGAAAGTATCTTCGGAGTCATCACGTAGAGTGTACCAGAGCCAAGGTTAGCTTTTCTATCAGGGAGTAATTCAATTATCCTTGCTGCAATGCTTTGCTCAAGAAGTAGATAGGCATCTGGACTTTGTTGCACTCTGCTATTAGGACAGAGTTGATAGCTTCTCAGGAGGCTGCCAGTTATATGGTTAAGGTTTCACCGACTATAAAGAGTTGTTTTATCTGTTAGAAAGTGGCTTCGGCTTCTGAGGTCCAGACAAAATCCTTTTATTTAAGGCAACCCTTCAGTGTGTTAAAGAAAGGGAATGACCTTTCTATTTCTCTTGACAAGAATCTTGTGAGGGCAGCAAGCCTGCCATTTAGACTTTTGACCTCTTTTCTACTTTTTGGAGAGGTCATATCTTCGATAGCTTGTATCTTCGAAGATTTAGACTTTTGACCTCTTTTCTACTTTTTGGAGAGGTCATATCTTCGATAGCTTGTATCTTCTTCGGATTTGCTTTTATGCCTCTAGGCGTCACCATGTGACCCAATAATTTCCTTCTTCATCCCCAAAACAGCATTTGACCGAGTTGAGCTTCATATTTATCTTTTTCAGAGACTTAAATGCCTCCAGGTTTCGACCAATCTAGTCTTTGAATGCTGCATTTATAACCCGTTGGTATGTTGCACCGGCATTTTTAAGACCGAAGGGTATTTTGGTGTAGCAGAAGATGTCTTGGTTTATGTGGAATGTGGTTTTTTCTTCATCCTGGGAGGCCATATGAATCTAGTGATATCTCTTGTATGCATCAAGGAAACATTTGAAACAGAATCAAGCTAGCGATCCCACTTTCCAGTCTATCTCTGGTAACTAGATAATTATCCTTGGGGAAAGCTTTTTTGATATCCTTGAAGTCAACACATATACACCATGAGCTATCAGACTTCTTTACCGTACTTGGTTGGCAACCCAGGTCTGATACTTGATCTCTCACAAAATGTTAGTTTTGAACAACTAGTCAACCTCTGCACAGAGGAATATGCTTCTATCTGGGGCCATGTCCCCTTTCTTTTTTAGAACAGGAGTGAGGTTAGGATTTTCATTTAGCTTATGCTCGGCAAATGACCTTGGCACTGCGATCATTTCTGACTCTTGCTAGGAGAAAATGTCAACGTTCAAGGAAAAAATGTTTCGTAGCTTAGACTTTGCTTTAAGGGATAGAGTGTTGCCAATCGTGATTGTTTGTTCGGGGAATGCGGGGTTGATTGAGATTGACTCATCACCCCCAGTCGTTGTGTTTAATTCCCCTGGTGGCTGCTAGGCAATCTGAGTGTATTCGAGAGGTTGCTATCACACTAAAGACAGAGTTGCCATGCCGGCTGGGGTTGGGAATTTCATAAGTCCATGCACAATCGACGTGATTGCCCCAAACTTCAACATTGCAATTTGACCCATCAACACATGGTACTTTGATGGTGACCAAATCACCACGAACTCCATATCAGTTATACGAGTACGGGGTACTCCCCTCAATGTTACCTCCATAGTGATGCGGCCTAGTGGCCATGTTGTTTCTCTTGAGAAGCCGGAAAGCGGTAATAGTAGATCCTGTAGCCGAGTTCGGATAGCGTTGGGCAGATATAAGAAACAATGTTTACATTAGCTCTACTACGCTCCTAATATCCGTATAGACCCTACCCACCAGGAAATTAGCAATACAAGTTGTTATGACAACCGGCTCATCGGAGGGATTGTGGGTGGAAAAGTGATTAGCTCGAGCTGCCATGCCTCGAGAACCTCTACTTTTTTTCTTTGAATAGAGCCCAACAAATATATCATATGGATGATGCCATCTGGTGTCTTGGCTCTTTCTTCTTTCTTCTTTTGCCACCTCTATGTCTTACTGGTGTCTGCCTTTTTAAACTCTTACTTGGTTTGAAACTTGTTCTTTCGAACTTCATTCAACAGTAAACAAAACCTATTGTAGGTTGTTTCAAGTTGTTCACCCGACTTTGCCTTGAATGCTTCATATGCTTGGAGACAATGAGTCATCTTTGTTTGTTGACCTCGTTTAGACCCTTGCTGTTGTCTTCCAATAGCATCCCACATTTCCTTTGCTGTTTTGTAACTATCTACTTGAACGTAGATGTCATTGGTTATGCCTTGCAAGATGTAGGATTTCATTTCTTTATGCGCCTTCCATAATTTTTCTTGTTCTTGGCTTAATTCATCTATACCTAGTGGTACTCATGAAGCACCATTTGGTTTATAAAATGGTTGCTCTCCTTTTGTTATTGATTCCATCAGCAATGGATAATTGTCTTGTCATTCGATCCAATCGATGAATCTGTCTTTCCATTGGGAATAGTCTCCTCTGAACAAGACTGGAGGTTTGTCCTTGGTTCCGATCGCGAGTGCTTCTCTAGACATTTTATCTGTATACGAATTTTCCCTCCAAAATTTTCCGGATAAAATTTAACTTTTCTCAAACCAAAATTATACGTTTGAACACTTGTCCTTTATGCGATAGATATAAATTGTCGCAGAAGCACTTATATGCGACAGTTTAAATGATTGTCGCAACAATTGAAATTAAACCTTTATGCGACAGTTATCAAATTGTTGTACAGAATTGTCGCACTTGAGAGATTGTCACAGTATCTGTTCGTTAGTCCGCCATTTTCGAAGCTTGAATCAATATTGAAAAATTGAATGATTTGACCGTGAATATTGATTCTATCGGTTGTAAATCACTTCTGGAAGCTACGTTGAAACTTTACTTGATCAACAATAGGGAATCTAATCGAAATTGAGCAATAATCCGTGACTTTTACTTAAAATACCCATTTGGCTATTAACTTTGAATTTGAGCTTGAATCTTGCAATTGAACCGTGAAATCACTTCCGATACCAATTGTTAGATCGAATTTTATGTTTGGAACGTGAATGCGAGTGTATGTATATGTATGTATAAGCGTAAGTATGTATGTAATCAAAACTTTATGTATTGATTTAAAACTCTCTATTACAAGCTCTCTCTCACACTTACAATATGCACAAAATGTTTTAGATTTTCTCAACTCACATGACATCAGTTTCAACTCTCCAGAATGAAGACTCACGATCCTATTTACACTTGAACCTACTGATCACTGCGACAATTCTAGATTGTCGCATTTACACTAACTGCGATAATCATGAATTGACGCATTTTCACTAGCTGCGACAATCTTTGATTGTCGCATTCCTTTGTATTTTCGCTTCTAAGAACTGTCTCATTTCTATTTTAGACTATACATATGCAAATCCTATTTTAGGAGGTATCACCGCATGAGATAAAGATGTAACCATTTTGTAATTTTTATGAAAAAAAAATAAAAAATACTAGATTCCGGTGTAAGGAATGGTGGTTTGCGGGGGTTAGAATTGAAAATCAACAGAAAATGATAAAAAAAAAAAAAAAACAAAGTTCTATTAGTGGATTAAGCCACGGAGGGCGCCATTTGATCAAACATATTTCATCTTGAGTTCAAAATAATGATCGTTTATGGGTGGTTAATCTTTGACACTCCGATAAACGTGCAAATCCAGTTCGAGATTAAGCTATATCGAGGGTCGCCAAGGATTAATCCTTGAAATTACACAGGGAGGCAATTTCAAGTGTATGGGGTGCTTGTTAGAAGATTGAATGAAGGCAAACACTAGTTCATTTATAACGAAACTCTACCTTCTAGAAGCGTCTAGAAGGATGTCATTTAGGGTCTAAGAATAAGAACATTCTCTTGGATTTGTGCTGACGTGGATTAATTAGATGGGCAGACCAAGTTAATTGGGTGACGATGCAAATAACCAACTGAATGAATATTCCCGTTTGTACTATTGTCAGATGTTGTCGAAAGGTTTTACAAAGTGTATGTTTGGCCGAGCTCAAGAATGGTGACCTCTGAGCTCGGGTGACGCTAAGGGGATTATGCTTTTAGGAGGTGAACCATAGCGTTCATGAGAGCTTATTGTAAAAAGTGGAATCCGAGCTACTCGGGCGATGCTACTCGGATTATACTTTTAAGAGGTGAACTGTAACGTTCATGGGAGCTCATCCTAAAAAGTGGAATCCGAGCTCCGTCATGACGAGTACCAGTTTGAGATCGTAATGTTATATACATCATTAGTGTGTGACAAGGCTGTTGGATCGCTTTTGTTGTTTCTATTTGAATGACATTTTAACCTAAACGATCCATTTATTTATACTTATAAATACTTACTGTATTTTTAGTTTTGTAAATACTAATCTCATGTATGTTTTATATTTGTACCCAAAATTCTATGATGTGATATGTATATTTTGACATGTTTAAGTCAAAAGTAATGCAAATTGTTAAACTAACTATTTGAACCAGATATTTTAACATGTCTTCGGCTATATACTGTACGTGTTTTGAGCAGAACCAGAAAGCCCAATATACTCTTTAACCAGAACGTATAAAGTGTAAATACAATTTACCTACAGTTTGGTTATGAGTTCCAGATTTGGGTCATATAGCGAGAGAGTAATTTGTACATCTTTCCACATAATCATATGCATAGGATGTTAATGAAAATGAAGAAACCATGAATTGAATTAAACTAATTTTATACAAACATATAATCCGTAGGAGTGTCTGCTTAGGTTACCAATATGAAAACATCAAGTAATGATGTAATCAAGAAACTCGAACAAAAAGATAAAATTCGGGAGATTGGTATCGTGTTGCAAAAGAATATCGAACAACAATAGCAATACCACTTTTGAGTTAAAATAATCACACGGTGAATGCATACAGTCAAAAGTAATATGCTGAAGTAAGTCAACTCCAATCCTCACCCCATTAATCCATTATAGAACCTTGAAGTCCACTATTCATGTTACATATTCCGCTTCCTCTAGACCAAAAGAATCATAGTTATAATTCGTAACCTAATATTATTCCTATTTTAATAACCAAAACCCCATCTTACAGATCTATGTTACATGACACAAAACTAGCCTGTTTGACACTAAAAATTCAAATTTTGATTTATAAGTTGACCACAGGAAGTTAAAGAAAGGAGTTTCGTTCATCCTATATATGTAAACCAAGTACCATAACCACCAGCATCAAAATATAGAACATATGAATCAACATTCATAAACTTTACATTGGACATAGAACAGTACAACAATCATGATGTTAGAACTTGATGAGATGTTTTAACAAAAGTTTCCACAGCTCCACTACATAAATTCACAACAATATCCTTAAGATGTTTTTGATACTTAAAATCAGTCAACCCAGAAAACATTCTATCATAAAGATTCATACTTGTTGCTCTTTCAAGATACACAGCCACTGCAGTGCTCACAAATGTCTTGATCAAATCACCCATAACCAATTTCGATTTCTTGCTTAAAGCACCCACAAATCGATCCAAATCCATTGCTATTTTCAGACCCGAGTCACAGTTCCTATTCGAGTAAAGTCCCAACACTAAATTACGCACAAAACTACCAACAACAACAGAAACAAAACCAGTCCGAGGATTGGATATCAGTTTATCGATAACATGATCTTTAAAACTTGAATTCTCTACTCTGTCAATCTCATCTACATCGTAACCCTGAATAGCTCCCAATGTCGCAGCCTCAAAAACTCGAGCCAACGAGTTTGGAAACTCATCTGACACTGCAATTTTCGACAGTTGTTTCATACTATTAGGAATTTGGTCCTGATCCGATTCTAAAAATCCCTTCAAGTCTCTTGAAACTACACCTAAAATATCTGTACAATCAGATATAATTTCTGTAATCACAATTAGGGTTCCTAACAGTTTAGCAAGTTTTTTCCTCTTCTTCGAAACAGATGGCAAGTTATAAACTTTATACATAGCATAGGTTGAAAACCCAGATAGAGCCAGTAAAATCACACACTTTCTTTCTATTGAGGTTAAAGTCAAATTTTTTGTTACCAGTTCCATTTCAAGTAACAAGGACAAAATTAGATTAACACCTAGACCTAAACATAATCATACTCCAAAGCAAGAACTTGATATATTTAATGGAGAGTATTGATAAAGATTATTGACTCTGAAGTAGATTTTATGAGCTAAGTGTATACATTCAAGAGAAGTTATAGTATGAGAAAAAAGAAAGTGTTAATGAAATTTACCTTAAATGAGTTCAGATTCAGAAGTTGCAGAGACATTGTGGTTTTTTGGGTGTTGCAAAGATGATATAAAAGCATAAGGAAAGGTGGACATGTGGGTAGTTGGGAGTGATTCTTCATTGAATTTTCTTCCATTTGTATAAGACTAAGAGTCTATTGGAGGATATGTTCTTTATTTTATTTTATTTGTTAACAAACCCACGTTGTTTCTTTATCAAATTACAAAAAAGGTATCTCAGCTGTTTTTAAAGTTATAATCTTAGTTCATCCTCTTCCGTTTCTGCATTTCAAGTTTAATCTTAGAGCAGTCGAAGGAATATCATGGCAGCTGCTTTTCACCCAACTACGACGAGGTTCCTGGTTTGAAAAAAAACCACGAAACATTCATCGAGTTCAAATATTAAAATGCCAGATACCTAAGGAATACAATGATTGATATAACACATAATCATCTCCATTCTACATTATTGATCAAAAATCAAGACGCCCATAGAAAGAACAAAATAAACAAAATGTACCAAAATCGATGAACTAATTCAAAGTGATGGTAAATTGTGAGGAAAAGAAACTTAAGATATAAAACTTACCAAAAACTAATGCTGCATATTTCTTCATATGAAATTCAAACAGGAAACTGCTACATTTTGCTGTTTTCTTGGGAGTGAGGCTTACTTTACAGATATTTTAAAAGGGCTTCAAGAAAAACACCAAGAACAGCTGGTTGTTGTCAAGCTTGTATATATATAATCATCCCAAAAACAAAATCGGATGATTCATGTGTTTGTACATAACCATCACTCACTTATCACAACTTTATACAAAATAATCAAGGAGACAAGGCACATTTAAATGACTTTTCCTTTCTACACAATCAATTGATAAATATAAACATTTCTCAAAAAAGAAAAAAAAATCGTAGAATCTTCAATGAATCACTCCATACCTGCATATTACTTGCACTATGTTGTTGATAGAAGTTGTAGAAGGCAAGGTGTCTGTACAATTCCTGGTTCAGCAGCAGCGGGGACAGCATCTTCTGAACTGTTATTGCCAAGCTCCTTGGTGCTTCAAGTGGCGGAAATGTGCATGCTGTTTGGACTCAAACCAGCAACTTCTTTGTCGGTCCCAACTTGGCACCAAAGAGGTCAACTTCGTCTCATTCCTTTTACATAACCTTGGATCTTATTGGCATGGTACAATCGTCATCAGCCTCAAGATCACTAAATGAAATGTCTTCATCCGTTCCAAAATGAACATCAGCCCCAACATATCCATTTGGTTCTGAATTCCGATGAAACCAATCATCATCATCGTCATCCTCAATGGGCATTGCGTAAGAGTAAGCTGCCCTGCAGCCTAATGGAGTCTTCTCTTCTAGGGTTACAGATATAAGAATGTCACTCTTTGTAAATGGATATTTCTGTGTCGCTGTATGTTCAAAAGTATTTGCAGACATATTAGTAGAAGGAAAGTCTGATGCACTAGCAGAATCTTCATGCAAAGAATTACTCCCATCAGAAAATTCTAATTCGTTAGTCCGCTTTTGTAACTCTTTCACCCACATACTCCGTGCTGCAACTATCTACAGTTCAGAAACCAGTTCAACATTGAGAAATAACTACTGTCATCATCTTAGAGAGGATTTGACGACTGTCTCACACATAATGAGGTCTCATTAATGATATATATACATTGAAAACCAAGGCAATATATTGATACTAAATATGCATTAAACAAGATTGCTGTAATTATCTGAAGCTACGCTTGGTCAATTAAGATGTCAACCATGATATAATAGAAGTGACCCATTGGTCTTGCATATGTGTAGGAAGGCCAGTAGGACACACAATGTGTCAATCAACTGATATTTCACCCTCCATATGTACTAGTTATCAAGCACAGGCATAAATTTATTTTTCATTGAGAGGATGCCAGCAGTTGGTCCAATGGTGTACCAATAAGTGCCACCATAAACCAATCTCTATATACAGATGGTGCTAGACTTGGCTTGCAGCGAACTTATTCTAATATTCATTCTTACAATGGTTATATAGTACATGAATTGAGCAACTCATTTACAATACTTACAACGATGATAAATTTATGATGATGATGATGATGACAATAAACTCTTTTGTATTAAGAAGCGGTAAACACTGTAGTTCAATTAGTTGGTGTCAATCTACAGGTTTGAAATAAATAATGATACCAATAATCTATTCAACTGAACTACAAACATTTGGAAGAATACATCTTTCTAAAATATTATTTTTCTTGTACAATGCTAGCTTCCTCTAAGAGTAAACACTAGACCAATAAAAACGAAGAAACGCTATTTAACAAGCAGATAATATCGAAATAAAAAAAAAAAATAATAATAATAATAATAATAATAATAATAATAAACAAATAAAAATATGAAAAATTGCCTAAACTTTACCTGGGGTGTTGATAGAAGATCAGCATCATGTTTATTTAGTCTTGGGTGTAAGAGAACAAAGTAAACCTTCCAAAAGTAACTCTCACTCATGTGAACGGGACAAAGTTCAATTCTGAGAGCAGCTAATCTAGGTGCTAGACGTTCAACCAAGGTCACATGGTTCCATTGGGTATCAGACATTTCAAAATCTAAGTCAGGGAAACAAAATTTGATGAAATAATCATTTTATAAAACCAGCCAATTTAATAAATTAAATATAAAAGAGCATTTACAAAATAATTTGATCCATCCTTTTCAATGAACACATATTTGAGCCTTATAAATCTGATTAAAATCATCCAGGATATAGAAAAACTTGATTAGCTCTAAATTGAAGTCAATCTGTATCCTGAGTGCAGGTTTCAACTACTAAACTAGAAGCAACTTCATGCTTGTTTCACTTCACTCATGTTAGGGAATGGCAGCATAATCCATGATGACGTTTCCAATTATTGGTACATTAAAACATCTTATGTTGCTTATGTCTCTCAAAGCATGAACTCTAATAGCCATACTATCAACATGTTCAATCAACTCTCTAATAAGCCAATTCTACAAACAGTTGATAAAATACATTTGCACTACTAAACAAGTTCACACAAAGTTAGTTATAGAATAATATTACCAACAAAGAGATTGAGAAATACTATCGGTTTTGGGCTTCCAACAAATACTACAAAAGTAACCAGATTTACCACCAAATAACACATACTGAGCTCACAATTCTTTAGAATTTTAGAGATTTAATAGCTAGATCACTACACAAAATAATAATAAAAATAAATAAATAAATAAATAACAATATTATACCATCGTCATCTTCTTCTTCAGATAAAGGAAAATCCAACCAAGTTTCCGGATGATTGGATATATTTTTCGCAAACGCCAATGCTTCTTCGGTCACGCCAACACACTCAATTTCATTGCTTTCCAACGAATCTGGACCGTCCAAATTGGACATGCGATCATCATCATCTTCGCCGGAAATATATAAATCACCGCCATCACGATCGGAAACAGATTGATCGAGCAGCGAATTTGGTGGCGGAGGAGCGAGAAATGAAGTGACGCCACGAAATTGACGCGTTAGGGTTTCTGTTAATTCTGAAAGGTCTTCTTTTACACTTCCCGATCGACCCTGATCTTCAATTTCCGAGGATTGAATGTGTTGTTGTTGAAATTCGGAGTGAATTTGAGTAGAATTTGATGAAGTAGGGATCGGGTTATCGTCTAATAAGAGAGTGTTGGCAATTGAGCGAGCCAACCATGACATGGTGGTCCGGCGGTGGAATATTTTTTCAGACACGACGGTTTATGGTTGTTGAAGATGGATGATGATTGGTTTGATGCTTTTAAGAAACGATTTTGTCAGATTTTGATTCTTCGCTAATGTGGATCCCACTTTAATTATAATGATGATGATGATGATGATGATGATTGCTTAAGCACTTTAAAAGACTAATAATATGAGTAATATTATATGGTTGAAAAATGGTTGATGTCCCTTTATAAAATGTAATTCTAAAAATTACTTAAAATTTTGATAGTCGAAAATGACAAAATGACGAGGTATCATATGCGAGCCAATCGCGTTGCAATTGAATCTGGGGCAGATGATCATTAGGGCTAGACGAGTCTCAAAGGTTAATTATATAATTTAGGGGATGTCTAAACATATTCATCATTTCTAATTAGTTTACTAGTCAATCATAATTATTATATAATAATTATACTTTTTTCAGTTTTTAATGTCTAATTTATAGTTAACTATTATCATTATGTAATGATTATGTTGAATAATTATGATTATATTCTAGTTTTAAGGTGTAATTATGTATATAATAATTATTATGTTTATTCTTTTTTTTTTCTTTTTTATATTTAGGCTTTATCTCAATACACTAATTAAATATTAATATTGTAGTCATTGTATCTTTTTTTCTTTTTCTTTCTATTTAATATGTATTCTAATTGTTATTAGTTATTAGTATGTCACAAGATTTTTTAATATGTATGTCATCTTTATGAATTTATTCGAAATATTATTATAATAATTATTATTATATTAACGTTATTATTGACAAACATATACAAAAAGTCGACATCTCTTCGGATAAAAATAACAATTTAAACAGTTATATATAAATAAAGAAAAAATAGTTGTAAAACTTGGTTTGTTATTATTATTATTATTAAATCATATTATATAAGATTTAAATTTTCTTTTCCATAAAAAAGTGATAGTTTTAAAATTTTAGTTGGGAAGAGAGTTTTTGACATTTTAACTGCATTTAATGAGTGTTTGACTGCATTTAAAAATTTAGTTGAAAAGTTGACTAAAATCAATATTTATAAAAATAAGAAATAATGTTTTTGGGTAAAAAAAATTATGAGTAAATTTTGAAGGACCCTATAATTTATTCTATTATCTTGATGAATGGGACCTCCTAAATTAAAATTCAACAATATCAAATTGTCATATTTTAGTTACCATTTTATTATTTTTTTTTTATAACATTTAAGAAATATTGATCCTCCTTGTTAAAAAAGTTTTAATTGATCCTCCTTGCTTAGTTTCGTTTAGAAAAATTATTGCTTATAATCTAGTAAGTAAGATACTTTTACGGTTTAATACATTTAAATGTTAAATTGGTTCTGATAGTATAGAGCTGACAATTTCTAACACGATTCGAAACCCGACATAAAATCGACTCGGAATTAATCATGTTTGGGTCGGGGTTTTTGACCCACGAACCCGTTAATTTGAAACCCGCCAACCTCCTATATTTTTGGGTCGGGTTCGGATCACCTAATAAGTTTTTGGGTTGAGTCAACAACCCGAAATTTTTTTAAAGATACCTAAAACATTTCATGTTTTATTCTAATTTGATAAACCAAAGTGTTTAATGATGTTTTAGTATTAAATTGGGATGAACATACTAGGTCATATGATATTTTAAAGATTTTACAAATATTTTTATACTTATTAGTGATTAGTTAAAAATCTACAAATTGACCCCATTTGATCGGAAATTGATCTTTTAATTGAAATCAAACTGAAAAATTGTTAACCTGATTAAATAACGGGTCACCTGGGTCAGGTCTGGGTTACCAGAATTTGAGTTGGGTTGAAATACTCAACTCGATTAGAAAATCAAGCCGTGTTTGAGTCGACTAGTTCAAACCCGATAACCTGAACGGGTTAACTCAACCCAACCCGAATTGCCACCCCTACGATTGTATAGTAACAGAAGTCTCGATAATTAATAGTATCAATTAGTTTCATTATATATTTTTCTAAAAAAAGAATTAGTTTCGTTTGATAATCTAAACTTTAATCGTTATAATGATAATGATGTTCGACTATAACTTGACTTATTAATATGTTACCATGGTTTCGCCCCTCAACGAAAGCGTTCAAGTTTCACCACTGGATTGAATGATTACCAAAACCGATTATGTATAATTTGTTTAAGAAAATTTTATGTGTAAGTTGAATTGCCAGCCCTACGTTCAAGTTCAATTTTAGTTTTTTTTCATCTACGTATTTGATGTTAGTTTCTGCTAATTTGTTGCTCTCATTTAATTTGCGATTTTTTTTATTATGTTTTAATGTGTACAAGGACACAACAATGAAGAAGGGTTTTTTAGTTTTGTTTATTATGTTTAAAGTTGAGAATACAAAAGCATCATTAATTAAATGTTGGTGTGGCAGTGATATTGGTCTGAGTTAGCAAGATGTCATACACATCAAATCTTCATGCGGTGTAACATAAGCAACATTAGGCTCATGAATCAAATTTGTAGGTTTATTGTCTGCGTGGGGATTTGGACACTTGGACTAAACAAGATTCTGAATATATACAGCTGTAATTTTGAGATTAAGGTATGCTCTTGAGAGACGACATACTCATATTCCTTTACAAGGAGACTCTAAAATTGTTTGTACGCAGGTATCAGTTCTTTTGTTCTCTGACATGGAAATTTTGGTGAACAGGCATCATGTGATGGAAGCACAAAAATAATCAAGGATGAAATTTAAGTAAAATTGTGGCAGGTATTATCGGGCATCAAAGACAAAAAAAAAAGGTATATGTTTATATCTAATGTTTACTTTTTCTACTATTTGGTTAATCATATGTTAATTTCTTATTATGTTTCAAAAAAAATCTTTGTTAGTTGTAGGTATGAACATCAATATTTTGATGTTTATCTTGATCAAACTCTAAGTATAAGAAACTCCAAAAAATAATAGTGGCATAGAAAACTGTGGGTATGAACATTTTTTTTTTATTTATTGCTCTACGAAAAAATGTCAACTCTTGAATGCCTATTATTATAGAAATATTGAACACTCTCTCCAAACCTCAGATAGTCACATATATATTCAAGTTTCTCTGTTATACTGTACCTATTACTGTGTGTTGAAAGATATATATTTGAAGATGGACCGGGTATGCATTTTTTTAGTGTCGCTGATGAATAATAATGATGCTTCTTGGTGTTGAAAGATAAGTATACGAAGTTGGTAGATTTGGGCATCTCTATTTGGCCCTTAGTTCCTTCCTCTTTTTCTTATTCTTTTCGAAAAGGTATGTGAACTTAAGATCTATACTATCTCATTAAAATAATTACAATAGTTTATGGATATGATATTCTTTTGTGTGTGTGTGGTTGGGGGGGGGGGGGGGGGGGGTGTTGTAAGAAAGATCAGAGCTGCTAATAACATAAACTTTTCAAATTTTATCGACTTTCTTGTTAACAATTTGCCAAGTTTCACCATTTTGTATGTGAAAGTTTTGTAATTAATATACACTTTTGCAGTGACACTTGATATTGCAGGCTACCATAGTTTTAACATGTACTGGTATTTAGACCTTTGGTTGTAGTCGTCGGTTGGTAGATCTTAATCCTCTTTAGTTGTTACAGTTTTTTTTCTACAAATGGACTATATGTGGTCAATTTGTTGGCTAATTGTATATAATTTACATAGTTTCATATGCTTGGTTTTTAAGTAGTTGGACTTGCAGCTTGTGCTAAGAGATGATGAAACGAGAGTAAATGGTCTTTGAATAAGTGTTAACAGAAGGGGTAGCCAGTTCATTTTTTTTAGTTTTTGATAAATCAAGTTTCTGGCGGCTGTTTAAACTGATCATTAAGTAGACATTGCTTATTGATACATTAAAAGCTATTTATTGGACTATTAATGACCCTTTTGCGCTTTTAGAAAGTGTACCAAACCCAAATTAACTTATTTATAAATAAATGGGTTAAAATTGTCACCTCCAATGTCACGATTGTTTTGCATGACTCTTATAATCTATTGAAGGGGTAGTTTAAACCGAACCATAATAATGAAAATATCTGGAGATATTACGTTGTCATTATTTATTTGTTGTTGGTAGAAACAATATCTTTCTATGTGCTGGTATAATGGGTATATAGTCCTATGATCAAATATCTTCTATGATTTGAGATTTACTTTGGTAAACTGACATAAGTATTTTGAATACATCATAGGGGGAGTGTATTATGGAAGACTCAAATATGTCACTATACAGATTAATTATGTGTGTTTGGCAACTTTGAAGTCACGTCTTTCTACTGTTGCAATTTGCAACCATTTATATTCATCATTTGGCGGTTTCAACTATTATACTTTCGGAGATTAGTTTCAAGTAACTGATCATGTTCTTATCATCCTAATAGAGGAGCTGAAATGAGTACGCATTTTTTTGAAAATGACATAACCAATAACAGAGTTTCATTTGGCAACACCTCAATTTTCTCTCACGTTCTTTAAAATTAAATATCTCAAAAATGACTAGTCAAAAAATTATAAAAATTACACCAGAAAAATCAAAGTTTTTCTCTTTGATTAGACATCTCACGTGATATACTTTCAACGAACTTTTTTTCCATTTATTGGTGGGTTTTGAAAACAACTATCACGTGTGATACCAATGATTATCGCATGTGATACCAGTGTGTGTGACTGTTACATGTGATACTCGCGACAATCACATGTGATAGTCTTTTTTAAAACCCATCAAAATATAAAAAATAAAAGTTCGTCGAAAATATACCATGTAAGATATCTAATTGAAGAGAAAAAAAAACGTTGATTTTTATGGTGTAATTTTTTTTATATATTTTAACTAGCCATTTTTGAGATATTCAATTTTTTAAAATATGGAGGCTTTATTATCTTGATGAAATTGAACGGTTGAGATTGATTGTTTCATTCTTACAAGATTTTTCATTCTCATTTGAATTTTTCTCCATCTTAATATATTGGTTTTTAATTTCGTTTTAGTCTTTTGAACTTCACTTATAAAATTTTTTAATTGATTGACTTAGGACTTGACATGGTCTTGAAAGAAGCAATTTTGTAATACAACTTCAAGTATGTATAAATTAAATTTGGCCGTTATCTAGTTTTTAACTTAATTATGATGTTAGCATCACCTTATTATTTATTTATTTTGCCTATTTGTCACACCCCCATATTTGCAACGGAAGATAGCGGGGCATGACTTCATGGAACAAAGTCACAAGTTAATTGAACGACCTTTATATGAGCAATTGAAAATACTTGTTTGATTACAACAATAAAGTTTCAACAAAAGGGCATAGTTTTAAGAGTTCACAACATAAATAAAAGAATATTTTTATACATAACCAAACGCTATTAGTAATGCAAGGAAATCTCCGATGAAATGAGGCCACAAAATGTGACTCTAGAATGATGCTCCATATGCTCTCCATGATACGTGCAACTAAAGACCTGAGAATAACATGCTAAAGCGGGTCAATATAAAGTTGGTGAGTTCATAGGTTTAACGTTAAGTAAATAGTGACATGGACCACTAGATTTAGCGACTATTGTATCACTCACAATATCATGAAAACTATTACTATTGCACTAAGCTCATGAAACCGAAGCCTTAACAGTTATGTTTTATGCCCCTGTAGGTGTTCCACTATGAGAACACTGATATTGCTCGATTTATACATGTTAATATATGGCAATATTCCTCGTTTTATTTATGATTCCTATTAATTATTGGACTTTTGGTACTTAAAAGGATGAAAATGTATTCTCAGGTATTAGAAGTTGATCGTGAGGAAAAACAAGCGAAAAGTGACAAGTTTGTGAAAAAAGCTGAAAATTAAGCCTCACCCGTCCGGGTGATGCCATTACCCGTCCGGGTGACCTTGCTTGAGCGGGTGAAGTTGCACGCATCCAGGTGAATGCACATCAGAATGTCACCCAAGTTAATTCACCCGTCCGGGTAAACCATTACCCGTCCGGGTGCCTTGTTTCTCTGCTTGTCCCAGCCGGGTGGACTGTGATCCAAACGGGAGCCAAAGCTACTCACCCGTCCGGGTGAGCTCAACGTGTCCGGGTGAGCAGCCGTTTCTTGGCATGTTGGTGATTAAACCTAAAAAGAACAAGATTTTAACCTATTTTTTTGGTAGCCGTTTTCTCTCATATTCAAGGTGATTTTTGGGGGGTTTTTGAAGATAGAAGCCTTTCTTTCATTTATCCTCATTTAAGGATTAAAGACTAGCGATTTGGAACACGTTATTAACTCGGTTTTTATTCTTTTCATTCTTAAGATGATTAATTTGAGTTATTTGATTTTTTTTGCTATGTTTACTTTGATTATGAGCTAAACACTTGAACATTCACTTGGATGATGTGAACTTATGATTAGGGGTGTTAATCTTTAATTATTACCGTTATTTAATTCACGTTTAATTGAAGAACCATTTGTAATCAAGTTCTAGTTATTGATTTATATTATTGATGAATTAATTGGTGTTTATAGTGAACCGCTTTTACACTTTAATTGATTTATTTTAATTGTTTGACCATGAATAATTATTGAATGATTGTGAACGTAAGACTTTAAATAGTATACTTTGATTGAACTTGATTGTAATTGATTAAGCTTAACTAGAGACATCAAATTAAGTTTAGTATTTCAGCGAACGTAAATTACAAGATTAGATTGTGAATTAGTTAATTGAATTGAGATTTAGTTTGATTATAAACCGGAGTGAAAGCGAAGGATAATTTATAACCAATCAGTCGGGAGGAGTGACAGCGAATCCTATTCTTAAGTTAGTTAACAACCAACAATCGGTAAACACAATTTAACCAACATCCCGACATCATTAGTGAACTAATCTAAGTGAATGTCTTTTTACCATTGATAAATTTAATCTGATACTTCAGTATCCAACAGCCTTCTGTTTACTTAGTTTAATTAGTGATAATTACAAAGCAACAATTCGGTTGCAACCCCCCCCCCCCCCCCCGTCTACTTACCTGTCAGATTATTTACATTCGATGGTTATACAGTCCTTTTGGTTCGACTAGGACTTACCTTAGCTATACTATTACATTGACAGGGTTCATTGCCCGGTTGTGTGATAGTCTAATTTCTGTAGTTCTAAGTTCATAAATTTTATAACTAGATTTAACACATCAAACACTTATAGTTCTTCAAATGATTATGCGTCCGTTTGATAAACCAGTCAAGTAAGCACTACAAACCCGGAAGGGGGTGTCAACTGAATAGATCTATTCACAACATTCATGCTTACTCACGTAACTAACGGTTCATGATAGTGGGGCCTTAGCGGAATGATGTGTAACTTAGGCAATACGTAAATGTTTAGAATACTTGTGTCCATAAAAATAAATCAGCATGTATTCTCATTCCCATAGTAGTTCAAAACAAGTAAAGTAGGGGCTATGAGACTCACCTCAACAAGTGATAGTAACGAGAGTAAATAAGAAAGCTTGATGTTAACGATGTGACATAACCGCGACCTAAATCAATAAGACGCCTTAAGGTCACAATGATATGTTCTATATGCACATGAGTTTTGAGAAGTTTAAGGTTTATCAAGTTTAACAAGTAAAAACATTTAGGAAAAAGGGTAAAACTTGTACTTTGCTTTACTAGACCTAAAACAGTTTCTGGCAGAATGCATTACTCAACTTCAAAAGGTCATAACTCAATCAACTCTTAATGGTTTTTAATGAAACAAAGCCTGGAATTTAGGTGTATGTCTTAGCTTTCAAACCTATATAGTCCCACTAATTGATTCAAAGTTTAAGAACTCCAAATGATCGTCACAAGACATGGGTGTCAGCAGCTATACCTGCTGGACACTTTCTTGCATAAATTCATTTTAAAATACCAAAACACCTCCATAAATAATAAATTTTAGATGGAAATCTTCCTAAGCCATTAAGGTATTTTTTGATTAAAAGGGATTTATCAAAAGTGTTTTGTAAGATAGGTAAAACTTGTTCTAAAGTGACCTTAATTTTCGGGGCAGCAAACTCTAATTTCGTAACAGTGTTTAAATCAACATTTAACACAACAAATCTAGTATGGTGATTTGAAAACCATGCATGATATAATAAAGAAGAGTAAAATGAGTTCCTTGAGACACTTACATGATGAAATGAATGAGTGTGATGATTATGAAGTGAGCTTGAATCAAACCGAATGTTATAACCCTATTTTTTACTACTAGTAACCCTTTGGAAAGCCATAAGTTCTTGTTGTTCTTGTTCAACAGAATTTTGGAGAGAGTATTGTGTGTTTTGAGTGTGATAAATGAGGGGAAAAGAGTGGTCTTATTTATAGGCAAAGAAGTGAAGAAACTAGCTAGTTGCTTGCATGTAATGGAGATAGTTAGCTAAATGATGTCAAAGGGAACACAAGTACTCCATGCGGATGGTTGGGGGCTGCCTTCTCACATGGGTTTGGGTGACAAGGGATGGATTTTGGATGGTGGTTGACATAATGGAAGTACAAGGCTTCAAGTCTTTACCTAATGTTTAAGAAGCATGGCATGACAATAGTTGGTGACTAATTTATACAAAAAGGAGGGGGGAGGGAAATGAGTAATTTTGAAAGTGTAGAAGTATTTTGGGGTATTGGTAAAGGTGGTGAATTGTGTTGTGTATGTTGTGCATGCATGCATGCAAAATGATACAAGAAAACCTACGTGTAGTCGGTAAAACCGAATGCATTTGATTACTAAAATGTGATCAAGAAAATGTAATTGTGCTTGCTTAGCATAGACTAAACCTTAGTCTAGTGTGGTAGTTCACGAAGTAAAATGTCCAATGGTGGTTTCTCGATATGCGTCGGATAACCTAACGGTTATACGTAAAGTTTATTATTTACTTGTTTATAATAAAACGCTCTAGTTTATGAATAAATGTTAACCTAAAATTGTCGGTTGTCACACTTTGTGTTTTGATTTTTATCTCTTCGTAGAACTGCTGGACTGATTTAGATCATTTTCTATTTTTATAGTTGTTGAAAAGGTCTTCCTATATGGGTGGGTGCTTCAACAAGTTTAGTCCAAAAAGGGGTTAAGGCTTTCATGTCAATTTCGTTAGTAAGTTTGGTTTAGTAGTTCATTGATAATTTATACATACGAATTAAGTTGTTGCAAAATGTGGTTTAAAGGTTTTCATGCCGTTTACCTTAGTCTTTTAAAGATGAAAGTTTTTCCACAACATTTGGGTTCAAATAAGTACTTACTAGTGCTCGATAAGTACCTAATAGTTTTGTTGATATATGCAGTCTTATTTGATGTTTTTGCTGCTTTTTCTTCTTTTTATCATTTTAGATATTTGATCAGCATTCTCATTGTTAGTGTGATCTACGTTTTATGTTTGATCTTTTTTTCTTTTTAATTTTGCTAACGAAATATCAAGTGTTACTTTTCATTATAGGTAAGTTGATTCACTGTATGCTCACATGACTATGTTGTAACCCATGGTTGAAGATATGTCAAAGTTTGTTTTACTTTGTTGTTAAAATATGATTGAGTCATGCACCAAATTGTTGTTCCAATTTTGCAGGCTTGCAACTTTATTATTTTTCATATTTATTTTAGGTACATTGTTTCTCTATTACCGAAACAAGAAAATTAGAACCTTTAAAGAATTGTATAATATGTATTGTGGAGGTGCTTTTAAACCAATGAGGAAGTTTAAGTAAAAGTATGTGTTTAGGAAATTAATATAGTTATGAAGGGGCATGTTTTTGAAAGCTAATATTGGTTTTAGTCATTGTGTAACTGTATTTTACTTTGAATTGGAATTGGAATCTCTATTTGCATCTAACTTATTGAAAATGGGTCATTTATATTTTTTTTGATGTCATAGTCTAGACTTTACAATTTGACCAACTTTGTTATCAAGGCCTTTCTGGATCTTTTAATATGTTTTGATGGCATGAGGCTTTGTCTAGTACATGAGACTCTTAAGTTCCAATTTGTTTTACGGGTATATATTTTTTTCTTAGGCTTCACTTTTTCATAATTGATTAATATCTAATAGTGCATTTAATAGTGCATGCTGATATACATGATTTATCACTTATTCGTTTCATCTTTTGCAGTTTGGTTGTTAGTTTCCTTACTCTGAAAAAGAAAGGACTTGAGACCAACCATACTATGTGTACTTGAAAAAAATATAACTGTATCCGAGTAAATAAACTATTGAGCACGATAAAAAGGTTTCTAAGACCCACATGCAGCTGAGATTAGTATTATATTTGTAGGTTTGCCTTAAATCTCATACTACCATAGGCATTTCGTGATTAAAAAGAGTAAGGGGTATGAGTTTTGTTATTGTTTGTGTATGTTAGAAGACTTTTTTACCCTTTCTCGTAGTTATTAATAAATAAAAAGTTTTTAGGGACCCATGTTCTAATCTTTCTCAAATTCTTTATCATGAGCATGGCCCATGTTTAAAGACGAAAATAACTAAACTAACATTCTTTTTAGGATTTAGATTCGCTTTAGCGTAGAACCTACTAAAACTTTTCATTATGAAATTATATTATTTATGAGTTATTATGTTCTTATATGTTATCCATCCATATTCTTTGATTTCAGAAAATAATGACAATCCTGCCAGCACTTCATGTCACACTTAGAAATACCTGCCATGTTTGTTCAAATATTATTATTGTTTCACCAGCCTAATGATGTGTAAATATCTAGTTATAAAAATGATAAAACGATATCAAAGCAACTATTACACAACTAGGCAAGTATATCTAATCGAATAGTAGTATAGCAGTGATAAGTCTACGGGGTAGTCTCTCACAAGAACAATTTATATGTACTTTGAGGGTTATTTATTAAACCTATAGTTAAATTATCAGGATGGTGCATCTTAACGATAGACAGTCAAAAGGTGTTTAAACTAGTAAAAGCAATTAAATTGATAAGTCAACCAAGTGGTAAAAGTATGTCCATCTAGACTTTATACCCCCTAGAGTTGGACAATAGATAGATAAGTATTTGGCATATGAGAATTAATAATTTAAATTACTTCTTTTTACAATGGAATTTCTATAATTGCAACCATTAATTGCAAGTGTTCTTGACCAATTATAAATCTCAATTATGATTAATTAATTATTCTAACATGATGATCTAATCTAATAATCCTAGTGTCCTAGAGATTACTAAAATCACACAAGATGTCTCTTAATGTAATTCACCCATATTATAATTCAAATAACCTAATTCAGTTCTATTACTGTTTCCAATCAAAAGTAAATGCAATATGAAATTAAAGATTTCTCACTCATTAGCACGATTATCACATCAATTGAATAAGCTAGATAAATCAAACACAAATCGTTCTACGATTAAACATCATATCATATGCATAATGAAAATCTAAATATCAAAAGTCCAACATCTAGGGTTATTAGCCTAGATGAACACAAAGGAATTAGCCCATCATGGGTTTAATCAAACAAATAATAAAAATCCAAAGATAATCCATAATCGGTTACAAATATGAATTAAATAAAGTAATAAAGATTCGAATGATTGAGAACAAACCCTAACTTTGATAATGATTCAACAGATGATGAATTGCTTAGGGTGTCCCCAAAAGCTCTCCAACCGCTGATAGTGCTCAATTTATACATGTTTTACCCTCACATTATCTCTTGTTTTATCCGTATTTATCATGAGTTTAATGAACTTTTGATACTTAATATGCCTTGAATGTATTTATTATCGTTAGGAACGGATGCGAGAAGAAAACGAGTGCAAATGTTGAAGAAAAGATCAAAAACGAAGAAGTATTGTAGTGTCGGCGAGGCTCCACGGTTTTGGCCATAACTCCCTTATACGAACTCCGATATAGGTGATTTAAAAGCCCAAATTCTCAGAACTCGGAGGGCTACAACTTTCAAGAAGACGTCAAATGCTGGAAAATAATATTACCCGCTGGGTACTAAGCTTTCCAACCGGGTAAAAGGGCTTCAAACGGGTAAAATGCCACAGAAAAATAGTACCCGCCGGGTACACTTACCTACCCGTTAGGTAAGTGTTAGATACGTGAAAATTGGGTTTTTAAGCCCAAATTAAACCCTAATTAGGGGAACTTTTTCACTAAGCCGTTCCTGGGCAACTAGGGGCGAATTTTGGGTGATTTTGGGAGTTAGTTCATCAACTTTTCACCATTGTTACTCAAGGATCCAAGATTCAACATCATCAAACATTCATGAATTCAGTTTAACATTTCTTTTCTTTGAACTATGTTTATTTCCAATTTTTTTTTGTTTATTGTTGTTTCTCATCTAGCTATGGCCTAAGTTCTTTTACATTCATTTAGATGACGTGAACTATTGATTTGGGGTGTTAATTCTTGATGTTTATTATTGTTTAATTAACGTTTAATCGAAGATCAAATTGTGATTAAGTTTTATTTATTTAATTGTAATTATTGATTTGGGGTGTTAATTCTTGATGTTCATTAATGTTTTAGTGAACATTATTACATGATTTTGATTTGTTATAATCGTTTGTCTATGAATGGTAATTAAATCGATGTGAACGCAAGATTTAAATAGATTAATTGATTAAACTCAATTGTGGTTGTATTAAATTTAAGTAGATAACTCAACTTAAGTTTAGTATTCCTGCGAACGTAGGTTTACAAGATTAAATCCTTATTTATTAGACTAAATTGAGACTAGTTTAATTGGAAAATTGTAGTGAACACGAAAGGTTAGTTACATTTAATCTATTGGAAGTAGTGAACACGAATTTCATACTTGATTTAGTTTGATCAACAATAGCATATAAATTGGTTTTATCAAACACCCCGAAATCATTAGTGAGCTAGTCTAGATGAATGTTTCTTTTTATATCTAATACTTTAGTATCCAACTACCTGTTATTTACTTTTATTCTTATTAGTGATAATTGCATCGCAACAATTCGGTTGTAAAACCCCTTATTTACTTACTTGTTTAGATTAACTTTATTCGCTATACACTCTTGATTGCACAGTCCTCTTGGTTCGACTCGGACTTACCCAAACTATACTACTACTCGACAGGTTACAATGTCCGGTTGTGTAATAGTTATTTGCGGTATTTCTTTTTTTATAAATTTATAACTAGATTTCACACATCAACCGCCTTAAGTACTCGGCGGGTAACAACAGTACCCAGTGGGTAAAACTAGATTCTACCCGGTTGGACCTTTGGTTCCCGGTTGCATTTTCAAACTGGAAGTTATGAGTACTCGGTGGGTACCATCACCCGACGAGTATAAATCATCTCCAGGTTTCTGTCATAAATATTCCCGGTTGAGTCATATTAAACCCGTCGGGGTAGGGTGTACCCGGCGGGTAACCTAGCTTCCCGGCGACTGGGTAATTGTTGATTCTGATAGCTTTATTTGTTTTCTTCTTCTTTCTTCTTTTTCGTCCGCCTTTTGTTCATTCTTTCTTCACTTCACTCGATCTTTGTCCTAAAACTAAATCTAAACTAAGTACCAAAAGTTCATAAATTAACTAAAATAATATACAATTTTGATCAATATCGCCGCTATAAATATGTCTAATTTATGCGATATCACTTAACAAATTACGTGAAGTCTATTTGTGTTGTATACATGTATATAAAGGAGCACAAAAAAATCTGTTTCCGAAACGAAACCGGTTTGACTTAAACTGGTTTGAGCCAAACCGGTTTGGTTTCAAACCGGTTTGAGTTTTCAACCGTTAGAACTGATTTCAAACCGATTCTGGTCAAACCGTTTTGAACCTGTTTTGGATAGTACCCGTCAGGTACCTGTACTACCCGCTGAGTAAAGGTACTACTCGGCGGGTACACCTGTTACCCGACGGGTACTCTGTCTCTGCTGCAACTAGCCGTTTGAAAACGGCCATATAGCTGTTTTTGTCCCTTTTTGTTGATTTTTATGACCCTTTGCTCCATTTTGATAGTATAAATATGTGTTAGATGTTGAGGTTTATTTACAACACTCAAAGCTTGGTGAAAATTATATAACCACTCTTAAATCACAAAAAAAATAATGCAAACTCTACTCTCAACTATCAACTCTCATTAGCAATGACATCATCATGTGAGCGATCAGAATCTTTCGTCGGTGTTGGTGAAACGTCTAACAATGCTACGGTTGTATTCGTCATATCGACGAAAAGAAACCCAGATATTTGGTGCAATTACGACTTGTGCGAAATGTCGAACGGTACTAGAAAAGCTCGATGCAAGAAATGTGGGGCATTTTTTAAGGAAAGCGGGATTACTACTTTGAGAAATCAGTCAAACCTCTATTACAAATCGGTGAAATATAGGTTGGGTCATGACCAAACAACAATGGCGAATGATGCTACGATTTGGCAACACGAAACGAGTTTTGGTGCGGGATAGGATGGCGAAGTTTGCGATTCAAGAAAGCTTGCCTTTTTCCCACTTCGACAATTCGCGGTTAACAAAACTCATCCAAGAAACGCTCTAACCTCGTTATACACATGTAAGTCGTACAACTATTAGACACGATGTTATTAAAATGTGAAAATTGGCTAGAAATGAAATGATTTTGGGTTTTGAAATTACAACTCTTGACTTGTGATGTTCGGACGGCTCCACATGGTTCAACGGATTCGTACCTTTGCGTTACAGCTCATTGGGCTAATCCCCATACGTGGCAAATGATGAAGCGTACGATTGCGTTTGAATTATTTGGATATCTGCGTACCGGCGATACTTTATATAAAATTTTAGATTATGTGATAAAAGGTTTTAAATTAGTCGGAGAAGTATTTTCTATTTCTTTTGATAATGAATCTAATAACACCACCGTCGTTGGACAATTATAACTAAAATATAAACTGGTTTGCGAAGGTGTATTTTTTCATAGTCGATGTTTTGCACATATCATTAAGTTGGTTGTGCAAGATGGACTTAGTTGTATTTCCAACATAAAAGAAAGTTTTAAACAAATGTTACGTGATATCTTTAGTTCAAGTAACGCTAGATACCATAAATATATGAAAATTTGTGTCGATTCGAATTCCCTTTGATTAGGTCCGAATTGGGACGTAGCTACTAGATGGAATTCGACATGTAATATGTAAGATATTAAAAATAAAGATTGTAAACATTGCTTAAGGCTTTATCATGTGTTTAGCACCTATGGTATAAATAGGTAGATAAGCTTAATCATTTGTAACACTTACCTAGAAAATATTCATTTGTGCTTAATAGAAAATCATTCAACCATATTCTCTCTCAACATTCATCATACATTTGCTTGATTTTGGACTAACAATTAGTATCAGAGCAAGAGGATTAAAGATTTGAAGAAAAACGAATCGAATTTCAAAATCAGAAAGTCAACAGAAAAGTCAAATTCGTGACTTTAAAGATCAAATTCAGAGATTTGATTGTGTTTTGGTGAAAGTAATCCGTTAGAATTGATTACTACGGATCAAGGAACAAGAATCAAGCATCAATTTCATAAAATTCAGTTCATATTTCGTCAATTTGAAGAAATTGAACAAAATGGGTATTTGATTTTCATACTACTGTGATTGTACAAATTTCATCAATTCATAAGTTTATTTGAAATTGATTCATCACGAAGCTTCTAATAGTGATCTACAACAGAGTGAAACAAGAATTCACGGTTAAATCACACAATTTCTCGAATTTGATTCAAAGTTAAAAATGGCGGCTATTTGGTGATTTGAAGTGTTCAAGCTCGAATTTGATAAATTTGACCGATCAAAGTGTTTCATTAGTGTTAAGGAACATACAGAACTCGAATTCAAAAGCTAATTCCAAAGTTTGATCAGATTTCAAGATTTTGTTCTTGGCTGTTTGTGGATTAGGAAGAAGCTGTTACAGTGCCTTATGCGACCTTATTCTGCGACTTTATATCTGCGACCTTAGTGTAAGACTTTATTGTGCGACTTTATCGTGGGACTTTATCTTAAGTTCGCATAGCAGTAAGTTCGCATACTCTTAGTTTAAAATTTGAATTTAAGCTTCCCGTTGACTACTTTTAGTTTAATTTTTTTTTCATTTTACTCGGGCAAAATTCGAAAATTTTAGAGGGAAAATTCTTACGGATAAAATTTGAAATTTTCGATCAACATTTTCTTAATGAAAATGATTCTTTAAACACTTCAAAATCTTTAATATTTAAAAGATCTATTCAAGCAACGATTTTATGATGTCGATTATTAATGCTACGCAAAAATATTTCAAAATCTTTTATGAATATCCACGACTCAATAAAATGACATAATACAAATTAATAGCGTTTATTAAAATGTTGGAAGAGGAACTTAAATGATGTTATTCTAACATAACAAGTGTTCAAAAATTGAGAACTGAGAAGTCAGCTGAAGTTATGAAGCTTCAAGAACAACTTGACACATTTCAGACTGAAAATAAGAGACTTAAATCAGGATTGGGGAGTGAAGAGTTAAAAAGTGTGAATCAGGATTGGGAAATGAAGTATTGGGAAGAACATGCTCAAGTAGTCAAGCTGACAGCTGAAAAGTCAAATGCTTTACATCAAGTCAAGCTTCTTGAAACTCAAATCGAGACACAATCTGAGGTACATTCTAAAGTTATAACTGAGTGTCAAAACCAATTAAACTCAGAAAAAGAAAGGTTAAGGAACTTGCAAAGAAACAGGCTAATAACCTTGATGTCATACAAACTGTGACTCGTGAAAAATCAATTTTGAGAACTCACATGGAAGATTACAAAGATATGTATGAAAAACTTGAAATTGAAAAGAAATTTTTTCATAAAGAATTCTTTCATATATCTTCTAAACTTGAGGAATCCGAATGAGTTGGAAAACTTGCTATTAAACAACATGCTCATACAATTGTAGAGAATAAGAGAGTTTTTAGCAAGTTGAAAGAACTTGAAGATGCTTTGTTAAAACATGGTCAAACAGATCAAACCATTTTTCTCAATAAACCTAAGGATATCAAATTTTACAATCCAAGAGAAGGATTAGGTTTTGAAAATCCCTGCTATTTACAAAAATTTATTTCTAAAGTACCTACCTTGTATAACTACGGTGACATGGGAAGTATTTTAAAAATGTTTTTTGTAAAAACAACTAATGAAGAAGAAGTTATTGAGAATTTCAATAGAGCAAAAACTGAGAATGCACAATTTTCATTTAATTATGAGAAATTAAATGAAAGTTATGGCACAAGGAAAATACCACTTTCTGAGGATTATTTTCCAAGTTGTTCAACACCTGTTATTGATCAAGATGAGGTTATGGAACAAGTGGTTAAAACAAAACTTTATATTCCAAATTTAATTTTGGAAAATAAAATTTTTGATCTTGAAAAACAAATAACCACTCTACAACTAACTTTTGATCAAGAACGAACAACTCTTTTGCAAACTATTGAACACATTAAAAGTAATTCATCTTCATCTAGATCAACATCATTATCAAAATCTACCTATGAACTTGAATTTGAGAAGACATTAGGAAAAGAGTTTGACCAAAAGAAAGCTTTCAGTGTCAAGAATAGTTTGAAACCTCAAGTGAATGTTCCAGTGAAGACTTACACAGATAAGTCTTCCAAACCACTTTCAAAAACGATTTCTGAGTTCACCAACTATTCTTTGCAAAAGAATAAGGGTTATTCTAAGAAATCACATTCACCTGGAACATTTACTCAAACGAATTTTCATCGTTCAGATTCTTATGCTTTCAACACTTCACGTAAATCGGTTTCTCAATTTCCAAAGAAAACCAAATTTTGGAAATCGAAATAAAGCTTTTATGAACAATCTTCCCAACCAAAGTCTTTCAACTACTCAAGATCGAAGATGTTTGCTCTTGCACCACAAAATGTTTCTTATCCAGTGCAAAGAAAGAATGATTTTGTAAACCCTATTTCCAAAAGATTTCACTCACCGTTGATTCCACGATACTTATTTCGAAATGAAACACCGAGTTTCAATTCCAATTGGAATTCAACGTCTTTAAACCAAATAGACACAACTTATAAATGGTTTTCCAAATTCTCAAAACCCATTGGTACTGTGCTTAAATGTGTTCCAAAAGTTGTTGTCTAAATTTCCAATCAATGACTTATGAACAACACAGTTCATAACTCGTTTTAGAGTGATTTGACTTATGAACAAATCGGTTCATAACTCGTTTTTCAACTGAAAATGGTTTATGAAAATTTCAGTTCAAACCCGTTATAATTGAAACAGCTCAAAAGTGACATTGATTCAATCGAGCTCCCGTCCTACTTACTTTTTGATAACTGTTTGATATATTTGAGGGGGAGCTCGCACAACATCAAAAGAGAACTCACCTTCCTACGTTGCATATGTTAAGGGGGAGTGTGTTTAAAGATCAAAACTTTCAAGTGTTAACATCTTTATCATTATCAAACACTTTGAAAGATTTTCAAATGATTTTGGTTCTTATATTCTTGGAGGGAAATCATATCGAAGACATCTAAATCTATGTAATCCCAAAATCAAAAAATCATGATGTGATGATCAATTAATGATCAACTTTTTGGCATATGCTGACATCTGCACTGAGTGTTATAGAATAAAATTACTTCTACGATCCACCAGAGCCGGATGGATCTACCACAGGAGCCACCTTCCAAAATTTTAGGATGCGAGGGTATATTAGGTCTAAGTGAGAGGGTTGGGGGAGATTAAAAGTGCAGATCAACATACTTTCAATAATGCAAAAAGAAAATGAGGGAGGAGTTGAAAAATGTGAGAGGTTGAGTGAGGAGTGTGTGAAAGGGTTAAAAGAAAAAGAAAACCCTCACTAAACAAGAAATCGCCGGGTTGCCACATCTACTATCGTATTTCATTTGTTGATTTTTGGTATTGAAGAAGACATCATGGACCCAGTGATGCATTGCACATTACCCTCCTAACCACTCAAGTACTTCTTAAAAAGTCCTTTTTTCAATTTCTCACGGAGATTTAGCACATAATCTATTGACATCTCGTTTGGAGATTGTTCATATTGAAACAAGAGGACAGTTTGCTCCAGTCCCCGACTTCAATTAATGCACAAATCGAGTCTAGAGCCAAAAGATATAAAACTATTTTTAGGACACAAAGTGTATTTTTACACACCATGTCTAAGTGACATTATGCATATCTATGTGATATTGCCGGAACATTCATAGTGATACCTAAAATGGTATTCCACAATGATTGAATGGAAATCCTACCAATGCTAACATCAAAGCCAACATTGAAAGTAGGTCACTCAGTTGATTCATTTAATGTAACACCCACTCTTACGGCCTAGGGGTAATCTGGTAATTTCTTAATTTATACTTAATTATGACTTTTATATATTATATTAATATGTCTATTAGATAGGAAAGTTAGATTAAGGTCGAATAGTTAATTGTGACAGGTAAAATATTAATAGTTTTGAATTAAAATAGTTGTCGGTAAAATAAAATAACTTGTCTCGCAAAACGGTTTTCAGGTTCCAGACAATAAGCCAAAATAAGGGATTAAAACTAGTAAGCAATTCAGTTGGTTGGTGATATAAATAACCAAACTCATCACTTTCATCTCATTTCAACAACTCATTCCTTCTTTCTCTTGCAAGTTTCCTTTCCTAAATCAAACACCAAATTAACATGCAATTGAGTTGTAATAATCTGCTATGAATCCTTGTGTTACCTGCCATCATCATCATATTGTTCTTACTTCTAATTGTAAGCATTTTGTTATTTTGATTATGAACTTGAAATTTGGTAAATCTTTGAATTGGTGTGTAATTGATGTTTGAAAAATGTTATATGTTGCTACTTGATGTATTAGAGATGTTAGAAAGCTGGTTAGATTGATAGGAAACTGAGTTTTTGTGTTTGTAAGTGTTTTGGTTCGGTTTTTTGGGGTTTCTGTAGTTCCGTTCGCAGCATGAACTGAACTGAACTGCGAGTTGAGTTCCTGCGAACTGAACTGACTGCGAGTTGACTTCCTGCGAACTGAACTGAGCTGCGAGTTGACTTCCTGCGAACTGAACTGAGCTGCGAGTTGACTTCCTGCGAACTGAATTGAACTGCGAGTTGAGTTCCTGCGAACTGAACTGAACTGCGAGTTGACTTCCTGCGAACTGAACTGAGATGCAAGTTGACTTCCTGCGAACTGAACTGTGCTGCAAGTTGACTTCCTGCGAACTAAACTGCGAGTTGAGAATTTTTAGACGTGATTCTGAATGTTTTATTTTGCTAAATTCAAAGTGTATAAGTATAAGTGAATCATTATAATTTGATATATAAATTTATAATTGTAGAGTGGTTATAACCGATAATTGCTACTTGATAATTGTTTGTCATTTTGTTACTGAGTAGTGAAATGTGTTATACAATTATGGAAAGAGTTCTAACTTCTTAATTATTATATTCTCAGATCAGCAGAAGACTCAGTAACATAAGAACTCTGAGTGTGGACTGAGATAAGTCAGGTGAGTGGATCTGCAACTCATGATTTGATTTAGTTGTAATGGTGTGGTTACAACAAGTAACGTAGATATTTATAGACTGTTTAGTCTGATTTGTGATTGTGTATCTACTTGTCATATATGTGGCCTTCGGGTATCTGTGTTGTTCAGAGGTCAATGGTGATTGGACTTGGTTACTATTAGTGATCAACACAGGTTCCATGGACATGTGTTGTTGCTGGAAATTATGTTGTTGTTTAGTAGTACCAAGTTATCGGTAAATCTTGTATAGGCCAATACAGATTGTAATAAGCGTTACTTGAGAGCCACCGCGGCTGTAGGGTTGCTCAGTGACCACCGATCCTCTTGAGATTATGTGTTTTCGGTGCTTAATGTAAACAGATTGTTATGCTAGGTTGAATTATTAGTTGTACATTCATTCACTTAGCTTCGTGCTAATCCCACCATTTCTCTTCCTACAGGTTATATATAAGTTTGTGGTTTGGGTAGGAAGATGGTCCTTTGGAAGGAATGTTTGACACGTGCTATAACTCTGATATATGTATAGATGTTTTGTTAGTTAACATGTATGCAGATTTTATATAACTATATATGTTTTGCTTCAGGAAAATAGTTAAATGTTGTAAAACTCGCGAAATTGTTACGGTCCTTTTGTAATATAATATATAATGTTATTTTATCCATCGCTTCCGAGTCAAATGACACATTTAATATTGAATAAATTGCGGGGTGTTAATTTAATGTTTTTAATTGATGTGTAAACTGGTAATCTATGTGATCTAGGAGTTATAGTATTTTCATAAATGTGTTTTCTGAAAATACAAACAACTTTTTCTTGATTTACTCAAGTAAATAGTTGTCTTACCCAAATGGTTATGAAATTGATGCTTACTTGAAGTTTACCATTAATGTATGTCGCTTATTGAAGACACAACATTCAACGGAATGTTCTTGCAAGTTCGTTGCTCCAATGATTTGATGTAGTCTACTATTCTTCAAACACGTTGTGCTTCACCATACTCATGATGCTCACGATGTATCATAATCATCATGAAGAGGGAGAAAAGAATTAGTGTTTGAAGATAGTAAAGAAAAGAGTTAGTGTTTGAAGATAAGTGAAGAAAAGAGTTTGTATTTTGAAGATCATCTTTCTATAAGTTTGGGGAAAAGATAATTTGTTTGAGGGGGAGCAAGTCAGAATTCGAAAATGGTTCAATTTAGAAAGTAAAAGCTCCAGAAGATCAATATTCAATTGAGGGGGAGCAATAGAAGAGAAGCTTCAAAAGTATTAACGAAAGATCAAAAATTCTAAGATCAAATCATAAATCTTTCATACATTGGAATTCATTAGTTCAAAGAGGATTCATCGGCAACAACCAGGTGGAATATACTTTCAGGATTAAGATAGAGAAAATGTGCTTTCAAAGAGTGAACTTTCAAGAGAAATATTCCAACAACACATTCAAGATTAGAAGTTGTCGTTGAAGATCAAGAAAAGAATTTGTCTTCAAGATTTTCTTCAAGAATTAACATCAAAGATAAAAGCTGAGACATAATTATCATAATTATCATATTTATCAAAAAGTGCGCTTCAACGTGGTTTTCAGCTTACAAAAGATTCTCGAAGTTCAAGCTTAAAGGATACATATATGAATTGAAGACTATCCAAGCAAAGTTTACAATCAGGAGGAGATTGTTAGATATTAAAAATAAAGATTGTAAACATTGCTTAAGGCTTTATCATGTGTTTAGCACCTATAGTATAAATAGGTAGCTAAGCTTAATCATTTGTAACACTTACCTAGAAAATATTCATTTGTGCTTAATAGAAAATCATTCAACCAAATTCTCTCTCAACCTATAAGTTCGTACGCACCTACACTTATAACATATATAAATATTCTTTCTAACACATTAATAAACAACATATAACAAAATATTCATTAATTAATAACAAAGACTATTACAAAACTAATCTATTACACAATAGAAGCTGTTGTCACAAAACATGTACCAACAGACTCCCCCTTGAAAATAGCTCTATTAGTCTTCAGTCTTTTCTTTCTCTTCAGAGCATCTTCTTTCTAACTCTGATTAGTTCCTGCCCATATACCTTTCTCGATACAAACATTTACAACCTTTTGATATCTTCTGCTCTCGTGTCTCCAATTATCTCTGTAGAGAATCTTGTTGACATGCAGCTTCATTAGATCATCTTTGGACAAGTTTACCAAGTGTAAGATGTCGTATACTCTTAGTACCACATTCCCTTCATTATCCTCCATTACTGCCTCTGCAGTTTCACTATCCACAAACCACCACTTTAGATTTGTCAGTACGTCCTGTGGCATCTTTTTTAGAGGAACCCTCTTCAAGCATTTGACCGGTCTGTGGACCATCTTCATCCACTGCTTGTTAGAGATAGAATCAATCCTGGTCAGATCAGGAACTCTCTTCCCTGGCTTTGGCTTTAAGCTTTCAAACTTATTTGATCTTCCTTTACGCTTTAAAATTCTCTCTAAAGTACTAGCGCAAGGATCATTTCTAATATTTACCAAGTCTAGCCAGGCTAGCTCCTTCAGTTCAATCTTCGGCAACGAGCTAAAGGTCTTCAGTCTGTTCTTCAAGTACTAAATCCCATCATATATTTTTAGTATGAACAGCTTCAGATCGCTGTCATAAAACCAACTTATGATACCTCGTTTCAGCTCGCCCTATCCTCTGACCCTGATGTCACTTTTATACTTGATCTTTGGTTCATTTTCTGTTTTCCTGAACAACAGCTTCCTTAACTCTTCACGAGTTGGTTCAACTTCTTCAGAATCTGATTCAACTTCAGGAGCTAAGTCCTGCTCCAAGTTGATCACTTTCTCAATAGCTTCATCTTCAACAACTACTTCAGTTACAGGTTGCTTTGACACTATATGTTCATCAATATCAGCATCGTCATCTTGAATGATTTCATCGTCTGATTTCCAGTCTGCAACCTCTTTATCCAAGATTTCTCCTTCCTCTAACTCTGATCCCTCGCTATCAAACTCGTCCAAATCAAGCAACGCTTCGATAGTATCAGACTCCGTTAGATTCACTGGAGTTTCCTCAGTTCCGCTCCCACCAGCACCTTGACTAGACTCCCCCTGAGCCTTTGCTGAACCTTGCTCTCTAGATGAAGAGCCAGGCAGCTCACCGTTTTTGGGTGCACTAGGATCATCATCTTTGTCATTGTCAGATTTAGATCTCAACTCATCTTCCCTGCACCCTGTTAACTGACTCCCCCTGACTGACTGGCACTTCAAGTGGTAGAGAGTAATCTCGTTTAACCTGACTTGTTCTTCCAGCTTTTCATGTCGCTTTTCTAAGCGCTCGTTGAGAGCCGTCAAATTATTGACACGTATTTCCTGGCTCGTAACAACAGCAGTCAAGGCCGTCACCATATCCATTAAGCTCGTGATCCGGCCCTCAAGATATATAAACTTGTCTGGATCAGAAAGACTGGTGGCTGGGTTGGGGATTGACTGGGGGGATTGAGTTGGAGATGGAGCGGTGGATGGTGTGACCGATGGTAGTGTTGGTGGTGTTGATGTGGAAGTAACTGTGGTGGTGGGTGTGGTAGATGGAGCAGTAGTAATTGTAGTGACCGGTGGTTGGACAGTGGGAGGGCGGACAGTGGGTGGAGTTGGAGTTATAACTCGAGGAGAAGCACCACCCTCACGAATAACAACGCCAGTGGGTCGCTGGCGTTTTCTAGCCCTTAGCTCAGACCCAGAGACTTCCTCTCCCTCTGGTATGTAGTATTCATCATCTTGGACTTTTCTTTTACCCTTTTCCTTAGCCAATGCGGCCTAAGGGTCCAACAAAACACCCTTAGACCCAAGAAACCCAATCATGGGTGGGTCATCATCATCATCATTATCATCAGCATCATCAACATCATCATTATCATCATCATCATCATCATCAGCATCAGGTCTCTGTTTCTTCAAAATCAGATGGCTTGCTTGGCTCAGCTGCATCAGTGGTTGAAGGTCCTGCTCCTCCCTCAGAGAAATAAGTGTCGATGTCTCTTAAAATCTCATCAAAAGTCTCTTGTCTGGGCTCGGTGACCACAACACTGGAGTTGGCACCACCCTGCAGTACATCTCTCACATCCTCTGCAGCAATATCAGCGACTACATGCTCTCCCTCAGCAGGGTGCTCTAATTGATGCATGATGTCCTCAACTACCTCATGTTGAGCTTCAGCCGCCGCATCCTAGGGCGCTGGAATATCAGCTACAGCCTGAGGTGGTAGCTCAACAACGTTTTCTTCAGCCACATTCTCTGCAGCCCCCTCTTCAGCTTGAGGTACATCCCACCACCCATCAATTGGTAGGGCTCGATAGTGAGCAACAACAATCGCTCCAAACAACGGTACAGCCTGCGGCCTGTCAACAACAGCACGACAACTGTTGTGACTAAGACAATGTCCAAAAATCTTCTTGTCAACATACATAAGATGGACTTCAGGATTGCCGGCAGGGAGATTTGGAATCGGCCCGTATCTGCGGGGATACAAAATAAATTGATCTTTGACGCTCCCCCGTATCTGCAGCACCATCTCATCAAAAAAGAATTGAGAGAAGAAGTAGGGCTTGTTGTATACCAATGAAACCATGCTGGATTGCATTTTATGGTTCATGGTGTCAAAACCTGCCTTCTTTGGCCTGAAAGAGACCAACAGTATGTGCATCAGATAACTCCATTGTTCGTATAGTAAACTCTTTGTATATTGGGTATGAGTCACGTCGCCTACATAACCCATTCTTTGAAATGCCCCAGCTCAGAACTCTAGTGGGAATGATGTTGGACCATTTTCTTGTTCTTCGGTCCCTAGATGTAAAGCCAACCTCAGATAGGCGGCAGAAAACTCAATCTCCCACCCAGCCACAGTCGCATGGATGACTGGAGGATTACGACGACAATCGTGTTCATCAGTTGCCCAGAACCGACTCTGGTGAGTGAGTCAGTGCATAGAATACTCTGGACCGCATCAGATAGTCCAGCATGTCTCGGAATGGCACAGTATTCTGGTCAGCAAGATCAAAAGAGATTGCAAGATTATCACGTTGATCAGCCATTTCTGCACACAAGACAAAAACAAACCAAAAAGATAACAACAATGTTAGTTATAAACGATAATCAATGTTAGAATCCTGCAAGAAAGATTTAACAATTTAATATAGTTTTATAACATCAATTAAGTTAAAATGATAATTGTGTTTTCAAACCTAAGTAGGTTCTTACGAACTTATAAGTTCGTACGAACTTATCTCCCTGTATAGGTTCGTACGAACTTGCTGTTTGACTAAGTCAAACTTAAGTTCGTATGAACTTACACTTGGCTAGGTTCGTACGAACTTACAAGTTCGTACGAACCTGTAAGTTCGAACGCAAGAACACCTTTTTAAATTTTTTGCCATAATAACATGATCAGGCACTTGAAATGGATACACATAGGTCCGATATATGGTTTCCAACAAGTTCCAATCAATTTTAACCATGAACACACGTCTAATTTTTAAGTTAAAGTTGTTTTTTGTCAAAAACCCACTTTAATTCAAAATTTTAGATTTTTTAACGGTCCAAATCAAGAAATGTTTACTTACATAGATTCGTGTAAGTATAGGGATGAAAGCAGTAAGTTCGAATGTAAGTTCGATGGCTCTAGCTAGGTTCGTAAAAAGGATAGGTTCGAAGGGTTTTGAAAGCATAAGGGTTTGACCCGGTCAGCCCCTTATATACCCATCTAAGTTCGTACGAACTTATTCATTCGAACATCTAAGTTCGTACGAACTTAGACAGTTAGCCAAAATTTAAAATTTCAAAACTTTGAAATTTTTCAAATTTCTAACTTTTTCAAACTTGAAAACATTTAGCGACAACCAATACACTTAGAGACTTAATAGAACAAGGTTTGAGCGACGAATCCAACAAAATGTAAGTGTTTCCCGTAAATGAAGAACTTTGATTAAAAATTAAAGCAACTAAGAATTGTAAAAACACAAATATGAAATTGTTCATATTTTGAAACATACAATCTTTTTGAGAGTGTCACTGATACAAGGATCGAATTAGCCATGATGAGCACAATACACAGTTAGGAATTTTCATTTATTCCTTGGTTATTATTGTTGTAAATCATAGATCACTTCGATTATCGGTATTGTTGTCCACTTAAACATTTGACACGCAGAGTTCTCAAGTACATATTAGATTATTGTTCACGATTTTCTATGTATCTTACATTTGATATACCGTTAGAATCTAGAAAGTCAAGAATGTCAAGTATCGGATATTTTTCATTTTTATGTCATCTTTAAAGTCTATTCATTTTGTTTTATCAGCAATGTACATAGGTACATGTTTCAGCTATAAGACAAGACTAGGGTTAGAATCAAACAAATCTAAAATCAAACCAGAGGTGACAGGTCTGTACTTCCGTACAACAGAGCGACATGGTTTGACTAGAGACCTTGAAAACGGTATTCTTTTTCGCGGTCTAGTTTGTTCCAGATTTAGAATACACTGACTGAATCTAGGTCAGCATGTTTCAAGATGTAGCAAAAGAAACAGTCAGTGAATCCCCCAGATAAATTAATTTAATAGTTAATCCGATAACAAGCATTCAGGCACAATCTATCTCCTAAGAATTAAGACTTAAGTCGTACATCAAAATAAAGATTTCACAGAAAGATCGCATTATTAGTATAGATTGAGTACTCGAAAATCGTTATGTCTAATGTCTACCAATACATCGAAAAGTGAAACTATAGAATACATTGTCTTTTAGGTACTTTTACTGTGTATGGTCCACATCCAAAGGCCAAACATAAGAAATGTTCTTGGCATGGGTAATGATTTCTTCATTTCTTTGCAATAGTACAGTGACCCTCAATTTTTCTTGTTTTCTAAAGTAAAATAAACTATATAAAATAAAAGCAAAAGTAAGATACAACTAAAACAAAGTTCTTTTTAGGAAATACTTCACTCAGGATTTTTCATCCCATTTAGTTGGATTAATAGCTCAAACCGAGACCTATCAAAAGCCTTGGTATACAGGTCGGCTAGATTCTCATCAGTGGGAACTTTAACTAAATTAATCAGGTGTTTTTCAGCACAGTCACGAATAAAATGATATCTAATGTCAATATGTTTCGTCTTACTATGTTTAACTGGATTATTAGTTATAGACATGGTGGACTGATTATCAATCATAATAGGGGTGTTAGTAAAATTTAAACCATAATCACGCAGATGTTGTTGTATCCACAGAACTTGTGAACAACAGCTACCTGCTGCCACATACTCAGCCTCACAGGTTGAGATGGCGACCAAGGTTTGCTTTTTGCACTGCTATGAGACAATGCGACCACCTAATAATTGACAGCCATCAGTGGTTGATTTCCTGTTCAAGTTAAAACCGCCATAGTCTGAGTCGGTGTAGGCTACAAAGTCAAAATTGCCTCCAGAGGGATACCAAAGACCCAGCTTAGGTTTTCCCTTTAGATAACGCAATATTCTCTTTGCTGCCTTCAAGTGTGATTCTTTTGGATTTGCTTGAAAGCGAGCACACAAACAGACTGCAAACATTATGTCTGGTGGAGAAGCAGTTAAATACATAAGAGAACCGATAATGGCCCGATATTGAGTCGGATCCACATCTTCAGTACTCTCAGTATCTGGTCCAAGATTATGATTCTGTTGAATCGGAGTGCCAAAAGACGAACTATCTTTCATATTAAAGCGAGTGAGCATTTCATGCACATACTTCGTCTGATGAATGAAGAATCCGTCCTTCTTTTGATCAACTTGTAATCCTAAGAAGAAGTTCAATTCACCCATAACACTCATCTCAAACCGCCACTTCATCACTTGTTCAAAATCTCTGCACATGTTCTCGTCAGATGACCCAAAGATGATGTCATCAACGTACACTTGTACAAGAAGGAAATCATCCTTTTTCTACATGATGAACAACGTACTATCTATTTGTCCTCTCTTGAAACCATTTTCCAAGAGATACGTAGATAGTGTCTCATACCAAGCTCTGGGTGCTTGATGCAGTCCATACAGAGCCTTATCTAATTTATAGACTCGGTCTGGATAGTCTAGATCACTGAACCCCGGAGCTTGTTGGACAAACACCAGTTCTTGAACTTTACCATAGGGAAAGGCACTATTTACGTCGAGTTGATAGACTTTTATTCTTTTATGTGCAGCATATGCCAGAAACAATCGAATTGCTTCCAGCCTTGCAATTGGTGCAAACACCTCAGTATAGTCGATCCCTTCCTATTGGTTAAAGCCTTGAACTACTAGCCGCGCTTTATTCCGTGTGACGATACCTCTATCATCTCTTTTGCACGTAAACACCCATTTGGTGCCTATTGCAAATTCTCCTCGAGGTAGATCGACCAGCTCCAAGACTTTGAGCTTTTCGAATTGTGCTAGTTCCTCTTGCATAGCTTCTACCGAGGAGTTCTCTTTTAATGCCATTTGGATATTTTTCGGCTCAACTTGAGATATATAGCAGTTGTACAGAAATTTATGCATGATTCATGTGTCTTGAATCGATACATATAGATTGGTGCTGTCAGAAATCTCTCTACGAGTCTTTACACTAGAACTCGGATCACCAATGATATTATCAATTGGATAATATTTGTTCACACGAGTTGAAATCGTAGTGTCCACGGGTAAGTCAGATCCTAGATTTGATCCAATCTCCCCCTGAGGTGGTTCTTCTTCCCCAGCAATTTCTTGCACAGAATCAGTAATCTCTACGAGGTAATATGGTATAATCGACTGCGGAATCTTCGATTACACTAAACGATAAAAAACGAGACAAACAAATGTGTAAATATCACTTTTATTGAATGTAAACGAAATTACATTCGAACATACAAAGAGTATCCTAAACCCTAAAAACCACTTGAAAACCTATTTTCGGACTTCTGTATTTATAGGCAGCCAAGTTCGTATGAACTTAGCTGCTTCTAAGTTCGTACGAACTTACTAAGTTCGTACGTACTTCAAGTTCGTACGAACTTACTAAATTCGTACCTACTCTAAGTTCGTATGAACCTACAAAATACACAGACAAAACTTAAGTTAACGATTACAAAGATTAACAAAATGACTTCTAAACCTAACTATTACAAACTAGAAGTTGTTGTAACAAAACATGCACCAACAGACTCCCCCTTGACAATAGCTCTAGTTTCGATACACCAACAGACTCCCCCTTGACAATAGCTCTGGTTTCACCGGAGATGTTGTCACTCGAGTTGTCTTCGATCTTCATTCTGTTAAGCTCTTTTGTCTTCGTGTATAGAACACCTTTTCCACAAAGTCTTCAACACCCTTTGACATCTTCAATCTTCATGTCTCTAACTATCTGTAGCTTCTGACATCTTCATCGAATCATGTCATACACCCTCAACAACTCTTGTAGCTTCCGAGTCACCTTTAGGAATTTCATCTTTTTCATATCTTAACTCCTCTCGGTCTATCACTACAATTCACCTTCAGACATTTCTTCATTTTCAGAACTAGACTTCTGTAGGTATTCTCTAACTCAAATTTATCACTATGTATCAGTCTCTATTAGATTGACTAGACTCACCCTTAACCTGTGCAAGCATACCAAGTTTTCCAGTTGAAGAGCTAGGCAGCTCAAATTGTTTGGTCACTGAGATCATCGTCTCTGTCTCTGTCACAACACATCCTCTTTACAACCAGTCTTCACCCCCTGCCAGGCTTCTCCCCCTAAGTTGTCATGCTCTTCAACAAGGGATCTATCTCCGCCTAAGCTTTGGTGAAAAAGTTGTAATAGGTTTGGTTGTAATTGTTGTTGTAATGTGTAGCTAGTATCATTACCAGAATCAGCATCATCATCTTGCAATTTATAATCATCGTCTTCATTTAACTTATATTTTACCTTTATCCGTAGTAAAACGAGACCCTAAGTGAGATCCAAGTTTTATTAGATCTAGATTCATCCAACTCTGTGGAATATCATCGTCATCATCACTTTCGGTCTGTTCACACGCAAACCCCAATAGCATCCTCGAATTTAGATCTTCTAACTTCAATGCTTGGTCATACCTAGGCTTTGAATAAATCGCATTCGAGTTGTTTCTCTAATCGTATAGGTAAACAATCAAAAGTAATTATCTTCCCATTTAATAAGAACTCAAATTTGTAAAAATTAAAAATTGAAAAATAACTAAAAATAAACAAACAAATATGAAATTATTCATATTAAAAAGCACATCCTTTTTGTGAGAGTCATTGTTACGAAGATCATATTAGCCATAATACGTACGATACACAGTTAGGAATTGAATTATTCCTTGGTTATTATGTATGCAATTTATAGTTCACGACGATTATTGATATTGTAGTCCACTTAAGCAGTCAACACTCAGAATTTTCAACTACACATTTAGTTATTGTTCACGATTAACTATGTATCTCACATTTGATATACCCTTAGAATAGAGAAAGTCCATAATCTATGTAATGGATATTTTTCAATTTAAATTCATCTCTAAAGTCAAGTCCTTTATATTAAGAGCAATGTACTTTTGTACATGTGAAGAGACTAGACTAGGGTTAGAGCCTAACAAATCTAAAATCAAACCAGAGGTGACAGGTTTGTACTTTCGTACAACAAAGCGACATAGTTTGACTAGAGACCTTGAAAACGATGTTCTTATTTCTTGGTCGAGTTTGCTCTATTTTTAGGATACACTGAATGAGTCTAGGTCAACATGTTTCAAGATGTAGTAAAAGAAACAGTCAGTGAACCCCCTAGATGAATTGGTTTATATTTATCCAAAAACATGTATTCAGGTACAATCTATCTCCTAAGAATTAAGACTTAATGTCATACATCAAAAAAGAGATTGCACAGAAAAATCGTATTTTTTAAGTTTTAATAGGTACTTGAAAACCGTTATGTCGTATGCCTACCAATACATCGTATGATGAAGCTACTAGTTACGTTTGTATTTAAAGTACTTTTTACTATGTATGTACTACATCTAAAACCCACACATATAATAATGTTTTAGGCATGGGTAATGTTTTCATCATTTCTTCGCGTCATTACGGTGACACTCATATTTTTATAGTTTTTCCAAACTAACTAAAAATCCTAAGAAATAAAGATAGATAAAAGTTCTTAAGTGAAATATGTTACTCATGAATTGTCATTCCAGCGATGTAGACTAACAATTCAAAATTTGATTTATCAAAAGCTTTACCATACAAATCAGCTAGATTATCATCCCATATTTGATCTTATCTCCCCCTCAGTCGCTACGTCTTCTGTTGAACTTGTAGCCTTTGAAGTTTGTGTTCCTGCACACTAGATAAAAATCATTAGTCATTGAGGGGAACCCAAGCCACCACGGACTTAGATTGACCATTCTCATCAACAAATATAAATTCCTTCATATATCCATCTCGCCTTTCAGGTGACTTGGATACTCTGGAATTCTCACTTGTTGGGGAATGGGAGAAGCTACCACTAGACCTTCTATCCGGAGACTTTTGGAAAAGTCTCTGATTGACTGTCCTTTGATTTGAAGAATATCTAACCCTAGACTTATAGTTATAATTTGAATTATGAAAATTCTTATTACTACTACTCTGGTTAGAAAAACTTTTGTTGGGGTTCTTAAAACTTTTGAAGGTTTCGACCGAATTGATTCTCTACTTGAGCTTCCTGTTTCAGGAGAACTGCTCCTTGGACTATGGTTTGTCGAAACTCTTGATTTCTTATATGGACACACACTTGCTACATGTCCCTTTTGATGGCACGTGAAGCACGAACGCTTCTCCCAGGCTTTCTTTTGAGCCCTGAGAATCGCTTGGTGTTCCAATTCTGTTTGTTTACCTTTTTCATTTTTATTCTTAACATCTTCTATTTTAGGTCTAACAAACTCAATTTTAGTTTTCGACTCTTCATTAGTCCCTGACACAGCTCTCTCTGACTTAACAAATTCTATTAACCCAGGGACTGCTGATTGATTGAAAGAGTCATTGAAAGTTGATAGCTTAGTTTCTTCAAATGTAGAATTATAATTATGATTAAATAGAGGAGGGGTTTCAGTGTAAACCATTCCCTTGTAATCACTGGGCTGTTTCTGAACACTTAGTAGATTATCTAAAGTTTCGATTGAAAATCTTTTTAGTTCTAGTTTTCTAATAAGATCTGCAATTCTAACCTTAGTGTCTGCTAGTTCTTTTTCTTATTTGAAGATTGTTTAGTTAAATCCAAAGCATACTCACGAGCTAAGTCAATTATTTGACTCTGCTCGTTCACTTTGTCTTTTAAAACTTTTAAATCCTCTTTATCAGATTTAGCTTTATTAACTAACTCAGAGTTTCTAAGTTTTAAAATTGTGTTTTCTTCTTTTAAAGCATTTAGCTGACCCGTCATCATATTAGATGATTCAATCAAATTCTCAGTCTATTCTGCAAAGTTAGTACATAAAACACAAGCATTAACTACAGAGTCTAAGTTTAGAATAACCTTATGCTTCTCAGCATCCATGTTGGCCATATAAGCAATGAAGTCCTTTATACTCATAGTATCAGTAGACTCCAATCTTATAACCCTGGTCTCTGAAGCAGGTAACTCTCTCTCAGTCTTCTTCTCACTAGCATCCTTTTGATCTGCCTCATCAATTTTGGTCACAAATTCCTGAGGCTCTTCAACATGTGTACTCCAATCATATGAACCGCCATGTGTTTCAGTAACCAAGGCTTTGGAATGTGTACTATTCCCTGAGTATTGATCACTAGTAGACGTCCCTTGAGATGAGTATACCCTGATCAAGTCATCCCTACTTTCTTTGATCTGCTCATTACCTTCAAACCTTTTCTCTAAAGCTACCCAGAGCTCTCTAGAAAAGTGGCAACGTGTGAAAGTATGTTTAATTTCATGAGGAAGACACTTGATGATAGTAGACAACGTCTTGTTCTCTGCTTCATACATCCTTTTGTCTGCCTCCTTCATCCTTTCGTACGAATAAAGCCTACGCTTCCCTTCGAATTCATAAGAAGGTGTATCATACCCTTCACTTATACAGATCCACATGTTGATGTCTTTGAATTTCACATATGATTCAAATCTATCTTTCCACCCTAAGTAATCTTCAGCTTTTAGAAGCTTTGGTGGTGAAGCAGCTTTACCTACTTCATGATCCATCTCAATCAGCTTGTTCAAATTTGACATCATGAATGAATGTATACGGACTTGGGGTAAGTTTGTAGTAGAAACTCAACTAACGTCAAGTTCACTCAAAACACAAAATATTCCCTCCAAAAATTCGTGAAACTTTTCTGAGTAAAATTTAAAATTTCTCAAACCAAAGCTAAACAATGGTAAGCCTAAATATAAATTTTGGTGAAACAAAAACTTTTTTTTTTTTTGTTTTTTTTGTTTATTTTTTTTTTTGTTTTTTTTTATCAAACTTAAGAAGGTTAAGTTCGTACGAAGTTAGGAATTTTTCGAACTTATAAGTTCGTACGAACTTAGTAAGTTCGAACAAAAACTAAGTTCGAAGGGTAGGTTCGTACGAACTTACAGCTCACTTACAGCTGTAAGTTCGAAGGCTATTCTGGGTAAGTTCGTACGTACCTTTCTAGGTTCATATGATATGCTGTTGAAAAAACTCAGATCTGAAATTTTCAGATTTGGGTTCGATTTCACCTGCAACTTCGAATCCCTTCAACACTAAGTGATAATACACTTCTTTGGAGGTTAAAAACAACAATCTAACTTCCAAATCTCTTGTATTCTCTCGTTTCTTTATCTTTTCTTTACCCCGAACCAAAAACGAATTGTTTAAAGGCTCTGATACCAATTGAAAGTCCCCTTGGGGTCAGATCTACGAGGTAATATGGTATAATCAAGTGCGGAATCTTCGATTACACTAAACGATAACAAACAAGACAAACAAATGTGTAAATATCACTTTTATTGAATGTAAACGAAGTTACATTCGAACATACAAAGAGTATTCGAACTAAGACTTAAAACTCAGTTCCTAAACCCTAAAAACCATTTAAAAACCATTTAAAAACCTATTTTCGGACTTCTGTATTTATAGGCAGCCAAGTTCGTACGAACTTAGCTGCTTCTAAGTTCATACGAAAGTAAGTTCGTACTTCAAGTTCGTACGAACTTATTAAATTCATACCTACTCTAAGTTCGTACGAACCTACAAAATACACAGACAAAACTTAAGTTAACGATTACAACGATTAACAAAATGACTTCTAAACCTAACTATTACAAACTGGAAGCTGTTGTCACAAAACATGCACCAACACCTTATTTATTAAATTTTCATTTTCAGTTTTGGGTAATTCAGAATTTACTCTATTCTTTAACTTCTCCTTGACACTTCTTTGTTCAGATGCACCCTCTTTTACAAAATTCATTTTTAATTCAGAGACGGGTGGCATTGAAGTGTCAGTATGTTTTGATTCGGGTTCAGTACTTATTTCAGCTTTCGCAGGTCTAACAAATTGTATTAGACCTGGAACTGCTGATTGTTTAGCAGAATCATCTACTGGTGACGTCTCAGCATCATCAGAAATAAAAGAGTAGTTGTGATTAAAGGGAGGAGGGCTTTCTGTATAACCCATTCCCTGTGATCACCTGGCTGTTTTCCAATACTAAGCATGCTATCCAAGGTTTCGATAGAGAATTTTCTTAACTCTAATTTTCTGTTAAGATCAGCTATCCTAACCTTTGCATCAGCCAATTCCTTCTCTTTATCAGCAGACAATTTGGTTAATTCTAAAATATGTTCATGAGCTAAGTCATTTCGAACACTTTGCTCATTTAGTTTATCTTTCAAAATTATTATGTCGGCTTTCTCAGATTTAGATTTACTTATTAGTTCTAAGTTTCTGATGGTCAATCTAATGTTTTCTTCTTTTAAAGATTTTGGCTGAGATGTTATCATATCAGATGATTCAACTAACTTCTCAGCTTGTTCCTGAAAGTTAGTACAAAGAACACAAGCTTTAATAACTAGATCTAGATTAAGTAATACCTTTTGTTTATCAGCGTCAAGATTTGCCATGTAGGCAATGAAGTCCTTTGAGCTCATATCCTCAGTCGACTTCACTGACCTGATCCTTTCTTCATCAGCCGGTACCTCAATCTCTATCTCAGTGTTGGTGTCCTTCTCCGAATCAAATCCCGCATTGCTTTCCTCCTTATGTTCATTAATGGAGGCCATAAAGGCTTGCGGTTCCTCAAATTTTGTACTCCAGTCATATGCTCCCTCCTGTGATTGAACCACCAGAGCTCTTGAGGTATGATTACCTCCTGAACTCTGATTGTTACCAAAGGAGCCTTGACTGTAATGTCTCTGATCATTATGGTTAGAAGTTTGTTCCCGTTTAGGTCTTTGACATTCCCTAGCAAAATGCCCGAAACCATCGCAGTTATAGCATTTCACTTTGGATTTATCAAAGCCTAGTTTGCTGCTTACAAACTTTCTCCGAGTTCTATTCATGAAGCACTGAGCTCTTCTTGCGATCATGGCCATTTGCCATTGCAAGTCCATTTCTTCTAGATCATCTTGATCCAGTTGATCATAATCCTCGTTTATAAGTTCAGGATCCGTGATCTTGCCCTTAATGAAGTTTTCACGAGATGCAATGAAAGAGGCAAGTAGGGCTACTTCCTCTTCAGCTGACTTCAAACTCATGGGCATTGATTTAAAACCGCTTGATGTCCTAGGTTTTGGTTTTCTATCAATCCCTGTATCCTCAGATGAGGCAATGTAACAAACATTGCTACCAGAATTTCTGATAGCCGAGTCTGTTTCGGCCTCGCTAGTATAGAAAGCTGCAACTCCACCAACACTAGTAGAAGCAACGGAATCAGACCGTTTACCATGGTAAACGCTAGGATCCTGAACCTGATCCGATCCTGTCTCTTTCCGCTGCATGTTCAAATCATAAACACGCAACTATCCTATCACGTCATCAAGAGTCAGAGTCTTGTAATCATTGCTTTCCTTGATCATCAAAATGTAGATGTCCCATTTTGATGGTAATGCTTCAAGGAGTTTATTACATGTGAAAGTTTCAGTCAATGAAAGTCCACTGTTATCCAGTTCAGTCATCAGATGGTAGTATCTAGTGATAATCTCCTCTAATGACTCTCCCTTCATACACTTGAAAACGTAGAACTGTTTAGTCAACAGATTAGCTCTACTCTCCTTAATTTTGTCGTTCCCATCAAACCTCTTTTCTAACGCTTCCCAAAGCTCTTTCGTGAATTGGTAACGTTTAAAAGTATGCTTGATCTCTTGAGGAAGACACATAGTAATTGCAGACAAGGCCTTATTCTCAGCCTCGTACATCTTTTTGTCTTCCTCTTTCATGACAGAATAAGTACAAAACTTTGTCTTTCCCTCAAACTCATAAGTGGGTAAGTCATACCCATCCTTAATGCACAACCACATGCGAATGTCATGAAATCTCGCAAATGATTCAAACCGATCTCTCCACCAGAAGTAGTCCTCTCCTTTGAGGAGCTTAGGTGGTGAGGCTGACTTACCAACCTCGTGATCCATTTCTAACATTTTATTAAGATTCGCCATTGTAAAGTCAAACAAGAACAGGTTCGTACGAACTTAGATTCACTAAGTTCGAATGGTCAACCAAGGTCAAACGAACTTACTGCCAAAAATTCAAACTGTTCGAACTTACAAGTTCGAATGTAGGTTCGTACGAACTTACAATTCAGGTAAGTTCGTATGATGCTTTTCGTACAAGTTCGAATAAAAAGCAAAAACCGTACAAGTTCGAATGCAGGCTGTTGAACAAACTCAAAAACTCAGATCTAGTGAGTTTGAGTAACTTTCAACCGACCAAAATTGAAACACAACACCCAAAGTGATAATAAACAAGTTTGGAAGCAAAAACCAACAATTTCCACGGTCCAAACTCTCGGAATCACTCGATATCTTTACCCCGAACCTAAACGCTAAGTTCTAAGCTCTTATACCAATTGTAAGTCACCCTTGAATGGATCCAATGGGGTAACAACGCTTGTAAGAGTGCGGAAAACTCTTAGAAACGATACGAGTGTTCAAAACACGTTTATCTCACTAACAATCCCTTACTTCGAACGTCTTCGAACTAGGATGAATCGTACGAACCTGATATACTGATCTAAGTTCGTATGAAAGCTTAGAAATAATATTTTCGAACTTTATATTTATAAGCAGCTCGGTTCGTACGAACTTAGCTGCTCCTAAGTTCGTACGAACCTATAAGTTCGTAAGAACCTATAAGTTCGTACGAACCTACACTTATAACATATATAAATATTCTTTCTAACACATTAATAAACAACATTTAACAAAATATTCATTTATTAATAACAAAGAAGATTACAAAACTAATCTATTACACAATAGAAGTTGTTGTCACAAAACATGTACCAACAACATACTATCCAACTAATTACGGAAATGTTTGTTGTTTTTAAACAAGCAACTACTTTTTTGTCGGGAGTTTATTATCCAACTAGTTTTTTAGTGTTAAACCAAATATATTTTAATGTGTTCCAAAATAAACGATTTTGAAGTGAGGGGCGGCATTTTTGAACACATTGTACAACCCATGAAAGTCAAATTTATAAAATATTTTAAAGAAATGTATCTCATTGTAACTTGTTCCGCTGCTTTAAACCCATCTATAAAAGTTAGTGGAGTTGAAACTTTAATTCAAAACATTTCTTACGATTTGGTTTTGTTAGACGAAAACCCGAATTTCGCGAAAGATGAAATTTCTAACTTAAACAAAGCTTTCGAAATTTTGTTAGATGTCTATTTATCAAAGTATGGCTCCACATCCCTTCATGACGGCATTCGAAATGAGACGACATCCACATCAAGTTCGCGTGGCAATAACGAAATGATGGGATTATACAACACTTTAAGAAATGAGAATATGAAAAGAGCTCGATCAAGCACTCCTAGTAGCGAACTAAAGGTATATTGGTTCCGAATTTTTAGGATATTTACTATTGACGACTTTCACAATTTGGATGTTTTCGCTTAGTGGAAAGAACATGAAGCTCAATTTCCGATTATAGTCGTTATGGCCTGTGATCTATTAACCGTCCAAGCTTCAACTGTAGCTTCGGAGTCGGCCTGTTCGGTTAGTGGTCGGGTTATCTCAACAAGAATAACCAAACTCACCGGTTTATCGGTGGAAGTTTGTATTTGTTTGAAAGACTATCTTGATGGCGTTAAATGGATACAAAAGATATCACCACTCAAAAGGGGAATGCTAAGGATTGAGCAAGAAGAACATGAGGAAGAGATAGCAATGGGATTGTCAGTACCACTCACCGCGCAAGAGCTAGCTTATGAAGAAGACTTACGCAATATGGTTTATGAAGAAGACTAAATAAACGACGACTAGAAGACTTTGTGTTAATGTTTTTACGTTTGAAGATGAATATATATTTTTTTAAATGAGAATAAACAAGAAAATTTACTCCAAAAACGTATTAATATTGCTCAATTTATATATATTTATCACTTAATTCCATGAAATTTTAGTACTTAATTCGCTTAATTAGTGTTTTCGGAGGTTACGAGATGTATCTGGTGTAAAATTGAAAAAAGTAAAACAAGGGAAGTACCCGCCGTGTAAATGAATTACTCGCCGGGTAGTTCCCCCTAATCCGGGTACTATCGACCAGAAACTTTTAGACGTATTCTACCCGCCGGGTTCCGGTCAAAATCCGGTTTTTGACTGGATTGAAATGGGTTTAGCTCAAACTGGTTTGAGCCAAAGTGGTCACAAACCGGTGTGGACCAGTTTGAACTTTTCCAGCTCCAAACCGGTTTTAACCAAGTTTGACCAAACCGGTTCAGTTTGAATACCAGTTTGGGAACATGTCCAAACCGGTTTTGTGCACCTCTACTTGTATGCATAAGTTTTTCATTTCATGTAGGTATTTAACATCTTTTAATCTTGATTATCAACTTACCTTTTCTCATAAAAGAACAACATGTCCTGGATATGTACTTGAAGCATTTTTTATTTTACTTGAAGATTGATTAAGTGAACATTTATCATTTGTATGGATGTTTATTTAGGAAGTTTGTTTGACTATCTTTTAAAGTGTATTTTCAAAGCTGTATTTTGAAGTATTACTATTGAATAGTATTTGTTAAAGAATTGTTGAGTATAGTAATGGTAATAATAAGTGATATGCTTTTCATCAGGAAATTCAAGCGAATGTATAGTAGTTTAATGTTAATGTTGATATGTTGACTTATAATTATAGAGCAGAGTTCAAGTGAATACAATTTTTTGTGTGAATGGAAAAATCAAAGGGTTAATCACACTTTCTGAATCATATGAGTGTTTGTTGAATCAAAGGGTTATAATTATAGAGCGGAAGGGTTAATCACACTTTCTGAATCATATGAGTGTTTGTTAAATCAAAGGGTTATAATAAGAGGGTTATAATTATAATAACAAACAATAGTAAAATGGAATAATCAAAGGGTTAATCACAAAAAATTTATGAATCAAAGGGTTAATTTCCTGAATCAATGTTATAATTTATTGAATTAAAGATTTATTTTCCTGAATCACATATTTATTTCTTGAATCAAAAGGATTTTTTAACTGAATCAAAGTTTTAACTTGATGAATCAATGGGTTATGTTCTTGAATCAAAGTTTCAATATGTTGAATTAAATGGTTAATATGCCGAATCAAACACACTTGTTATTAATACACACGATACTCATAATACATGAAAATTTACTTACTAGGATTCCCGTATTCATAAAAGCCCTTGGTTTGCAGCTTTACCATGATACTTTTCTTTTTCATTAAGAAACGACACCCATATGTCTATAACATCCGCATGGACCCTTGATCCAAGCGTTAATGTTTCCATTATATACTTTTCATTATAGTAATGTCATTACTACCATTGAATATCAATTCATTGTAATAACATGTAATTATGTAATATATGTAGTTAAAAAAATGAATCAAATAACCGGACATTATAAAATAACAAACTTACTCAACATCACCAATCAGTGCAAATAACCAACTAGACACCATTTTATCTTCCGTCGTAAGTCTAGTATTTGATTTTACATCCTCATTCCAAAAACGCGATCTTGAAACATTAGGTAATTTAACGTCTCTTCTTGATCGTATTTTCTCAGTAGTTCAAACTTCGAGGATACACAACTGACAAAGGTTCTGCTACAATGGGATCGTCGACAGATTTTTCCTTTTGTTGAATCAGTGTACTTTTGTGGCTTCATTCAAGTTGAGTATTTCGTTCAACCATTTTTTATCTAATTTTGCAACGGACTCTTCAACCCTTTCTCTAATCACTTTATTAGACCTGATGTTGTTGTTTCCACCAGAACCAAACAAGTTACTTTTTCCAACAGAATCGATGTCAACATTTGTACGTCCAACCTTATTTTTGGTGCGATTCAAACCTGATATCTCCATAGATAGATAGGGTTGTCCATAACGTGTGTACACGTCATAACAAGAGGCAATTCAAGCTCAAGTGTCGACGATCCAGTTTGGTCCCTTGTAGTCACATCAATGTTGTCCTTATGAGGTGTTCCCTGGCCCTGTAATAAGCCGAATAGAGCGTCTTTCTCTTTCGAGTAATTGAGTAGCTCATAATTAATGGTTGCAATTATAGAAATTCTTTTTCTAGCTTTTTCAGCAAAATCCTTCAAAACACAATATTAGTACCGTACGATTTAGAATAATGTGATTCATAATGTCTACTTTTGTTAACATACTTTGATGCATCTACTTGAATCGTCCTTTTCTGTAGCTTTCTGAATCACGTCTGTACAAATTTGAAAGTTTGAATTATACACATATTATCCAATAAAGTTTTTAAATGAAAACAATTAACTACACACTAACCTTCATTTGTTTCCGGTTGTGTTTCTTGTTGGGCTCTTTCTTTGCACTTTAAAACTTTTTTTATTAAGTATTTTTTCTACTTTCTTCCTTAGTGACTCATCGGCTTCATCTTCTACCAAATAATTCACGCCTTGACTTTAAAGAATTTGTAGTCCACCCAACCATTAATGGTTGTCTTCTCGTAATTTGCTCACCTTCAAAAATTGTGCAGCTTACGTAGAATATTTGGTTTTGTTGATTCAAACAACAAAATATTGTGATTAAGAAAATAAATACTTTTTCTCTGTGATTCGGTAAATGAATACTTTGATTCAGTAAATAAATATTGTGATTAATGAATTAGTATTGATTCAGAAAATAGATGTACTTAGCATTGCATTCAGAGAACGAACAAATAATCTGATTCATGGATTAAGGACATTCATCGATCAATTATCATAAATTTAATAAATCTAGTCTAACGAAAGATAAAACTTACGACCAAAAAACCCCACAATCATATGATTTATATAATTTAGCCACCTACTATGAGTCACAACATCTAATACTCGACATTCATAACTTTCAACAATCAGTGTTCATGAAAATCAAGCTTGATTCAATAAAAAACATGTTTGATTTACTTACTTATAAAGATCAATAAATCTCAAACCTGATGTTTATATAACAACAACATTTGGTGATTCATGAAAAACCACATAATTTAGAAGTTTATTGAGAATCATAACGCAACAAGTAATTTATAGAATAATCGAACTCATAAACTTTAAGGCTAGTACTTAAAAGACAGAGATTTTCATACATGAATTAAATTTTGAATCACAAACAATATACATAAAATACACTGTTTACGTTGTTTGCTATTCATGAATTAATTCTATGAATCACAAGTTTCTGAATTATAAACAATAATCTGTGATTTCTAAATCACAGATTTCTGAATAACCCACTACTCTCCTAATCCTCCACGTACCCTCTATTACTAGACAACAAATTCGTCCCATCTTATAGTTATCCGAAGATGATCTTTGCCGTATCATGATCTTTATACTTCCTTTTTACTGTTATTTAATACAGTCATATGATCAAGCAAGCACTAATTGACTACTAAATTTAAGCATTCTTGAGCCACATGCATGTAAAATTAAAAGAAGCAAAAGGTGTTGGACAATGGCAATTTACTGATCACAATCGATGACATAAAATACACCATGAACACAACAAAGTATACACTATACATATTTACACCATGAACACAACAAAGTATACACTATACATATTTTGGAGGCTGACCAAACATCTAGTAAACATGTTCTTATCATTCAATAAGCATACATGTGACTATACATGAATTAATTTACGAATCACATACAAAACTTAAAAAACGACATTAATAAACCATTGAACTGCGATTTGCATGATTTAAAAAACTACACAGTTCGTTAACCCACTATTAACATCAAAAATTACACGAAAGCAACAGAAGACTCATATACATAAGTTAATTAAAATAGAAACCAAAAAAAATTACTTTGAACATTTGATTGATTCACTTTTTTTTGGTGAGCCATATTTGATTACAAAATCAAACGATTCAAGGTTTGGGAATGTTGAATCACTTGGTAATTTTGGGATACAAACGATTTGAACAAACAATTCAGTGTTTGGAAATGTTGATTCGCGATTTTTGTTTGTAGGGTTTGGATTATTTGGATTGATTCGCAATTGGAATGTTAACTGCATGCAAAAAAAACAAAAATGGTTCAGACTCCTGTATACGCTACCTACTTTTAATTCCTAATTAAAAATTGATTTCTTTTCCTTTTCAATGATTTAAATGTACACTTTTGTTCCTCAAAGTTTAAAATAAGAATCTAAATATTTAATTTTTTCTCGAAATAATCTTAACCATTGATTCTGAGATCTAATGGACATGAACTCTTCTCCATTTTCTCCGGTAAATTTTTCTTCTCCCTTGGCCCACTCTATATAGGGAAAGGATCCATAGGGAAACTCCAAATCTTGGGGAATGAGGGAAACAGATCTTAGCCTTTGATTTTTTCATAAATAAATGTTTTTAATATTCATTTGTGATGAATGTTAAAGTTTGAAATTATTTGTGATTTTTAAAATTCATTTATGATGAAATCAAGGGTTGAGATTTGCTTCCCTCATTCTCTAATTTTTTTATTTCCCTCTTGATCCTCACCTTATATATATTAAATAGTCTAATAATATTATTCCCTCTATCTCATCTTAAGATGTCCATGTTACTATTTTGATTTGTCTCATTGTAAATGTCCACTTTGATGTTTAATCAATTAAAAATAACTTTAGTAGATAGAGATTATATTTAATTGATGAAAGTATAATCAACCAATATTATCAACTTTGAATTTCAAATTACACATATATCTATTTACACATAGACATATTAATGTTTAAGGTTAGGAAACTCCATGTAGTTCAAGTTGAACTCTTATAAACTCGATTTTGGGCTCGAACCTGTAAAATCTCAACTCGATTAAGTTCATGCTCGATACTATTTCACAAGCGATACATATATATTATAATGGAAGTAATTATGTACTCTTTTTTACTAACGTGCACAAAATAATATTACATCAATGTACAACACTTTTGTTGCATATGATCTGTGATGTATACATTAAAAAGTAACATATAAGTGTAAAAACGAATTATATATAATCGCCATACATACAGCCCAATGGTGAAGGACTGCTGCACCCCATATTAGAAAAATATAGCTACCAGAAGTCTACACGTATGGCTGACGATTTAGCCATTGAATAAAGTCAAACAAAAACTACATTCTACATTTCTACTCGACCTCGTGTTTCTTTGGTCAATATATAATGTTATACCTCTAATTTAAAGGTTAAACCATGTTATAATCTCAAACCAATATGATCGACTATATACATTAAAATTTGTTACTTGTTAGTCCTAAGTCCCCATTAGACTCGATCCGTCCCTAACAGAATGTAAATCCATGTATAAAGTTCGACCAAAACTGTTTTAGATAATGTTTGTTATTATCATTAATGATTATAATGTTATTGAAACAACATAACTTTAAAGAATCAATAATAGTGATATAAATCTAGATTATAAAATACTAATATAATATTCACGCAATGCGATGATTAAAATGAAGATGGTTCGGCTTGATGGTAATATGATGAAATGTAATCTATGTATATTATATGGAGTATTATTTTTTTATATTTGATTTGATAGAGGGGAATTGAATTTATATATAATAAATTAGTAATAATTATATTGATCATTAATATGTGATATTTTTTTTAGTAATGGAAATGTTTTAAATTAGTAGAGGCAAACCTTTTCATCGTTAAATCTGATTTTAAGATAAAAGTTAAAATGTTCTATATATAATATAAATAATCTAATGCAAATAAATCAATTCCTGAAAAAACAAAACCAAGAAAAATAAAATTAAAGAGATACTAAACTCGTACTTGGGCAAACAAAATCTTGATGGCTCGAAACATAACTATCTTTTCTAACCGGTCAATTACTCACAACAAGAAGGTAGATATGTATATAGTCCAGAACAGTTTGGTTAATTAGTTAATTAACAAACCATATTGTTCCCATAATCCATTAAAGACTATATATTATACTTTACATTTGCTACATCTTGAAAAAAAACAAAATGAGATTGTCTAAATTGACTTGCCAAAAGCTATAATCATAAATATGTACGATATATATATATATTCTGACATTCAGTCCAGTAATTTGCCATATCTTCAATAAAGCTAACCCAACTTTTTTGTTAATACTTTTGACTTTGAGTGACATCCCTATACATGTACCCAGCTGGACCACTTCAATTCTATCATCTTTGAGTAGGTAGTAGTGGAGATTTAACACTTGTATATTTTAAGTGCTTTGAAATCTTTCTGTTTTCGTGTAATATATACGGAGTATAAGATATCTATTAACCTTTGACGTACTCAGAACTTATTGTATTATTTTGTGTAAATAATTACTCCGTATCATATTATTAGCTTTTATATGTATTATAACGTATTCAAAGGAAATCAATAGTGATGAATGTGACAGCGCAGGTTTCAATAAAACTTAGAATATAGTTCTTTTTCTTCCATGAATGCAGAACATGGATTATTATAAGAAAAGTTATTCACATAATACAAATAGCTTTCATTTTTATATATGAGGAAGTTGCTTTAGTAATAATGCATGATAACTGCTCACCAGATAGTGTATGTTTTAGAGCGATAAAGTGATCGAAACGTAACTATTAGGGAATTGATAACGACAAATTTAAGGGCTTTTAATATATAACATGAACATACCTTCTAGTTACATACTTGATATTTTCATGGTTAATTTGGTATATAGTATCATCAACTCTTATACAATCATTAACAAAACTCTAGTTATACAAATTTGATGACGATAAGCATATAACAGGCATAAAATGAATTTGTTATGGTTTAAGTCCAAGTATATTGATATGTGTTTGAAGGTCTTAATGGCAACCTAACGACCCATCGTTATCGACCATTTTCCGAATAGCTTTTAACCAGTTAAATGAAATTAAAAAACACGCTACTTTTATTTAAGAAAAGCCGCATCTAAGAAAATTCATTTAGGGGATGAGAATAAAATAACGCCCCACTGATTAGACAAAATATCTTACTCAATCCAACTGGATCATCATCTTAATCCTTACCACTTTAAATCCACTTTAGATAAGATAAAATATAATAATTGTGTTCAAGGGATAATAGATCTTGTAGCTTCTATTTACTGATGTAACTTTTCAAGTGAACATACATTTTAGATAAGAACTCATTATCATATGTTCCACCAAAACTTCTGGTTCATCTTATCTTTTGTAGTTTAGGATACAAGGAGAAATTTTGTGGACAAACGTAAGACACATGCCCTACGATATAAATCAGCAAAAATAAAATCCAATCTTCTCTTAAGAGCTAAACTACCCCACCTACTCATTTGCATAAACAACATTACTATTTTTATAAAAATATAATTGACCTTTTTTTTTCTACAACTCAAAGACACCTAAAAAACCTATCTTTCTTATTTTCTCCGTATACGGTGTGAAAAAACAAGTACTTGTCATTTCACTTTCCCCCCAACTCATGTCTAATTAAAAACAATAAAATAACCACTAGAAACAAAGATCACAAATCTAGTCAAATCAAACCCACAAGTAATCCATTAAACAACTAGCCACCTAAAAACCGCACCTATAAACATCATCTCCACCCACACACAAATAACTTCCTAATAAATAAACATTCTTATCTATAATCCACATCCATTTTCCCCTCAACATTTTCTTGTCCACTTTTTTGTCAAAAACATGAGAACCAAATCCATAACCCAAAGAAACCTAATGATCAAAATCCTCACAACACCATATAGAGCCATATGCAAAGCCAAAGAATTCTACATTCGTAGCATAACCGATTGCGCCAACCACTCGAATTATGCTAGGCCCGTTACAACCCACGGTAACCCGTTATCTAGGACCACGAGCGCTAGCTCATTTGGGTCAAGCGCTGCGAGTGAAGATCTTAGGGAGCTCATTAGGGCTAACTCCACAACTAGCATGAATGATCTTAGTATAAGTAGGTCCGATCTTGAATTGTACATAAAACAACAACAACAACAACATATGATGATGGGATCACGAAAAGTGCCGAGAAGTGTGAGTGTTGGGATGGGTAGAATTGATGAAGATGTTCCGGTTTCGAGTTTTAATGATGATGTCGATTTGGGGAGAACGGTGAAAAGTGATCACCTGATGTTTCCTAGAAGTAAATCTCATGCAGTAACAAGTAATACTAAGATTAATAGGTATTCTTGAATCAATTTTCTTTTTTCTCTTTTATGATTGCAAAGTATTGTCCTTCTCATTTTGAATTTGTGCAACTCCTAAGTTACTATCGATGATGAAATGTAGCATGTTCTAGAGTTAATTTAGTTTATTACAATTGTATATATTCGATGTCTTTTTCATCCGGTGGCCAGTATTATTGATAACGTGACAACTCTTTTACGTTGTGACGTCAATTAACACATCATTGTCATTTCATCAAAAATTAATGCTATGTTATTAATTACAAGTATTAAAAAGTCGGACACCTACAATAGTTATTACTAGAATTCGTGATATACAATATTTCAAAATAAAATTAAATATATAATTTAGATTTTAAGTTATAGTACAGAAAATTTTCAACTACTAATCATTTTTAATTGAATATAATAAAAGAAAAATATATATGCAAGCTAACTAAACGAGACTTTCGCCCTTGTGTCTCCAGTTGTGCGTAAAATTCATTTAGCTATAATGCTCTTCCTTCACACATAGGTTGAAAATTCAAGCCCAAATTGTTGGAAATTTCATTTTTTAATACTGATCATGTATTTTTATTAAGTGGATGTTCCAAATTGTAAGCTTCTTAATTTATCACTAACATTACATTAACATATTATATTACACACTTAATATAACCACTTTTTACATGACTAGACGTAAACCATTTAGAAATTATTATTAATTGGGTGATTTAGATACTCGAATTAATTTTATGGAAAATGTAGATGCTCTCAGTCGCATTTAAAGTTAGTGCAAAAGAGGTGATTGTGTATACTCTCATAAAGTTTATGGACTAAAAATGTGATTTTATTTAATTTTGTTTTGCACCTATAATAAGTACTGCTAATTAACTACATGTATGCTATGCTTTTATGTTTATTTTTTATTTTTTTATGAGGTCAAACTACCATTATTATCCTTGATATAAAGTATGTTTTTACATTGTGTGAACTTTTTCCCCCGAAAGTGAGGAATATTATAACAAACAAAGCCATTATACAGACAAACAGGAAGACCCAATTTGACACCTAACCATGTAAGGTAGTAACTAGTAAGGTACCACTTTGCGGAGATACAGAGGAAATAACTAAACCACCCTAAAAACACACAACAAAATTACACCAAATAATAAACAGAAGCTAAACCACCGAAACCACACCATCTAGAGACCCAAGCTAGACCACCAGCAAGCTAAAGAAATAAGATATAAAAAACAAACAGCTATCGAGGGCTGTTTCTGAACTATTAGAGGCCCGAACAAAATAATCGTTTAGTTATAATAAGGCCCTATAAGTAGATGTGAAACGAAGTGGTTTGTAGGTTAGATGAACATGATTTCAAATGACACAGTTTTCAAATAATTTATTTCTTTATTAAATAATTGTCTCAATAGTTCATTTCTAATTCTTGTAGTCGAACTCTAGTACGTCGATTCAACCGTCAAAATTGACCATTGAACCGGCGTACATCTCTGTTTGAAATAATATATATTCATTCTGAATCTAGTTAGTTATTAACAAAAGTTCTCTTACTTCGAATAAAAGGAATTTCGATTGCTTATTTCATCATATGAATTAAGTTCAAATGATTGGAATTTTTTTGAGAATGAACGAATCAATCTAAATCATCCATTTCATCAAGATAATAATACCCTAATTTTTTAAAAAATTGAATATCTCACAAACGGCTAGTTAAAAAAATATTAAAATTGTACCATAAAAATCAGCATTTTTTTCTTTTCGATTAGACATCTTACAAGGTATACTTTCGACGAACTTTTTTTTTTTCATTTTTTGGTGGGTTTTAAAAATTGGTAACACATGTATTAGCTGCTGGTCACACATGTATTAGTCGCAAGTAACACATGTGCTAGTCGCAAGTGTTACCAACAACTAGGTAACACATGTGTTAGTCGCTGGTAACACATGTGTTACCAACCACTAACACATTTGTTACCGGTTTTCAACCCCTAAAAAAAAAAAAATTCGTCGAAAGTATATCATGAGGGATGTCTAATCGTAGAGGAAAAAACACTGACTAATCGTAGAGGAAAGAACGCTGATTTTTATGGTGCAATTTTTATAATTTTTTGATTAATCGTTTGTGAGATATTTAACTTAGGGGGAAAATTGAGTTTTGCAAAATGGATGGTTAGAATTCGTTCTCCATTCTCACTAAAATTTTTATTTTCATTTGAATTCGACCCTTCATCATATATATACATATATATATATTAAACGTATCACACTATATGTAATAAATTTGGAGGCCTGGACAGTTGTCCACATTGACCCAAACCAAACAACTTGGACACGAAAGCTATTAGCCACCATCAAAAACATTGCCCAAACCTGGAGAAGATGAGAAGTGACCCATTCTTTCCAATTAACAAACCCTTTATTGCGTCTTGAAACCCATTCGAAGCATATGACCTGTATTTCTCGAAACAACACTGAAGCCGACCTTGACTTTGCACCAAAAACCCTCTGAGTTTCTATCTTTCCACAATAGATAACCCACCACCCAAATAGCAGCTTGACACAACATTTTATTATTATTAGATTTATGCTGTTCCCACCACAGAAGTTGAAAGATCTTTTACGTAGACAACATAGTTAGCACTCATTGACCGACACCCTACCATTGAAAGAATTTATTCCAAACAAAGGAGGCAGATTCACACTGAATTAATAGGCAACTTCACAAAAATATGTTATATTATTAATTTTGTTTTGCCGTAACCTGTATTTAACTGTATAAAATTAGAAAAAGAAGGATAATCTATTTGATACAACGGCTGTTACTCCTGTTCGACATTATTAAAAATTTAAAATAGTTGACTAATATATATAATGCATTCCATTATATTTATATTTATACATACATGGAGCATAAAGTTGCCAAAAGTGGAATCTTATGGTTGACAAATTTGGTCACCAAAAGACAGAGTCAATTGGAAGCTCTGCTACCCCTGATTTTTCTTCGGTCAATACATTTATGACCCAATTGCTTATCTCATACGGACACTGATGATACATAAAATAATTAATCATCTAGTGACGATGAGATTTTGACTCTAAGAATCGGTAGAGGATATGTAACACTTACTATTTTGTTGCTCGAACAATCAGTCATGAATTATATATCCGAAATTATCACCAAATATGTACATCACGGATGGGAATAGATTTGCGATCATTCATCTTTATGTCATCTTTATGTCAAGAGAATGGAGAGATGGTAGAACAATATAATATTATCTTGGTGTACCCCCATTTAAGATGACATAAGCTACTAGTCTAATTGATGGGCTATAACTTTTGCATTTTAGCTGTTCTTGTACAATTAGTTCGGGAATCACATATTACAAAATTTCTATATAACATTAGACCGCTCCTGATGGAAGCGTCTTGTCTCTGTCTTCTTCACGTCTTAGAACAACACCATAGACAAGTACCCGTCTTCTTCACGTCTTGTTTATGTCTTCTTCACTGAATGTTGGTGGGCCAGATTATTATTTATTTATTTTTGTTTTTTGCTTTTTTTTTAGTATTAACAAATGTATTATTGGTAAATGTGAGGTCCATAAAAGTTCAATTTTTCATGAAACCATAGGCAGTGTTCAATTTTTCTAAGAAAGCTTAATAGACAATTGGATGAACGTACTTTGCGTGAATGTCAATTTCATGAACCAACTTTTTTTCGTAACAATTGGATGAACGTACTATACGGGTTGTTCATTCAGGTAAACATTCTAATGAAAGTTGTTCAATTACATGAATTCGGTGACTGAATACCAAAAATCAACAAGTTACTATGTACACGTGTGTGCCATTTTTACCTTATGCTGATCAGAAATGATAGTCAAATGTTCACCGCCAACAAATCTCAAATCAGAAATCAAACACTTCATGAACCAGGTCCAGTTTTCCTTGTTCTCCACATTCAGAAATCATAATTCAAACACTAGATTGTGGCTTTAAACCCTAATTAAACTGACATGGCACTAATTAAAGGACGTAGACTCTGTTGGCTTACGTGGAAATTAGTTGGCACACACGTGTACATAGTAACTTGCGGTATTCAGTCACCGAATTCATGTAATTGAACAACTTTCATTAGAATGTTTACCTGAATGAACAACCCGTATAGTACGTTCATCCAGTTGTTACGAAAAAAAGTTGGTTCATGAAATTGAACATTCACACAAAGTACGTTCATCAAATTGTCTATTAACCCTTCTAAGAACTAGCTGAGGTGGTGCTGAACTGTCCCTTCAGTTCTTCAGTCTTTCATGTCATTACAGGGAATGGTGTTAAAGTTCACTAATTCTTAAGCACTCAGCACAAATTAAAAAAGAAAAAAGATCCCTCTGTCTTTTAGTGGCGGTCGATCATTGTTTTGACTAGAAGGAATTACTTTTTGACTAAGGGATATAAGTGCTAGGTGTCGTGGTTTAATTACTTTTTAAAGGAGGGGTGAAACCGTTGTAAAATGTGCAAACTAGATTTGTCAACAAGTTACTATGTACACGTGTGTGCCATTTTTACCTTATGCTGATCAGAAATGATAGTCAAATGTTCACCGCCAACAAATCTCAAATCAGAAATCAAACACTTCATGAACCAGGTCCAGTTTTCCTTGTTCTCCACATTCAGAAATCATAATTCAAACACTAGATTGTGGCTTTAAACCCTAATTAAACTGACATGGCACTAATTAAAGGACGTAGACTCTGTTGGCTTACGTGGAAATTAGTTGGCACACACGTGTACATAGTAACTTGCGGTATTCAGTCACCGAATTCATGTAATTGAACAACTTTCATTAGAATGTTTACCTGAATGAACAACCCGTATAGTACGTTCATCCAGTTGTTACGAAAAAAAGTTGGTTCATGAAATTGAACATTCACACAAAGTACGTTCATCAAATTGTCTATTAACCCTTCTAAGAACTAGCTGAGGTGGTGCTGAACTGTCCCTTCAGTTCTTCAGTCTTTCATGTCATTACAGGGAATGGTGTTAAAGTTCACTAATTCTTAAGCACTCAGCACAAATTAAAAAAGAAAAAAGATCCCTCTGTCTTTTAGTGGCGGTCGATCATTGTTTTGACTAGAAGGAATTACTTTTTGACTAAGGGATATAAGTGCTAGGTGTCGTGGTTTAATTACTTTTTAAAGGAGGGGTGAAACCGTTGTAAAATGTGCAAACTAGATTTGTCACAACTGATGGTTTGGACATCTCATAAGCAAATTTTTTAATCTATCCCATGCTTGGTATCATGATTCATCAATTTGTTGGTGAAAATTGATGATATCAATTTCAAGCTTGGTTTGTTTGGAAGCAGGGAAAAACTTGGAAATTTAGTAGCCAACTCTTCCCAAGATTGAATCGAATTAGATTCTTTTTCATCAAATCATGTTTAAGCATGTGAAAATAGGGGGTAGGGAAAAAGAAAGAGTCGGATGACACTTTGAGTAGCCCATGGTTGCTTATAGGAGTCGAAAAGATTGATGAATTTGTTTAAATGCAAATTTTGATCATTGTGTGGAAAACCATGAAATTGGCATTAAGTTTTAATTAATTGAATAATGTGTGTTTTAGTTTAAAGGTTTCTATCTGTTAGTGGCAAGATTGGTCCGCCTCTTCCCTCCAGTGATGTATTACTTGTTGAAGCGAGAGTGATTTTATCCTCCATGAATGTTGCAAGGTTGGGGTTTTGAGAGAAGAAAGAATTTCAGAAAGGAATGATGGATACTAAATCTAAAAACAGTCAAGGAACTTTCGGATGATATTGATCCTCTGAAAGGATCGCTAAAAACTAAGATAACTAACTTCCTACAATGGGTCGTTGTAGTCCCCGGCAGCGGCGCCAAAAACTTGATGGCATCGTCGAGCGTCGTTTGGTTTTATAATGATGGATTCATCAATGAAGTGATTTAAATTTGTAGTGTTGGAAATCCTAAGTTAATTATTACCGACGAGCACTATTAATGGCATACTAAAGCTAAAAGGTGATAAGTAAGACTCATGTGTCGTTTTTTAAACTCCAACAAATTAAAATTAGAAATTCTAACTACCCTTCATAATTTAGCTGAGATTTAAAAAGTTTGGGGAATTTTGTTTTGTTTCTACTTGATTAAAAGTAAATAAAAGAAAGGGAGATGAGGTGGCGAGAGAACTATGTATCAAGCAAGTTTTTAATATGATGTCTACATATGTTATTGGTGGGTAATTAGGATGGATAGAGGTTATGGTTATAATAATATAATATTTCTTAATGAGTCATAACTTCTAACCTATTATTTATCTAACGTAGAGTTGTTTGCACTCAAATAGTTAATATGTCACATAGATAGCAGTCATGAAGCATACATTATACCGAAAGTTATCCCAAATATAGTGACTATTTCAACCGACAACGATCCTCAAATCTTATTCCCCAATCTCGTTCATAAGAGACGTCGATATCTTTGCATGAATTGTCGAATACAATAAAACATGAAAAAGGATGAACCCACGGAACAAGTTGGGATGATCTTGCCAAATAGTCGGTTAAAATTGTACATCATTAACCTATACAGGAGATCATAACTATTGTAGCATGTTAAACTCTTGTATGAGATTTTATTCTATATTTGAAAACCTAAACATATATGCAATAATAGCATTCAAGTAGTTAATACTACCATGTGAACTCTAAGGCAACAATCAAATAAGAACATGCAAATAGAGTGGTATAAGTAGCACTTAATCAGTTTTATGCATATCATTTGTATAGCATCCCAAATTTCACGAAAATATAAATAGAGTTTATAAAATTCCGTTCATATAATAATAAAGATAAAGAAACGAGATAATTAAATATTAGCATTTAATAATGATAAAATTGGACTTAGGATGTGATGAAAATAGTATATTGGGTTTACATAGTATATTAGAGAACTTGAGGGGGTCCATTGTAACTATTATGTTTAGGTTATTAGGGAGTTAAGAAACCCGAACCTCTCTATTTGTTCCCTGCGTCTTTGTGTGATCAAGAGAAAGAAAGGAAACATTATCAAATTGAAACCAAAGTTGTGAAGTTTAAACCGTACAATTCGATCAACCAAACATTGTGATCATTAAGTTATTAATCTTGTTCATTTAATTATTTTTATAAGGCCTTTTAAAGGGTTTAATTTGTAGTTTAAGAAATGTGATCTTTGTTCTAGGGTTTATACGAAGATAAAGAAGAATTGATGAAATTATGTGGTTAACTTGTAATCTGAAATAAGTTTACTAGAAAATTTGTATAAAATTGAAAAGTACTCCCATTGATTTGAAAATTGGTTTCTCGGTACAAATTTATGTTCTCTATAACTTTGAAGTTTTAACTTTGTGCTAATTTGGACTCTAAATGGGTCAAACGGGTCATTTAATAAATCTGGGCAGATTGATGACGAATTTGTAACATATTTTTGTTAAATTCATGTAAGATATAGTGTAACTCTAAAAGCTTTGATTTTTTTATGTAATATGATAGTTTAATGTGTTCTTGGGTAATGTGTAAAATATAATAAAATATGAATGAGTAGAAACAGGTCTAATGTGTTGATCCTTGTAACCATATATTGTTAAATTCTTATATTAGAATAATGTTCGAGACTGATTAAGAATAATTAAATGAACAAAAGATGAAATGATGAGGTTAAAGATTATAATTAGTAGGAAATTAGATAATAAGTATTTGATCATTTGAGCATATATAAATTAAGGGTTTGTAGGTTTGATTGCATATGAATACCAATGTTTCTGATTATTTCAATCTTGTTCATAAATTCGTATAAAATCAATCGTACTCCAATTGATATAAATCTTATATATGGAAATGAGAATGTGTTATCTATATGATGTTGTGACATGATCGATGGTCAATTCCTACGTGGTTTACAATTACTATAACGATAAGATAACGAAATACGATGTGAATACGTACAAATACGATTATGATTATGATAGGCAGAAGTTTAAGATATGGTTGTTATATGATATCTTGCCTTGTCCTTACCTGATTACAATGTCATGATTATATGCATGTAATTTACTCGATTTATATTGTCATGGATTATGATAATTATTGCTTACGATACACGAGTTAACGACTATCTTAATTGGTTTAGTTATATATTAAACATGTTATACTTAGCTTTTTAACCTAACACTTTCTTTTCTACTTTCCCGATTGTGTATTCCGCCAGGTTAGAAAGCTAGATAATTACGGATACGAGTGAGATGGGTAGCTTGCTTCAGGAACTATTGTCTTAGCTTACTTAATGACTATTGTGTAATTTAATGTTTAAATTTTCTTGGGATTTCTTATGCTATTGTTATGATACGAGTTATGTAACACCATTAACGGAACTTAACCAACTTTGTTGGTAGTTTTTATTTATGAAATGTGACGTTTTTGCATTTAATTATTTATATTAAATATTAATGAAAAGTTTTTGAAAACTCATATGTTTCAAATGAGGGTGTTACAATTTGAATAGATGGTTAAGTCATAAATGTGTTGAAAGTTCTCTAAAAAATATTTATTAAATGAATATGAATCTAATATATCTCTAATCATACGCTCTGCGTCTCCCTCCAACATGTTTCAATCTAGAGAACAACAACTATGTCGATTTCACTGATCATCATATATAGAATAGTTGAGAGACTGAATTCTAGTAATTCGCCTAATTGTAGCAAAGGGTATCAAACGACATCATAAGTTGGATAGATAAGATTTTGAGATTCAATTCATAAATTCAAACATGCCTTAAAGTCATACAAGCATAGTAACCACATAATTCATTACATAATTACCCTAGCATAACTTATATCCTAACAAAGACAGATTTATTTAGCCTAGCATATTAATTCTAACACGCATTTTCAAACAACAATTACAATAATATAACATGTTTAAAAATAACGAAGATAGATTAATAATAAAACCGGGTAAGGTGTACATATAAATCCGTTGAGGCGCAGAGTCTCTGAGCACCCAAATAAAGCTTAAAGCTAATATATAATTACTAACTAAAAACTAAAACCTAAAAAAAATTAAAAATATAGAGAGAGAAATAATGTGTGAAAGAGAAAGTAAAGAGATTTATAGAGTTGAGCTAGGATCCCATACACATCGGATTTTCCCTTATTTGGACCTTCAAAATGCGTCCCATATGTGGAAACCATATAAAATCGTATCTTGTACGCCAAAACGTCACACTAAACCGTATACGACTTGTAAAAACTGTATACGATCTGTACACAAGCCATATACGGCCTCGCCAAACTGTATATGATTTATGCAAACCGCATATGGTCTAGTGCTAGGGCGTATAAACAGGATAGGTTGATTTATATGAGGGTTCATAATCTTGAATCTTCAATTAGTGTGTAGTCCGATTCAAGCGATTCTTGGATTCACGATTTCGTGTTTTTCTGTAAAAAAATTTAGAGCCATTAAGTTTCTTTTCCTAGGAATATTTGATAACAAATATATGTATGTTTGTACTTGAGTAAATATCTTCGTTTTAACTCACTTTTTGTGTATCCTTAAGGGTTTTTGAATCATCGCCTTTATTTTTGCCTAGTTAACAAAGTATGATGAATTTTAGCATGATTCGTGTGCTTTTGTTAACTATTAATCTTAAATGAGGGTGATAATAATATATGTAAAAATTTGACTTTATAAGCGTTATCACATATCCTTTCATAGAAAAAATTTTTGAATTTTTCGGCCATTATAGCCATTTTCTCTACTAGTGATTCTAGATCACTTTCATCTTCATTCACATAAAAATCAGTTTCACCACCGCTGAATTCAGTAGGATCATCAGTTGTCTCTACATCAGTTTCTTACATTAAATTCGAACCAATAAGTTACAAATACATAGAGTTTACTTATATAGTGAAAAACAAACTTGCAAAACAAGAAAAGTCGGATTTCTGCGGAATAGCACTTAGTGAGGCGACCACTACCCGTCGTGTCACGGCACGTGTACGTCTTTTTTCACGTGACCCCCATTTATCGTTGCGCGATCTCCTATCTATCAGCAAATCGCTTTTGTTCATCTTCACATCTGGATGTTAATTCCATATTTTTACTCATTTTTAATTGGGTAAATGCAATAGATATGCAACTTACTGCCACTCATTGTTCTATGTATGCAAGTTACCCTTTTTATTATCTAGATATGCAACAAACCGGAATAAACCGTGTCAATATCTTTGTAAAGTTGATTTTTACCAGATAACATTTGAAATTGCTGAATAGGCGGCCACATATGATGCCACATGGACTTTTTTCGCCACGTTGTCTGACACGTCAGTTGCATAATGGAACAAATTGTGGCAATACGTTCCATTTCGCAAATAACGTGTAGAGGTTCAATATCAACTCAAGATCACGAATCCGATCATGTTTCCACAGAATTTGTTTAGATTATATATATTTCAACATCACGTGGCCGTAAAATTTCGACTCACGCTCAAATTCTGGTTATTATTTAGTCACTTCTTATCGTTACAATCAAATTATCCGCGGGATTATGCCAGAGAAATAAAAGACGAGGGAAGAGACCATGTTTGAGAAAGATGATATGGATGTTTTGATATATTATATTTTAATTCAATTTAATAATAGAATAAATAGGTAGAAAATATAAGTTATTTACCATTTTTTATTTTATTTATTTCAACAAAAATGTCATGGTTTATATCACTTGTAATAATAGTTAAATAAAAAGGGTAGGTTGCATATATGAAACAAATTTTTGCAGTACGTTGCTAATCCTTACAATTTATCCAATTAATATTAACCATGTAACATTTAAAAAGAAAAAGAAAAATGCTTACAAAATCAAAGTTTACCGGGTCAATCGGTAACCGGTTACCATATTACCTATTTAAATACGAATTCTTCTGGTTTGTTGCATACCTATACAATAAAAAGGGTAACTTACATACATACATAGAAAAATAAGTGACAATACGTTACATATATTTTGCATTTACTATTTTTAATTCACGTAGAGTTTATACAAAAACGTCGTATATCTCTTTTTATAAAGGAGTGTTACTTAGAAATACAAATTTTTGGCATATTGTTGTCAAAGAGACACGGGTTGCAATCACATGATTTTATATGTGGTACGTAATGACATACAAATGACACATGACCACCTATCGTCATTTTCACATCTATTCAAAGATTCTTAGTTTCTCTCACAGCTAACTTTGTCAATATATATATCCTATGCATGACAGGATGAGTGTCTAAACTGTAAAATATAAACCAAAGGATAAAAAGGTAAGCAAATAAACATAAACAATTAATCATTAAAGAAATTAAAATGGAAAAGCACCATGGAAGTCGACCACGGCCATTGGTGGTGCTAACAGCATGCCCGTTACATGGCCACATGACTGGAACTCTTCAACTAGCAACAGCCCTTCATGCGAAAGGGTTCCCTATAGCCTTTGCTCACTCCACTTTAAACCCACCTGATCCTTCTAACTATCCTCCAGATTTCACCTTCCTTCCACTTTTTGACAACTTAACCGCTATTGATGACTCTCGTAGCTTTAGTACTTTCATCAACAAGATTAACAATGATTTTAAAGCACCGTTCCAGGAACATTTGACTCATTTGATCAATGATCAAGGCGGGAATACATCGATTGTTGTCATCTATGATAACATTATGTTTTTTGCAGGAGTCGTTGCATTAGACTTGAATCTTGCAGCCATCAGTTTCCGTGCTAATAGTGCAGCATACCTTCCTGCTACTCTTGCCCGTCGACAGCTCTCTCAACAAAGTCGATTTCTGGAACAAGGTAAATTTAGACATAGAATCCTTATATTGTTATGAACTTGCAGTTTAATTTGTCTCCTTTTAAGCAATGTATTTTTTTATGTCGCATGCACGTCTTCAATTCATTGTACTTTCAACTTTGTTTCAAATTTATATTTCTAACCATTATGAAACTCAAAAATCGAATCCATTATTGAATAAATTAACATAACAAGACATGTTGCACAACGATCCAATTGATTTATCACCAAAGTTGTTAGGCATTTTGGTAGATCGATCGAGAGAAAACCATGCATGTTTCAAATTTTGTGTTAAGGATATAACCACACGTGGTTAAACTTTCGAGTGCGAAATTTTATCGTCAAAATGAAGGTTCCAGTCATGAAACAATAGTTTCGGTTTACGAGTTACATAATGATTCAAAAGGAAAAACTTTGAAAGTACAATGAAGACGTGACACATACAAAAATATGTTGTCTAAAAAGTGACAAAATCGAAAGTTGGTTATACTTCAGGCAATTAACCCTCTATCTAAATATGGAGGAAAATATTATGGTGTTGATCCAAAATAAAACCAAGCCCACATGCAACTAATTATCTCAAAGAGGACACTAGTTGCATCACGTGGCTCGATAAACAATATCCAAAGTCTGTGATATATGTAAGCTTTGGAAGCTTAGCTACTTTGGAAGCAAAAGTATTAACCGAAATGGTGTGGGGTCTGGCCAAAAGTAACCAACCATTCTTATGGGCGGTTAGACCTGGTTCGCTATGTGGCTGGGAGTGGATTGAGTTTTTGCCGGAGGCTTTCTTAAAGGAAACAAAATACCGAGGTTTAATTGTGAAATGGGCACCTCAAAAGGTTGTATTAGCACATTTGGCGGTGGGTGGGTTTTGGAGTCATGGTTAATTCCATATTGGAGAGTATTTCAGAAGGGGTTCCAATGATATGCCAACCGTTTATTGCAGACCATATGGTGAATACGCGTATTGCCAATTATGTATTCAAGATTGGGCTAGAGTTAGAAATTTTCGAGAGAAGGGAGATAGAAAGGATGATTAGAAGACTTATGGTGGATGAAGAAGGAAATGAAATGAGAGTTAGAGCAGATAATGTGAAGGAAATGGTTAAAAAGGCACTGCAAAGTGGTGGTTGTTCACATGATTCGTTGGAGGATTTGGTGAGTTTCATTTGGTCATGTTGATGGTCCATAAAAAATGATGTTTTAAGAAGTTCGGTTTCTCTTGATATAATTTTGAGTTTCTTTTGTACCAAATTCTTAACTTAATAATGAGAGCATAGGTGAAACTTTTCGCTTAGATTACGTATATGATTGTTTCAGTAATGTCCAACTCCGATTAAAGTTATGATGAAATGTATTAGTATATAAGAGGCACTACTACAAACAGGGAACATAACAGTACCTGTAGAAAAAAACATTCTTATACACTTTGACACATCAAGTAGTAACAACCACTAGATACAGTAATTCGGCTAGAAATTATCGAAATACCGAACATAATTCAAAAAACCAAAGTTTTAGTAGTTGACCAAACATCGGATGCTAGTATCTATTACTTAAAGAAAAGAAAGGAGTGTTGCAGGTTGTATTTAAACATTGACATGCTCCATCAACAGAGAATCACTTGACATCATGATGTAGACTAACAATAAGATAACACAAATCGACCATGTTGATTCATACGAATACTAGGAACGATTCCTCCAACTATTGTTGATTCAAAAGAATACCAATAATTAGGATAAATTCAACTCAAAATTGAGAGAAAATTGAAATTTCATAAAAACCAAAAACTGAATCTTCAACAATGTTCTCCAAACCCTAAACAAGGACCAGAAATTCGAACGGGCCAAAAAAGATAAACGGGCCGGACTCTAGCTCAAAAACAAAGTCTAGCAAAATAGGAAAAAAACATAAATCAACCCATAACTCATAAAATACAGCGAATTTGGACTCGAAAGTTGGGCTAATCACCTACGGCCAAAAATCACAACGTTGGGCTCGGCCCAAGCTTCGATTCGTCTGGTCATGGGCCTCAAACGGACACTCCTAGCTCAAGTTACGGCCTTTTTCGTGAAGCCCCTTTTGATACACGATCTTGGACCTCAAGAAACACAAGGGTCCGATCCTCCACACTTGGGCCCGCATCACATCAACTTTCTGCAACATTGACAACATATATCAATTAAAAATTAAGATTCTACCAAAAATAATACTCAAATAGATGAAACTTAATCATCATATACAATAAAGAGATCAAAACTTCGATATTCAAGACCATCAAACATCTTGATTTGTTGGAATTACAGCTTACTTATTTCTTTTGTTGACAAGTATATGGGAAATAGCCTGGTCTGGTGAGAGGTTGAACAAACTCCTTCAATATATAAGCACATGCAGCAACACTGCCAAAAGAATTAAAAGCAAACATCAATCAACATATCTCTATCGCATTATAGCAAACGATGAAACGAATTTACAATAAACACATCGATCATTGAAAACACATGGTTATTTAGTCATGCATGTTATATACTGCATCTGTTTTAGTCTTAAGGGTTAACTGTACCAAAACTAGATCGATGTGTAATTTCGATAAATGCTTACCTGCAAAAACATACAAGTAAAAATACCCAAATTAGAGCATTTATCCAACCCGGTTCCTTGTATGCAACCCACTCCTGAAAAGCAACAATTGTATATTCTTGTTGTATTAAAGTGGCATAGGAGATAAAGATGAAATACAATATTAATACTAAACTACATCAGTAAAACCTGGAAAAATTAGAAACATACCGCGAGTATCACAACGTTGACATAGTTGTCAACTATCGCAAGTATCATACACCAGAGAGAATTTATCAATTTATCATCTACTTTAGATCGAATATAAATGAGAACACTACGTAAACGCTGAAAGTGTTGCCCTTCATTAACTTCTTAAGCCAAATTAGTTAGGGAGAAATGACACTAATTTACTTTTTCCTAAAATCAAATTATCAGTATAAGAAAGCAATGTTACGGTGATAGTATTTCGGCACGAAACGGAGATCCGTCAATGACAAAAGCAAAAATTGATAATCCCAGCATTAAGCAGCCTACAGTAGGAACTATCATTTTTGTTGTTACTACTGAAAGCCCTCTCGTGTGTCGAATGACATCCATAAACAAAACATATATATATATATATATCAGCCTGCGTACCTAACAAGAATTACCATAAAATTACCAGTTATTAATTGAATAGTGATATAAATGACCTTAGTACCTTTTTTGACGTTTCACCAACGCATAATAAAATAGATCTCTTGAAGATTCTTTAGGTAATAACTTGAATAACAGCAAAAGGATGTATCCACATGTAACAGCGCTGTTGAAAGAATTAATGAAAAGTTGAGCACAACACCAACCCAAATATAAGTAGCCGCATGATACAAATTCCATCAAGTATGCATGATTAGGAGAAGAAAAAGGTACCTTTCATATGATACTATAATCTTGTCCTTACAACATTTTATCCTCTTATTTTATGTTGTTTATGAAACTTCAATTCCAACTTAACTGATAGTAACATTCTAAAAATCTTAAGGTATGCTAATCACTCTTTATATTTGAAAGTTATCTATTTATACTTGTTATTAAGAATCATCCAAACGACAATTCAAGGTATGATTTCTAACCTAAGTAGATGTTAGGGTTTACACTTAAAATTTGGGGATTTTGGGATTTTTATTGTTAAATAAGTTTAATGATACAAACTACTGATTAGTAACTAAAAACCTACACAACATAAAGTGTGAACTCGAAATTATTTGGAAAAAGTTAAAGTATTCAGTGAATTTTGTGTTGTTGGTTGTTGACTTTAGGTAGTCAAAGTTGCATAAAATTGAGTCAAAATTATTTAAGGGTTAAAATTTAGATGTTAACACGTTTCATTGAACTTGTGAATGATGTGAACATGAGAGAAAACGGAAATTGGTTGTGTTATTGTTGTTGTAAAGGGAAAGGGCAAGTGCAAAATGAATGCGAAGAACAAATCTCTGAAGTTATCAGATAAGTTGATTATGGATGTTGAAAGTTATTCGAAATGACCATAAACATGCTACAAAACTAATAGTTAAGATCAAAAGAATTAGAGATAGTTTGAAAATGTTTTGAATGAGTTTTTTATAAAAAAAAATAAAAATTGGCTGCTATGGTTTACTGATTAGCAGACTAGGGGCACAGCTAGAATAAAATCATTCAGGCGGTAAAAACAATTATTATTCTTTTTTCATTTTTGAGAGGACAAAAATTATAGAATATTATTAGTACCCTTAAAAAAATTAAATTTTATGTAATTTGAAATTTTTTGAGGGGCACCTGAAACCTGTCTCCTTCTAGATTCGTCCCTACAGCAGACCCGTTAGTTTACCGTGATATATATAGACTATTTTCTATAAATCATATAAAATCAATCGTAACTCGAATTTGGACGTGTCAAACATAGTTTTAAAGCTTAAAGGGTCTACTTTAACCTTTAACGTGAGAAAAGTTTCAAAAGCTAATTCCGAGTTTTAGTGAGTCACACTTATTATGTATGTTGTTTGTAGGTTAGTGGGACAACATAACTTATATGTTGGTCATACTATATAGATTTCAGGTGGTGATTACAAGAAAAGAAATAAGTGTGCTAAGAGATAAGGCATCAAGTGAGTACGCGAACTTTCTTTACTAAGGGCATACGCTAGAAAGACGTTTTATTCATGAATGTCTTTTTATATATATATATATATAAATGTCGTTTATATTGTATGTTTGTTTTCGTATTATTGTATGTTTCTTATACCCATACATGTATTTAATTCTTATTAAAAATATCATTATTAAACTTTAAAGTAATAAATATGTGACATTTAGTTCTAATTAATTAAAACTTTCTATATCTATATTAATATATAAAACATTTAGGTGCTTTTTAAGAGGGACAGCACTACTTTATCTCTATCATTGTTACTATTAGTCTTTGAAAAACCTATTTAAAGTTCCATTATTATTATTTACCAAAGGTAAATGCTAGTGTTAAAGGTATAGTTGATGAATAGTATGTTTTGGTTAAGTGGGTTTATTGATTTTACTTTAAACTCATATGCTCGGATTCGAGAATTGCAAAGCATATCTAAGCTTTTTTGAATGGCCTTTTTCTTTTCCTTTCTTATATCTAGTTGTATCTTAAAAGAGAGTGACATTCAACCACTCACTCTCTCTTACTTTCATTTTCTATCACTTTACCTTTTCTCCCATTTTTTATATCACTATAATTATAATTTAGGGTTAAAGTCATTTGTCATCAACCTACTCTCCCTCATTTTCCGAGATCACCATTCTACTCATTTTAATATTAATGCCACCAAACTTGTTCAAAATATCTCGATGTCACCAACCGTTAACCGGTAACCGAGACAACCGATTACTTTCAAAATTCTTAAGTATTTTTTGTTTTTTTTTTTTCAGCATGAAAATACTTTCAACCGTTAACATTGCATAAATCGCACATTGCACACATATACTAAAATTCAACCGGTACTTCGCACGCTCCTCCTAAATTCAACGTCCACATTCAAAATTCATGAAGGTTGTTTGATAATTCTTACATGGTACGCTATCATCGTTATTTTAGTACTAGTAGTCTGTGAAATTTGTTAATTTCGTGGAAAAAAAAAGTTTAATCCTAATTTTGAAATTGTTAATTCTAGTTAAATTAATTGTTAATTTTGGTTAAAGTAATTGTAGTTTCATAATGTGGAAGGGATTAGAAGTAAATTTCTACCATGAAGGATCTTTTGCGCTAAACCCGTTACGATATGAAGTCAACTCACAACTTGAGTTTGACTAGTGATATCACCTAAATTAGACTTATTTATAGGGGCTATATCGATCCGATTTGTATATTATTTTACTCATTTTATAAACTTTAATTACTTAATTAGTCTAATTTAGTTTCAGGTTAATAATCGAGAAGAGATCGAAAAGATATGAAGAAAAGATCAAGAATTGGGTGATTTTTGCAGCTTTTGCGAGGCTCCACGGTTTTGGCCATAACTCCCTCATACGGACTCCAGTTGAGGTGATTTAAGTGGCTAAATTCTCGGAACTTAAAGGGCTACAACTTTCAAAAAGGCACATAGGGCTGAAAATGCAATTTTACCCGCCGGGTACCCATAGTACCTGCCGGGTACTCACGAAAAGTTCCAGTTTGGCCTAGCCGGGTATAGAACACTAATCCGGGTGGGGAGGCCATAGTAGCCGCCGGGTACTTGCATTTCCAGCCCGGTAGAAGGGTCGGTTAAGGCTTTTTGGCCTAAAATATACCCTAAACCCTAATTATGATTAACCAATTGATTAGCTACGAATTAAGGACGAATTTGTGAGCTTTTGGAGAGCTTTTGGGGACACCCTAAGTGATCTATCCTCTTGTAATCATCCTAGAAGTTAGTATTTATTCTTTTCATTTGAATCTCCATTGTTTTATGTTTAATTCACTTTTATAACCACGTTATGAGTTATTCTTGGATTATGAGTATTTGTTTGATTGAACCCATGATAATGGGCTAAATACTTTATGGTTATCTAGGCTAATAACCATAGATGTTGGACTTTTTTATTAGAATTGTTTATTCGTATGATTTTTGATGTTTAATTGAAGAACGATTTATACTTAGTTTATTTAACTTATTCAATTGATGTCATGTTTGTTTCAATGAGTGAAAACTCTTGCATTTAACATTACATTTGCATGATTATTAAATCTTGTGCTTTTGATTGGACACAATAAATGAATTGAATTAGGTTAATAGAATTATAGTATGAGTGGATCATATTTAGAGACATATTATATGATTAGTAATCTCAAGGACACTAGGATTATATAGATTAAATCATCAAGTTAATAGAATTGTTTGATCATAATTGGAATTAATAACTTGTCAAGGACACTTGCATTTTAGAATTTCAGTTAAACGATTACATTGTGACAACAAGTAATTTAGATTAACAATTCTTATACGTTTAATACATTTCTAGTTATTGTCCAACTCTAGTGGTGAAATGTCTAGATGAGCATACTTCTATCCTTTGGTTAATCTATCAATTTAATTGCTTTCTTTAATTTAAACACCTTTTGACTGTCTGTCGTTAAGAGGCATTATCCTTTTAACTTAACTATAGATTAGATACATAACCTTAAAATACATATAAACTGTTCCAGTAAGAGACTACCCGGTAGACTTATCACTGCTATACTACTATCCGATTAGGTACACTTGCCTAGTTGTGTAATACTTAGCTTTGACTTGTTTACTAATTTTTATAACTAGATTAATACACATCAACTAGCAACTTGCATATGGTTTGTATACAACATGAAACCATGTTCCTTCACTTATACAAATCAACTGTATGGTTTATTTACAACATGAAACCACGTTCTCCAATTTCACAACTCAACTATATGGTTCATTTACAACATGAAACCATGTTCTCCACTTATACAACTCAATTGTACGGTTCATTTACAACATGAAACCATATTATCCACTATCATTTGAATCCTCTTACACGGATGTAATCCGGATTCAGTATCACTCAACTTTCATAAATAAATCACATGACTCATTTAAACCATATAAAACTCACCTTGTTGGTTTAAGGATGATAATTCTCCACTTCTTAAACACCTATCGACACCACATAACAAATTTTACAATACAATAAGCACGTAACAATCATTTCATACCACTCTTCTCATCACTATTTCATTTCATTATTTCATATATTGCCCAGTTTGACTTTTAAAAATCAATTTAGCCTTTAATTCAATCCATTGATCAATTACTCCTAACACCACTTTATTCATCAATAATAAAATGAAAACAACACCTTTAAACTAGCAAATTAGTGAGTTATCATCACTTGGCAAGAATCAACTTCTAAATTGAGTTTTGTAATCTTTTAGCAAAATTTCACCATAATTAGGTTTGAAATCAACAACAAGTAGTGTTAAGTTGTGATCCTTTCTATGATGATTTTATGATGACAACGTATAGTTAACATTATGTATATGGTTTGTCCATCCAGTATTGGGATTATTCAATTTGGTGCTGCTAACTTGCTAAGTCATCTGTATGCTGGTTGCAAAGAAATTGCTCTGCTAGTTCACCCAGCAGACAGAAAACTAACAGTTCACCCAGCACAGAGAATCTGATAGAAAAGCCAACACAGAGAAGTTTCACTACTTGAATAATCATACCTCATGCTTGTAATGATCAGTCATGTACTAAAGACACTATGACATTATAAAAAAAAAATAGTGATTAAAGAACTGAAGACTCAACATTAAAGATGAAGTCCAGTTTCACCCTACACAGAGATTGAACAATGCTTTACTTGTTGTAGATTCAAGTAAATGCATTAACCAACACTTTGAGACTTATGTGTATGATCAAATGGCATCTTCAGAGGTTGTACACATTGTACACATCTATCCATTTTTGTTTTATATGCACATAATATTTCTTTATCAAAGTCAGCCAACAAGACAAATTATGCAGTGTACTTTTTGATAGACTGTAGACTTGGTCGTGCAGAGTTCATCTGAACACACAAGTAAGCATGTCTGAAATCGTCCAGTGAAGATGAAGACATATGGAAGATTCTGATTGGTTGATCAAGTTACAAGTGATGCTCAAGCTCCACTATAAATACCAGACTCAAGATATGAAGTCTGTGTGTGTGAATCCTGAGTGAATTTTATAGTGAATTAAGAGAGCATTTGTGTTAGCAGAAATAGCATTACTTGTAACTAGCTTAGAGTATGTTCTCAGTTGATAAGAGTGTTGATATATGTACTCAATTAAGTTAGACATTCCACATCTAACTTGTAATTCTTTATTTATTCAAATAAAAGAATTAAATTGAAAAATTACCACCTGTTCTCATTACTGTTTTTACAATCAAACATATTACACAATTCACTCTAAATTAGAAATTAAAAAGAATTGTATTCACCCCCCCCCCCTTCCATAACATCTGTTGTTAGTTTTGGGACCAACAACTAGTTATATGTTCATACAAGCATCAATTTGACACAACTTTAGGTTTATTTCATCATCTATTATCATCTCAACTCTTAATCATCAAGATCCCCAAACTCTAGGTCAAAGGAACAAGAACACTTACTCACTTAAGGTTATAGATGATGAATGAAGCTTCAATTCGATTTTCCCAAGCTCAATTTGATAGCTTCCAACTGATTCTTCCTTCCTCTTCTTGTTCTTGAAGATACAAAAGTGTCTATGTGTGTTCTTACATATATGTGTGTGTGCAGATTTTTGAAGTTATTAAAGGTTATTTACATATCTAACCCTTTAGTCTCATTTACTTAACATTACACTCCCACAATTTACATTTAGGTAACTTAAACACTAAACAATCAATAAAATAATAACCGTATCTTATACAATTTATAAAATAGAATACATATATACACACATTATTAAATTATCACTATTTTCGGAATGGTACATTAATACTTACCAATTAATAGATATAAATAATTGCTAAGTAATAATTATTTTTATTCGGTTTTTTGAGTAATTAGGTCTGAAATATAATAATGAACAAAGTGGACGAATTATAATACCACATACTACAACTAAAGAAATGCTCGGCGGCCACAAGCTGATTACTACAACTACGGACTACCACCCATTAAACAAATTCACAGTTCGATGTTCATCATAAAAGTTAAATTATTTGGACCTTAAAAAGAGTTTATTAAGTTATAACTATTAGCATTTAACAGAATCTTTTAGAACAGAGACTATGGAGAATCTAGTTTCAAGCTGGTCTAAAACTGCTAATCAGTTACAGGAAAAGTATATCTTTCCCGTTGGTGAACGGGCCGGTTCAGATGAGGTTCCTTTATGCAAAAACATCCCAGTAATTGATCTATCTGGGAATCAAACTAAAAGTCAAACTATTCAAGAAATACTTGATGCTTCTCAAGAATACGGATTTTTTCAGGTGTGAGTTCCGTAAATAATCTGTTTTTATCCATGTATGTAAGACCTTTATATGTTAATTAGTGTAGAAAATTTGATAAAATATATAAGTAGGTGATCAATCATGGAGTTTCTGAAGATTTGATTAATGACACCATGAAAGTGGTCAAAGAGTTCTATGATTTGCCTGATGAAGAGAAGGCGAAACTATACTCGACTGATCCAAGTAAACTATGCAAACTATATACTAGTGGACATAACTACTGTGACGAAAAAGTTCATTTCTGGAGAGACATTCTAAGACACCCGAGTCATCCTGTAGATGATTGGATTCACTTATGGCCCGAAAAGCCTACCAGTTATAGGTACTTAAATACTCCCTCAGTCACAACTTAATTGTCCATGTTTTCATTTAGGTATGTCTCAAAATAATTGTTCACTTTCAGATTCAACACATTAGAAAGGGTTTAAGTGTGTAAATATGAAATTTTATTAGCTAAGATTTTTCTAAAACTGTACGTATGTATTTAGGTAGTAGACAGTTAAATTGAGACGGAGAGAGTAAATTGACTTGAATCATAAACTTAACATCATATTTACTATAAGGTTAATTTATCTTGTTTTGTTTTGAAGGGATGTTGTTGGTAAATACTCATTGGCAGTGCGGAAATTGTCGTTAAGAATGTTGGAGCTAATTTGTGAAGGACTAGGACTTGAAATGGGATATTTTGAAGATGGGCTTAGCAAGCTTCAATTGATGTTGATGAACCACTACGCTCAATGCCCGGATCCGAGTTTGACACTGGGATTACGAAAGCACGCTGATCCCAATATCATAACCGTGCTTCTACAAGGAAGTGTGTATGGTCTTCAAGTTTTCAATAATGGGGAGTGGCTCGGTGTTGAGACTCTGCCACATGCTTTTGTGATTAACATTGGTCATCAATTACAGGTGACCATTACTCCACTGTACTATTTTTAAATGTAATTACATGAACTATAATTGTGAGATTGTGTTTGCAATTTGTATAGATAATTAGCAACGGGAAGCTGAAAAGGGCGGAACATAGAGCAGTGACTAACTCGAGGGAAGATCGAACGTCGATTGTGAGTTTCATCATTCCTGGTCCTGAAACCATCATAGAACCTGCAAAATCAATGATCGGCACTGGTGCCCCTCAATATCGATCTTTCATATCTAAAGATTTATATGAGTTCCTTGAAGAGAATAGGGGAGACACTGAAGCAATGATGGAGCTTTATAAGATCAAACAATAAAGCACTAAGCACTGTTATTGACATGTTTGATGCAGATAGATGCTTAATAAGAATTAAGCTTTTAATATCCGAAATAAACCTTTTGTTTAATGTTGTAAAATCTTGTATCTCAAGCTTGAATAATAACAGATCCGATTAGAACCAAGTTTCAGTGATTAGTTTTTATCTCTCTTGAAACGTTATATATGTAATTAAACATTAAGATATCTAGTATGTTATCAGTTTTTTACATTCACTACATTATAGGAAGCTTTATGTATGGCTTAATGTCCACATAAATACATAATCCTTCAAATTTCTGAATCTGAATAGAAATCTCCGATAACTTTAGCTAACATTTGGAATGTCTTGAACTTTATGAGGGTGTTCTAATGGATGGATCGTATATATCAGATACATATACGTGAATCCGATTGGATTGCGGTACCAAAGTTATGAATCCTTCCATCCAAACACATTCAAAAACCAAACGAATCCATCCAGAGTAGTATTTGGATGGATCGGTTTATACTAATTCGGTTTTCCATTATCCACACAAGTAAGATATTCTAACAAAATATACGATATAGATAATACTATGTTTGAATGTCCAAGTTCAAATCAGTAAACTACAATAATATCCAACGATAGAAGCTTAATTTATAAGACCATTTTAGTATTATATCTATATTATAATATAATTAATTTTTTCAAAATTTTGTGTTATCCTGTTAACATGGTTGATGTGTTATCTTTTTAACATGCTTGATGAATTTTCACTTAGCTGATTTGACTATTAAATATTTATATAAGAATCGATAAAATAGATATGATTTACAGACTAAAGTATTTCTGATAATGGTTAATGAACTATAAAAGTTCAAATCAAACTTCTTTCTTATATAAATGCAATTTTTACTTTTTAGGTAACTTTCTACATTTGGTCTGAAAATGAGCCAATTACCCAATTTTGGTTACTTTAAGGCTTGGATAGTCTGAAATGTATGACCCGAGATTTACACGAGTTATATAAATCTATATAAGTTGATAAGTATAATTAAAAGTTGCAGGGCCGGTCCAAGTCAATTTGAGGCTCGGGGCGAGATTGTAGAAGAGAGCGGCACCTCTGTAAAAATGGGTCTAGTCTAATATACTATACATACGAAATTTGGGGCCCTTTTTGAGGTGAGGCCCAGGGCGGTCGCCCATCCCGCCCGCCTTCAGAACCGGCCCTGAAAAGCTGTGATTTTACAGAGTTTTCCTTGATAATAAAACGTAAAGAGATTAGTTTAAGTTATATATGAAAAATTCATGTTAATACTCAAAATTAAAATGATTTTTATAAGAACCCCGTCATAACACACCGGCTAAAAAGACCTCCTTACTAACATATCCTATATAAATTCTCATTTATACTACTATTAATCAAACTTAAACGAGACGTGTACATTACGAACAAAAATGTTAGAACGAGACCAACATATTTAAATTTTAATTTTGAAACATCATATTTTAATACATTATCATATAAATTTTAATTTAATTTAAATATTTTATATTGAATGAACATGAAACTTAATTTTACTCTCTGCATCACGCCGACATTCTACTACTAATTTTCAAAAGTACTTGAAGGTACTATATTTTATTTTATTATTATTTAATATTTAATATTTAATATATACATATTTTGGAATATTGTTGTCAAAGTGACAAAGACTGCAATGGGAGTTTATCTTTTTGTGGCACATAAAGACAGGCGAATGATTCATTGACACCTACAGTTTTTTTCACCTCTTGCACAAATTATTTTTCACAAGAGAAAGATGGAAGAACACCATGAAAGTCGACCATGGCCACTGGTGGTGCTAACAGCTTCCCCATTTCATGGTCACATGACTCCAACTCTTCAACTAGCCACAGCTCTTCATGCCAAAGGGTTCTCTATAGCCATAGCTCACTCCACATTAAACCCACCTGATCCTTCTAATCATCCCCCCGATTTCGCTTTCCTCCCACTTTCCGATAACATATCTGCTATAGATGACTCTGGCAGCTTTAGTACTTTCATCAACAAACTTAATGATGATTGTAAAACATCATTTAGGGAACACTTGACTCGTTTGATCGATGAAGGGAACAAATCGATCGTTGCCATCTATGATAACCTTATGTTTTTTGCAGGAAGTGTTGCTTTAGATTTGAATCTTGCAAGCATCATCTTTCGTAGTTGCAGTGCATCATACCTTCCTGCTTTTGTTGTGCGTCAGCAGCTCCATCAACAAAGTCAATTTCTAGAACAAGGTAAATGTGGACATACAAACTCTCCTTCATTACAAGTTCACGACTCTCTGATGTAATATATTTTGCAACATTTTAGTATGCCTCAGATAACTTTGAACCTGACGTTCGGTCTATTTTTGTCGTTTTCTTTATACTTTTAGTTTGACTCATTTGATCACCAGCAGTCAATAAAACGAAACAGGATCCAACTAAATTTGACTTGTTTTAAAGTAGATGCAATTAAGTGTTGTCTTTAACAAATTAAAAAGGGATACAATATGCTTACAGTAAAATCACCCAAATTGCAAGGAAGAGCTTAGAAGACTCTGATGGCGTATAAAACACTTGCAAACTAATGTAAAGACAAAGTCATATATAGGTGACAAATAGGTTGTTTGATCAAATATGTCCTTAGGTATATAATTAGTTAAAATTTAGAGCCGAGTGGGCTGATTAGGTTGAACCGCTCACACTTACTCCATCTACTTTTTTCAGTTTCGTACTGTAACTAATCTATTTACTCATGATGCGAAATCTATTTTTGAAAATAGTGACGAAGTTGGAAAGATTTTAAGTATACGTTAAACGATTCTTAAACAGTTTTCCTCATTCCCTACTGACTGATAAGTTAGTATTTAGCTCTAAGAAAACTTTTTTCAGCAAGTATCACATCTATAGATACGACATCACTACACAACTGTTGTAAGATCTATCCAAAAATTGCAAGCAAAAGTGTTGGAAAGAATTTGTAGGATATGAACTAACGATAATTCCTGCTGGTTGAAAGATTTTGAGATGCAGGAGATTGTACCAAATCATCATCCACTGAGGTATAAAGACCTGCCCTTTTCCAAATCGTCCATCGAAGATTGGAAACAACTTGTTGGCATTTTCAGGCAACAAGCACACCCTTCAGCCATTATCTGGAACACTGTCAAATCTCTTGAGCATGAAGCGTTAAACCTAATCGACGAGCACTACAAGGTTCCAGTTTTCGCTGTTGGACCTTTACACAAAATAAAACCAAGCCCACCTGCAACTTTTCATAAAGAGGACAGCAGTTGCATCACATGGCTCAATAAACAATCTCCAAAATCTGTGATCTATGTAAGCTTTGGAAGCTTAGCCACTTCGGATGCAAAAGTACTAACCGAAATGGCATGGGGTCTAGCTAAAAGTAACCAACCTTTCTTATGGGCGGTTAGACCTGGTTTAGTAAGTGGCTCGGAATGGACTGAGTTTCTTCCGGAGGCTTTCTTAGAGGAAACAAAAGATCGAGGTTTAATTGTGAAATGGGCACCCCAAAAGGAAGTATTAGCGCATTTGGCAGTGGGTGGATTTTGGAGTCATTGTGGTTGGAATTCAATATTGGAGAGTATTTCAGAAGGGGTTCCAATGATATGCCAACCGTTTACTGCAGACCAAATGGTGAATGCGCGTTATGTGAGTTATGTATGGAAGATTGGGCTCGAGTTAGAGATATTTGAAAAAGGTGAGATGGAAAGGATGATTAGAAGACTTATGGTGGATGAAGAAGGGAATGAGATAAGAGTTGCAGCAAATGATTTAAGGGAAATGGTTAAACAGGCAGTGGACAGTGGTGGTTGTTCACATGATTCATTGGAGTGTTTGGTGAGTTTCATGTTGTCATGTTGATGGTCTAGAAATATGATCGTTCATGAAATTTGGTACTCTTCGTATCAGACACATTTTTTTTTGTTGGTATCAACATCATAATAATGGTAGCACAGGTGAAACTTTTCGATATGAGAATACAAGTAAATTGCTTGAAAGAGTTATATCTGACCTGAATGATCATAGTACTGTGATAAGATCACAATTACATAATTAATTAAGAACTAGTCAAGGGTGTATTTAATTGCGGAAATTTTTCACAATTTTTCATCTCTAATTTTTTTTAAAATGAAAAGAGTTTTCGTTTTCCAGAAAAATGTTAAAATATAGAAAATGTGTTCAAAAGTCAATGTATTTTCCTTTTTGGAAAAATGATGTTAAAACTAGGTTGTTAGAAAATTTTAGAAAAATGAAGGAAGTGGTATAAAGGAAAAGTGGAAACCTTGCAATTCTTGTTTTTCAACTTCTCGTTAATATGGACAAATGAGTTTTCCATTTTCTTGAAAAGCTTTTTAGAAAAATACCCATTTAAAGACGTTTACCCATTTAAAGACGTTTACTAATCTTCCATTTTTCTTAAAAAATACTCAATTTTTCTTCAACCAAACACACCCTAAACTCTAAGGTTAGGATTATATATTACAGTAGTTCATACTAAAGCTGCACAAGTTGAAATGGATTGATTATTGATTCGTCGGAGAACCTGCAATCTATTATACGACTTTGTAGTTATAAAAGACTTGAAAATTTTGTCTTCTTCATTCAATTGTCGATTCCACGTATGTTTGGACCAAAACACATAACATATTGATTATGTTGAGCTTGAGTGCTTGACCCAAAATATGGAGCATATTAAATTATTAATGCTTGATCCAGTTATTTTTAATCAAATAATCAAGTACTTCATTTATTCATGTGATTATTCTTATAGATTAATTGGCCCAACATTTTTGTTTATTGCATATGGACTTGACCCTTCAACTTGTGCACTTCTTGAGTTCAAAAGTTATCAATTGAAGTTTCTTAGTTTGGCTTATAGGCAGCTCTGTCTCGAACCGTGTGATCTCGAGCTTTTTCAAAGGGAAATAGAAGAAGAAAACACCATTTGAATCGAGTTTCAAATATTTTTCTTACAAATTCTTCCTTTTAAAAGTAACATACATCGATATTTTAAAAGTAACATACATAAATAATTACGAAAAAGAAAATCTTTCGTTCATTCCAATTCGAATACATGAATATATTGGGTATATAATTCGAATTAGTTTGTTACATTCTTGGTATAAGTAGTATAAAATCTAAAAATTTATAAATTGAAAATCTACTTTTCAGATAATTGAATATTCGAATTATCCAAAATAAAGCAGTTGATCAAATATAACTTTAATATGAAGTATTTCAGTATTTGTTGTTATAATTTTATTTTGTACTAGTCATTTTATAAGAGATTCAATCAAACTTTGAAACTCTTTATGGGTTGTAAACTTGTTATATATTGATTGTTAAAACTTTCATCGAACCATAAATCATTTGTTTATATGAATTGTATCTTTATGATGAAATTTTGGTTTCATTTTTCATTTCGTCAGCAATTAATTTGATAAATGACAAATCCTTCAAAGTCACCCCTCCATATTTATCTAGGATACAGAAAAGACCTTCTATTACGATATTTCGGAGCTTTAGAAAAGTTGGAGCCCGAATCACTTGCTTCATTGGTCATATAGTTAACAAGACAACACTTTTGAACAATGTTCTTCATCATCGCGTGTGTTTGTGAAATGGTGTGTATCACTCTCCAAATAACTAGACTCCATCTTATATTCATTTGATATGAGTTATAACATGATGTACTTGTTCATTACACATACATACAATTATTATAATACCCAGAAGATGTATGAGTTACACTTACATCAGTAAATGATTATAAATGAATGACACTTTCCAACTTACACACAATAATAATAACAATTTACTCTATATATAATAAGAAAGTAAAAAATAAATTTGAAATTTAAAACAATTTTACGTGGCATAACCTCCGCCATTAGATGAAATTCTATTATGGCAATCTAACCGTTGCTTTGTTTGATGACGTCATAAGTCTGATTCTTTAAATTATTGACAACTTTACCCCTAAATTCTTTATATTTCAATAAAATACATATTGAAGAAGGACAAAAATACCCTTACCGAATCATTTGAACAGGTCTTTTAAAAATATCCTAATAAAATCAGGAACTAATTTCAAAATTTAAATTTCAAGACCTTATTTCTCTCTAATTCAATCCCTACTATCTTCTAACCCTAACTCACAAAATTAAATTCATAATAGGAATTCAATCGTTGGACTACTTTAACGATTTCAATTAAGCCGATTGTGTTTGTAAAATCAATTCATTCAATTAGGGTTTCCAACTGATTGGACCAGCTAAATACGTAAATTAGTTTTCTTTTTCTTTTTATTTGATAGAAAAATAAAAATGTTGATATTTATTGGAGTGAGTGATGGTTGTTTTATATTGACAGGTAAATACAGTTGTTGAATATGGTTACAATCAAGGTTTAAATAGTTTGTTAGGAAGAAATGATTCGAAGTGTTTGATCATTTGGTGTTGTTAACGTGTTATAACCAATTTTTAGTGGAAATTTTATGAGTTACGTTGTATTCAATTTTATAGCTAATTGATTGATGATTTTGTTGTTATTTGTTGATTATATGTTGAATCGTTATCGTTACGTTAAAATAGATGTCAAGTGAAAGAAAATCCATGATGGGGAAAAGAAAATAAATGGTGGGTGTTGAACTCGAAGGAAGCAGGAGGAAGAAAAAGAAGAAGAAGGGCGGTACACCTCGTCCTACTTGCTCTTAGGTACATTTTAGGTACTAAATGGAATACTTCTTATTCTCTTTCTTTTTTCTTTTCTTGTATTCAAGTGTGTTGGCTTTTGATGTATGTGTTACTGAGACAAGTGACTGTGTTTATATTTTGATTGACATGCTTTTTATATTTTGATTTGATTTGGTTTTGTACCATGACTACCATGGTTATTTTAATTATTTAAACTATACACTAATTGTCCAACATTATTTTGTTTTAATGTTTTACAAATTATAAATATCTATTTTATTCATTTGGTTAAAGGTAACTTTTATATTAAAATTATGTGGTAGCTCTGCAAAGTCGTAGGTTATAATCTAGTATATTATTAAAAGGTAATATCATATTTTTAGAAGTCAAGATATTAATAAAATATAAAAATGAAATTACTGACTAATTATTGTACAAAGTATTAAATTTCAAGATCAAACTAAATTTCCCCATTTAAGATACTACGAAAAATACTGACCAAACGAATAACGTTAAAATCGTTAAAAACCTAAGCTTTAGCAATTATATAATTACATGTCCAGAAAAACAAATTTCAAAAACTTGAATGACCTAACTTGACTTTCTATAAAAAAAAATTGACGAGTAAGGAATGATGTTTGCCCTTCTTTTGTTTTATATCTATAGCAGCAGCTTCTATATTATAAGCCCTTTTGAAACTATACACGTTTTTTCTCTAGGGTTGAAGAAGTTAACTAAAGACGGCGGAGATGCTGGAATTCTACAAATGTAGCAGCAGCACTTCACTTCACTGGAATCCGTCACCAATAGTCGCTTTAGCCACCAGCGTTGACGAGTCTCAGGTCGCCGCCGCCAGGGAAGACGGCTCCCTCGAAATATGGCTCGTTTCCCCCGGAGCCGTTGGTTGGCACTGTCAACTGGTAAATGATTCTTTATATTCTATTATTTTTTTTATCGTTATTGTTATTGTTATTGTTATTATTTTTATCTTATTTTCTAAATGAAATTGTGAGTTTTGAATTGATATCATTTTGTTTGTTGCAGACGATACAAGGTGACCCTAGTTTGAGAGTTTCGTCGTTAGTATGGTGTGGTTCGGGTTGCGGTGGATTACAGGCTACTGGTAGATTGTTTTCATCAAGTATTGATGGATCAATCTCTGAATGGGACCTGTTTAATTTGACACAAAAGGTTTGATGCTCTAATATCTATATGTGTAGTGGGAGGATCAAGTAAGTAAAAGAAGAACGTTAGGAACACATAGTATGCACACATATAACTGACAAATTCACTAAATTCGCATTTTTAATATCTCAAATGCACATAGAGTAACAGTTGTGTATGTTTGTATTTAAAAAATTTAAATTTCTTGCTGTGTTCAAACCTTGGTTTAAAAAGGCGATAGGCGATCCGAGGCGCTAAGGGCTCGAAGGCCGAGGCACTAGCCGCTAAGGCAAGAGCCTCACATAAATAAAACGCCTATAATGCATAAAGTATTTTAAAGTTGTTTCTTCATAACACTATCTACCTGATAAATGTTTACACATCTCAAATACTTCAATTACATACTAAAAGTAGTCAAAAGGTTGAAGTATCATAGTTCGCCACATTGTCAAAAGCTATCAAGCAACTAAGCAAATAAGTTCCAAAAGTCAACAAAAGTCAACTGCAGGTCCAAAAGTTGACTGGAAGATTCAAACTGAAACAATTGTTGACTTGAAGTTCTGTTAACTCATAATCCAGCTTCAATTTGGCTCCAATTTGTTGTTTCTTGCTACAGTTTGGTGTTTTTCTTTTTGGAGACCAAAGCCCTTATGGGGTTTCAGGTTTTAGAGCCGTTATTGAATTTTTGTTGTGTTAGAAAGTTAGATAGGGTTAATAACTTACCATTCATGGACTGATAGTATACATTGGGCCTAATATAATTAGCCAACCAAAATTTAGTAACAAGGCCAGACCATCTTTTTTTAAAACCCACCAGCAATCCAAGTCGCCAAAGGCGCCGCTTCACCTCGCCTGGAACCTAGGCACCGCCTTGAGGTCGCCTGCTGTCGTACTGTTGCCTAGAGTCAATTTGAGGCGCCATTCCTAGTGCCTTAAGGTGCCTAGGCGCGCTTTTTTAAACCGAGGGTCAAAATGGATGTGCCAAAAGTAATCATCTATGATTCTTATCGATTTATATAAATTTGTGTGTATATGCTTATGGTTTCTTTTATGAATTTGTCAACTTTGTGTGAATAGTTGCATGTGGCGTGCTCTTACACGTCTCTGAAATTTGTAACCCAGACTGACGTATCAATGAAATGGAGTGAAAAGTGAATAGTTTGGTTAAAATGGTGTGAAAAACTAATAATTTGATGCATTGGCAAGTGAGAGTTTATGTCAAGATTAGTTTCATTCGCATACACTCAATACCTATATCTTAGTTATAATTGCTTGACACATTGCTTTAATATTTATAAAAATCTTATTTATTTAGGTTTGATTCTACTTGCAGGTTGTTGTGGATCCTATTGGTGTATCAATCTGGCAAATGGCTACTAATTCTTTGTGTAAACAAGGGGTTAGTACGAAGCAGGATTTGGCATTCATAGAGAATGGACATGCAACTGATAAAATTCTGGGTGATGGTGATCTTACCAGTGACAGTGAGGTTGAAGTGGATTCACTTGAGTTATATGAGGAACCAATTACCGAGAATGCGAGTATAGCAGTTGCTTGTGATGATGGTTGTGTGCGATTATATAATGTTTCCGACTCAGAACAACTTAATTACTATAAAACGCTGCCAAGGGTCAGCGGTGAGATGATCCCTCTTGTTCAAGTCACCACTTTTCCTAATTAATTGTGTTCATTTCTTATTGTACCTTTTATCATCTTTTGTACAGGGCGTGTGTTAACTGTCACTTGGAGTCCAGATTCAAAAATGATATATTCAGGGAGTAGTGATGGGTATGTACTTTTACTGATATTTGCAGTTTTGTTTTTGATTTAAGTTGTTTTTTCTTCAAATGTTACACTTTTTATGGTTCTTATAACGTTTTTAGGTTGATAAGATGTTGGGATATCAAAACTTCACGTGAAGTATACAGAATCACTGTTGGTCTTGGAGGTTTAGGTGGTGGCTCTGAACTTTGTGTGTGGTCTTTACTTGCACTTAGGTATATGAGGAGTGTTTTTTTTCTGTGTGCGTGCAGTCTATATTAATCACGCAGGATATAATTTAGGTGATTTAATGTTATCTATTTGTTATTTCAGGTGTGGGACTCTTGTGAGTGGAGATAGTAGTGGCAGTGTTCAATTCTGGGATAGCTTACGTGGAACTCTCTTGCAAGCACATTCTTGTCATAAGGGTGATGTTAATGCTTTGGCTGCTAGTCCTAGTCATTCGACGGTGTTCTCTGCTGGATCAGATGGTCAGGTATGTCTTTTTTTTACGAAATGCTGATGTTTCATCTTGGCAATAAATTTATGTGTAGATATTAGCTGAGTAATTGTTATATTCTAAGTCAATTTTATGAATTCAGGTTATATTATATAAACTTTCTGGCAATGCGGTTGACACTGCTAGTGATAGATCTTCTTCTAAACTGATTAAAAAGTGGGTGTATGTCGGTTATGTGAGAGCCCATACACATGATGTGAGATGCTTGGTTGTTGCTGTACCCATAAGTCGTGAAGGTATGCTTCTTCGATTTTGCTTGATCAAGTAGTGCTGATTTTCACCATATGTTTTATTCTTATTATGTGTATTACCCTTATTTGCAAACAGATTTATTGCCAGAAGATAGAGTAAAAAGAGCCCGTGGTAAGGATAAGTCACTTGACTTCAGTTACAATAAGTGGGCTCATACGGGCATTCCCATGCTTATATCAGCTGGAGATGACACTAAGCTTTATGCATATTCTGTTAGCGAGTTCACCAAGTTCTCTCCACATGATATATGTCCTGCACCACAAAGACCACCCATTCAATTGGTGTGCAGTACAGTTGATAAGTTCACCTATCTGCTTTTGGTCCAGGCTTCACAATGGTTAGATATATTTACGGTTCATCCGAAAAGAGATGTTTCTGGACCATGCGGTGGTGTTTCAACTACTAGTATGGTGGCTAGAGTTAAGAGCAAGGGTTTGAGGAAGATCATTTGCAGCTCCATTTCACCCTCAGGGAGGTTTTTTGCTTATTCGGATCATGTGCAGCCTTACCTTTTTGAATTGAAAAATAATGGAACCGGGAAAAGTGTGTGGTCGATAAGTAAAAGAAAGCTTCCTTCATCTATACCTTTTGCGCATGGCATGATTTTTTCTTCCGATTCTTCTCGGTTAATGATATCTGGACATGACAGAATGATATATGTAAGCAATCATTCTGTCTGTGTAATGTAAGTGTCTGTATGTATCAAAATCCATAACACAAAATATACAATTTTTCAGGTTGTAGATGTTGGGGGCATGGAATTAACTCATGTTTTCACCCCTTGTCGTAAGGAGTCTGATGAAGGGTCAGCACCTACTCAGCCCCCAATAACAAAAATGTTTGCTAGTCTTGATGGGCAGTGGCTAGCTGCTGTCAATTGCTTCGGAGATGTGTATATATTCAATCTAGAGACGCAAAGGTAAGGGGCTAGTTTTGATATTCTTAACGATATTATTGTCTTTGCTTCCTATTCTTGGTTATTCTAGATGGTTGATATACACTTTTTAGTTTTGTGCCCGATTGTGAAAGCCCCATGCCCAGAACATGACACATAGGGGAGGCTATATCTACCCATTTAGTTATTAAAGAGTCGATTCAGGTTATTTATTGAATCTCTAACATGTCAAACATAAGGGTGCTCAGCTGGATGGTTGGGTTAAAATCAATCCAGTTAGGTGCAACCAGTTCGTTTCCGGTTTCTAAAATTTGAGACCTGAACTGTTCAAGTTACCTCAAGAACTGAACTGAGCCACAAAGTTACAAGCTGGTTGAATCCGTTCTACAATAGGGTTTTTTGATTGTTGATTCTAAAATTATGTGCTTCCCTGTCATCTATTGTAGAACTTCAAACAGAAGTTAAACCTTCTCCCTACATGATAAAATTTGCATTAGTTTACCTAAAGCAATATCTGTGAGACTATAAACTTGGATATAAATAAGCTAGTTAAGACAAATAACACATTCATGCGGCGCGCGCCTTGTGCTGCGCCTCACTCTTCAGGCTCTAGGACACCTTTGCGCTTTTGTGCACTTTGAGCCTTTGCTAACTTAAGAGGTATCGTCTACGTTGTTAGGGGTACTGCTACGGACCCGTAATTGGGATCAGGCAGATTAACAGCAGGATGTTTATGTAATTTTCTGCCTTGATGGCCTATTTTGATAGTGATAGAAAAGGGTTCAATAGAGTACCCGACAATCTGCCTTCACTATTCTGAAATTCTTATCTGCCTTAACTACACTGATATTCTGATCTGCCTTCATTGTACTTAACGTGGCTTACAAATAAAGGATAAAGGATTAAAATAAAATAACTGCTTCCTAGTAGTAGATCACTTCTCTTAAATATCAATATCAGCTACAAGATAATCATGGGCTACTCCCACTTTATCCTAAATAAAACAATTAAATAAAATAAGATACACATCATAACTAATAAAACAAATAATCAAGGCAGACTAATAGAACTCTAAGGTCAGCCACGTTCACATGCATGTCGTAACAGGTACTGATAGGGTTGAGTTGCTTTGGAGTGGATGTAAATTGTAGGAATAGGAATGTAGGGTAAGGTTGGCACTAGGAGATGATTGATAAGTTTATATGTGATTCTTTTGATATTAGGGTATAGATAAAGTTTAAAGGTAAATATGGGCATAATAAAAAATCTAAACTATAATAATGGAGATCGGTCCAATAACCAACTTACAGAATTGCTTTTGATCCAAATTGACCCAAAAACGATAACCATTTTGTGTTAATGAGAACCAACTTACAGAATTGCTTTTGATCCAAACCGACCCAAAAACGATAACCATTTTGTGTTAATGAGACTGACTATTTCAGGTCCCTGATTAGATTTACTTTTCTTTTATGTTTGCTACTTTGCTTATTGTTAATTGAGCAGATATAATCTTACTTACGTTGATTACTTTTAAATATTTTTTTAGTATTGATTTTCATGTAAATTAAATATGGTTTTTCTTTGTGGGCAGGCAACACTGGTTTATTTCTAGATTGGATGGTGCCTCAGTTACTGCTGGAGGGTTTACTCCTCGAAATAGCAATGTGCTGATAATCTCTACATCTTCAAATCGAGTGTATGTTTTTGATGTGGATGCTAAAAAATTAGGAGAATGGTCCACGAACAACACATCTATTTTGCCTCGAAGATATCAGGATTTCCCTGGAGAGGTCATTGGGCTTACATTTCCACCATCTTCAAGTTCGTCATCTGTCATCATCTACAGTGCCAGGTACGTTAGCCTGAGTTGGCAATTTTATTTTCATTTTTTGTTTTATTATTTTATTTTAATAGTGAGTTTCTCATTAGCTGTTATCTGTTTAAATATATCAGTCGCATTGATAGGTTTGATTCATTTGTCTTTCTGGGGTGCATCTTAAGACTTGTTGTCACAACTTGTAGTTGCAATAATTTTGCTAATCTTTATAGTAATCAGATTCTGATTTTGGTTACTTCAACATCCAGTTGCCAAATAATCAGTTTCACACTAGCTGCTATAAACTTTATTATTAAGTGTTGCATAAACTTTACATAGTTACCATTTATAAATCTTATTTGAGAGAGATGAACAACAGATTATCTGATAGTTTTCTACAGCCCGTTATCTAGTTTAGATTATTCAAATTCACAGTATATCACCTTCAAAACGCACATCCAAACATCCTCTTATTTGTACCTGTTAAAGATAAGTTTAGATATAAGATAAATTGTCGTATACTTTTAGTGGGATGGATGGATATTTCATACACAGTGATGATGTCATTGGCTGTTGCATTTGATTATATGTTTGTCACTGGCATTGATGTGTTTTTTTGTTGGATCTTGTGCTTTTGTAGGGCAATGTGCTTCATTGACTTCGGAATGCCGGTTGGCCGAGATGAAGATCAGGAGAAGGTGAATGGTCATGATTCAACATTGAAGAAGTTAGCGAGTCCAGTGAGTGGGAAACTAAAACGTAAGTTGATAGGGCTTCATGAGTATGGAAGTAAAAATGGTGGTAGGAAGAACTTTGAATTTTGTGCGTTTAGAGAACCTGTTTTATACGTTGGTCATCTTTCTAAAGGTTCTGTATTAGTCATAGACAAACCATGGTTGCAAGTCATTAAGACTTTTGATGCGCAACCTGTTCACAGACATATATACGGGACATAAACCATCAAGTCCTGATAAAAGTGGTACTAGAGGAGGTTAGGTAGAGCAGTTCAATTTTGATCTCATTTTCTCTGATCAACCGAGTGTCAAAGCATCTGTTGTGTAATGTGTTCCTTAATCTCGTTGCTTTAATAGTTAAATTCGTTTTCATCCCGTCTATGGTGACGATGGAACATTCAATTGATAGAAACATGGTTAACTGGGTTGACATCATCGTTAGTTTTGGATTACTTGGGTATGCATGATTTTTATATTGAAACCTTTTGGTTGTGTAATGCATACCCATATCTTTGAATTGATATCATTTGTTAAATTACGTTGACTATCATCAATGTGGAACGAAAGGTTTAAATGTGTATAAAGATCAATCATTGAAGTACTACAAATGTATCCTTGACTTTTGAATTTCATAGTATGTTTTTTTCAGTTACCACCAGTTATGATGTTGTTGGTCCATTACTAGCATTATAAGAATAAAATTCACTGCTATAATTGGGCACAATAATATCCTAATAAACTTGAAACAAATAAATGTTAAGATATGCCTCTTTAAGATCTTGATGAGGTTACTTTCGTCACTCTTGCAGTGTATGCCTACGTAAAACACAGGAGGAACGAACCCTTTTCCTTTTATAGTTTTACGTAGTACGAGTTCTGTTCTTTGTGATTCGTTGTTAATGTAAAATCGATCTGAGCATGTGTCTGATAGTACGTTTAAACCAGAAACAGAAACGAGAAAAGGATTTTTTTTAACTTATACATTGTTATTCTTGTCCATAGATAAACTTGATTGATGGTATGGATTTTTGTAAATCAATGGCGGATTCAAGAAATTTCAACACTGATGGAACAAATAATGATTTATAGACAGAAATATGAGCGGGTTAAATAGTGAGTTTAATAGATTCGGATCAAAGTTGTTCTGTATTTTAATAATTTAGAATTCTTAGATTTTTCTGAAGTAAAATCAAAATTTTATCTTGGAAACTCAAATGACCGAAAAATTGTTGGTTTAAAAGGATAATAGATTTATAAGGTTATTTTATAGATTTTCAAATTAGTGAGGTTATTTAACAAAATACTAAATACTTCAGGGAGTTTTGTGAAACATATGTCATTTTCTTCGTCCAACCTCACAAAAAACCAATTTATGAGACATTGTTTACCATTTTAATACATTTTCTTGTCATATAATTGGATCATATTTTTTTGAAAAAATTACACAAGTAAATCTATATGATCTCTTTTGGCTCAATTGAATGGTAGCACAAGAGAAATCAGATGGTGTCACAAGCAAATATCCTAAAACTTCAACAGTATTTCAACTCAATGGATTGATGTTACGTGTCACTGATCCTCCTAACATGAATCCGCCCCTGCTGTAAATGAAAGAGCAAGTGCAGGTGCCCTTATGAATTTTACACCTTGTAAATTGACTCTCTTATCAAGAGGTAGCAGTTGGGATACAAATTTTTTTAATCTTTAATAGTTATTAGAATCTTCGGGTAGATGTGACCGTTCATATATCAATGACAAGATAAATTCTAAAAGGGTTAATAGACAAATTCGTTATTGTACTTTGCGAAATTGTTCATATAGGTTATTGTACGTTAAAAATGTGTAATTGGATTACTGTACTTTGCAAAAATGTTCATATGGATTACTATACTTTGAAAATGTTCATATGGATTACTGTACATCTAATTAACTCTCGTGTTCGAGAATTTCTAAATAAATTCACTTTATAAATATAGTTTATGTGCCCCCAACAACTAATACTAAAAAGGAAACAAAGTGCTAGTATAATAAAACATTTTTCCTTGATAGTTTTTAGACTAATAACTACACCCGAAGTATATATGAAATTGAAAGTGTCACAAGACTTGAATTTAAATATGTTGAGTCCCTATATTTTAAAATGGAGAATCGATCATACCAAGCTATTATATGAACCGAACATATTTATTTCAAGTCTTATCACGCTTTCAATTTCACTTACACTTTGCGTGGTTATTAGTCTAAAAATTATCAAGGAAAAAATGTCTTGTTGTACTATCACTTTGTTTATCTTTTAGTATTAGTTGTTGGGGGACATAAACCATATTTATAAAGTGACTTTATTTTGAAATTATTAAATACATGTATTAATTAGATATACAATAACTCATATAAACATTTTCGCTGAACATTTTCGCAAAGTACAGTAATTCAATTGCACATTTTTAAAGTATATTGACATATATGAATATTTTCACAAAGTACATAATAAATTTGTCTATTAACTCATTCTAAAAATCAAACAATATCATCATCATCATCATTATCATCATAACAAATATATCAAAATTAATTAATGTTGTCCGATTAGTTACCTGTTTAAAGGGGTCATTAAATTTTAACTCAACGACCTGGGTTTGTACGTATAATGGTGGAAGGTTGTAAAAGAGTCATGAAAAGATAAGAATGATTGTACCTATTCTAAAAATGTATAGTATATGTTTTATGTACAGTTAGTGTTTTATGCAGTGAGAGATGGTGTTTAATATTTATAAAGTACCAATTTTAAGAAGTTAATCTACTTTTAAGAAATCAATCAACTTTTAAGAGTTTGATATCGATCAAATTTATTTATATAAAATAGTCTAGACGATTATCACAAAAATATTATCTTTTACATGTCTCAATTTTTCAATTTATCTTTTGATATCAATGGACAAGGAAAATTAATCATTTAACCCATTTTATTAACTAAGCATAAATCGCAAATTGAAAATTTGCGTCCGACTTTTGCATTTTGTGTCTGTGTCCGAGCCACATGAGTCACGGCCGGCACGCGAGGTAGTAAACGGGACGCAAATCATCATTTGCAGTTAGCATCCTGGCTTTTGTAATTTGCGTGTCTATTTAATATTTTGACTAAAATTGCCATTTGTATACGAGATTTTCAGGATTTTTAGAATTACTATATATATTGTGATCCTAAAATAAAATAATCATTGGCTTATTTCACAAATTTTCTCTAAAAAACTCTCACTATTTGTTAGCCGAAAAAAAAAAAAAAGATCTTTCTGAAAGGGTTCATACTAATCATTTTTTGGCATTTCCGATGACATATCCATCAAATTCTAAAACGATGATAACGTTTGCCATTTCTAACATGTTGAATGACGCTTCAAGTTCAAGACGTTTGTTCGATTAATTACTAGTTAATTAACTGTAATTCGTATTTTGTCTTTCAATCATTTCGATAATTGTCAGATTAAGTATTTCACTTATTGTGTTGTATTATTTTTGTAATGTTTATAAACCTTATCTAATAAAATGTTTGGTATTCATCAAACAAAACTAAATGAACAAGAAGAAAAGTTACTAAAGCAAATAAAACATAGGGAACATTGTTAAGTAGTACATAACGTAAGTTTTGTCATTACAATAAATTCAAAAGTGACTCAAATGTACCATCGGAAAATACTGAATCGACTAAGACATTTCTGCATTGACCTTTACCTTTGATTTTCTCGAGGTAATCTGCAAGACAAGTTGAATATGATGTTAAACATACAAAGACTAGTTTATAAAGGACTAAATGTTAGCAACTTATTGTTTTAGATCTTGATTTGGATCTTGATGTTAATCTTGAGGTGGTTTTCTCGATGTAATCTGCAAGACAAATTGAATATGATGTTAAACATACAAAGATTAGATTATAAAGGACTAAAGGTTAGCAACTTACTGTTTTAGATCTTGATTTGGTTCTTAATCGGCTCAGCTCGTGTGTTCAAAGGAGATAGGCAGTTCGTTCGAGTATGATGGTATCCTTGAAACGACTACATTGTTGCACGGGTCCCTTTTTCCATTCTCCTTTCGAAGGAATATGAGCACGACCAGGTGAGCAATCAACTTGCCTTTTCACAAGGACCGACAGTAACACAGTTTTCAGATCACCAGGATCGACCCGTTATGAAGGATGACCCATTAGGCATATGGCCTCCGAGTAGGCCCCTCGATGTGTGTCTAATATGAAAAAGCTCTCCGCATAGCAGTTTGCGTCGTCCTGTTTAAAGAAACACGCCGATGAGATAACGTTTCTGTAAGGTAAATCAGACAATTGCCATTGCATGCAACCGAATGTTAGTGTTTCCAAGTTGACTGTCCCACTTTTTCCCCCATCTACCACCTAAACACTCATATTTGTAAGATAGATTCGCAATTCAACGTCTAGATTTCTGGTTCCTCTTACCGATCTTGCGCTCGACATATGGTGTGATAACCGTTGTAAGTCACTCTCCAATGGCATGAAATTTGTAATACCACTGGCGTACCGAAACTCGAATAAACTCCAATAACATTGTGAATGTAGTTTTTTTTTTTTTTTTGCATGCTTGCTTAGTGCGTTAATGGACTCCGTGTTGTTAGAGGTTAGGTAAGCATATCTCTTCAGTGTAACATGATGGCTTGACCATCTTTCTTTTAAACAACTCTAAGAACATTAGTTGGGGCTGGTAAACGTCTATATTCACATCAAGTTGGTGATCGAAATCTGACTCAGGTATGACTTACTCATTTTCAGTAATGTCATTCAAAGTACTTGACTTCAGAAGATCATTTTTTCAAGTTCAACAACAAATAACGACATCATAGGACATGTAACGCCTTTGGAAAGACTGTTGAAATACTGGCTGCAATTGAAGGAGCCCTATCGGATATGATAGTCTGGTTGTCAATCTTACTAGCGGATTCATTGGCGTCACGTAAGTTTCCTAAGAAATTGAAAATTTCTTTTCTATAAGTCTGACAAACCAACAATATTTCAGCTTATCAACTCATCAAATTTTCAACCAAAAAAATGAATTGTCAACACATAAATTTATGAAACAACTCTATAATCTAATTGTCAATTGCTAATACAACAAAGTACATACTTACCGGAATATTCAACATTTCGGGATACTCATTCTATCCAATAACCTTCCTATAACACCCCTTTAATTATCTCAGGGTTAAATTAGTCACTTGACTCGGAAGCGATGAATAAAAGATAATATTATATATTATATTACAAAATGACTATAAATTTTTCGCGAGTTTACAATAATTATAATATTTCTGAAACAAAACATATTCTGTTGTTCTTCAAAATCTACATACATATTAACTATCAAAACGTAAACATATTTATCAGAGAATGAGCGCATGTCAAACATTCCTTCCACAGCCCATCTTCCTGCCCAACCCACAAAAGATAAACATAACCTGCAGGAAGGGAAATTGTGGGATTAGCACAAAGCTAAGTGAATGAATGTACAACCAATAATTCAATTTAGCATAACAATCTATTTACATTTAACACAGTAAACACATAAACTCAAGAGGATCGGTGGTTACTGAAGAACCCTACAGCCGCGGTGGCCCACAGTAACACTTACCACAATCTGTATAGGCCCATACAGAATAGACCGATAACTTGGCACTACAACACAACAACACAATTTCCAGCGACAACACATGTATCTGGAACCTGTGTTGAACACAGTAGTAACCAAGTCCAATCGCAATTGACCTCTGAATAACACAGATGCCCGAATGCCACAAATATAGCAAGCAGATATTCACAATCATAAATCGGACTAAACAGTCTATCAAGTCTACGTTACTTGTTGTAACCACATCATTACAACTAACTCAAATTATGAGTTGCAGATCCACTCACCTGTCTGCTACCGTCTACCTCTCAGAATTCTTATATTACTGAGTCTTTGACTGATCTGAGAATACAACAGATAATGAGTTAGTAACTCATCTTGTAATCGTATAACATATCTCAATACATATTATCCAGATAATAAACAATTATCAAGTTACAATTTTCTGTTATAACCGCTCTACAACTATCAATTATATCAAGTTATAAAAATTTGCTTATTTAATTATTTACTCAATTAACCAAATTTCGAATCATTATTATAACATATTTAATCAAACAGGTGACCCCGGTATTCAAGGAATAATAAAAGTCCGATCCGCAGTTAAAAAGGAATCTTTCAATTTTTGGTCGCTAAAAGTATAACCTTTTACTTATGCATTTTCAGAATTTGCAAATCTCAGTTCGCAGGACAAAAACTCAGTTCGCAGGAACTGGGTTCGCAGCTCAGAAACTCGGTTCGCAGGAACTGGGTTCGCAGCTCAGGAACTCAGTTCGCAGGGCAGGAACTCAGTTCGCAGACTCAGTTCGCAGGACAGAAAACTCAGTTCGCAGACTCAGTTCGCAGGACAGAAAACTCAGTTTGCAGACTCAGTTCGCAGGACAGAAAACTCAGTTTGCAGACTCAGTTCGCTGGACGAACTGCGAACTGAACCGCTGTTACCCAAAAAAACGAACTATTCCGACTCTCAAACACGAAAATCAGTTTCCTAACACTCTAACAAGCTTTCTAGCATCTCTTAAACATCAAATAGCATCATATAACAAGCTTTCAACTTCAATTACACACTCAATTCAAGAATTTATCAATTTCAAGTTCATTACCCAAAAATGGAAAATGCTTACAACAAAATGAGAACAAGATGAAGATGATGATGACAAGAACAACAAGGAATCACAGTAGCTCGAAATCCCTCTCAATTAAATGTTAAATTTGATGATTTTTGGAAAGGAGCTTGAAAGAGAAATGTAGGAAATGAGTTGGTGAAATGAGATGAAAATGGTGAGTTAGGTGATTTATATCACCAACCAACTCAAATGTTGGTAAATTTTAATTCCGCGTTTGGCTTATTGTCTGGAACCTGAAAACCGTTTCGCGAGACTAGTTATTTTATTTTACCGACAACTATATTAGTTTAAAACTATCAATATTTTGCTTGTCACAAATAACAATTGACCTTTATCTAACATTACCATCTAATAAACATATTATGTAACATAAAACTTATAATTACATATGGAATTTAGGAAATTACCTAATTACCCCTAGGCCACAAGAGTGGGTGTTACACTTCCTTTTACGTGTCAAGTGTACTCCCGAGGAACTCCATCTCGATCCTTTCTCACTGCATACCTCTCCACCTAGAGGTAAAAAAAACCTCCCATATCCAAATCTTATAAAAAATAAACAACAAACATCATGTTAGTAAATTATGCAGAAATCAATACGGTAATGTTAACAATAATAATTCACATATATTTATAAATAAGATGATGCACCTTTGAGGTTCAAATGAAATTGAGCAATGCGTATTTCATCACATACTGAATGCTTTGGCTGCCCAACCCATCATTGAGCTGGTTAAAAGTCTGCTCCCAAGGGTACTAGTTAACGACACCGAAATCCTCAACCATATGCATAAAATGGTTGTGAAAAATTTGCCTCGGCTGTTTTTGTATAAAACCCTGCTCCACGAACAATATGATACATAAGCCCCTCACAATCCTTGTCGCTAATTTGCTTGGCCCTGTAAACGTATCTTTTTGTACGAACTTGCTCAAAACTTCCTCTATATAGTTGTCCTTTCTAAAATCTGGGAATGCTCGTTCTCTAAATGTAGGGGTTGTTTCAAGAACCTCCACCGATATACAATCCATATCCCAAACTTAGGACATAACCGAAATCCGGTCATCAAACAAAACTCCCCCTGCTCTACTCGTATCGCATAACGCGGGGTGTGCCTAAACCACACTTCAAAACTCCTCGACCTCCTCCAGAGGCTTTTTCATATATGATGTATATAACTTGGTTCATTGTTCAAACACTTCAAATCAAATCAATGGACGAAACATGTGCCTCAATATATTTCCAGTTCCTCTAATGTCAAACTCTTATTAATCTCCTTAACAAGAGTGACTTGGTTCCTTATTGTCAACTTTGCCTCGAAAGACTCCTGAAAATTCATCAATTAAACACAATTAGTCAAAAACTGTCAAACATATTCAGATTTAATTCTAAATAGACGAAAACAGGCAAAACAAGTCAATTTTAGGGTAAAGCCCATAAAAGTCAACACAAGTAAAATACATCTATGAACATAGGTCAAAGAATGTCAAAGCTAGTCGACAAAACTAAAAACAAGTTGAACATTGTCAAATTAGGTTAACATAGTCATTACGAACCCACAAAAGTCAACACAACTCATTAGGTCGATGATATTGTTCGATTTATGCATCCTCACACTTAGTAATACATCGCATTTAATCGTTTAAATCTGTTAATTTAAGTGGACTTTCGATACTTAAAGGGATCAAATTATGTTTCCAGGTTTTTGCGTTGATTAGGAGGAGAATTATGGAAACTACAGCAAAACAGAAGAAAAACTGGAATAAGGACAATCTCCCGCCGGGATCACTAACCTCCCGCCGGGAGGGTAAACTGAAACTGGATACTTGGTCTCAAACGGGAGATTGTCAACAGAAGTTCTGGAAGTGCGACCTCCCGCCGGGATCGTACATCCTCCCGCCGGGAGGGTAAACTAGAACTGGAAATGTTGGCTTAAACGGGAGAATGTGATCAGAAGTTTAATGTGGTATGATCTCCCGCGGGGTAAGCATCTTTTGCAGTTCCAGTTTTGGAAACGAGAGGATAAGGCCAAACGGGGGGGGGGGGGGGGGGGGGGGGATTTGTTAGATCCCGCCGGGAGGTTCTGCTCAGTCTGCAATATTTTGTTTTAAACCCTAATTAATGCCATACCTAACATCAACTACACTCTAGCCGACTTTTGGGGGATTTTTGGAGAACATTGAATGCTTCTCATCATTGATCATCTATTTTTGCTACAAGATTAATGAATCAACTTTGTAAGACATTGGTTCAATCTAGTTTACATTTATTCATTTAAATTGAATGTTTACTTGCAATTTCACCATGTTCATTGTTGTTCTTAGTTTAGCTATGAGCTAAGTTATTTAACATTCATTTAGATGATGCAAACTCTTGGTTAGGGGTGTTAACTCTTTGGTGTTTATTATTGTTTCACTAATGTTTAATTGAAAATCCAATTGTAATTAAGTTTCATTTAGTTTAGTTTATCTATTAATGAAGCTTTAAATGTTCTAACGAATACTAGTGCATTATTTTGGTTTGTTGTAATTATTTGTCCATAAATGATTACCTAATCTACGCGAACGCAAGATTTGAATGGATTGATTAATTTAACTTGATTGTGGTTGTATCAAACCTAAGAAGAGAACTCGCCTTAGGTTTAATATGCTTGCGAATGTAATTTTATCAGATTAAATCATTAGTTATTGAATTGAATTGAGGCTAGTTTAGTAGAAACCCATTGTGAACACGAAAGGGTAATTCTATTTAATCTTTTAGAAGAAGTGAATACGAATTCCATACTCGGTTTAGTTTAATGAACAATAACATATAAATCGGTTTTAACAAACACCCCGAAACCATTAGTGAGCTAGTCTAGATGAATGTTTCTCTTCATTCCTGATACTTCAGTATCCACTTACATGTTATTTATTTTATTTACATTAGCGATAATTGCAAAGCAACAATTCGGTTGCAAAACCCCCACGTTTACTTACTTGTTTACATTAACTAAATTCGCTAAACACTTTTAATTGCACGGTCTTTTTTGGTTCAACTCGGACTTACCCATCCTATACTACTACTCGACAGGGTTCACTGTCCGGTTGTTTAATAGTCAATTTGTGGTATTTCTTAGTATAAATTTATAACTAGATTTTACACATCAGTCGACATAGGTAAAACTACGTCAAAAGCACACAACAAAAGTCGTAACCAAGTCAAAACAATCAATAAATACATCTATCAACATAGGTTAACTTTGTCAACAGAAGTCCAAAAAGTCAAAACTACTAAAAGATAGTCAACTAAAGTCAAACACAATCAAATAAAGTCAAAAAGGTCAAATTAGGTCAATAGAAGTCCATATAGTCAACACAAGTCAAAGTGGTTAATGAAAATGAACTAAAGTCAAAATGGGTCATACCAAACACAGAAATTAATACCAGTTGCAAATGGCAGGTTAGGAGATGCAAATGGCTGGCTACGAGACGCAAATGGTCGACATTTGCGTCTTGTGACCGAGTTTGGGTTTGGTTCTCGGTCAACAAGCGCAAACCTCAGCCACTGAGACCAACTTTTTTCATTTTTATTCAACTACAACATCAACAATGCATCATAAAACACTCGTATCCGTATAATATCAAAAAACTAATCATTTAAATGACTAAAATATCTAAAAAATCGCATGCACACTAGGTGTTCGATGAAATGTTTCAAAGAAATTTATAAATTAAACCTTAAATTTAAACGTGAAACACAATTATACTTGAGTATTTGGTATTTCGAAGCTTCAAATTCACAAGAAAAAAAACACTCCTATCCGTATCAAGTGATACTGAAACCGATTTTATTTGCGAGTTTACATTAGGCTCGTTTGCGTGAGGATCATTTGCGTCTCCGTTGTGGTTATTTTGCATCTGGTTAAGGGTTGCGAGGGTGGGTTGTTGCGTTCCCTAGTTAGGGGTGGTGCTAGTAGTGGTTAGGGGTGGTATGGGTGGTGGTGGAATTGCTAGGGTTTGGGTTGGGAGAAAGGGAGATTTGAAATGTTTAGTTTTTATTAGTTTTTTGTTTAATTTAGGGTAAAAGACTACAAGATCAGGTGCAGATATTTGCATTCCAGCCACAACCTCGTTGCATACGACCACAACTAGCAAGGTTTGGGCAGACGCAAAACGCGTGATCCGGATGCAAATTGCAAATTGGGATTTGCGTTCGGATATGATAAAATTTAAATGCTTTTTATATAATGAAGTTCTCTAAAACTCAATGAATAGTATTCTTGTACATAAAATAAAAATAAATGAATACAAAATTACTACGAGGAACAAGAAAGTAAATACATAAAATTTGATGGAGTAACATAGCGTTAAGAACTTAAGAGTTAAGACAATTAACTTTTAATGGGCTTTCAACCTAATGAAGCCCATGAAAGAAAGAACAAAAGATAGGCCCAGCCCAAAGAATAAGAGTGTAAGTCGGTATGTGTTCACTCCATCTAAACTTCGCCGTCTAACCTCCGTCCCCAACACCTTCACACAGTCTCTCAACTGAGATTAGGGTTCACAGCAAAGACGGCCAATATGTTGGAACTCCATAAATGTAACAGCGCTTCAATTCACTGGAATCCGTCACCGATAGTCGCTCTAGCCACCAGCCTCGACGAATCTCAAGTCGCCGCCGCCAGAGAAGACGGCTCCCTCGAAATATGGCTCGTTTCTCCCGGCGCTGTTGGTTGGCACTGTCAACTGGTATGTGCTGTTCCTTATATCTTTATTATTTCTTATTATTAGTATAATTATTGTTGTAATTGAAGTTGTGAGTTTTGAATTGATTTCATTTTGTTGTTGTAGACGATACAAGGTGACCCTAACTTGAGAGTTTCGTCGTTAGTATGGTGCGGTGGGTTATCAGATGGCGGTAGGTTGTTTTCCTCAAGTATTGATGGATCAGTATTAGAGTGGGACTTGTTTAACTTGACTCAAAAGGTTTGTTTCTTACTTACCTGTGAATTATAATGCTGTTACAATTGAATATTGATAATTTGAATTTGCAAAAAATTTGGAGAATCGTGAAGATGTATAGATGTATAAAACACAATTTCCTGCAACACATGCGTCCTTTTAAATGACATGAAAATTTATATGTTTTTCTGTTCCCTATCAAGTATAATGTGACTAGTCTTTCACCAACGTAAAAATAACATTTCGTCTTCAATTACAATCATCTTTATGTAGTTATGAAAAGTTTATTGATAAAATCTTTAGCTATATCTTGTCAAACAAAGATGTAAATCATGTGACCGGACAGTAAAAAGTCTTCCAGAAAGAGTTTCTACTCAAGAAAAATGAGTCTAAACACAAACTGTACTTCACATTGTTTGGAGCAATCTCAATTATAACATTGTGTCATGTCTAAAGGTTCAAGTCTCATGTTACTCATAAAGTGAAAATTAGCAGACTTCCATAATAACGATGGGAAATGCAACTAACTCGAGATGTTTGAAAATGTCATCTAGAACTTCTAAAATAGGGTTACCTTTGTTCCCTTTATTTATCGCATTTTGGAATAATGTTTTATACATCTATGTTAAGATTATAAAACAAAGCATGCAAGATAATAGTATCTCCTATAGTTGTCTGTACTTAATCATATTTGCCCTCTGTCCCAAACTAAATGTTTACCTTTCTATTTCTGACTGACCCAAATTACATGGTCACTTCCAAAAAAAATAATACAGAGTAACCTTCCCATTATACCCTTCATCACGCCCTTCACAAAACTGTATTAATTGGGTGTACTCAAAACTGCGTTTGCTTTTAAATGGTAAAATTGATCTTTGACTCTTGAAAAAGTGTTGATTGCATATGGCTAAAGCTGTGCACCTTTTGTCTAGTGGACATTTGTTATGGAACTGTGGAAGTACTTATTTTTCTATTTTGTTTTTTAAAAAACTTCTCTTCTGGGATGATCATTAACGGGTGAATTTCTGTAAAACAATTTTGTCCCGTAGTCACTCTCGGGATAACCTTTAATGGGAGATGTCTTGACTTCTTCCCCTAAAAGGCTAAATTGTTTTTACTTCATCTGCAGGCTGTGGTAGATCCGATTGGCGTGTCCATCTGGCAGATGGCTGCTCATCCTTTGAGTAGGCAACACCTTAGTCCAAAACCAGATTATGCTATAGGGAATGGACATGCAACTGATAAAACTATCAGTGATGGTGATGTCACCAGCGACAGTGAGGTTGAAGCTGATTCACTTGAGTTGTACGAGGAGCCAGTTACTGAAAGTTCAAGTATAGCAATTGCTTGTGACGACGGTTGCGTGCGAATATATAAATTTTCAGATTTAGATGGATTTACTTATCACAAATCATTGCCAAGGGTCAGTGGTAAGATAGCTGCCTCCTGCTCAGATCACTACTTTTTGTAATTCATTACTGTTTTTTATGTAAGCTTCTTTATTGATTCTGTGCAGGGCGTGTATTAAGTGTCACTTGGAGTCCAGATGGAAAAGTGATATATTCAGGGAGTAGTGATGGGTATGCACTTTTCTTACTTTTATGATCAATTTGCTTGCTAAACGGTTGGGACACTTTTGTAGTCAAACCTCTAAACTATTATTGGTATAGTAAGTATATAATGTTGAACTCTGTAGGTATGTATGACATTTTCAGGTTCATAAGATGCTGGGATGCTAAATCCTATCATGAAGTATACAGAATCACGATTGGCCTTGGAGGTTTAGGTGGTGGTGCTGAACTTTGTGTATGGTCTTTACTTGCACTGAGGTAGTTGGAGATTTTCATATTTATCTGTGCAGCTCTTACTAATTTGAGTCTGGTTTAGCTTCATTTGTTTTATGTCATATATCTTGTTCAGGTGCGGGACCCTTGTAAGTGGAGATAGTCGTGGCAGTGTTCAGTTTTGGGACAGTTCACATGGAACTCTCTTGCAAGCTCATTCTTTTCATAAGGGTGATGTTAATGCTTTGGCTGCTAGTCCTAGTAATACCAGGGTGTTCTCTGCTGGATCAGATGGTCAGGTATCAAATGACGTTTCTTAGCAAATTTATAAACATTCTTTTGATATAACTTTGTCATAAAATATAGTAATAATCTGTTTTCAGGTTATATTATATAAGCTCTCTGGGAATGTCGTTAATGATAAGTCTAGTACATCAGTTAAAAAGTGGTTCTACATTGGTTATGTTAGAGCCCACACACATGACGTTAGAGCTTTGACTGTTGCTGTACCCATTAATCATGAATGTATGCCTCCGTGCACTTGTTTTGGATGATATTTGAACTTATAATCTTATTCTTATATTCACTTAGTATGTTGCCAACAGATATATCACCTGATGATAAAGGGAAAAGAGCACGTGGTAGGGAAAAGCCACTGGATTTTAGTTACAATAAGTGGGCACATATGGGCATTCCCATGCTTATATCAGCTGGAGACGACACTAAGCTTTTTGCTTATTCAGCTAATGAATTCACCAAATTTGCTCCACATGATATTTGTCCTTCACCACAGAGACCACCCATCCAATTAGTGTGCAGGACTGTTGAGCGGTTGACTTATCTTCTTCTGGTTCAGGCTCCACACTGGTTAGACCTCTTTACTGTTCATGTGAACCTAGATGGTGGTGTTTCAAATACTGATATGGTGGCTAGAGTTAAGAGCAAGGGTTTGAAGAAGATCATTTGCAGCTCCATGTCACCTTCGGGAAGGTTTTTTTCCTATTCTGACCATTTGAAACCGTGCCTATTTGAGTTAAAAAAGAATGAAACTGGGAAAACTATGTGGTCCATAAGTAAAAGAAAACTTCCTTCATCTTTACCTTTTGCCCATTCCATCATTTTTACTTCCGATTCTTCCCGTTTAATGATTTCGGGACATGACCGAATCATATATGTAAGCAATCATTATCTTTCTCTATAACATATGCATGGTGAAAACCCGTCAGAAATGCAAAAATAAACACACACAATGCACATATAAATCACATTGGATATTTTTTCAAAATTACGACCCTTGTTTGTGCATTTCTGACTGGTTTTCATGTCCCCTCAATAATCCCATATTTATATATGCATGTACCATAATCTGTATAATATTTCAGGTTGTAGACGTTGGAAGCACGGAGTTAACACATAGATTTACCCCATGTCGAAAGGAGGGCGATGAAGAATTACCACCCACTCAACCTCCAATAACAAAGATGTTCACGAGTTCAGATGGACAGTGGCTAGCTGCCGTCAACTGCTTTGGAGATGTGTATATTTTTAATCTAGAGACACAAAGGCAGCACTGGTTTATATCAAGGATGGATGGTGCATCTGTTACAGCTGGCGGGTTTAGTCCCAGAAATAGCAATGTGCTAATAATATCAACGTCATCAAATCAAGTGTATGCATTTGATGTGGAGGCAAAGAAATTAGGAGAATGGTCAATGCGAAATACCTTTATATTGCCAAAAAGATACCAAGACTTTCCGGGAGAGGTTACTGGCCTTACATTTCCACCATCTGCTAACTCTTCAGTTGTCATCATTTACAGTTCAAGGTTAGCTGTCATTTGAAGGTTTTCTTTGGTAATTTCATATTAATGAGAGTGGTTGCTGATTATTGTTAATACTTCTGTAGGGCGATGTGTGTTATTGACTTTGGGATGCCAGTTGATGGAGATGATGATCATGAAAAAGTAAACAGTCACGATTCTTCAACATTAAAGAAATTAAAACGTAAGTCGATAGAAACTAAGAATGGTATTAGGAAGAACTTTGAGTTTTGTACGTTTAGAGAACCTGTTCTATTCGTTGGGCATCTTTCAAAAGGTTCTGTTTTGGTTATAGAAAAACCATGGATGCAAGTGGTTAAGGGCTTTGATGCACAACCTGTTCACAGACATATATACGGGACATAAGACCCGTACTAGATTTGGTTTAGATAGCAGCTCAATTTTGGCCTCTTTTATTTGTAATCTGTGATATGTGTCCCTTGATCTTGTTCCCTATTAATAGTCACATTCTTTTACTGTCCGTGTACATCGATTTTGATTAAATGGGATTTCTTCATTCACTTATCAGTTGGCATTTTGAGTTATGTATTTCATATGAGTGAATATACATTTTAAGATTTTGACGATTCAAGTGTATAAAAGTTAAACCCCTAGCTGCTTGAAGCACTTTGAAGTTTAAAGAGTGAGAATGTTCAGATTTCTAGGAATATACACCACCTAAAACCGGTAGTAGGGATTTTGGACTTTTGGTTTAGCAAGTACGATGAAGTTAAGGAATTCATAAGCTTTCTACTATGATCACTGTTTACAGATTGTACCTTGGACCTGATGATCAGGATAAGCAAGCCTTACGAAATCTATTTTTTTCGAAATTGTTCTACTTCTAGACTGAAGCACAAATACCAAATTGTAAAAAGCCAGAAATATGAAATGGAATCCATAGTATCTTATCGACTCTGGAATCATATGATCCACAAAGTTTGTTGAAAATGTTTCTTCTTGAAATTCCATATGAAAACTATGTTTACGATGAAACTGATTCTGTGTAGCTTATTTGTTAACGTTTTAAGAGTAATGATTTTTCGGTTAGCGAAAACCTTTTAATAGTGTAAAGTTCTTTCAAATATTTGGCATTTTTAGCTGAACAAGTTACGCTAAAATGAAAGATCGAATGTATTTAAATTAAAAAACTAAGAATGGGAAGTGTAAAATAGAAATATTTATCAGTTGCGTGATTTGGTCCGACGATGAACGTGAACAAGGTAAATTGGGTCACCTACGGTTATAGAGACATATGAACTGATCTTAACGAAGAAACTCCACCTTTATGCATGTTGAATACATGTTCAAAGTTATATAATTATATTTATTACTTATCGAAAATTTAAGAATTATTGTTTGTTAGCAATTATATTTATAGTTCGTATTTAAATCTTATTCTTATCATTCAAAATGACCCGTATATATACGTATTTAAAACAATCTAAAATAACACATCATTCATTTATCGAGTGCATTTTCCTTCTCCTCATCTGTCACATTAGTTAAGACATGTCTCTCTTTAATTATCATTGTTAACCCTTATAAAGGGTCTAGATTTTAAGCTTAAAGTTATACTTTAAGGATCAAAAATTATAATCTTATCATTCCTCACTTGAATAATATTGAAACTTTTTATGGATTTGAATACCAATATGGAAACTTTCCTATTAACCTTTATTTTGTTTATTTTCTATAAAACATTCTAATTCATGTATCTAAATCAGTTATTTATATTTAACATTACTTAAACTGACAAATAATGTCGTAAATTGCAATGATATTTGGCACTGTGTTTCATGTTTTTAATTAACACTATGATTTAATCTTTGGCCTACAATGATTTATAAAAAGTAAATAACAATTGATAAATCACTCATGGATGATTGTTGTACCTTGCAGTCACTAACTGTCATCGATTTACTATTATTGAAAAGATTCAAAAGAAAATAATTGCAATACCTAATCGCACTTATTGATAACTTTTTTAAAGCTCGTGTTAATTTTAGCCATTTGACTTATAAATTTGAAATTTTTGTATATACATCTGTATAACACGCGGGTACCATACTAATAATTTTTCATTTATTTACTTATGGATCGAACGTTTCTTTATTCGGGTAATGTGCAAGAAATAACAAGTTTTTTTTTTTTTTTTTTTTTTTCCGGAAATTACAAGTATTTGAATCCACCTTTTTCAGCAGGCCAACAAACGGCCCAAACTGTTACCAAAGATCCACAACCTTCAGCAAACATCTAATCTTTTTCTTTATTTTTATTTTCTATTCGTAAACAGTAAACACCAAATACTTTTAAAAACAGAGATCCGTACATCTGTATCCTTCTCCCATCTCAGTCTCCAGAAAACAACAATTTATCCAATTTATGCACGAAAACATCATTTCTGTGCAACCAAATTTCTTAGAAATATGTCAAATCTTACCGCCGGCGAAACACCCATCTCACCGGAGCTGCTTCCATTTTCCGATTTTCCAGAAGACGTTCAACTCTGCATCTTATCATTTCTCAGACCTTCTGAAATCTCATCATTCGCCTGCACTTCAAAACGCAATTTTTCCCTCTGCCGTACAGATTCAAAACTATGGTTTTCGATGTGTGATCGCCGGTGGGGATCCAAAACAAATATCAAGAAATGGGGCTCCGGTAAGATTGCATACAAACATCTTTACAAAACATTACATGAATACGAAAACCTAATTGGATTCTGGAGATTAAGTACTGGAAATCAAACACAATCACAGATTAGAAGCCCTAATTCAATTCTAAACAAACCACCTGCGTTGGTGTATTTCGAATGGGGTTCTTGTTTTATTACTGGGTCTAGGGTTTCACCTTCTAATAATGGTAATTATGACGTCATAAAGTCACCTTTTTTATTGATGGGTATTTCACCAAAAGGTGAAATTGTTAATTTTCTTGAACCTAATTGTGGGTTGCAGTTAGATTCTAGTTTGATTTCGATTGTCGAAAATGGGTGGGTTTCAAGTCTTCAGGGGAACGAATTGGTTAATGTAGATGTTAATCATATTGGTGAGTTTCATATTGTGATTGAGGAAAGGGCTGCTTTTGGTTTATGTGGTAATTTAAATGTTGCAAATGAAGAGATTGGGTTTGAGAGTGGATCTCCACCTTCTGAGGTTTATCAGTATTTCGCGAATAGAACAAGTCCAGTGGGACGCCAGAGGAGAAGAGAGAAAGAGAGAAATTGGAATAAGAAATGGGATTCTGAGCATTTTGTTAAGATTGTAAATTATTGTCCTACGAATTTAAGGCCGTTGCAGGGTCTTTGGAAGGTAAATTAATGTGCAAATTACAAAAATAGGTAACATAAGTTCCAAAGATTACAAATGTAGGTATTGAAACATTGTTTCTGTAGTAAATAGGATTGGAAGTTGATTTTTATCAATAGAAGGGATCGGATCATATCAACAAAAAGGTTAGATAAAACCGGAATTTGGTTATCTACATTAGGAAGTTTAATTCTTTTTGTTGATATTACGATTTCATTTGCTGACAAATTTGAACTTTCAGTCCTTTTAATGCGCGAAATGATTTTTAGTTACCTACATTGAGAAATTTTAGAATGAACTTGTGTTAATCAGATCTTAAATTTTCCTTAAATTAATTGATGATTTCAATTGAATTCGTCAAAATTATGGAACTCGACTCTTATGAAATGGGGTTGTTGTTGTAGGGCATTTGTGAAGATGCAAATTTGGACTTTTATCTTGTGGTATATGATGACATTGGTGGCATAGCGTGTCGAAGAATTGGGGATTCTTGCAAACCTTTTTCCAGTTACGCGCCAGTGTTTTGGACCTCAAACACTACGTTTTTTGAATCTCCGTTTTCATCTGAGGAAGAAGATAAATACGATACTCGTGAGCATCTTCTGCCATCTGGACATCTGTTGTGCTCAGCGACGGAAGCTGTATCACGAATTTGTTACATTAATTCAAGTTATGATCTGGTGTTACCGGGATTGGCTGGGCCGACCACTGTGAATCCTCATAATGTGGAGGGTAGGATCTGGCAGTATGGTGATGGAACGTTTGGATTCGGGTTTCTTCGTGATAATCATATTATAGATTTAAAGCATATCGCGGTGGATGGATATTTGTTAGATGCAATGCAACCGTTGTAGTATTTGATCATTTGTGCTTAGAGTAGTAGTTGATGGATCTGAATTAGATCTGGGCTGCACTTTGCATGGATCTAGATTAGTTTGTCTGTATAATAAAGTCTGTAACAGTATATACAATTTCATTGTTTCTGCAAAAGTTGTGTTCTATATGTTCATATTCAATGTATCGTCTTAAAAAAAATCAGAATATTGTTGAGGACTCGAGGGATGTCATTGTATTAGTTAAGCCTAGCTCAACAATTTTAAAAGCGTGTATTCTAGTATCAATAGGAACTTTTATATAAACCGGTACCATGAGCCAAAACAATATAGTAACAAACGGAACAATCTCACTTTCATATAAACCGGTACCATGAGCCAAAACAATATAGTAACAAACGGAACAATCTCTTAAATTCCGACAGTTCATCCAGAGTATTACAACGAAAGAACATAAGATGTAGAAAGTCGTTAAACAGACTTCCATCTCTTTATCAAGCATAAACTTTTCCCGACAGCAATACGAAAAGATAGATTGTAAAATGTTACAAGATAATAACAGGTTATGATCAATCAAGGTGCCACGTGTCCAGCCCGGGCAGCACGGTCACCCTCAAGCTGACTCAAGTTACCCTTCTCTTTGATGAGTTGAGTGTGGTGGTGTCTGCAGTAGAGATGACCTTCATGTGCAATATAGTTCGATGGGCTAATGGTACATCCTCCATGACTACATTTGAAGCAGCTTTTATGGTATGCAGTTCCATTCACTGAAACCTATATTACAAATGTTGCAACAGCTAATGCAATTTAATATTTCACACTGATGTAGGATTTAAAATGATGATTTTAAACTAGTAAGATGAGAATTGTAGTTTTACCTTTTCGGTTGGATAGACAGTTTTGCTACAGCCTAAACATTTGTCTTTTGTTCCCACAAACATACTTGAAACTTTATTAGCGATTGGCTTCTGTTAAATGATTCAAGGTTAATTAGTATGTATTATTTTATTCGAAATAAAATAAATCAGATCTAGATTCAATTTATGGGTGCCTTTTATTCTTGTTATACCTCACCATCAATGGTTTTCTGTGGCTTCACAATCTTTGGTGTGCCTGAAATAAATTCAATACCTAGTAGTCAGTTTAATTTGTTTTTTGTTATAGATAAAACAAAAATTAGATTTTGAATTATGGCTTACCATCAAAACTCTTGTCTAAGCTACCAGTCTGCTTGAATAGTTGATCAAAGTGTGGCCTGCAATACAACACTCCCTCAAAGGAGTTGTAATTACTAAGCTGCAAATTAGCCAAATTTGATCATGATTAGTTATTAACTTCATTGTCTCATTTAGATTGAAAGTCCAACACCATTCAATGAGATCTAAAAATATATATAAAGTAAATTGGGTAAGATCTCTGTTCAGGGTATCCGGGGAAAATCGAACTTTTTTGGTTCACATGTACGCGGTCTAACCAGTATTACCGTGAGTGTTCTCAAACTTTTTCCCTTTCCATCCCAAGATATTTACCGGCGAGGTTTTAACCTGAGTCTCTTATAAGACCTTTAGGACACCTTACCACTAGGCTATCTTAGAGATATTTAAATATATATATATATATAAAGATGAGGGATTTAAATGAAGAACCTTGAGGGTGCCTTTGCAATGGTGGCATCTAAAACAAGCTTTGTGGAAAACTCGGTTATCGGCGGTGAGTTTGTCCACAAGGTAGACAGTTTTGTCACAAGCCATGCATTTTTGGGTTGTACCTGCAAATGCCATGGTTGCTGATATTGTGCTACCTTAGAAAAAAAAAGGTTAGTAGTTGTAAATAATGAGAGGTGTGGGGGAAGGAGATAATGTTAAGAAGAAAAAATGAGAGTAGTAACATATGATATGTAAAGAAGGGGATCCATGACAATTATTTTGTCTGAATTCTTAAGTAAGCAACCAAGCTGTCACCTATGTAACCACTCATTTCTTGCAAATGAATTCCAACTAAGCAACTACCTGTCACACTCACTTATTAATATGGGGTGCATTACTAATAAAATTAAAATATCTGAATTTATATTTAAAAATAAAACAAGGTTTATTCAATGTTTGAATGGTGAAAATCTCATGTTTAGGTAGAGCAAATGCTTGCTTTTAACTTGATGAAACTAATACAGAGGTCGACTCAAATAACAGATTTTTGGTTTAACCGTATCAGTACCTTTTTTTTTTTACCATGAAATCGACATAACTTTTGATTGACCACTATTTTAAAGGAATCAAATCTATCACATACTTGATTCAAGTAAAACTCTCGCTGTTGTGACTCCTAACTATATGAATACTTCTTTACAACATATTTGGCTTAGCCAGCTACATAGCTATTCAGTTATTGTTTACTCCAAACGAACATCACAAAACAAAATTTAACAAAAATGAAAGCAAAGATATGCTAAAGAGTCATACTCATGTCTAACAGGATGATTTATATATTTACACATGAGTTAAACACTTTCTCTTTTTTTTTTATCTTTATCACTTGATCTGGACATGTCATTGACACATTATTAGAGTAATTATTATTATTTTCTAAATTAGATCTATAAATTATCTCTTGATCCGAAATAACAACTAAAATACAAATTAGGCAAAAAGAAAGTAAGCACTAGACTTGACAAATCTCTTTCCACACCCAAAACTGGGATGGTGGATGAAAATTTTTGGGTAGCTTAAAAGTCATTGGATGCTAATAGTATCCGATCTAACTAATTTTGTTTAATGGCAAAGTTATTTTGTTTAATTTAGTTTTAACTTAAAAAGGAATGAAATTTTGGGTATAATCAACATTGTCATTAGATTCACAACAATATATATAATGAATGTTATCTGATACAAATTCTCATCTTCATCTTATTTTATAAATTATTTTTGAATTTCACTCTTTAGTCCATACTCGTTACATAGTAAAAAATGAGTGTAAACTTTTCATTAATCGGTTTTCTTTTTCCTTTTCTTTTTCTTTATCCTTTTAAAATAATAATATATAAAATTACAAAAGAATCACAAAAGTAAGTTCAACCAAGTTTATCTCATATACGTAGTTTTGACTAGGAAACATGTTAAATCACATAGTTGTGTGACTCTTTTGACGTTTGTTTGCCACTTAACCAATCATATGTTTGATGTTAACATCGTTATCTATACTAATATATATATATATATATATATAACATCTTAGTATTTTATACTTAGAAACTCTTAAAATAAGGATTTATAGTACAAATCGCCAAAGTATTCTTCTTTTTGTTGATGTCACCAATATACTTTTTTTAACCAACAACATTTTTAGTTTGGTGATGTGTCATCCCCACGTCATTGCATTAAAATGACAAGGGATTATTTTTGTACACGTGGGGATGGACTTCATCTTCTCTATTCCACCCTATACTTTCTTGCCAACTTTCCCAACGATTTTCTGGCAATTAGATTAAAAAGTAAACAACTTTATGGCGATGATTACTCCATATCAGTTACTCGAACATATTTGGTGTTATTTCAGGTACCAACTCCACTAAGTTTGTATTGACTTAACTACTAACAATAAATGTAATTGTAGAAGGTTGGAGGGGGGGGGGGGTTGAATACAATTTTTCTCAAATTTAAAGTTTTATTAATTAAATCAAAGAATAACTTTACAATTGTTCACTGCGGAATTAAGACGAGTAAAACTAGTCTAAGTAAACAACACTTGATGTAAAATTTAACTACAATAAGTTACTCAGCTTAGGGACGCTGATGACTTTCAGTGATTCAATATTTACTAAAAGTATTGGCACAATGTTCGTTGACTAACAGGAGTGATTGCAAAAATCAAAGATTGTAATTAATGCAATTTCAAAAATCAATATAGTTTTTGAGATGAGTATTTATAGCGTGATAAATACTCGAACATATACCTCAAACCCTAACACATGTGTCAACTGTATTGGTGACGGTTGAATGTAACTTCTAATGTTTTGAGAAATATTGATTATATTTTCAAAAATATATTCATACAAAGTTGAATATTACATGATAGTTCTATTCATATTTATCTTGTTTCACTTTGTATAATTTCTCTTCTTCATTTGTGATCAATCGTTTCTTCAGTTCTTTCTTGATCAGCTTCATGAACTTTTCATTGCTATTGCTCCCTTCACCAATCCATTTCACAGTAACCAGATGTTCTGTATTGGCAATTGGAATATGGGACGCACATTGGAAGTTATGCTACATGAAGGGATCAATGAAGAGCATTCCAAACTCTAGTTCCCTGATTACCTTGCCCAGTACAAACTGAACATTGGGTGGAAGACTCACATTTAGGTTGGAAATATCTGGTAGATTGCCCTTTCTCGGAAGCTTTTTAATCACTGCTTCTTCTTCAACTTTTTTCTTCTTCGTTCTTGAAGTTATGGAGGGAGGGGCATTTGAAGAGCTATTCAATCCAATTATTAGAAGAAATATTGGTAGATTAAGATCTTTTTCAGTGTCATTCAACTTATCCAACAAATCATCTATCAACTTTATAATCTTTGTGTTGTATGGACTTGAAACATTATGAATGCGTGTGTAAGTTTCTGCAAGTTTAGAAAATCCAATATATTTAATCTAAGTGAGATAAAGTCTATCCATCTTCTCCTTTCCTTCCCCGATAAGCTTCAGAAATGATCTTTCTTTCTTGTAGATTTTTGGAGTTACTTGAATGATCTTCTCAGGGAATCTACAAAAGTCTGGATAAGCTTTGAGCTTCTTTCATTCATTTCAACTCTCTCTTTTTATTTTCATCATCAACTTTCTCCATTATTCTTTTATTTATCTCAACTGCATCATATGGTTTTCCTTCTTTATGTTCTATCTCTATGGCCAAATCTTTCTCAACGTGCATTGTTTCCTTAGGCTTAGAAATTTCCAGATCTTCCTGAGACCTCATATCTTCCATGACCATATCTATTGGAATTTAAGTTCTTTAGCCATTTGTCTAATAGTCTCCTTTGTATCCTCATCACCATCACTTACAATAGTTTTCTTTCTTTTTCCTTTTGAAACTTTAGACAAATTCTCAACTCCTTCGTCTTCATCTTCATCTTCCAGATCTTCACGTCATTGCTTTCTTTTTCTTATAATCTGAGATGCCGATGGTTGTTCCCCCATAATAGATGCATTAGCGTGGTAGAATTAGTGTTCTTTTTTTCACCAACATCAACTTTCTATTCCTTATGTTCTTGAAACTCTAGTTCAATGTTGGTGGATCCTGGTCCAATGTTGGCGGGATTCTCCCCCATAACATTTGGACCTGGAAGGTCAGATGTTATCCCAAACAACCCCGACACTTGAACATAAGATTTGGTGATTTGATTGATGACATGCTTGATGACAACCTTCATATCTTTTAGATCCTAGTGTAGGAGAGATAAACCAGCACTGTGAGTCATCTGAGTGTTTCATGTAGCATGAGTATGAGCTCGATTAGTGGATGAGAAGGCATGTTGTTGCATTTCAGCACCTAGCACTGAAGGTAGCTAATTAACGAGACCCTAAACAACGGTATGTTGATTGGTCAGAACTGAGATGTTGGCATTTGTGGCTTTGGATAATGTAATGGTGAGCTATTGACATAGCAGGTTGAGCTTTTCAATTACTTGATTCAGTGATGATTTAATCACCGGCTTCAGAGAGGACCTGAATGAATTGATGGGTGTACTTTGAACAAAATTAGATGGGGTACCCTGATGTGGTGAAGAAGCTGGTGGAGTAGCTGGATGTGTATGTTCAACAAGGAGAGTTGAAGCGTCAGGAATGTCAGTGTCAGGCTGGAGCTCAATAGATGGTGATTTGTGTGGAGGATTTTCAGGGATTGCTTCATCATTGGTATCTTCATAAGTTTCGTTAACTATTTTGTTAACTGTATCTTCCTCAACAACTTCTTCTTCATTTGATTCACGGTGAACTAGAAGAAAGCTGGCTCTGTGATAGGCTCATCAAAGAATAAATCCAAGCTGGAATGGTGGAATAGCGTATAATGAGACAAATCAACAAGATAAGGATTATGTTCATCAAGCAAAGCGGTGTCAGCCTCTGCATCTGCAACTTCTTCATCTTCAGTTGACATGTCTTTGAAGGAGGTCAGAGGAGTGAGAGTTGGATATGCTAAGCTTGTAGCGGTAGATGGTGGTTTGGAGGGAAGAGTCATCCGGTGCATCTTGGTTCTTTTCCCTAGGGACCTTTACTTCTGTTTATTTTAGAGGAAGAAGCAGTGTTTGGATTGTTGTTGCATCAGTGCAATGTCATCACCAGAAGCTTGAGATAAGGAGTGAGCTATGGTGAGATTCAACATAACTTTAGGAATGGTAGGTTTCTTGGTGCTCGTTCTAAAAGAATGCTTGTTGGTAAATACATTATTACTACCGTGAGAGACAGGATGGAAGGCACCACAACCATAAGGTGTATTGGTTTAATCCAAGCCTTACTTATCTTCCATGATGTGTTTGATAACCAGGGTAATAAAAAGGATGTATAGGATTAGAGATATGTTAGATTTATCTTCATTTATCAAATGTTTTAGAGAGAACTTTCAGAACATTTGTGACTTATCCATTTATCTTAATACTCCGCATGAAGTAAACTGATTACTACTCCAACTACTGAGTGTAGTACAATTGTTAAAGCCACGAAAAAGCCAGTAGTATAATACTTTGTGGATTATCGTTCGATGTTTCAAGCTTATCTATTATCCCTAGATCTATCAGCATAACTAAAGCCTTAATTAAAATAACTACCCCTAAATAGCATATTGGGATTTCATAGTAACCACCCGCTTAACTCTTAAATATCCCTTAGATAATTAATAACTAAAACAACCACCTATCCAATAGAAATCCCTTGAAAAAGTGTGTATGGGTAGTAAAAAAAAGTCGACTAATATTTACCAAGTAGAAGTAATCTCGTGGTCTAGTAATTGTCCAAAAAAAAGAAAAAAGGCGACGCACTCGAAAAGATACATTCCCAGAAGATTCGCAAATATTAGTGATTATCAACACCTTTAGATTTTCTACTAACTCTATTTATTCGCCTTCAATAAAGTCACACAACATTCTCGTTAAGTATGTATCATTAAGCTACAACAAACCCTCAAAACACCCCAATTCTCCACAACACCCTTAAAACTCTCACACTACAACCCTTTCAAAATGGCGGAGATTTGATTTTCGACCATACCTATGATGATAAATGATACATGACTGGCTTCTAAGTGATATTAATATATAATAGGTAACTCGATACATTTGAGTGAATTGAGTGACCACCTTGTGAGGAAGTTTAGTCATGTATATTCTACATATCTAGAATTAAAAGGATGCTACGAGAATCATCGTTGAACCTTTTGACGAAAAGTCATGTTTTTGCATACGATATCGCGTAAAAAGTCACGTTTTTGCATACGATATCGAACTCTTTTTTACCAAGTAATTAACTTAATTATCCACAAAATGCATTTATTTGCCTTTTTTGGTTAATTAGGAAATTATGAAGACGATGCAAGAAGAATCGCTAAAAACGGACGAATAACGAAGATTTTAGAGTGAAAATGAAGAACCAAGAATTACGACCTAGTGCACAAAAGTTACGATCCCGTTGAAGAAACAGAATGACTCACACACCCGACTTGCACCGAGTTTACATAACCTGGACCAGCCAATAAAGCTTGCACATACACGACAACAAAGCTAAGAACAACAATTTACCGGCCGTGCACGGCCATGTGATGCCTGTGTATAGGCTGGTCATGCCCATGTATGGCAATGTGACGCTCAAGTTACTATAAGGGTGTTAATTTTTCATGGGCATGCTTGAACGGGTGGTTTTTGGTCATTCTTTGAACGGGAAAATGAACAAGAACGTGCACGCCAACTGTATTATAAATACAAACCTCCATCATCATCCCTTTCATTCCATTTAAATCCATTTCTCTCTCTAAGTAATTATTATCAACATTTGGATTAATAATTAATTAAGAGACTAGCTTAGGAGTTTAATTAATTGTAAGGAGGTGCTCCAGGATATTGCGATTCAACATAGTTATTAACGCCTTGTCAGGTTTTAGTTTTAATCTATTTAAACATTTATTTTAACATGTATTATTATTATTATTATTATTATTATTATGTTAATTATTTAATGAATGCTAGACTTACCATGATAGGCTAAATAATTTAAGTGTCTGCTATGATAGAAGTTTATGTTAATGTAATTATGTAATTACTTGTCTTGTTACTCTTCTTATATTATAAATAATTAACAATTAATATATGAATATATGAATTAAACCTGTATTATTTATCTGTCCAACTCATGTTGTGGTTGAAACCTTATCTCTTGAATGAACATAGCTAATTCAGTTCAATTAATATGTGTTAGATAAGTTGAGCTCGGCATGGCCACTGTTCTCATGACTGAAATATGTTTGTGGGAGACATTGAACATGGGAGTAGAGATAAATTATATTCAATTCAATAATGAATATTTTAGAGAGAACTCTCTAAATGTTCATGATCTAGTTAATCATTCAAATGCCTTGTTAAACTGTAATGTTGCCATAAGATAGCTATTGCATGTTCTTATTTGATTGTTGCTTAGGTTTAGTCTGTACCAATTTACTTGCTATCTAATTGAATGTTTGATTAGGTTTTCATATATAGTTTATTATTATATGACTAATGAATGTAGTTGTCATAACCCGCTAAAGCAGAAACACGAGATGTAACAGTACAATGATTTCATAATCGAAAGATACAAAAAGATCACCGTCCACAACATGCTACTGCTAGGGTTTACATAGTGTTTACATACGTTTACAGCACAAGTACATAATTACACAATATGAATACATCCATAAAATACAAAATAGAGCACATGATAACAGTATCAAAAACAACATTTAAATGTGGCTTCAATCACATTTACTGACGGATTCCTGAAAAGCATGTAAAAGGAGAGGGTCAACTATAGAATATAGTTGGTGAGTTCACAAGTTTCATGTTTCAAAGCCGTTTAAAAGTTTCTGAAAGCATGTTTTAAAGATTCACGTCGCTACTTGAGAAGTTATTTAAAAGTTTTGCGTCGCTACGTAGTAATGATTGTAAGACCGAATTTCTTGGTCAAAGTTGTTTAGACCGAATTACGTGGTCAAAGTTGTTTATACGCTAAAACGTGACTGCTCAATAATCATTGTTTATACTTGAGTCCACAACCAAACCTTCGACATTCCGCCCCAAAGTGATCATGCATATGGCATACATGATTAAGTAGTGGTCATATGCCCCCGCGCTCAGTGCGGAATGGGGGGAGTGTCAATCCCAAATAGCGCTATCCATAATAACCATCGGCTCAAATTGAGTTAATAGGTTGTGTAGTAAATCGGGGACTTAACACGATAGAGTCTCAAACATACAACAATTGCGTATAAATAAATGCATATCAAAGTAAGTACTTGTAACAAAAACAACATTTTCAATAAGAAACACATGCTTTTCACCGCAAAACATTTAAGTAAAAGCATTAAATAGAGGGGCTGTGCATACTCACAATTGGGAGTGAGCGTACGGATGGATGTAATGTGCGTGCCTTTCGGGTATGACTCCTATCCAAGTCCTATGAACATGAGGGTTCTAATTAGATTATCATCTAATACGGTTTGTTAGAATTTTTTAGCTAGCTACTTAAATTACAAAGTGCCGTTATAGTTTGAATTTCCATTTGAATTGCGTTATCGGTAAATGTTCGCGTTGATAACAAAATAATGGAAATATAAAAAGACAACATCCAAAAATGACCGAACTTGGTATACAACACAAAATATAGTTCACAAATCTTTTGTGAAAATTTGGGGATTTTTTAGACTTATAGATTATTTATAATCATTTTATGTCTAAAAAGTGACAAAAATTTGGGAAAAATAGCATAAGTTCATGAAAAATTCTGGAACTTTTACCAAGTCAGTTTCTACCAATTATTAGGCTTATGTAAAATTTTCAAATAATTTTGAGCACTGGAACATTTTGGTCCCAATATTTTACGATTTAATGAAGCGTATAACGAAAGACATATCAAAACACCTCCAAAATGTGCGAAATTTGGTTTAGTGTCATTTTCCTCAGACACAGAAAAATTCCCATAATTATTTGGGACTTAAAACTATTTTTCATGAATAAATCACAATTTATAGCCTTTGTTTGCATTATTTTCGAAAAAATACTTATGTTTTCCCTAAAAATTCCAATTTTAATTCTCAAGACTCTTCTCATGTGTATGTTACTGAAAAAATTAATCCCCATATTTTTAGCACGATTTATCAAGAATTTTTGGATTTTTCTAATATTACAACCACAAGCTTTCACATTTAAAAGCTAAATCAAAGTGTTGTATTCATGCATTTTCTAAAAATATAAGATCACCATGAACATGCATCACAACATAATGCTTACATAAAGTTTCTTGTTTGCGCACCAGATTTGTGTGACACATTTGGAGGTAGAATACTCAATGGATTTGAGTGAGACCAGTGGGGTTTGAAAGCTAAGACATTGGGCTAATCCGAGAAGAAAAATCAAGATTTTTGGACCATTATTCATTGAGTTATGGTTGATCAAAGTTGGGTAAAAAACTAGACAGATTGAATGCATGACAAAAGTTAACTTTTTGGAGTGTTTAGACTACCAAATAATTTCTAGACCTCATCCAATGATTTAAGCCTAGAATCACATGCATGCACATCATTTTTCCAGATATGAACTCATTTTTAACAATAACATTCTTTTATCCACATCAAAAATTATGAAAAAGATGATTTTTGCAAGGTTATGAACAAAGCATTTAGCTCTTGATTTCGGTTTGATCATGGATCATCCTTTCTCTTAAACACATGAATATGTGAAAATGATGATCTACAAACATCGAGAATGTTCTTAAAGGATATCTAACCATAATGGCCATAGAATCCATATTTTACAAACAAAAACATAAATTTTGAAGCTAAAAATGAAAGAATAATGTTAGAGATTGTTGTTGCTTACCTAGATGTTCTTGCAATAGCTCAAGAACACTTAAAGATTCTGGAAATCATGATGATTAATGGTTGATTCTTGAGAGAGTTTTGAGAGAAAAAGAGTGTGAAATGGAGTGAAAAGTGTGAAATGGAGTGAAGTGTGAAGTGAGTTTTGTAAGAAAAAGAAGGGATTTGAGTGGGGGAAGGGGAGGTCCAGTTTTTTGGTCAAAAATAAGGGTTTTTAATTCTTTTTTTGTTAAAATATAATGTATATTAGTTCTGTTATTTATTTGTATTCAAATTGCTCAAGTTTTGTACATTTCAAGACTTTAAATTGTGTATTTTAATGCTTGATATTTAGGTTATGAAATTCATGTTCTAAATTTCTAAAATACTTCAAACTGTATTTATATTGTTTATAATGGGTGTTCAAGTATTATTTTTTCGGATTCGAGTTTCATTTATTCGATTCGGGTCGCGTTTACCGAGTTATGAAATTTCGGTTAATTCTGATTTTTGTGATACGATAAATATTTTGCCATGATACATGAAATTAAATTTCATTTTTTTTCTTTGGCACTTTGTAACCTAATTAAATGTTTCTCATAGGCTTAAAGTCCGCTAAGCAATTCCTTAAGATGTTACGCAATTTCGGTAACTTAAGGTTTCGGTACATAAGGAGTCGTAACCTAGACTTTTCACTAGCATTTTAAAGTGTTGTAAACGTAATTAGAGATATTAGGAATTTAAATGCGTTAATGACCTGAGATTTTTGACGATTGTCACATTAGTAGAATGGTAATGATAGTCCATATGAATGTACGATGACAAGTGTACCAACCGCTAGATAAGGTTATCCTAACTTATTCCGGAGGGATAACACCCGTTCATGTTATTGTTTATTCAACAATTCATGTAATGATACAGACGTGTTATGAAATATTCAAGCAATCGTATGATGATTCCTACGGTAATTGAGAGAGTTTTAATTAAATATGTTTTTCTCTTAAGTCCAATATGATTTGGAAACTTACAAATGCTAAACCCTAACTAGCTATTTATACTCAATAGTCTAGTCATATGATTAATAATAAAAGAAATTTTTACAATCTTCATTTTTATTCTTAACAATCTCCACCTGATTGTAAACGTTGTTTGGCCCATCTTCAATTTAGATATATCTTTGAAGCTTGAATGCTAAAAATCTTTTCTAAGCTGAGTACAACATTGAAGTGCACTTTCCTTTTAATAATCACAACTCTGCCTTTATCTTTGATGTTAATTCTCGAGAGCATTCTTGAAGACAAATCCTTTTGTTGTTCTTCAACGACAACTTCTAGTCTTGAATGTGTTGTTGAAATATTTCTCTTTGAAACTCACACTTTAATAGCACTTTGTAATGATCTTGATTCTGAAAGTATATTCCAAATGGTTGTTGCTTATGAATCTTCTTTTATATATCTTATCTCAAACTCCCCCGCAAAGTGATATTTATCTTCTAGAGGTTGATTGACTTTTGATTAAACCAATTCTTTATTTTCTGAATCGACTTCCCTCAAACCAACAATCTCTTTTCAAATTTTTTGAAAGATGATGTGCGTTTGTCATTCAAATATTTTTCAGCATTCAAAAATAATGACATCTTTATTGAAGCTTTTATCTTTCATTCTAAATCTTTTGACTTTCTAGAGCAAAACTCATCTTTTCTTTTCTTGAACTACCTTAAAAGCTATTTTGGGAGGTCATTATGAGTCTGCTACATCACTTGCTGATTCTATCATAGTTGATCGAGTTTTTAATAGTACTAGAAACTTTTCTAAAATCTTATTTGAGCCATTAATGTGTTTAGTGACCCTAAACCAAATACATTTGTAAAAGCAACTATGGTCATTGAAAACAAATCTTTTGTCATCTATAATGATGAATCTTTAGCTTCAAATCGTGAAGTCACTTATTCATCATCATCAGCTGGATCTTCTGTTACCAATGATATGATACAAGAAAACCTCTTTGATACTAGCTTAGTCACTGATACATTTGAGAAAGTAACTACTCAACATCTGATTGGTCAACTTAAACAACTAAACAATTAAGTTCAGCAACTCAAAAATTCAAAACATGAGTCACTGAATGAGGCCAAAATAAAAGCTTCAAAAAGTCAAAAGGGTAAATCTACTGAGCAAAACACTAAAGCAAACAAGTGCTACAAATGTGGAAACAAGAACCACCTTACTTTTGAATGCACAATGACCCCCCCTCTCAAAATCAGAAGTAGTCACTTTCATATCAAAAACCATCTACTCCAACCAGGAGAAGCCAAATCCAAGGTTTTGCCACTGTGAACCTATCCTTGGATGGGTTCCATTGTTAAACTAATCTTCATTGTTTGTGCTAGGCATTCTAAGATAGACTATATGTTACTTCGACAGTGAATGTTCTAGACATATGATCGGATGTAAGTCCTTGCTCACCGACTATTAGGAGAAATGTGGTCCTGATGTCATTTTTGGAGATAACAATGTTGGAAAAACCATAGGATATGTTGTGATGAGAAATGGTAAAGTAATGTTCAAAAAGGTGGCTCATGTTGAAGGATGGAAGCATAATTTGTTGAGCATTAGTCAATTTTGTGATTCCAAGGAGAAAGTGCTATTTGATCATGAAGTTGGTGCAGTTTACAACAAGAATGGAAGTGATGTACTCGATGCTAATAGAAGAGGAAACACATATGTAGTGAGCATGAGCACTAAAAATCTGGAACCTGCTTCTGCTTCAGAAGAAAAGTGGTTATGGCATAAGCGACTTTCATATCTGAATCTAAAAGCTATTAAAAAACTAAACAAAAATGACATGGTCATTGGTCTTCCAAACTTGACCTACATTAAAGATAGACTTTGTTCAGCTTGTGAAAAAGGCAAACATCACTCCTCAACATTCAAAGGTAAACATGTTTCCTCCATCTATGCCTACTTCCACTTACTTCACATGGACCTTTATAGACCAGTGAGTACATCTAGTTTAGGTGGAAAGAAGTATTGTCTAGTAATTATAGATTAATATTCAAGATATACTTGGTTATTTTCCTTAAAAACTAAGAATGAAGCTGTAGGTGAAATCATATGTTTTATTAAAAATATAGCAAAACCTAAATTGACAGCTAGTAAAACAAATAACAAGTAATCATGGCACTAAATTTAGGAATAGCAAGTTAGAATCCTTTTGTGAAGAAAATGGCATCTCTCAAAATTTCTCGGCAGCTAGAAAACCTTTACAAATTGGGGTTGTTGAGAGAAGAAACAAAACTTTGATTGAGAGTGCCAGGTCAATGTTAATAGAGGCTGGTCTAAGACCTATTTTTTGGGCAGAAGTAGTGAGTACTGCATGCTTCACTCAAAATAGGTCAATCTATGTCAAAAAGACATAACAAGACATCCTATGAAGTTGTTAAAGGAAGAAAACTGCTTTCTCATGTGTTTTTTAGTACATGTTACATACTAAACAAAAGAGATCACTTAGGAAAGTTTGATCCTAAAGCTGACGAAGGTATATTTGTGTGATAGTCAAACATTTCCAAAGCTTTTACACTTTTCAATAAAAGATGAGAATGTATTGAGGAATCCATAGATGTTACATTTGATGAAACCTCTGATAATTTTTCCACTGATCCAAAAGAATATGAGTCACTAGATTTCCATGAAGCTTAAAATCTTAAGGATGATGATTCATCTTCACCACCATCTGATGAGAAGTTTCAAAACTTCTCCTCAAACACTGATGATGACTCTAGGATATCAAATGATACTCCAGCAAGTCAAATGTCAATACCATCATCTCATATCTCTGACAACTCGAATACTACATCCACTTGTTTTGTACCCATCACCGTTCCTTCAAACTCACACAAAACGGCCCATTTCACCGCTGAACATCATCAAATGACAAAATGGACTAGGGTACATGATAACAAACTTATCATTGGAAATCCAAATTCCAGAGTACAAACTAGGTCTGCAATTGCTAACTTTTGTTTGTTTGTAAGTTTTGTGTCATTGATAGAACCAACGAAGGTTTATGAAGCACTCACTAATAACAACTGAATATCTGCTATGCAAGATGAGCTAGCCGAATTTGAAAATAAAGTTTGGAAATTGGTGCCACAACCCAAAGGTAAATCAGTGATAGGTACAAAATGGGTTTTTAGGAACAAAATGGATGTTGATGGAGTTGTGGTTAGAAACAAGGCAAGATTAGTTGCTCAAGGATAATGTCAACAGGAAGGTATTGATTATGATGTCATACTGGTACAAATATACGTTGATGATATTATTTTTGATTCTACAAATGAAATCAGGTGAATTAACTTATTTTCTTGGTTTACATATTAAACAAAATAAAATTGGAATTTTTACCAATCAAGGAAAATATGTTAAAAAAGTACTAAAGAAATTTAATTCACATCATGCTCTGCACTCGCTACACCTGCAGCACTTGCAATTAATTGCTTGCTGACCCTCATGGTAAATCTGTGAACATAACTGTTTTCAGAGGTATGATCGGGTCACTGCTCTATTTAACTGCAAGTAGACCAGATATTATATATGCTACTTGTCTTTGTGATAGGTATCTAGCTGATCCAAGGGAATCCCACTTACTCGTTGTCAAGCGAATCTTTAGATATCTCAAAGGAACTACTGAACTACTGGTTTGGGTCTTTGGTATCTATCTGGTTCAGATTTCTCGCTAAAGGGATGTTCTGATTCTGATCACGCTGTTTGTAAGCTGGATAGAAAGAATACATCCGGTAGCTGTCAATTTGTAGGAAAAAGCTTGTAAGCTGGTCAAGTAAGAAACAAAACTCCGTTTCAACTTCAACTGCTGAAGCAGAATATGTCGCTGCAAGTGGACACTCTAGTTAAATCCTATGGATAAGAAGCCAATTAGTTGACTATGTTTTTAAATTTGATGTTGTTCCAATTTACTGTGATAGAACAAGTGTCATAGCCATCGCTAACAATCCAACAATGCATAATTAGACAAGATGGATGAAGCATGCTTATAAAGTTGCATGTCTCCCTATCGTGTTACACACGAAAGTAGAGAGCTGTAGAGGTTCTACGTTCTAGGTAACCGAGTATGAACCAGTTGATTTTCAAAGTCTGTCGAGTTTTAACTAATAGAGCTCTATACAATTCAAATGAAATGAAAGGTTTCTTTTTATATAATTTAAACCGATAGTAAAGCATGTTAGTTGTTTCTCACCCCTATAAATATTATATTAAAAAATATATCCTTCAATAACAGACTTACACACAAAATACACCATAAAATTTCTAACTTATCTATGTTAACTAGTCTAAAATTTTATAATCATATAATTTTCTTTTTATGGGGAAGATTCCACCACATTATTGCGAGTTTGTTATTTTTGACGTTGTTAACTTCATGAAGGCAGGATGAATGGTTATTTTTTGACCAACTGTTGGCCAGTAACTACGTACCATTGTTCTGACATAAATAAGCGCCCAAGCGCAAAACACAAAAGACATATTGTTGAGCAGAATGAACAGGATGCTCTACAGAGGGTTTTGTAGAGGCCTCCAACCTTCTCCATAGATGTCACATACTACAAAATATTCATTCGGCTAAGCCTCAAAACGAGTACACAAGGAATATCCTTTAGCTGGCCGCCCAATAACCTTGTCAGCTTATCCCATTGGATCAAAGTTATGAGTACGGATCTGGCACCAACAGCTATTGTGTTCTCAAGCAAGTACAATCTCATTGGACCACATAGACATATTTTGCCTGGCTAATGAAATGGCTACTCACCGTAAAAACCATTCTAGGCTCTTCTAAAAGGTAGAGTAAGCCTATATATATTAGTGAACAAAAATGCTTACTATGCCTAAAAATAGATACCTAAATCGATGTTTAAACTATAATTGGTTGAAATGAAAAAATGATTGAAAGAGATATAACTAGTGGATTCTACATGTCATTGATTATATGGGTTAGACATAGATTTAAGCCTAATTTTAGGCATATTTAGCAAAACTAATTAGTTAATGCCATTGCAAATGATATGCATATCAAACACATGAGAGTTTTTTACACTAATGTTCAATCAGATGTCTACCACCCTCCTCTAAGATTTATCTAGTTGGAAATGGGTTTGAACTATTATTAGGAGTTTTAAAGAATTGATCAGGCCCATGAATTCAAGTTGAAATACACTCGATCAGCTAGGATTATGGTTTAAAGTTCAAGAGTCCTATGACATTTGATGAAAGAAGCTCAACTGGCTTGGGGATTATTTGTGTTCGATTACCAAGAGGATCAACGCATTTGCAAATATGTCTTTATACAATCATCAACTATCTCGGATTGACTAACCGTAGCAAAATGCATGAGGGCAGAACACACGCTACATAAAAAGTAAAACATATATGAATAAGAGATACACAAGAGTACATGAAGCCCGCGTAAACAACGACACTAAGAAGTAAATGTTAGCATGAGAGATGTAAATCTAATGTCATCAGTTGTGATACTACAATAATGTTGTTGAGCAATAATCCTGAGTAGAAACGCAATACATAGAGATGAAGTAGAAGTTATATAGTAGCACTTTTAGCATATACACTATTGATATATATATATATATAGGGGAGGGATCAATGGGGAAACAAAAAATTAGGAAATGAGGGAAGTAAATCTCAACCATTGATTTCATCATAAATGAATTTTAAAAATTACAAAAAATTTCAAAATTTAACATTCATCACCAATGAATGTTAAAAATATTTTTTAATAATAAAATCAAGGGCTAAGATTTACTTCCCTCCTTCCCTAAATTTTGAAGTTTCCCTATGGATCCTTCCTCTAAATATATATATTTATATATTTATATTTATATATTTATATTTATATACATACATATAATAACTAGTTTTTGGGTATATACTTATACATTTTTTTCGAGTGTGTGCGGGTGGGTACATATTTTTATACATACGAGTCAACAGGAGGTCCTTCTAGAAGCGGTCTCTATACTCTCGAGTAGGGATAGAAGTATAACCGTACATCTTACCTCCCCATACCCGACTCTCGGTGAAATTAGGTAATGTTGTTGTGATAGTAGCACTTTTAGCAAGGAAGAGACAACACATCCTCAAAACTTCGAAACAACAAAAGTAAGGTGTACCAATATGAAACATTCTTGACAAAAATTTCTTTTGAAACTTGAGAATTCATAAACTTCTACATTTGAATAAAGAATTTGGATTTTCCGCAACTAAACTATTTAATGTACTAATACAAACAACACACAAAACAAATATATGATGCTATGATATAGAAAAGTAAAAGATAAGTAGCAAAAAAGACTAGAAGTATGCCAAACTATTGAAGAAAAAGAAAACTTGAAAACGTGGAGATCATCGATCACAAAATATATGAACACGTAGGCATATTCATGCGCAACAAAGTCGACTCTGAAGGCATTGACAATCTTCTTGGAGTAAGCTTCACAAACTAGAGCAAATCCAGTAGGGGTGGCTGCTCAGTTGATGGTTTTGGACGGGATTGACGGTTTTGCCCTTGATTTCTACCTCCTCTCCCTCTACCAACGGCATTTTGTGGAGGTGGAGCCAATCTTGGTGCTTGCTGGTTCTTGGTCGATGCAAATATGGAACCAAGGTCTGTAGCCTTAGGACCAGTTGATGCACTCTGGTTGTTTCTCATAGACCCGATAGAGTTCTGGGAAGCAACTCCACCATTCAGACTAGTACTACTTGGATAACCAAAGTTATTGGCCCAGCTGGGATTATTATTCAGTTGAATTTCTGTACCTATACTTGAAATGTTGTTGGCCCAGCTGGGAGGGTGAATTTCTGTACCTATACTTGAAGTGGTAGAATTTCTGTTTGTAGACGGGGTTACTGTACCATTGGTAGAAGCGCCAGGTGCAGCCAAAGGCCAGTTTGCAAATGGATCTAAATCATCAAAGCTTGCATTTGAAGAGCCTCCTTTTATACTATCACCTACTTGATTGGAAGATGATGGAGGAGGCCACTCAAAGTCAGCTGGCGGACATGAAGTTGTGGTTTGCTGGATGGATGGAGTAGACATAATCGGGAATTGCAGGTTACTCAAATTATCTTGGACAATTGGTGTCGCGTTTGCTAATAATTTAGGTTCTGTAGAGGATGTTTTTGTTGTGACCCAATCTTCATCCCAGGTAGAATTACTCTTTACGGAGGATGAAAAGGTTGGAACATTTTTCTTCACAGGCGGTAGTGCTAAACTTCCATCAGCTATAGGAAAAGATTTCATGTCAACTCCTGTATCATTCATTGTTACTCCTTTTTTATCTTCAACTTTCCTGCAATTGAACAGAAAATAAACATATTTTACTATTTTACATGTCTTTTATACCATTGCATGTTTAAATAATAGCGAAATAAGAAGAGATGATACCTAAGAACACCCTTAACAAATGACATGTACTTGGCAAACTGTTGAACATTCAATTGTTGTGCAAGGAGAAGAGGCACAACTAACGGAAGAACATGTTCGACCACAAAGTCCACTCCATGCTACATTCAACCGAACAAAACTGTTAGATGTTGCAATATCCCAATAGTCTTAAAGCAAGTCAATTCATCTCTTTTTATGGTAATAGGTTACACAAATCAAATATAACTTTTTTTTAGCAAAAAGTGAAAACGGGTTGAACAGGTTGCCTACCGTGCATTTACATGTTTACAATGTTCTAAAGTGTTTTATTAAAACGAAATTACCTAACGATTTTAGTAACGGGGTTTTCGTATTCATAGTCAATACATCAACTGCTTAAAAATTTCAACAAAGTGGACAGGAAGTATTGGTGGGTCAGCCTAGCCCAACTTGACCCGTTATAACTTGCACATAGAAGTTACCCATTTTGATAATATAAGGATCATAAATGTGGCACCTGCTTCAAAATGGAATTTGCTACCCCAAGAGTACACATAAGAGTTGGAGCTGAACGGTCAACAGCAGTGCAACGGTGAATCGTTTGCAGGATCTCCAAGATAGCTGGCTTATCAAGTATCACAATCATATCACCTAAACATAACAAAGCGTTCACTCTCACCTGCCAGAGTTTGCAATATGAGAGCTATTTAAGCTTGCATCTTACACCTTCTACATTTATAGTAGTATACGTACATGTATACCTTCATGAGTAAATCAAGGCTATATGGCTTTATAAACGTATGATGTTAAGAAAGATGACATACCGCAGCAATTGTTGTCTTGAGTGCCAAGCCGTGAACTCGAGGTAAAATTGATTGTCGCACTAGCTGGATTTCAGTCAAAAAACCTGATGTTAGAATAAGCTTAACAAACATATTCCAATAAAAGTAAAGTAACAACGCTTTTACCATTTTAACACATATCCAGTTATGATTATTGAGCAAATAGTTTTTAAGGCATAAAAGTTGGATTAAAATTTGGAAGAGGTCGTAACTGTAGATAATAACCATACACTACATGAAGATATACAGAAGAAACTAATATTCCTCTAAAGAAAAGCTATGGGAACAAGCAATTTACCTGAGAATCAAGTTTTTTAGCAAGAGAAACAGTTTTTTTCAGTACTTCCTCTTGCATCCGAGCATCAGTATCATCATAGGCTCGCACAAGCATGGGCAACACATGAGAAACCAAGTGCTCCTGACTGGCCTGCGATATACACACCAGAAGATACAGTCAGCAAACCATAACCAGAAATTCTAATAATCAGCTTTCTTTATATATGCATGATACACATATCTCATCAATATTTTAAGTAGTTGATTGTACTGCTTATTCCACATGTTATTCACATGAAACATCAACTGTGCCATGACAGGCATAGCTACTAGTTTGATGAATATATTTTTGGGTCAATCTCATAAATAGGCACGAGAGTTTGGTCAAATCATGAGAGAAAAACCTGGCGAAGGCACAACTGACTTCAAATTACTTCAAAAGTTGACACAAAGGTAGATGCCAATGGTTACCTTGTTGACAATTAGCTCGGCATGCTTCACAAGTAGCAGTAGCGTCTCACCTGCAGCAGTGCTTAGAACAGGAACAAGAGCAGGCAGTGTTGATGCCTCGAAGTCAATTTTATCCTGCAAACATCGAGATACATTAAGCAACAAGATACGCAGACATATCACTCCCAAGGAGGCCAAAGGGTTCTTGTTTCAATTCAAATAAATGAGCAAACAAGCTATGAGCATAACATAGGCTGCATCAGCAAAAGACCATACTAACCTATACAAATTATGAAGTTCTTCGCTAATATATATGAAAAAGGAATCATTTAATAATTATATAAACATAAATATTGTGTAAGCACAGTGACACAAAAAGAGACATTTATCAATATGCATTAGTTAAGATGTGCCTCTAAATGCAACTGGAATAACCCAAGGTAGACATTATTAGTATTATGATATGGAGTATATGCTTATATATAGCTAAACAGGATGATGACTTTTCTTGATAACGATGTTTTCAACAAAATATGGTCTTATATTTGAGTGGTGGCTACTTGTCCTCTATCTGCTTGCAGTAACGGGTAGCATAATGTAAATGCAATTGCAATTACCAATTCATGCTTTCAATGCATTTTATATGAAACAAATGAAAAATGTCTTCTATGACATGTTATGAATTATGATACCTGTGAGTCAGCTATCTTTAAAACCATGGGCAGAATCATTGGTTGCAAAACCATATTCCGAAGCTCTGCACAGAGAGGTGGAAGAACCTACACAAGAAATGTAACATTCACTCATTACTTTCATCAAGTCAATTACATTTAAAAAATGCTAGCTTATTATATATAACTCTTGAGAAAGACCAAATTGAAGTCAGATACAGAATTAACATGCAATTGTTACTTGCTATAACCATTTATATAACGTCATATATATTATTCCAAAGCCCATAATTTCAGCCAAAACAAAACCTTGTATCGTAAAACACGAGCATCAAAATCCTTCCACATGTCCAATAGTGCTTTTAAAAACTCCGACTTCTGCATGTTATCTCGTTCCTGAAACCAACAAAAAAGTCAGTATAACGGGAACATTTGTACACTCCTTCAGGACATTGAATTAAAAGCATAGCCTATTTATTCAGAATCTTATAGGAGTAACAAATAATATTAATTCCACGCACGTACAAGCATATGGTCCAGGAAGCGAAGTGCTCGCAACCTAGTATCATCACGGAAAAAGGGCGAACCTGAAAAGTGAGAACACAGAAGATTTTGAGAATTCATTTGGCATGAAGTCAGAAGTCAAGACCACGCCATCCACAAGTTCATGTAAAGTTTTACTATTTACTACCAACAAGACTAGAGACATTAATGGGAATAATCAAAAGACACAACTAAAAATATATGCAGTAGTGTACACCCAGAGACACGAGTCCTATTTATAATTTGTTCGCTCCACAATGATGATATCTTGATTGAAATAAAGATAATTTAAACATGCATCTTAAAACAATTAAAAGATATAATCTGATTCACATAGTTAGAAACTATCCAAATACAATATGTGAAAGTGAAACTTCGAGTTTATAGTTAAAAATAATGTTGAAAAGCACACAGGTCTTTACCTGTAAAATCCAAAGCTGTTGGTCTTAAAGCCTCGTTCGCAGAAAGCATTCTTCTCAAATCAGCAACTAGTTCGTGGGGAATTGATGAAAAAGCCTCGTTGGATAAGTATGTCAAAGTATTCATGTACTGCATAGAAGTTCACAAAGCCCACTATTTAATTTTTTTGAAAAGATTGTAATACAAAAGGCATTTAAAATAGGGTTAATTGTTTCGTTATGTATCTAACTTTACATATTTTACTATTGTATGTAACCACCTTTTAAACTTGCTATTGTATATATCGAACTTAACAATTTTGTATATTGTATGTAACGGGTGACCAGATGACCGGAACCACCGGTTTCGATACATACGATAGACATTTTTACAAAGTTCGATACATACAATAGATATTTTTTTACAAAGTTTGATACATACAATAGACATTTTTAAAAAGTTCGATACATACAATAGACATTTTTTCAAGAGGAAAAACCGGATACCTCTTATCCGGTCACCCGTTACATACAATATACGAAGTTGTAAAGTTCAATACACACAATAGCACTTTTAAAAGGTGGTTACATACAATAGTAAAAAATGTAAAGTTGAATACATAACGAAACAATTAACCCTTTAAAATATTATTGTGGGTTGTGGATGGTGGCTATTACCATTTTCACGTTATTGTGGCAGTCGAATAAAGGCTTTTTAGTAATCAAATGGAATGCGAGGCATGCAAAGCTAAATATATCAGAAGAACATCCAGATGAAGAAGCCTTGGTCCGGACTAACTCCGGAGCAGTGTAGTTCAGAGATGGCTGAAGAGGCAGCATTGAATCTTCAACATCATATTCCTGATACACGGAATCATGTGAAACATAGTTCTAAACAATGATATATGTTTGCAATTCTGTTAATAAAATTTAATCGACAATAGCCATTAACAATTACACACAAAAACCAAGGGCATAAGCGCTATATACTACATAACTGTTTATGGAAACATGTACCATATAGCATATATATAGGGAGATCAGTCTTCTAGTTTTAAAGGTTGCCATCTGTAGAATTTGCAACTTCTGGTTCTTTCTTAGTTTGGTTGTCACTGAGGCACTGAAATTCATTTTAAGCTTCATAGATTTACCAGCACAAATGATGGCATGATTACACATTTAATGACCAAAAAGGCCAAAATACATTAGGTTTCCTATGGCATGCGAATAAGCACTTGAGAACAAACATAATGTTTTACAATACCGAACAAAGTTATCACTCACTGAATAATGAAATGGGTGCACAGAAGATGAATCTGTAGATGACTGGTCTGCTGATATTGCAAAACTGAATCCACCAAGCTTCCAAGCTCCACTTGAGTTGATGAGGACAGCCTGAAATATCCAATGAAGAAACCTGGTCAAATAATATGTCCCTCTACCTGTATTAAGAGTCTTACATTGACTTTTATGATCAATGAATAAGACCTCACTAAGCATATTTGATTGAGAAGAATGAACTGTCTATGAAGCAAGGAGAAAAAAGATATGGTCATTTTGTTCATTAAGGAAAATATGTAAAGAGCACCATTTTGCACATAGCTCACAGATTCAAGATTAACATATCTATCTATCCAAACATAATTGATTTGACTGAAGTGGAAGGTAGAATCTGTTTTAGTGGACACACAAAGTACTGGAGACCTATTCCAAAAATTCACAGCAAATGATGATAGAATTGACAACCTCCAAGAAATAACAATCTAAAAGTACCTTATCTATAGGATTTTCATGCAATATAAAAAAGCTGATGGAAACCAAAACACCGGCCCCCTAACAAACGTTAATAGCCCACTTATATAGAGTCATTCTTGCTGGTGATAATTACTCCAAGCCTTAATCTAAACAATTACATAAGGAAGTAAAGCATGGGAACTTCCAGACCGAGGGTTAAGAACCATACAGCACGTAAAGAGAAATATAAACCTTGTAACAAAGATCGTGTGTACATATTATGTACCTGTGGTAGATGCATATATATAACCGTTAGGAGGTTAACTTAGTTTTTCCATTCAATTCATTAGGGTATTTGAAAGCTATTAGGAGAACTTTGACAGCCCTTATGGGTGTTCCTAGATCAATATTAAAAGAGTTTACACCTTCAGGATTATCATAATAGAGGGGCAGCACTGTCTTTGTTTTCCTATCAAGCTACTTGGGTGGAGCTCTTGCAAGCGTATTCCTTGAAGAAAATGTTGTGTGTGATGCACTCTCTAGGTGTCCTTCCTTGTTAATAATTGAAGCTCGTGTTGTGGACTTGTGGTCTTCTATTTCAGTATGTTACTTTACCAATATGATGTTAATTTTGGTTCTTTTCTTCAAGGAGGGACAGCAAGTGATTAACTTCCGATGTTCTGCACGATGGATTCTTGTTCAAGGAAGGTAAGTTGTAAATTCCTATGTCTAGTGTCTTCTTAATTAAGGAAGTACACCGTGGGGGCCTAGCTGGTCATTCTAAAGAACAAATCCATTTACCAAAGATGCAGCAAGTGTTCAAGCTATCATCGCTAGATGCTCGGGTTGTCATCAAGAAAAATCCCAATTTGGCAAAGGTACGTATACCCCTTTTCATGTTCCTAATCAACTACAGAGATTTGCTGAATTTTTCAAACTACACAACAGGGAAATCTTCATTTGAGATAAAATATGACAACAACCCTTTTACTCCCATTGGCAAGAATTCTAAGAAATAAGCTTAAGAGAACAAAATTGAGAAAAGAGATCAAGCTACAGATTAAAAAGGTGATGAATTCTATATAGGGCTAACAAGCATAGAAGAAAGGGCATCATAGAATGCTGATATTCAGTTTGGTTCATCTAACGAAAGAACTATTAAGAGGAATAGCAAGCTAATCCCCATGGCAGAGGGTCTCAAGATTCTTTAACAACCTTTAATAAATAATCTCCAATATGTACAATCTTAATCGGAATCGGATGGTTTCTTCATTTAAGTGCTTATAGTCGATTAGCTCTATAAAAAATAATGCTAGGCTACACTAGTGAATAACTTAACAATTCAAGATCACCATATCAATCAAAAGTCAAGGTAGAAAAAATCAAGCATCACGTTTCTAATTCTGACTTCCTTTACCAATTTGCAAATCACTTTCTGGGTTTAAAAATTAAATTTCAAGTTTACTATTATGAAGCTGTGTTTGAACATCTAGGGTTACAAAAGTATTTCTATGTGCATGCATTGCATATTTGCATCTCATACGATATGAGAAAGTTGAAATGTGAGAAACGGTAAAATGTAGGCCTTCTGTCAGCACAATGATATTAAATGTTCAAAAAATATTTACAATTTCAGAGTAAAAGGGGGAAACCATAGTCCCTTTGGGGTTCTACCAGAAATCTATTTTGATTGCTCACAAAGCTTTTCAACGATATATTAAACATCAGTCTATCATACAAAATAAAGGAATACAACAGTCTCTTTAACTGAAAATGTCATTGGAATATGCTGGTCTATACCTCAGGGGAAATGGCACGATGAATGAGGCGAGCATTATTGTGAAGAAAGTCCAAAGACTCTGCTACCTGAAGTAAACCATGTTTTACCTCCAACAAACCCATTTCCTGCAGAAGGAAAAAAAAAAGTGAGGTTTTCAGGAGTATAATCACAAGACAGTTAGCAGTGTGCAGAAAGTATAAACAGCTTTCTTTATCCTAAAGCATTTTTATCAGCTTTAGATCATCCATTTAAGCGGATGGGCAGTTTATCCTAGATCATGCATGCATCATGAATAGCCAAATCTATTTAAACGAGAGCTATAATCCACATTCTATGTCCATGCTGCACTAGACATTCACAATTGTTGCAGTGCACGCTCACACTAATCTATACACCGCTAAACATCATTACCCAACCTTAAATCGCATAACAAATATTCAAATCCATATGAATAAGTCCTACGAATGTCCACCCTCATGAAATTCTACAACTAATATTAACTTTCCTTGCGATTGGTGTATCAAACAGTAGTACTGGTTTCAAGTCAGAACCCTACATTATAAGTACTCACCTTATCATGGATACACCAAATAATGGTCATGATCAACTGTTCTTAAGTAAATCCCCGGTCAATAGCTAAACCCCATTATCATAGACCACACCTACAGAAAGCAGTGCAGATGCTATAGAAAAGCAGATAATATTAATCATGCTTCATTTTTGGTAAAATATACGTATTCCCAACATGAAATTAGAATGTTTCGGAAACATCACTAGTCATGAAGGTCTTTAAATATATGCATCCAGTCCCACTCTATCTGCTTACTAACTTTGATTTCAAAAAAGTCAAGTCATAACTTAGGATTAATAAATGCTCCCACAATAAGTTTATCAACCACATTTTGCCTTGTTGAAGACCTTACAATTACACCAACATACTAGGCCTGCAAAAGAGTCAAGCCTTCATGATGCAAGCTCGAGAATGGTTCGATATGGTTTCAGTTCAGCTCAATAAGCTCAACTGTTTGCATTAAAATTAATTTCAATAACCAAATAAAAGTCTTTTAAAATATGGGAAATAATAGGTGCTGTTAACAGCACCTATCTTAGGTGCAGCGAAGTCTGGGAAGTTTTAAATGAAAAAATCAAATGTGAGCATACTGTTAACAATACCTATCCTATCCCCAATACTTATACTTAATAATATATATACAAATTAACACAAAGCTAGATCAAAAGTCATAAACCTTTCAGAAAAGTCTAACAATTATAGAATCCAATGAAAACCCCATTTGCACATTCCAAATTACATTATGATTATACAAATGCCTACATATTACTTAAGACTCGCTTATATAGTTTCAAGCTTGTGCTTAAACAAATTGCTCAACTCATTTGCAGCCTTATAATAAACTAAATAAACTTTTTTCAATCCAGCAATAGTTATATAATATACTCTTACACAATTGCCATATAACCATTAACCAAAAACTACATAACATCTTAACATACAACATGAATTGAGATCAATTAAAGCACTTACCATCCCTTGTAGCTCTTTAGGCACTTTAGTAATATTATCCAAAATACCAATAGCATTAGCAACAGAAGCAAACAAAGGTTCAGTAACCATAGCCATAGCATTTTTATTCTCATCTAATGCTTGAATCACATGAACGACACCAGGATGTCTCAATCTAACCAACCTAGCCGCATCACTTCTAATTATCTCATAAAATGAATCCTCAACCGATTTTGACATTCCAGCCTTGACCCTAGCTTCTGATACCTGTTTCTTATCAATCACCCAAACACAAACGGTTGGATACTGGTGCGAGATTACGGTCGAACCACCACGAGCCTTGGCTGAGTACAATTTCCATACGAGGCCCGGTCCGGCCGAACCGATCTGATCGAGAAGCTCGTAGTCTTGTAAGGGTTTGGGTCCGGTGACATCTTGTACGGTTTTTTCGATTACGGCAGCGGTTTTTGCGAAGGCTTGGGTTAATGTTTTCATATTGAGAGACATGATTGGTCAATTGAATTTGATCGGAGATGGAAGTGATCAGATCTGAATTGGAAAGTTTAGATGATTTGTTATTATTTGGTACAGCTCCGATCAAATTCGTTTGGCCGGAGGCCGGCGAAACGGGGCTGAAATGTTATGCTATGCTTCTTCTTTTTCTTTTTCTTTTTTAATTTCAATTAATAATAATTATTTTAAATTAATGAGTGTTTGTTGTGGTCTGTGTCGTGCATAATTGATACTAGCAATTTACACCGTCATTTATATCATCGTAGTTATAGTTAAAGTTATGTACGTAGAGTTCGTGATAAAAGTTCGTGATTTATGTTTATGATATATCTTATAAGAAGTAAAAAAAAAATTAAATTGATGTAGTTACATTATAAATTAAAACTAAAGCAATTAAATAAAAAAATATTGAGTTTTACTTCTTAAACTTTTTTTAAAATAGAATACTAAATATTTATTATTGATAAAATTTTTATATATAATTAAAAGATAATATGATAGAGAAATATGAACCCTTCATTGTTTTTCATCCATTATGAATTAACAATCTTAATTTTTTTTATATAATTACACTTTTAACCCCTTAAAATTTTGATGTATCTATGTAAATTAAATAAAAATTAAAGAGTTTATAAGCTATATAACAAAATCGACCACAGTATTTTATTTATTTTATTAAAATTAAATTTTTACTGCATTATAGTGAATCTATAAACTATATAAAAAATCGACTAAAACTAGGATCTAATGTTCAAAACGCTAGCTGTACTACACCGTTATCCTACACTTAGAGGAACATTGTCCCTAATGTTCAAAAGTAGTGATGGAGATTCTACAAAAACTAGGATCTCACACTTAGAGTTTTACAATGAGGGAATTGTTTCTCAAGTGATACAATGATGGGAAGTGATCTCACACTTATAATTAAGCTTATGGGATGACATAGTTCAAGTAAATGAAGAGACAAAAGCAAGGTAAAGTAAAGAGAGAAAGAGACGAAGAACTCCCTAATCATCGGTACATATGCGAGCTGAGGATATGAAAGAAAGAGTGAGTCAGCACCAATGTCTGTTGGACTAGATTTGAATCAAACTTCATGAAGATGAAGTGTACTCGAGCTTGTACGTATGTAATTCATCATCCAAGAAATCCGCAAATTCCACACCAAATTAAAAAGCAAAAAGATAGATTGTAGAAACTGAATTGATGACATTATTAGGATGCGGGCAGTATCAATCAAGATATACCAAATGTTGGATAGAGATAATGGGCTCTGATTCTGATCACTAAGAGTTGTTGATGTAATAGCTCGTAATGATCAGAAAGTGCTGATTCTAAGGACCATAAATCTCTATCACCCCTGATCTTCTCCGATGAACTGATGAATTGAACATGATGTTGTTCTTGTCGAATGAGATCTCTAGATCCCATATCATCCCCAATTTGATCCTACTAAAGATTATGAGTCACCAATGACATCACATTGGCGAATAAGTGGTCCTCAATGGTGGTGGTGATAAATGTGAAAGGGTGGATGGATGGGTAAATGTGGGAGGATATGATTATGGTTATGGTGATGGTGGGTAGTGGTAATGGTTTGGGTTCCATGAAACGCCTTGCTAAAAATGAAAGTTATGGTGAGGGATATCAAATGTATAGCTCTAGGGTTTGGGCTATATGATGGAATATATGGGTACACATGATATACTATGAGATGATATACTTGATGAACTATTTCTAGGTAACTAGAAAAATGATCATCTTTGTATCTTAACAAAGTATCTTTTCCCTGCAACATAATGATCAATTGGTTTCCAAATTTAATGAAATGTATTGCTCCCCTTGTCTTTTCTCCATTATACTCTATGATTCTTCATCCATAGGTTGGTCCCTGTCTGTTAGTCATTTGTACAAGTAATAGAACAGATAAATGTGATCTAATAGACAAATGATTATCCTTTAGGTCATAGACTCACTGGTTTTCAAACAACGTTAAAAGTATTTTGAAAATTATACAAACCAGTGTATGACTTGGAGTCTAGTCATACACTTTTACAAGTATCGATCACCACAACACAAACAACATATATGGAAACACAAATATAAGCAAATTAGCAGTAGCCAATTATAAAGATATCCAAAGCACACATTTTTCAACAAGTTTGAGTAAATACACATATTGACATACATATCATGTTTCAGATAATGCATTAAAATGTCTCATGTATGTTTACAGAATTATATGTAAATAACTCAAAATGCTTAAAGTGTGTGTGTGTATGGTGACTTAGGTACCTAAATATCATATCTTCTAGTAGGTTTCAGTGTTTGTGAGTGCAAGGATGTTGAGATCTTAGATAATGGTGATTGATTATGCTATGAAGTTCAAACAAGTGGGAGAAGGAAAATTTTAAGGTTTTTAACGAAAGACTTCAATATATATGAGATTTTGTATTCCAAATCATTTTGAAAACCATCCTTTTTATTCGAAAATTTAAGAAACTTTGAATATTTGTTTTAGGGTTTCATTTTCTACTTATTGGGTTGGTCAAAGAGGTCCTCATCAATCCATGATGTGCATCATTATGGAGTGGAGTGATGGTTTGTTGGGCGTTTTTGACGCAAAACCTGCCTTGCTTCCTAAGGCCTTTTGATTAATGAAAATGTTGTACTTTGGGCATGGAGGTAGGACAATGTCCATTAAAGTCTCATATCTCGTAATAACATTTTCATCAATTACTTGAGTGTTTGGTTCCTCTAAGGCAACAAAAGGTTCTACAAGATCAATAAGTAAATCATCCGAAGGGATTTATGAGATACAATCAACCGCAACTAGTTGTGAGATGTGTCCAACCACATCGGTTTGAATAGGGATGGGTTTACTTCTTATAGTAGGTGTGCTTTCCTCCAATCCTTTTGAAGTTGAGTCTTTCGTAACAATCTTCTCCTCCGGGTTCTCGAGTTCTATCTCCTCGACTACCTCGTCACTCTGGCCGGAAGTTTCGAGTGGCAGTGGTTCGAAAAGTTCTTCTAGAATGAACTCTTTGTCGGTCTTGGACGTTGATAGGTTAAGAATGGGCGGAAGTGAAGATTCAGAAGATTGGGTATGTGTAGGAGTTGAAGGAATTTTGCAACCAGACTCATTAGAATGAAAGTCTGTGTTTGATGAAGTAGATGTGGTGTTTGTATGTCTCTCAACTTCCTGTAGCAGAGAGTTGGGTCTAACTTGATTCTTACTTTCTTCACTACTCATTTGAACATATGATAGTTGTTCACTCAAGATTTTTGACAGCTTATTAGCATTACTTCTAAGCATGTCTTCTTGTTCTTTTAATAGTTGTTCAAGTGGGTCGAAAGGAGGTGAGAATGCAGCATTATTGTTGAGAAAGGATAAGGAGAACATCTCTCAAGTCAGGACTCTCGTATGGTGGTGATTCATATACAAGGTGAGATAAGTATGGATAGATTTTGAATGGTTTAGGATAGGAAGGTTGGTATTGATGTAGCTGGAAAGCATAGGGGTCATATTGATGTTGTATTTGTGGCTCTAAGTACCCTAAGTTATCCGAATACATCATATCTTATCTTTGGGATTCTACATCTAATTGGTTATCACTCCTATATCTATGTTGATTTGAGCTAACAAGACTTTGCATCTGATCTAATATATGTTTTTAGGTTGCCATTTTCCAAGTGTTCATATTAGATGGTATAATAAGAAGGGTTTTAAGAATTAAAGTAGGGGTGAAAAGGAAATTTAAGTTAAACTAAGCTAAGCTAAGCTAATCTAATCATAATCACGCTAAACTATTGCCAGAAAGTAACTTCTGACAAGGATAGTGAATCCTAGTCAAAAAGGATCTCTTGAAAACTAATCCATCTAAACATGCTCTAAATCGTACTTCTGTCCCCGGTAGTGGCGCCAAACTTGATGTCACACCGAACGGTCGGTTTTGTCACGACTTGTCGTCATCGGTTGAGGTTGCCAGACCGTGACTGAATAGTGCGCGATCAGTGGGTTGTTTTATATTTTTAGTGCAAGGTATCCGGGATTTCTTACTGTGTACTATCTAAAGTGAGTAAGCAGTAAGTATGACTCAGGTGTCGTTCTATGACGGTCGAATTTGAAAGGGAGCTCATTTGGATAATTCAGTATTCAAGATGGGGTTTGGATAGTTGGATAAGATTTTGGTTTTTTTTATATTTTAAATTACTAAAGCAATAAAATAAAATAAGCTAGCTAGCATAAATGGAAAATAAGGTAATGAAGACGTGGTTTGCCATGATTTAGTATAATGTCGGGGTTATGGTAGTTATGTTGTTATTCCTATAGTAATGATGAGTCTTTACTTTTGGATGAGTCATTTCTACGATCCTACCACTTATCTGACACGAAGTTGTCCATAATCAGATAAGGGCATGTCACTTGGATAGTAGATACGAAGTGTTATTTAGCACCAGAAGTTCTCCCAAATACAATAACCAATTTATCACGACAGTTAACCTCGAATCTTATTCCTCATTCTCAGTCGTCAGAGACATCTGTATCGATGACGTGAATTGTTGAATAAACAATAACACGAACGGGCGTTAACCCACCGGAACAAGTTGGGACAATCTTGTCTAGCGGTCAGTTAAATTGTCATCATTTGTTCATAAGAAACTATCATTACTATTCTACTACATTACTTGGATACATAATAATCAATTTACATATGAAGACCTAATCATTTATTCAATTGGATGGGGGATAAATTGATACTGACTAAACATAAGCAACAATCAAACAAGTAGATATGTGAAGTCATCATTCAGTTTAATAAAGCGCATGAATGAATTAACTAAGTTGTGAATATTCCAAAAGTTCTCTAAAAAACATTCACTATACGATATCGAATCTAATCTATCTCTATTCCCATGCTCTGTTTCTCCCACGGACATATTTTCGTCAGGAGTACAGCGGCCATGCCGAGTTCAATGAATCTTCTAACACATAATAATTGAGTAACCTATACCTATGAGTTAATTACGTTCATTTAGAGACAAGGTTTCAACCACAACATGAGTTGGACAGATAAACACTTGAGATTCAATTCATATATTTATATATTAATTAACTACTACGTAAACAGAGTAATAGTATAATAAATTACATAACTACGTCGAGCAAATTATCATGGCAAACATACAAGCAACTATTCGCAAAACATGGCAATCAACATTTCTAATATTAATAAATCACAAACATCAAACAATAACATTATGACGAATTAATAAAAGAAAAGGATAAATATTACCCGTAAACGTTGCGAGCAGAATAACACTTGCATTTCTTCTTAATTTCCAAAGTGTTACATTGCTAAGCTAGCTACTACGAACTATTACATAATTAAATCCCTAATCCCTTACTTCTCTCTCCTAAATTAATTAATTAAGTTAATCTAGAGAGAGAAAGTAGAGAGAGGAACTAACTAGAGAGACATTAAAATGGAAATTGAAGTAAATTGAAATGTGAGGGGTAGAATGGGATGATTTGGTTGAATGAGGAGGTTGATATATGTAGAGGTGTCCCCAAACTGTATTTTGACCATTTGAACCGTATTTGACCATCGAAAAATCGACCCGTATTGCACGAACCGTACCAAGACACAATTTTTTTTGGTACGGTTCGTTTAAGACATATACGGTTCACATCCAACCGTATACGGTTGGAGTGAGCCGTATACGGTTCAAACTGAACCGTATACGGGTGGTGTGGCTCGTATGTGCAGCGTCGTGAGCTCGTGTGCAGGATCGTAATTCTTCGTTGCTTGTTTTCACTCAAACTTCTTCGTCCTTATCCGTTAATAGCGATTCTTAAACCCACGTGATTGTATTCTCATGATCTTCAATTTAAGGTTGATGAAAGATAATTTTCATAAAATTATTAAATATATGATTAGAATGCGAGCAAACCGCCTTATACAGACTTTGCTCCATTTTACTCGTTTTTCGCCCGTTTTTGGTGAGTTTTGCAGCATCGTCCTTGTAATCACCTAATTAACACAATAAAGCAAATAAATATAATATTTGGATTAAAATCTTAGTTATTTAATTAATATAGGTAAGATCACCTGAGTAAAAACGTGACTTTTTACGCATTATCAACAGTCACGAACAATATGAAAACCCAATTTTCATCATTTTTCTTCAATTTTGGATTGTAATTGATCAAATTGATGCTTGAATCTTGTTCCTTGATCAATAATCTACAATCCTATCGGATCACTTTCACAAAAACATGATCAAATCGATGATTTTAATTATCTCAGACTATGAACAGTGACTATGATCAAGAACGAATTTTGACTTTTAATTCTTGATAAACTTCCAATCTTCAATCTCTCCAACTCTAATACCAATTGTTAGTCCACAATCAAGCAATCGTATGATGAACGTGTATGAATGTTGAGCGAGATTTGCTTTGAATGACTACTCTATTAATTGCAACTTATGATTTTACAATTGGGTGTCTTAGTAACTAACCCTAACTAGTCCTATTTATACCCTAAGTGCTAGTCACATGATTAATGATGAAAATCAATGTTTATAATCTATTTTTGTTCCCAACAAAGTTAGTTGTTAGGTATGTTGCAAAATGTAATCACAAGTAATTCCTTTTGTTAAGCAATACATATCAATTGACATGGACAAATGTTAAGATATATTTTTAGCCATTGTACCATTTACAATTACATTTCATTTTGTGAATGACACACAAGATTTATCATTTAGTGCATTAAGATGGGCTATATTCCCCGACACTAATAGAAAATCGAAGGAAGACAACGAATTTGGAGAGAGTATGACATTCATGTCATTCTTACTTTTCTTGAGTAAGCTTTTAACCGGCGAAACCTGCATGCAATGATCAAGGAATATTGTCACCAACACATTACTAATAAATAAAAAAAAATGGCATACACATTGAATAGAGAATGTGCAAAAAAGAAGAGGTTTTTCCTGTTCAGGTTACCCGGGAAGGGTGAGTGTTTTTACACATATGTACGCGGTCTAATCGAGGTAGCCCCGTGACTGTTTTCAACCCTTTCCCACCCAAGATGTGTAGTAAGGTTTAAAACTAAAACCCCTTACAAGGATATCATAATGTTAACCACTAGACTATCTTGATGATGGTTACACATTGAATTGAGAGATGAATAAAATACCTTAGTTGGACTTTTAAAGGAATTCTCATCCATAACATTAGTTGAAGAGAGCACGGTCTTTGATGACCTCGAATAATCTATTGAACCAGGATTCAACCCATCAAAAGTTATCCTCAGATTCACTTTGTTATTCCCATAGTTTACTACCTGAAAATAGCATTTCAAAAGGGTTCGCAACAATCAAACAGTATTTTCCATAATTTCTTGATCATTACACTTAATTGATGCTATTGATTTTCATCTATAACATTCGCCTATTTCATCATTGAATAATAGACGTGGCAAGATGGATGCATTCGGTATCGAGTCAAAACAAACAATCTTTTCAGGGCAGTTAAGGTCAGGTTGGGCTTCACCCACACACATTTGTGTCCATTGTTCATTTTATATAACAAATTTATGAACTATGATTGCAAAAACTATATTATTAAAAAACAATCTAACTGTTTCTTTAACACGATTTAGGAGGTTATAAGTATTTAAACAAACACTGGGTGCCTTTCGACCAATGACCCGACTAACCCATTTGACCCGTTTCTTTTCTAATTAACCCATCTTTATGCAAGTGAAATGAAACTACCGACTCTTTCACTCTTGCAAGTTTCAGGTTCAGGGAAAATGGTGTTATTTTACCTTTACCCTTAAATAGTTTTTGTTATCCACCGGGTTCTGGAACCAAATAGCCGATGCCATAAGTGAAGTTGATGTATTGGTCTGGAGAGTTGAGTCAAGAAGAGTTGCAGCATTTGACATTGAGAAAAAGTGCTGCATCCAATAACTCGGTGTCCCGTAAAGCCGATAAGAATCAAACACTATGGCATCCGGCCTAAATCTGAAAGAGAGAATAACTTTCTGTTACTAGCTAGAAGTTTGCACAAACGAACATAGTCAATAACTTTTTGTCAATAAATAATATTAACGAAGAAAAAACCATACCCCTTGTCATTGGGAGTATTGGCATTCAGAAACAAAGGTGCATTGCTTGCCATATCCACAACATCACTGCAACAAGAACCAGAATAGAACACTAAAATTCTTAAAAAATGTAGGATAATAAGCACTAATGTAATAAGAATATGATATTTGAGAAAGCATACTAGAAAGAATAAAATTGGAAAGATTGCACAAATGGATTTGCAAAAAAAGAAAAATACATCGAAGATAAGAATATGTCACTTAGACCTCAATGATAATATAACTCAGTTGAGAAAACTTGAAAACATTAAAGGTGTTACCAACCAAATATTTTTGTTACGTAAATTGAGTTGTGATTTCTGTTTGACAACAAAATGAAAACACTTTTGGCAAAGACTACTTTTTATTTTTTGATAATTCGACACGTTTTATTATTTCACCTGGAGTATACGAAACTGAACTATTGCAAACTCATGAAACTTTAGATGGGAGACAGACCTATTTTTCTCTATACCAATTAGAAATCCAGCTTGTGCGAGTGCTGCTAAAAGATTTCCTAAACCAGCATTGCCAGTGACAGCATACTCACTTACAAAAGCCTAAAATTAATGAGTATCACAAATCATAACTTTGACATAAAAATCAGATTGGATAAAGATTTCTAATCATTTGGAAGACAATTACAAACCTTGGGACCAATAGGTGATGTATGATCAAAGTTATGAGCCATAGAAAACATTGTGTTCGCGTTAACATAAACCTAACAAGAAAAAAAGGAACTCATAAAAAATTGATCTTTTTAACAAATTTACCTGTTTGTAGAGTTAGATTTCTCTACCAAGTGAAGAATGATGTTGAACAAAAAGCCTTACATGATAATCATACAGCTCTGCTGGGTGGTCCAATTGTGTGCGTGACCCATCACAGTTAGAAATCAGTTTGATATCAGGATAAGCTTTTCTTATAGCAGTGTAGAACTTAAGGTAATTTTCTGGGTAAAATGAAAAATAAACAGTGCATTGTTTATAGTGTTCATTGGACCATTAAATTCTAAAGTAAGCATAACTAAAAGAAAAAGTGCATAGACATGCGTACCGCGATAAGCTACCCTTTCACAATTTTGGTTTCCAATACCAACATGTTTCAAGTTAAATGGTTCTGTGTGCCCCATAGCAGCTCGAACAGACCCCCATGTGGAATTGGGATCACCTCTAGCAAACTCAATACCATCAAGGGCATCCTGATTCCAGACAAAAATAACCTCTTATGCAACAGAACATATAAACTTATGCACTATAGACCATGCTATATAGAGGAGGCAATAAGGGAACACTTATAACGTTTTTTGTAACGGGCGGGTCAGATAGGGTTGACCTGAAACTCTTTCTGTCCAAATTTTTAATTTTCCTAAGGAACTAGCGTATACTTCAATATTAACCTGATCTTTTGAATAAATGATTTAGGAGGTTTTATGCATTAATAATACACATTGGGCGACTTCAATCCATTTTCCCCATTTTTAATACAATCCGACCCATGTGGCCTGGTTTACCAAATCCGACCCCTTCTGAACTGCAAATACTTGAGCAGTTTTTTAGTTTGAGCCCATTTAGACACGTTGAGGTATGCTGTTTTCCCAAACAAGGCCAAAAGATTAACAAAATTGCCTCCTATTTGACCCAGTTTCATCTGTTGGGCCACGATTGACCCTTTTATATATAAATAACAACAATAACGTGGCTAATGGCTAAAGTGAACACAATTCTGTAAATGTATGAAATTTGTTTAGAGTGAGAACTACAGATCACATTGATATAACTTCCACCATATATTAACAAGTAATCAGAAAGAAAAAGAAAAAAAAACCTGCACTAAAGGCTTAATGTTGGACGGATTGACCGCCTCAAGTAGACTGAATCCTGTGGATTGTAGAAAAATTGATTAAGAACAATCATCAAAAATCAGATTTAAAGAAGAAAATATATTCGACAGAAGGTCATAGTACCACTGTTGAATACCCATATTGGTGATGCACCTAAGTCTTCTGCCAGCTGTAGAAACCAAAATTAATATGAAAAATCAATTAAAATTATATAACAAGTGTGTCCAGTGAACATGTAATGGTGATGTCACCTGAAGAAATTCAAAGTAGCCAAGTCCATCATCAGTCCAGTAGTTCCATACATCATTGAGATGCCCTGGTCTCTCTTCCCAGGGTCCAATAGTATCCTTCCACCAATACGCATTTATTAACGATTTTCCTTGAGCAAAATCTCCACCTAATGTAGATCATGTAATACCTTAGATGATCATTACAGTTTTATGCAAAGGTGGTAATTTCAATCCATTAACTTTTGAATGGGTCAACCTGGGTTGTGTTTTATCTTTAATGGGTCAAAGGGGCAAAAAAAAGGAGAGTATAAAAGGAAATGGGTAAAAATGTGCCCAAAGGGTACCTTTTATGAGTACAAACTTATAAGTCATAATACGAAATAAATTAGATTATTACTTTAATTGTATACTTTTTACAATAATATTTAACAAGCTAAATGTTAATACAATATTTAGATAAAAATTTAGGCAGAAAGTATTTTGGGTCAACCCATCTCGACACGTACAAATAAATAGATATTTTGACGCAAACCCGATGTAGATGTTCTGATCAAAACCCAAAAGTAGATATTTTGACCAAAACCCGTTACCGAACTGGCCCATTTTCTATTTCTAACAGATCAAAGGTCCAGGTACTCAATTTAGGCATTGATTTAAATATTAAATTCAAAAGATTCTTTAAAATGTGTGATCATGATGAGTTCATATATGTGTCTACCAAGGGATGCTTATAATAACATAATCTAACAAAATACATCGTGACAAAATGAATATATCCAGAATAAAACAGCACAAAAAAATATAAATAGCGAACAATTTAAGATATATTTGTCCAACTGTTCTAATGCTAGAGTTAAAACTGACCAACTTTTCGAACCAGAAATGATATTTACCTGGAAACCTGATAAATCCTGGCTTTAAATTTGCAACCATACTAAAAAGATCTTTTCGGAAACCATGCCCCTGCTTTCAAGAAATAATTTTTTAAAATCAAAATAATCAGATATGGAGAATCATGTCAAGAGCTCTTGTAAGAAAATAAGTTATTGAGATGACCGCTACCTATCTACAACTCTAGTTAATAATTATTTAGTTTTGATTCTTCATGTGTCTACAATCTAGCTTCTAATACTTCATAACATGAGTACTATGATAGATTTTATGTCTAACCTGTAGCTTGATCGTAAACTTAAAACTCAATAATAAAATATTACAAAATAATATAAGCAGCATATAATAGAAACAATATAAAACTGTGTTTAAGTAAGGGACATATATGTTTACATTTAATATGGATTAAATATCAAGTAATAAGTGACTGTAGGAGGGATATACCTTGTATGTATCCATGGGCATCAGAGAAACTTGATCAAACCAGATAACTCCTTTTTTGTTGCTTTTAAATTGTAACCTTGAATTATGATTTGTTGCATTTGCTTTCAATACAATTTCCATCTTTTGCCAGTTTGAAACATCGGTAGCTCTTGAAGAACCATAATGAAATTATTTATAGTCATTGTATAAATACTATAAGGTTGATCAACTATAGTTCAATAGATACTCACATGATGTTTGTAGTAGACAGTGTTTGCACTCCAGTTGAGTCAGTCAATGATGCTGCCACATCTACTGAATCTAATGAGCGAATATACAAAACTAATTTGTAGGTTTTTCCTTGTTCGATATTCTGTATATAATACAAAAACAAAAACTACATAACAGAGTATCAAATATTTGTAGTTACATGGTAGTTTGAATTTTACATGCGTTTTGGACAAGTCTTATTTAGAAAGCACAATAAGAAAAAACTTGACCATTATCTGAAAAATGTACATGCATTTCTAAATTCTACCCATTTGGCATGTTTATATCTCTAACATGGTAAAATAAAAAAGTTAGCTAAAGACTAGATGGGCTAAATGGGTCGAATATAATTTAATGCATAATGCACTTGAATTTATTTGAATATTAATGGCTGAATAAATAAAAAACCTGACCATTATTTGGAAAATGTACTTGAATTTGAAATGCGTAATGCCTCCTAAATCGAAAAATCCGAAGGCTATATTATTGTTAAAGAATTATAATTTACTAGCCATATTTGACACACACACACTAGTAAGCTAAAAACAAATTATTTGGACAATTAGTGTTTCGGGTCCCAAGTACCCTACACGTTTCAAATGTACAAAATTAACCGTTTGGACCCGAACCCGTTTGAAACGTTACCAACCCGCCCTACCCACGCACTTTTCCACATCTATTCTTACCATTCCCCAGTATCCAGGGTTATATATACCAACCCCTCCATGGGGACAAGCATTGACTCCATCCGTGTCACAAAGCACCTCCATCCGAAGTGCAACAGGATTTGTCTTGAAGCATGAAGAAAGGTCTGTTACTACTCTAACCAACGAGTAATCCCCAATAATTGACCAAGGATCAATATAGGCAGGAGAATGCCGTCCACCGCCTTCAAAACCTAAGTTCAAAGCTCTATGAGTACACATAATGTGTTGGTTTAAGGAGACAATTTCAGGGAATATTTTATATTATAGTAACTGATTAATTTAACAAAACTGATGGCTGCCAAAAAGTTGACATATTCCCTCAGGCCTATGATAATTGTAACATATGATCTTCACATTGTTTAAAAAAGTTTATGAAGTACCAAAACTATTCATTTATAGTGACATGATAGAGGAATCTAGTCAACCCACAATATTACAACCAGTTTATATGCAATGATGATAATAAGAAACAGATAATTGTAAAATGGGAGAAGTTCTAAAAATAATTGAATATTTCAATTTTCATGAGACGTCAAAAATGATTGCTATAATTACCTCTGTTGCTTACTAACTCTCCCCACAAACCGCCTGCACCAGCGTGGTTGATCTCCTATATTAATAAAAAAAAAAAAAGTGTTCACCACTAAACTTTCATACTTCACATACAGATGCAAAAAAATAACATTATGTCATAAGTAAATGGGATATTGTTTCAGCTAATAAATGAAGTTTTACTAGAGGTAGCAAATTCAACCCATTTACATACTAATGGGCTAATCAGGAATTGGAATGAAAGTCTCCCAAATTCTATTTTAGAAGCATGCCTTTTAAATTACTTTTCATAAGATTTAGATTATTATTGTTATAATACTAATATAGTTTATATTGTTAACACAATCTTCATTTATAAAAAATGGAGAAATTTTTTTGTGGGTGGGAGTCTACCAAAAATGACGTGTTTCTGCCCGACCCCTTTCCCAACCTGGCCAATCAATCCATCTTGTCACCCGTAATTCCATTTATAGATAACAAAACACAAGTGTGTACCTCAAAAGAAACACCAAACAGATTTTCTGGCATCTTCCTTGTGGACCCTTGAGAGGCATTTACAAGCAGAATTGCATTTGTATCCAATAAAGTTGACATGCATTGAATGAAAGAACTAAATCCAATTATAAGCCCAAATATGAGAGCTTGAAGATATTTTCTTGAACCCATTACTTCTCCAGGGGACAGTTGCCTGTTATGACCGAATGATAATTAGAATAAATCACAATGTCTCTAATTCAGTTGCAATGTTGCATATCGAATTCATCGTATCAAAGACACAATCATAGACATTTAATCATGATTTTTATTGTGACATAATAGTGAAAGCATCCAATACAAGACCAATATATAGCCTTAAAGAGACAAATATGAATAGTGATTTTATGCTATGGATGTTTTTACATAAGAGTAGATGTGGCAAGATGGATGGGTCGGTAATGGGTCAAAATGGGTTTGGTTGAATGAGTTTATATGCTAGCAGTGGGCAAAATAGGTCATGTTGGGTAAGGTTCAGTTGGTCCACATACACTTTTTGCCCATTTTTTGAACACAATTATATATGATCAATATACTCAAATAGTTAAGTTCAAAAAATGATATTATTACAATAATAATCTAAAACCATAAATAGAAACGATTTGGAAGGTTGTATACAATAAGTCAATAACAATAGACCATAGCTAACTTTCTTATTTGACCCGTTTGAGATAAAATATAACCCAAATTGACCCATTCATCAGTAAATGGGTCGAAATTACCACCTCTACATAAGAGGCTCTTGAACACCTGTTCCATAATTTCTATAAACTACTAGCAGTTACTGTGATCTAAAAAACCTCATGTGCTAAAAAATTTGATAGAGATTATAAAGCAAATGGACTCATAAAAGTAAGCACGTGTATAAATAGATATAACACCGTCCTTTTCTACCTATAGCGACATCACCGTGCAGGGAAAGGGGTATAAATGTTTCCTATCTCATGAAGTTTGCAACAATTAGCTAAACATGTTTCATTTGAGTGTTTCACCATTAATCGATTTTTACTACAATGTCCTTTAAAAATAATAGATGAACAAAACATTGAGGTCCAATAACTCGTCATGATGAGGCAATATGTAAATAGGTGATTTTATCTCTGAGACTAGCCAAAAATAGAAATGTTTCAAAATAAAGGATGCCTGAAAATGAGAATTATAAAAATCTTATTAAAGCATGGAGGAAACATATACATTTAACTTCAGTTATCTTTCTTTTTCTTCCTTTATTTCCATTTTTCTATAGATATTTTATGCAAAAAGAATAATTAAATAGCTTATGCAATTCAGATCAGTATTTTTTTTTTTCTATAGGATTAATTTCAATTGTCTATAAACGGCTACACCATCAGGTATATTTATACATTATGCAATTCAGATTTCACTTTTCTATGAATATAACATAACATGTATAGAGCGAAGAAAGATGTTCTTTAAGCAATCAAAAGTCTATAATAACTAAATCATAGAAAGATACAATTTGCGTTTAATCATGAAGAAAAAATTAAAGGGCTAGAGAATTTATGATTATTACTATAAGTTTATTAATCTAATTACAAAAATGCGTATATATTTACTTAATAATCTGATAATAGAGACACAAATGGGCTCATTTACTCTAGGACAAAACCGAAATATACTCCTTTTGTTCCATAAAAAGGATACAACAATTTTACTATGGCTTGTCCAAATAAAATTCTAACTTTCCCTTAAAAGATTTATTTTCAAATATACCTTTTTGCCCATTAGCTTCGGCAGGTAAAAAAGTTTTGCATTAAGACATGTGTAAGTCAACCCTTCTTTTTTTGCTGTGTTACTCATTACAAAACATGTGTTAAAGTCAACCCTGAAGCTCATTGTTTGAAGTCAACCATTAAGAAACAACCCAGAAAAACAACTAAGACCATATTAATATGATCAAATATGGTTGAAAATAAAACATAACATGAAAAACAAACACACAAACTTACTAGGATACATGCAGTAGAAAGAAAGAGAGTTAGATAGATGAAATGAAGATGATGAGGTACAAATTTACAGGAGATCAAAAAGGAGTAAAAACAGTGAAGAAATTGTGTTTTTCTTGTATGGAATTTGTATGTTTGAATATTATTGGCAGAAAAATGATTTATATAAATATGTGGGAATTTAATATTTAACAAAATTACTTGATTTAATTAGTGCTATATTTTGTCTTCGCTTTTACGTAAGCAAAGCTTATCCTTTTTGTTTTGGGTAGACTTGGAAGCGTCAATTTATTAGTTATTCGACCCTACCAATCTCCTATCATGTAACTTTCACATATTCAATTGGCTTATCATATACTCGTATCTTTTAAAATATCTCAAATATAATATAAGAAGCGAATGATAACATCGTAAAATATTTAATTAGTCAATAGAATTATTTAATTTTGTTAAATTGAGTAAAATTAGAAATTTGATGACATCATCATTTAATTTTGCCCAATTCAAAATTACAGTTCCAAACTTTTTAAATTACATAACTCTTAACCGAAATATTATATCGTTATCAAAATTTGTAAAATTTATTTCATGTATTTGTATATCTTCACAAACATAAAGGAGTACTTATATCAATAAACGTTACGTTAAATTTTTTATGCGTAAAGAAATTATATAGGAATTCATTCAATTCAGTTAAATAATATAACATACTTTTATTATACCAATTTATTATTTTAAATACATTTTGATAAATAAAATAACCTCAAATACTTCCACGTACATCTCGAATCCCACATGTAATTTTATTCAACCTTTTCAATTAATAAGTTATAGGTTTAGAATTTGATTTGCGGTGTCAAAAATATCTCCAACGTTTCAACGAACATATAATCTTAAATCTTTAAATTAGTAATAAGAATAAATATAAGTTATTGCTTTATCATCTACAAAGTTAATTCTTAATTAAAACTGTGTCATTTATAAATTTTATAAAAAACTTAATCATTGATTAACGTAATTAGGTTATGACATTTGAATTGTTGTGTCAAAAAATATGACTTTTTAATTTAATGTTTATTTTAGTAGCTTAAAAGACATGTGTGTATACACGAGTTTGAACGCTAGTTTAATATATATATATATATTGAGAAATTAAAAAAATACCCTTTTTTAACAACATATAACATATAACCTTTTTTTTTTTAAAAAAAATTGCTCAAAGCCCCACTACTTCGAAAATGTGAAAGGAAAATTGCAAAAGAATTTGTGGCCGCAAATTTTGAACACAAGTTGCGACTCGGTCATGGCTCCGCCATTACTCGGCCATGACCGAGAAATTCCAAGTCATAACCGAGAACAACCTCGGTCATGACCTGCAATTCCCAGCCATGACCGAGAACGACCCGGTCATGACCCTTGCGTTCCCGAGGACCGGGGTTGTGGCATGATTTCCGGGATCGTAGTCTAATTTTCGGGATCGTAACTTGATTCCCGGGATCGTAGCACCTTGAGTTGACTAAAGTTGACTCTTTTTGAATTTTAGATAACATTTTTGTATACTTTTCGGATAAGCTTTTGGATAACATTTTCCGAGATTTTCGTGATTTTGAATAATATTTTTTGAGATTTCTGCGATTTTGGATAGATGTTTTAATTTCTATATATACTTTTATAGTCATCAGATTGTTTCACATCATCTTAATTACCAATATGGTTCACACCGATCATTTTTGGTATTTTCGATCTCCAAATGAAGAACCAAAAACTGAAGAGTTATACGCCACAGTTTTGAGTTGTTTACCATCATGCTTTGTCACCGAGGAGATTTTCAGGGCGCAAGAAGAATGTACATTCTAGACTTATTGACATTTATTGATTGCGTAGATGTTGATGAGTTTTCAACCAAGTTTTTGGATTACGCTTTAGAAAAACGGGGTTATTGAGCTCCAACTGGGGGGGTGGTACAACTACTCAAAAGAGCATGATAAAGATTTAGATACTAGTTTGTAGTTGATAATGAATGATGATGAACAATTGAAGAAGATTACTACCTACGTAAAGATACATAGAGAAATTGAAGTCTATGTTACACGCAATGATTTGTCACATCTGTCAAATTCTAAAATGATGATGTTGTTACCCATTTATAAGATTATGAGTGGCTCTTAAAGTGCAAGACGGTTGTTCGATTAGTTAGTAATCGATTATTGTACTTTGTATTTATCTTTCAATCAATTGGATTGATGCCAATCAATTTTAATTTGTAATATGTACTTATCTTTGAAGTGATTTTCATATATTTTAAGACCTAACATAATTAAATAAATCACTAGAAACGATTTATTGATAACATTTTTAAGTAATACATAACATAGGTTGGGTCATTATTAAGATAATTTAAGGGTGTCCCAAATGAACACTTGGAAAAGATTGAGACGGCTTATATTCTGATTCTTCGACCTTTACTTTTCAGTGTGACCTTGAGGTGGATCTTGATTTGGTTCTTGATATGTTATGCCCATCTGTTTTATCATAATGAGCCATACAAGTTGCTCGGCTATGACCTCTTTCTTTAAAATAACTACATTGTTGCTTTGGTTATTTTTTCTCCTCTCCTTTCGAAGGAATACGAGCACGACCAGGTGGTCGACCAAATTGCCTCTTCACAAAGATTGGTGGTAAGACAGTTGCAGACCACTTGGATCGACCCATTATGAAGGATGAGCCATTGGGTTTATAGGCTAGCCTGTGTAAGCCGCTCGATATGTTTCTGACGTGAAATACCTTTCCACATAGCAGCTTACATCGTCTTGTTTGAAGAAACAGGCTACTGCCTAACGTGTTCGCAAGGTAAACCGGACAACTACCATTGCAAGCAAGTGCATGTACTATCTTCCAAGTTTACAGTCTCATTCTTGTTCTCATTCACCACCTCACAAATCATATTTGTGGATAGATTTAATCCAGCCCCATGATTTCCTATTCCTTTTACCGATTTTGTGCTCGGCATATGGTGTACCATGTGTTTTAACTTCGGCCGCAGTATTGCGATGTTTGTAATACCACTGTTGTACCGAGAATCAAAAAAACTCTAACAACATTGTGACAGGGAGTCTGCTTGCATGCTTGCTAAGCCGTTAATGGACTCTACGCTATTACTTATCAAGTAATCATATCTTGTACGAGTAGCATGATGCCTTGACCATCTTTCCGGTCCAACATCTGTAAGAACCTTGGCCGAAGCTTGTCATTGTCTAGAAATCACACGAAAATAGTGATCAAAATTTGACTTACAGTACGCCTTACACATCTTCAAGTACCATTCGTAGTGCCTTACTTTGGAAGATCTAGTTCTCAAGTTCATCATCAAATGCCAATAACATAGGGCATGATATGCCTCTGGAAATACACTTGAAATACCGACTGCAATTGAAGGAGCCCTATCAGAAACAATGGTCAGGTACACAACAACCAGCGGATTCAAGGGCGTCACGTAGGTTTTCCAATAATCATGTCCAAACGTCGATTGTCTCTGATGCCCCGATTCCATATGCCAGTGGCAAGATGCCATTATTTCCATTCATCGCAACAACAAGTAAATTAGTTCCCAAGTAACCACCCTTCAAATGTGCCCCATCTATTATAATTAGTGGGCGAGTATAGTTAACAAATGTACATATCTGCAATAAGGCAAGATAAATATCAATTATATTATATTGTGTAAACATATAGAAAAAAGAAAAAGATAAGATACTTACAGCTGCACCAATGAACATGTAACACATTAGGAATTTACCCTTCTCTTCAATAAGCACATTGGTTTTGCTCCCCGGGTTATGTCGCTTACAGATTATGTAGGTAAAGCGGAAGCAATAGATATGAATCTGCAGGAGTACCGGAGTACCTCTCAACAACTTTATAGCATAACACTTTGCTCTCCAGGCTTGGTTGTATGAAAGGCTGAGTTTAAAGCGTTTTGTCATATCGAGTTTGATTTCTTTGCATCTGTACGCACGTCCTTTCAAAGTCATCCACTCTTTCATTATGTGACCAAGCACCTTCTTGCTTGCTGTCGATTATTCGAAATGATTTGTGTACAGGAACAAGTGTGAACGTCAACTAATTTCCTAACTTAGAAGTTGTTACTATCTTTAATTCGGCATGTAGTTACCTTCCAGTTACAATCAGACAATATACATGTTGTTGTATACCTTGTCTTGTCCGACTTCTTCGGCTTAATCTTAAAACTCTCTTCAAGATACTTGGTATGCAATTGAATAAGAAACTTGTTTTTTAGTTTCAAATGTTTGTCCAATTTGAACCCTTAAAGGGGTTTCATACATTATAATTGGACGTTTTTTACTTTCTGGAAGGTTATCGCTTAATAGTGGTGACATATTCCAAAATATATTATTTGTTGGTGGTGTTGGTTTCTCGTATGTATCTCTTGGATCTTCTTCTTCTTCCTCCTCCTTATTATCATCATCGCCAACAATAAAAATATCCACCGGATGGTCAAAAGGTTTAGGTTGATTGACATTTTCTTCATCATAATGATCATCATCAAGAGGAGGTTCAACAATATATTGAACATCCTCATGATGTTGGGTCAGTTTAGCTACGTTAAATTGTGTGTGTTGGTTGTCTTGTTATGAAAATGTGGTATTTGATGGGTATTGTGGCGCAGCATGATAATGAAATTGATATTGTGATTGATAAGGAAACGGAAATTGTAGATGTACTTGATATTGTGGTGGTTGGTTATAATCATGAGTTTCTAGTTGCTGAAATGTTCTTGAAAAGCACTACTACTGCTACTGGCAGGTTGATTTCTACCAGTACCTGAAACATTTGTTATAATATCAACAATGTAAACTTCTATCGGAGCATTATTAATTGCATGGGTCAAAAAATCCCCAAAATCTTCAACATCGTCATTTATATCAATAACATACTGATCAACCTTATATTTCATACAAATCGGTACGTCAAGTGATAAACCTAATTTTCTTAAAACATTTTTCGACAAAACTTTGCGTGTCAATGGTTTTTCTGGTGCAACGGGAGGTTTTAAAGGCACTCTATAGCATCCCATTGGTAAGTACATTGGCATGTTGTTAATATATTCAAAATGACCTCCAGCACAACTATAAACCTTAAATTTATCAGAGAATTGACTCATTATAATTAAGAAAACAAAGTAAATAATAACTTAATAGATTTTGAATTGTACCTTTTGATAACAGATGAAATGATGATGTTAAAGCTTGAGAGATATTGATGATTTTTGTTGTGAAATGAACAGATCAAACTCGGATGTTTTAAAGGTAAAAATCTTATCCGACAAAAATCTAAAAAATCTTAAAAAATCTTATCCAAAATGTCCTTTTAGGATAAGAAATCTTATCTTGTCCAACTAGATGAAACGCAAATGCAAAACGCACACTCAAATTGAAAACACATATAAGATTAGATTTTTCTAGATAAGATTTCCTCAAACCGGATAAGATTTTCTAGATTTTTGTCGGATCAGATTATTCATTTTAAAAAGAATTGTTTTCTTCATCATTCAGCCACCTCCACTTTCTCCGTCTCCATAATCGTATTATTCGCAAACTCATTTCATTTCCATTTCACTACTACAAGATAAGCAATACATACATTACTTTTCCGAAAGATATTGAAGACAAAAGAATCGTCGGTCAATCTAACATCATTTCAACTTCCGTTATTCGAAGCTTCGACGAAAGCTCCTTGGGTAGTCTAATCAACCTTGTTGATCGAATCTATCCAATCCGTCTTCAAGAATTCTATAAAAACTTTTGTTTTGACCACCTTTTCAAAACCGTCAAGTTCAAACTAAATGGTTATCCCATTCAATGGAGTCTTTCCACTTTCACTATGTTTTTGGAATTCTTTACTAGAGGAATTGAATTATATTGCTCACAAAAAGAGCTAGGATACATTAATCTTCGAATTATTCATCCCCATAAGATTGTTGATGATATTTGCGGTAAAGGAAGTCGAAGTAAATGTAACTCACGAGACTTAATTGAAGTCTTTGATCTTCAACCAGAGTTAAAACCAATGTTTGATATTGTTCGTTATAATATATCTTGTCGGTCTACAGAGCCACATATAGTCTATGCCATTGAGGCCGTCATGGTTTATTGGATCAAGAACAACATAAAATTTGATGTAGGTTTTATCCTAGCATCAATAATGCAACATGTCGTGACATACAACAATAATCCCTTGCCTTACAGCATGTTGCTCACAAAAAAAATTCGCCATTTATCCCTTGACATTGTGCCTTCATACACACCTTTCTTTCCTCCCATCGGTGAACACGTTTTAAACATGTATTTTTGTATTGTTTTTTGTATTTTTATTCAATAAAATTTATGTTTTAGTTGTTGTAATCAATTATTCAATAAAATGTAAGTTAAACATGCTTAGAGGAGTTCATCTACTTTTGTATTGTTTTGAAATGTTTTGAATCAATAAAATGAAGGACCAAAATGAACAAGACAAACAGAACATCCATATTATATAAAATCTTTCACTACTAAATCATAATACAATGTACAAGTCTAAGAAGTAGGTATAGGCGGTGGTAATGGCGGCTGCCAATCAAAATGTGCCCGGAAGAAAGTTTAATCATCCTCTTTATGTACTCCCACGCAATTTGTTGGGTCGACCCACTCTCGTCATAGTCTATGTGATAGATCACCGCCTCCATGTTCATGCATACCCATACACCGTAGTCGCCTAGTGAACCAACATCAATATACTGCCAATAGCCAATGGCAAACAAATATGGCAATAAGTAATCACCCAGCTCTTCGACGATATGGAGTCAAACATCATTCTTACAAAGTCCTGTAAGGTTATCAAATGCCAACACATCCCAAGTACAAAGATCCAATAACAGTAGTATCCAGTGACTATGATCACGTATGTGAACAGGGATAGTAAATATAGATGAATGTAGACTCTCACCGTCTTATCTAAGTATCCACTATCGAAATCTCCATACAAGCACCCCCAAAACTCCTTTGTCAAAAACATATGAGTCTTGCCCTGTCGTATAAACATACAACAAACTTCACTGCCACTCAAATATAACTCCGCACAGTGGTTGATCCTACGATAGCTGCAGTATTTGTAGGTGCAGAAGGTAGGGGAGTCAGACGACCAGTATCCAGTTTCACTAAGCTCGTCACCATCTCCACGATCATATCCTCTGTAATCTTCAGCTCAATCGACTTCTTAGCTAATTTCTTACGTCGTGCCTTAACCGGCTTAATTGGCTCAACATGCGCAACATGCTCAGCCTTCTCGGTAGCCAAACGATCAACCTCAGGAACCGCAAATGCAACATGCTCAGCTTGCTCGTTAGCCACCCGATCAACCTCGGGAACAACAGGCTCAGCCTACTCAGTAACCACCTGATCAACCACATGCTCAACAGGCTCTGTAGCCATTGGATCCATCGTCACGTCATTGACTCCCAAACTAACTAGTAGTACCTCAGGCATATCCTCATGAGGAGTTTCATCTGTTTAGGTGTATAATATGGTGATAGTCTGGCCCTGCCTTAGAGCCTCTCTCGCATACTCCGACGCAAAACTCATGGAGTTGAGATGTTGCCCCTGAAGCTTGGTAATGTGTCGGAGACATAACCCTCATCTTCAACATCGTCGTCCTAAAAATAAGACGTAAAACTACATGTTAAACACTAAACTACTTAATATATAATATTTAATGAACATCTTATTAAGAATGTAAAACCTGATGACCCTAAACAACCTCCAATAACCTAGCAATAATCGCGTCATGTGCATCCACCTGCTTAAGTAACGTGGAAATGGTTGTGTCCTGCCTAGCAATAATGGCTTCCTGACTCTCCATGCGGTCTCTTAGAGAACCACCTCTTTGGCTAATGCACGCTGAGAGGTGTCACGACGAGTGATCTGCTCATGATGCTCAAAAGTCTCATGATGAGATGGGGTGTGACCACCAGTGTGATGCTCATGATGCTAAAACATATCGTGATGAGATCGGGTGTCACTACTAGTAGACTGCTCCTCAACATCAACCTTCTCGTCATGAGGTGGGCTGTGATGACGACTGGGAAATGAAGAAACTCTCTCCGTGTCTTCAACCTCGTCCCAGTCAAAGAATCTTATACTAATAATCAAACAGTCACATGAAGCCTCAATCTCAGTCGGTTTCAGCATCCTCAACGGCCGATCATCTCTGTCGATATCATCCTGCAGCGAAAAATCAACATTTATATTACTTTCATTAAATTTTAATATATAATTTGAAATGTCCTTTATGCAAAACTGACAAACCAACATTTATATTACGTTCATAATTGTTGAATGCACATCACTTAACGAAATTGTCAACATATCGACATATTCCATCCAACCAGTAAGCCTCTTCTTTTGCATCCGGAAGATTGATCGAGGTACTCCATCCTTATTAGTCTTAGATGCATAGGGGATCACCTAAAGGTGGAATGTCTCCCAGATCCAAATAAAAAAAACAAAGCAAAATGTCAACATTGTTCAGATCCTCAACTAAATGCATCAATTCCGGAGAAACATTCTGAAACCCTTGTGTTCCCATAAAGCACCTCTCCACGAGCATGATAATACATACCCAGACGCAATCATCATCACCCATTTTCGTCACCCCATTAAACAAATAGGGTTGACGAAACAACATTTCTATATGCAAAGGACCTATGTTCTTCAACTGCGCATGGTTTCTGAATACCTGATCACGTAAAGCAGATCTTGTCCCACGAAGTGCCTTAGGAATATAATCATTCATGTTTGTCTTAGAACCAAAGCGAAATCTAGTGTCTAAATATAACTCTCTACACCCGAACCATATCGCATAACGGGGCGTCAGTCTAAACCATAACTCCTCGAGCTCCTCCCGAGGTTAAGTAATGTTTGGACGCTCACATCGTTTCTGGATCAAGTTATGTACGTATCCAGGGTCGTTGTCCAGACACAGGACATGTAACCAAGGCCCGAAGCAGGTACATTGAACATAATCTTTTGATCTTCTGCCAACAAGGAATTATTCTCCTTAATAACCAGCATGTGGTTTTTCATTGTTAACGAAGCATCGAAGAAACCCTGAAAATCAATCAATTACACCATGTCCAAAATAAGTCCACACAAGTCAACACAAGTATAAAATAACCATAACCATTCAAATTAGGTGAAACCATGTCAAACCTAGTCAAAATAAGTCCACAAAAGTCATAACTAGTCACAAATAATCATAAACATTAAACTAAGTTCAAACCATGTCAAAACAAGTCATAATAACTCCACAAAAATCATAACTAGTCACAAATAATCATAAACATTCAAGTAAGGTCAAACCATGTCAAAACAAGTCAACATAAGTCAATTCAAGTCATAACATCTCCACAAAAATCGACAAAAGTCAAACATCATGCACTCAAGTCAAACTTAGTCAACCAAATTCAATTCAAGTCAAAATGGTCAAAGATTGTCAAAATAGGTCAAAACAGTCAAAGTTGGTCAAACACAAGTCAAAACAGTCAAAGTAGGTCAACCAAAGTCAATTCAAGTCAAAATTAGTCAACAAAAGTCAATTCAAGTCAAAATGGACAAAGTTGGTCAAGGTAGGTCAACCGGAGTCAAAGTTGGTCAAACAGTCAAAGTAAGTCATGACTGAGAACGATGTCGGTTACAACCCAAAAATCTCGGCCATGACCGAGGTTTTCAAGTCATGACTGAGATCGTTCTCTGTAACGACCCAAATTTCGACCATGACCGAGATTTGCAAGTCGTTACCGATATCGTTCTCGGTTATGACCCAAACGACCAGCGATTCCTCATTACGACCCAAATGACCCGCGATTCCCGGTTACAATCTCGGTGACAACAAAAACGACATCACAAAAACTTTCAAATTCAATTCTCAACAACAAACTAAGTACTCAATAACACATATACAACAAATCCTAACATAAACACTAACAATTAATTCATAAAACACAAAAACATTCATGCACACCTAGTGTTCAATAAAATGCCAACTATAAAATCCGCAAATTTAACAATAATTTGGAGTTTAAATGTGTTTATACCTCATAATTAGACATTTTGATGCTTCAATTTCGAAGAGTTTTCTGTTTTCATTCGAGTTTTGCGACCGAAAATTGCGATTCCCGTTTGCGTTCCCGTTCGGGTTTCCGGTAGTGGGGGTGACGGACGGTGGTGAACAACCGATGAACGGAGGTGATAAATGGGCGACATTGGTAATGGATTTGAAGGGAGGGAGGGAGGGGATAAGCTTCAAAAGATTTATATTTTTAGGTTTTTTTAAAAAAAAATGTATTATCCGGGGTTGGTACCGGGTATCAGGTTTCAAAGTGGGTCGCACACAACACACACGCGGGTTGGTCCCAGGTATCCGGTTTCAAACGGGTCGCCGCAACTTGCGTTCAAAATTTGCGGCCGCAAATTTCAATCGCAATTCTCGTTTCGCATTTCCGAAGTAGTTGGTCATTTGAGCAATTTTTTTTAAAAAGGGTAAATTTTTATATATTGTTAAAAAAAGGGTATTTTTTTAATTTCCTAATATATTATCTTTTTTGAAAATTTTCATCTTGATTCTAGGTGAGGGTATGAATTTCCAAAATTCCAAGCTTACAAAAAATTATTCACAAGATGCCCTTTGGTATAAACATTGTGTTAGAAATTCGTCAACCAATACATTCCAGATCCAAATTTCATTCCCGGCAATGTATATACATAAACGTGTCATTGTACATACTGGATTAAGTTGTAACTTTGTCATTTTAAAAAGATCGCGTAACGCCACTAAAATAAGGAAATAGAAAAAATAAATAAAAAAGTGAAAAAGTACGATGTAACGATGACATATCACTATAAGGTACAAGCTATGTCTACATGATTATTTTGTTAGACAGCTTCCAAGAACCTAAGAGGATACGACGTAATATGAATGATAGCAGACCGTTCGATCAAATTAGTCCATTTTTGCCGTTTAAGGAAACACCTTCAGATAGTAGTTCATCGAGGCGATACATTATGAAGATTGTAATCTCATATGGAGTACGTGTCCATGTTATTAGTAGCTAGTTCACGTCAAACTCGTAATAAAACACAAATATTAACGTAAGTACAGCCAACCATCTACAAACTAATGACCAGCGCAAATACTCAGAACTAACTTATGACATGGTTAAATTAAAGAAACATCTTGTAGTGCACTTGTTTAATTACGTGAATAATATAATGCGTAGACATTAACTTTCTTGAAAACGATTCATACTGATTCAAATTCATTTTATCTAATATTTTCTCACTAGTTAATCAAATAGCTTATTTTGGGTGGAACCAACCAATATTTGATCAGAACCCTACGAAGAAATTCATAGGACGACCAAAGAAATGATCAGAACCCTACGAAGACCGAGAACGGTGCCATCATTGACTTCCGCAAGAATTACGTCGCCAGAGCTCTACGGTGGAAATGACTCCCACACGACATATCTTATCTTCGACGCTCTACGGCGGGTCGCCAGTACCCGAAAGAAATATGTGATGTATCGTAGTTGGGAAATTTTCTCGGTTTCTGTGAACTTTCTATGCTCAAGACCGATGTACTCGAGAAATGCCCAGGTTGTAAAACAAAATTCTAAAACCTTTTGCACACAAACTCGTCGACCCGGCAACGGTCAACCAGATGGTTCAACGCTTGAACCGGGTTTTGAAACACTGGAACCAACAACCACTATTCTTAATACAAACACAACTGAAAGCTTCCAGGACAAAACACTACCATATTAACCCATAACATCTGACACCAGATGAGTGGTGTCGCTTTACATATGATTTAAGTCCTCCCCAATATTCCAAATAACTATTTATATAAATCTTTACATAACGACATTAATACAGATTTCAATATCTCCAAGACTGGAATCTGCAAAGCACATTGAAAAAATGTCGCTAAATAAGGAACAAAATTGCCATCCTTTCAAGATCGCTTTTAACATCTTATAGTCTTGAATAAAATCAAGAATCCTACCATAATTGTTAGTCAAAACATATTCTGAATCTTGGATCCATGAATGAAAATCTGACATTTACGTAGAGGCACTTGACAACAGCATATGAAGTTTGACAGAGGGGTAGGCAGTGAGCATATACAATACACTGAAACGAGTAGGTAAAAGATATAGATATCATTTCTCTGGACACTAATACTCGATTAGAAATGAAAAGAGGGTGGGGTCTGCCGGGTTAGTTACGGATTCAAACATGTCAGGTCCGGTTGGGTCGACCCATTATCCATAATTTTAAATGTCGATAAAAACTAATGTGTTAACTATGTTTACAAACAAATACATTACAAATATAATTAAAATTTTTGTATACTACGATTTAAAAGGTTTAAAGCAATTAAAAGACTTTTGGTGACTTTCACCTCATTTGCCCATTCCCGTTTATGCCAACTTTATGTCATTTGACCCGTTTGAGATAAACTGACCCAAAACTGACGCAGTCATAGGTAAAAGGGTTGAATGAGCACCCCTAGTAGAAATAAACTGAATCTATGAAACCAGACAGTGTATAACTCAAGAAAATACCTGAGCTAAGCAAGTACGTGTGAACGAATCACGAGGGGGTATGTGATGCAAATTCCACTGCTCCAACACTGCATAAACATAAAATTGATCAATCTTAGTATTCTAATTCCATCATTAGAATGATAGTGAAACAAGCCTGGTTAGGTATTCATGCATGTGCAGAACAATAATTGTTAAATCACATCTTGAAAACATGCATTCAAGAATTCAAATTACTTTTTTAACTGGCAACACACTCAACTGCGATGCACAATTTAGTATTCTCTAAAATCTCTCAAATCAAGCATAATATTCTACTAGTCCCAATTCCGTAATCATTAATTTTTCTGACGAGAATCTGTATCCTATTAAAAGAACTAATCCCAATCATTATTTATACAATAATACTTATTTAATCAGATATTAACAGCAATTATACATATAAAATTATTAATATGCTTGCGTCTAACAAATCTGCTTCTGATTCTCAATTTATTTAGGGGTCAAATAATCAGTTTCATACTTTCTGCAACAACACTGATTATCTAAGGGTAAAATGAAATTAACTATATACCCCTTTTAACATATATTAAAAATATATTTAATCAGATTTCACCAAATGTTCTTTTCTCCGTTTAAGTATCCCTTTGGTCAGTTAAATAGTTGATGTATTAATACTAAAAACAATTAAGAACTTGACAAACATTAGAACATATTATCATCTGATTATTAAAACTTCATACAGCAAGAAACACCCAAACAACTAAAGCACGTTTTATTACAACTGATTATCTAATACGATTATTAAATATCACATAATCAATTTCAAAATGCACATCCTAACACCCATTATATACAACAGCAGTGAGAAATTCATTGGGATTGATTGTAATTACATACGTTACAACATACTTTCTTTTTCTCAATGTAACACAAGCACGTCAGATACAAATACCGGGTGATAAAATACTTACAACGGATAACAGTGGCCCCTGTTTGTACTTGTCATGGAATGTGAAGGTTAGAGGCTTTGGGTCATCTCCAGGCCCTCTGATGAAGCCACTGAATAATAAAGAATTAAATATCAGCTGAAGCTACAAAGAGATTTCTTTCACTTAGCTTTAAAGCACATCTATGCAATAAAACCTCATAAAAAACACAGGCCAAATTGGAATAGCAGAAATACACAGACATCATAACTACTTATGCAGTAAAATTGACTGACATCAGTGATGGCGTAATGAGTGTAGCCCTTTTAATATCATAAATCGCGATTAGACCCTTGTAAAGCTCATTTCCATCTTTATAAGAGACAGCCAAACGCTCTCCAGAAGCATCCCATGCCATCTTCTCAATACCTCCACTGCGATATCAATGAAGAAAAGTGAAAACTGTCGTATGCATGATATGAAACATATTGTTGATCATATATAATATAATGAAAATGATTTTTTTGTTTGTCTGCACAAATAATATAGAAATATCATTCTTGACATTATATCTCAAAGTTGATGAGCAATTATAATCTTACAAAGTTGCTTATCTTTGAAATAAGGGAATGTGTGGTTACTGAAAATTATCTTTTACAGATACAGTATTTGCATCAAAGGGTATAATTTCCATATCATTCAAAAACCAAAAAGTATAGACCAAGTAATCAGCAGCGAGAAACCAACATTTTACATTAGCAACTGTGAAAGCCGTAAATAACATATTTTGAACAAATATGAAGGAAGCAAATGAACTTGATTGCATGAAACATATAAAACAAGAGAACTAGGTTCTTAATTTAAAAAATAAGTAAAAAACACTCTAAAATAGATAACAGACAGAAACTCTTATGTCTTTACCTGTTGGTTAAAGATTTCAGCTCTGGCAACTCAACAGGTAACAGGTGTGCATCTGAAGAATATCGTTATGAAAAATGGGAAACATGGAATTTAGACTATTAAGAATGGCGACATAGAAACAGGAATTTAACAAAGTTAGCTCTTAAAAAGTACCAAAGTACGAAAAAAGTAATTAACCAACATTATTAACAAGTTAGATTGTTGGACAACAAAAGAATGCAAGAACAGAACTCCCTAATTATAATCATCCAAGGAACTTTGGTACTTTCTTAAAACGTTGGAGATCCACGGGTTATTCACAGGATCATAACATTATACTAATCTTTTAACGTGATCTAAGGGTTAGATATGTTCTTGGGCTTCAATGAGTTTTTGCCAGTTTCGACAAGCTTTAGAACTCATTCTGCATATTATAGAAATTTCAGGGCTGGTTTTGTAGCTCTCAGATAATATTTGGGTAGTTCTCAAAATACAATAAGCTATAGGATTCAGGCGCTGTTCACACTTAATGAAAGTTTGTAAGCTAAATTGTGACACGATGCAGAAATGTAATAATTTAGAGCTTTGCCAAACAAAAAAGTCTGAATATGAAAAAGTTAAATCATTAGACAGTTCAAAACTTCCAGGGCTGTTGTAATTTTTAGAAGTTGACAGGGCTAATTTTAGTTTACATTATCTGGGAAGTTTACTAGGACTTCTGATCATTTCGCATATGCTTCCTTCGGCTACAGGGGTATTAAGGAAATGTCTTCAGTGTCAACACCCTATCAGATTGACTCACTAACATTGATTTGTCTTGTTGGTTGGATTACGTCCCCTCAATTTGTTGGTTAACTTTAGCAGTGTGCAGTTGACCATTTAGAATCTAACTGGTTTATAGTGATTCGACCATAACATCCTTATAGTTCACAAGCCTGAGTAAATAGGGAACCTCATTAACTCTATGATTGCTAACCACCTCCAAAATCTGTTTAGGGATCCAAAAAGGCAACACAGGATTCAATTGATGTAGCTAAAGCAAACTAAATAGAACAGAAGAACATTTATGCCTGATGTAGCTAATGATAATACGCATGATAGAAATCCCCAAATCTAACAACATAATGACTTCAAACATTAATATATCAAAAAGTATTAAACTTCATAGAACACCTTGCAAGTTTAGGCAAACATAATCACAGATACAATTATACAAATGGAACTTCTATTACAACAAGTGGAGCAAAAAGAAATTTAGGAACACATACCAAGTGATGGAGGCTTAGTAGCAAAGTGAACAGACCCTAATGTCAATGATTCAGAAAAAGCAATAAGAATCATACGCCCATCAGGATCCCATGCTGCTCCCTGTATATCAGAGATCATAGCTCATGCTTAGCTTAATATGAAATGGCCTCTATGTAAGCCTTTCAGAGATCGACAGCCAGATAACCCCTAAACATTCTATAAATAACATGCTACGTGTAGCAACTAGAATGACTAATCTTATGAAACAAATTAGAACGTGAAGTTCAATGTAGCGATAGGTGTTTATTTTACGGGAAAAGGATTTAATAATCCATGATTAATTCTGCAAATAACCCATAACTCCAAATTCCCGAATATACAATATCTAGATTGATTGCCAAGCATTAAGCAGAGCTAGATGGTTGCATGGCCTTCTAACGCTCAATGACCAGAGGATTGAGCACATACCAAAAGGGACACATGAATGGTTCAATTTAATTTTAATATATAAATTATGAGAATTAGAAGTCCAATGCTAATCATTTTGTATACAACTATTTTACATGACAAAATTCATTTTCCCAATGAAACCATTACTATAAAAGGACTCAACATTCCCTTTTGAGTTGTCAAAAAATGATTAAATGATCAATCCGCTCGACCTTAACAAAATCCTAAGCATGGATTTTAGAACACTCATAAACTTGTTATAGATACCTAGATGTACCCAACTGTACTTGAACAAGAATCTATATCTAATCTGACTTAAAATTCGTTTAGAAGTGTTGTTTGTCCCTTTAAGACAGCACAGGTATTCTCTCTGTTCAAGATATTCTTGCTCACCCACCATGCCTAACAATCTGTGGCATAGTAACACCTTACTCAGATGGATTGGCAACCAAACATGGTACTGAAATCTTACTTCATGTGATATTTGATTCATGTATTAACAAACTTGTTCATTTCCAACGATACTAACTGAAGCAATCTATTCAACACGTCCACAATGATACAACTCATACAACTCCACATTTGAGTGGGTGTCCCATATGAGCTCTTACCGGGGTATATATAATTGTTCAACCATCTAATGGCACCTCTATGTACCTAATCATATAACGGATGGTGAACCACCTGAAAACGAACGGCCATTCGTTTGAGATGGATAACTAGATGGGCCCTCTGCAACTATCTTCTAGCTTAAATAGTTCAGTGAATTGGTCATAAGAGATTTCTCGTCAAGAGATCATGCAAAAACACCAGAGTACTCTTTATTCTGTTCACCAAGAGATGAATAATAGTCTCTGAGAAGATACTTAAACTCTTAAAGCAACTTAAGCAAAGACAACTTGGTATACCTTCATGACATCATTCAAAAGAGCAAAATAAGGTTAAAAGGTGCTTTAGTGGAACTACCAACGTCTGTGTCCTATATTACGATAACAGCTAACTTTAAGGGATTGACATTAATGCTCTCTTTCATGACATTATTCAAAAGAGAAAAATAAGGTTAAAATGTGCTTTAGTGGAACTACCAATGTCTGTGTCCTATATTACGATAACAGCCAGTAACCTTAAGGGATTGACCTTAATGCTCTCTATACGTTTCTTGATGTGTTCCTAATAAATGTGTTTTCCATGCACTTGCAACATGTCAAAAATTCCTTGGAAAAATCATAATCTTCTTCCATTTTGTTAAGATGATTTTTTATAATTCATCAGAAGATTTCGTAAATTATTCTTTAATATGTTTTCTTGATTTTGTCCAAGCAATAGGTCAACTTATGTAGTTAGTAAGTATTCCATAAGATCCAGTTTATAATGAATATTTACAAGGAGAAATAAACACATACCAAGAGATCAGTTCTAAATCAACAAAGGAGCTCGATTACTAAGAAAGTGAGCATAATAGAAGTCGATACGACAATCCAACCTTTACTTTCATACATGTCCAGTACATGTACACTATACTAATTATGTAACACTGATAGATACCACAACAGTCACCCTTTACAAAGCAAACCAAATGATAAGCCTCTACCAGTGAAAGAAATCAACAAGTCACAGGTTTGAGTGACAAAACATGCTTAGAGAAGTTAAGGTAATATGAAAAACAATACTTATTGAACCTCAAACTTACCAGGAGGTACAATGATGTTACATGACATAACTACATGCACCAGAACAATATTGATATATGTTAAGAAAACAAAGGAATTAATTACTAACCGTAACAAAACCACTTGTCGAAGACCATGGTTCTGACGTCCATGTGTTTGTCTCCCAAAGATAGAATGTTCCATCACTGCATAGGAAAGCAATAATCGCTTTAGTGCCAAGTTTAATAATATCTCTTAAACAAAAATAGATCAGACTAATTATGATAAATGACATTACAACTTAGCAGCAAAGAAATAATCTCCAGTAGGAGACCACTTAAGCAGCGATATGTTCCCTAATCCTCGTCGAATGGGTGTGCCCACTCCTGCGAAGTAAGAGGAAGCATTTAAAAATTCCTCAAGCTTATATGAGTGAAATAAGTACAACTGTAACTTTCTTTACCACAGTAACAAGTGCATACCTTTAGCAACATCCCATATTGTGAATGATGAGCTCTTATACGAGGCAGATGCTACATATGTGAAGATAGGTCAAGGAAAGTAGTACGGGAGCATATTAAAATGGTCATGTAGAAAGACAAAATTAAATTCAAGTTCTCAAAACTATCTATATGAATAAATGGATCAAAGTAACATTTCATAAATGAATTAACATACACGGGCTAATAGTAACCGCTATATCTTAATTTAACTCATATCTCTACATATATTATAAAAAATAAAGCTGCTTAGGATATCTTCCATCTGGACTCCATGAGAGTGCACTTGTTTGTTCATCGTCGTGACTTCGAAGAAAATCCACTAGAGTCCATCTAACACCAGAACCTCTAGAGAGGCTGCCAGAGTTAACACCAGGTCTCACACATGCGGTATTACCTGGATATGAAGCAGCCCAAATGCATATTCCACCCCTGTTTATATGAACAGAATATTATGAACTTTCACATATATTAACTGCCAAGAAAAAGATACGAAAGTAACTCAGTGAAAGCTATGAATGTCATATATACTAACTTGCAGGCTACTGATAGGGTCTTTCCCGCATTCGGCCTCCATTCCAGGAGTTTAACTTCCCTTTGAAGTTCATTCGACAGAATACAGGGATCCTTCCCCTCTCCTAAAAAGTGTAACACAAAGCATAACGAAACAACCATGTAACATATTCATATCTCAATATGAAGACAAAATCTGAGAAAAACAAAATGGCAAAAGAACCTATTTGTTTGCTCACTTCAATAAGTTGCTCACCTGAATCTCCATAATCACGAACAGTTACTTGGTTCGGTGCGGATACAAATGCCAAAATATCCTTTTTCTGGTGCCAACTAAGACATCTGAGATCGACATGCGGCAATAATTTAACCTACAAAATTGTACATAGCCAGAACAAAATTAAGCCTCTTACCAATTTCTTCATATGCCCATGCTTATGATCAAAAGTACCAACATCTATGAGAGTCAAATTTCAATATTACAAACCCATTGCAGTAAATCAAAGATGAACTTCCTGGATTGGCCAAGCACGTTAGTATTTTAAGCTAATAAACCATTTCCAGAAATCTTAGTCGTCGTCTTTTTTGCTTTGGTTCCTTCAGCTTTATTTAATCATAGGTAAAAGTCCAAATGTACATAAAGAAAGACTTCATAATGAACAATCAATGGACAAGAGCAGGTAATTTATTTAGGCAGATTCCAGAAGTATGATTGTGTGGCAAAGATTTTTCATCACAACTACGAGGCAAAGTATTGATATAAAGAGATGGTAGTGGATAGTTACCGTAAAGTTACCAAAAAAAGTGATTCATTACTGTAACTACTTTGTTATCCGTCAATATACTTACATCGATGATTTCACATAATACCTATCATTGAGATATTAATCCAAAAATAGAAAAGAGTAAAAAGCAGGACGAGAGTGCAAATCTATCAACACTGTAGCTATACAACTTTTATCATTATCTTTTAGTGTAGTACCATTTTATCTTTGTTTCACCTATGCAATAAATATTTCCTCACGGTCATCTTCTTCACATTTACAATTTTAATTAGAATCATTTAAGAACTTCATTTTACAACTTTTGAAAACATCAATTCATAATTCACGATAAGCTAGAACTAAAGTAAATATCACTCCATAGCTCAAGGAGAGCCATAACCGATGGTATAAATCAATTCATCATTCTAACAAAGCTCCAACAGACCACACTTCAAACACTATCTTAATAAAATCACACAAGCGAAGAAAGCCATAAGTCAACCAAATCAACATTTAACTTACTCTACACAATAACTTATAACATACTTACATCATTAGGACCAACAAGGCTTTTAAGTGGACCATAAGATACCGCTTTAAGTAACTTCGAAAAGCCACTCACAGGCGGTTCTACACCTCTATCCGGACTTGTGGAAGTCGGATACTCAGCCTGATACGAAATCGGACTGAATACTGCTCCCTAATTTTTAGATAAAAAAAAAATAAAAAAAAATAAAAACATCAATATCTAAGTTATTAATACTAATAAATCTAATTCAACACATGACTCAATTAAAATAAATAAATAACTTACGATAATTTTTCCGTAAGTTTCCTTTGCTTGATCATCTGATAGACTTTCAGCGGTAACTTATGATTCATTTAAAACAAAAAAAGTGAACATTAGCGATTAACTTTAGTGATTATAAATACACATAATTGCATTACATATAGAAGTAACCAGAGAGATGATATACTTAAGTTTCTGTTGATTTCGCATACAGTTAGTGATCCTGGCTGTGGAAATGATGGCATTATTTTCAAGGTTTTTGATTTTGTGAGAGTGAAAGTAGGGCTGGTTGTAGCTTGTAAGTTTTTAATTTCCCCCCTTTCCGCTACTTTATGTGGGTGCTTTTGAGTAAGTTACACTAATGGTCCCTCATCTATTGATTAATTTCAATTTTGGTTCTGATGGAGCTTTTGTCACATTTTTGGTACGAAAGGTTTTTGTAGTTAGATGTGGATTTGTGGTTTAACTCGGTGAAATAAGTGATTAGGTTTTCACTTTTCAGAATTGCTTCTCTTAAGATCAGTTTATATTTTGAATATAGAACAATTATTAGATAAAACTAGCATGATATCGTTGTGACAATGAATTATATACATGATTGCATTCAGTAATATGTCATTCCCAAGTAAGAATACATTTTATTGTGTAATCACATTTCGTATGATTGTGATAAGTTAGTGTTAAAATAAATATAAGTTACAAGTTGTTAATTTAATAATTGATTGACTAAAGATATGGTGGTAACAAATTGATACTGATATTGATTTAAGAGCTTATGGGTCTGTTTGGCATGGAGCTTTTAGGAGCTTTAGCTTTTAGTTTTTGAGCGAAAAGCTCCTGTGAAAATAAAAGTCTTGTTTGTCATGTACAAGCTTTAGCTTTAGAATCCAACGAAAAGCTCAAATTCTCAAAGCTACTAGAAGTAGCTTTTCGCGAAAAGCTCCAAACCTAAAGCTACAGCTACAACCTACAGCTACAGCTACAGCCTACAGCTATTTCACCAAACATACCCTATACCACTGCATTAGAATAGAGGTCTTTATTTTGTACCGAATTCTCAATCTCATACTGCTACTGAATCGATTATAATCGGTTTTAAACGATCTAATATTTTGTACTCATTGAAGGCCAAAAAGAAAACTTGTACTTCCGGTTCAATACTTGTATTTTTCCACTTTTTCCCGCTTTTGGTGTCATATCCAAACTATATATGTTTTCATTGTCATCAGTCGTTTAGCTCTTTCTATATTTTAAAAGATTTATTTGAAAAAAAAATTAGCTATAAAACATTATTCGTGTGATCATATGATATGATGTGTCTATGAACCCAAAATAATATTTTTGAGCGATTAAGAAGTACAAAATCAGAGTTTACCATTATGTATGAATACAAGTATAATTTTATAGGAATCTAGCAAGTACTCTTTGCCACACGAAAATTCACATGCATAACACCCTAGTTAAATTGCATCCCAAGCGTATTACTTATTAATATATAGTTAAGGGTCGTGACTTTGGGTCATTACCAAATCACATAACACGGTACAAAACAACGGTTTATATGCCACTAAATGTGTGTGTGTGTTTCTCTGTGTCACTATCCTTTCCATGCCATTAAATGATGAATTTTTGAATTTGAGATCTATTGATATTTTATCGTCTTTGATTCTTTATCGAATATAAGATATATACACATGGGTTCACTTATATATGTATTAATTATTTTTCTATTATATTTTCAGTGACCAAAGTGGTATGGTAGCATTTTTACCGCACCGGTACCATCATCATACCGGTACCAATCGGCTTCAAACGGTCCAATACTCTGTACTCACTTCAGGGCCAAAATGAAAACCGGTATCAACCGGTTAGGTACTAATTTCGTCCGGAGCTCATCCTTACATAGGAATATAGGTTACATAAATCTAAGAACTTCTTAATTCATCGTTATTACTTTGTTCTTTTTCTTATTTTTTTGTATATTTAGATACAAACAAAAGTAATAAATACGCATACGGAGAAGTTGGTTTTGCTTTACATACATGTTACTACCAAGGCAACACAAAGTGTACTCCAATTTCGATTACTAATCAAGGGATTGTCATGATTTCTTACACAGAAATTTCTTGGTCCATTCTCGTGGGTAGTAACGATGTTACGCCGCTAAGGCATTTCAAGATCTCCGTATCACTGACAAATTTCAAATTCGTCGTAGAGTGCGGCTGCTGCGTCATTGACAAGTTTGTTCAATGTTGTGTTTCTAATCACAATTAGGTTTAGGTAACCTCAATTGAATTCAATGTTTCAAGTTGCATATCAACTTGAAAAGTTTAAACGCCTTCACATAGTCTCGAGCACACCACACTTATTGTCCACAGTAATTTTTAGGCAAATTCAACATCTTTAGATTATGAATGCAATACTATTATGTTTGCAAGCATAGCAAAATTAAAATACGGAGTATTTATAATAGGACAAAATAAGGAGGCAGTTAAGACATCCAAGTATAATCAACGTACAATATCAACCAAACACCAAGAGTCATGCTAATAAACACTCGCAGCCTATCATTATTAATGTTATGAGACAGAACATTTGTCTGGGAACAATGCCATGAGTTGTAAGAGCCTGCTAATTGGTTAAAGATTTAAGACAGATCCAGCCCATAATTATACATTAGTTGACTGCAAAAGTTCACATTCAACAAGAAAATGATCCACACCAAACTGCTAGACTTTTAGATTGTACGCCAAGCGGCAAGTTAGCCAGGGGGCCAGTTCATTTGACGTCCGCCTAGGAGGTGCACGTGAATGTGGTAAACAGATTGGCCTGCCAAAAACATTGAATTAATAATGCACCAACAAAAACAGTATATTTGTGTTGGTATATATTATATCTGAAGAATTACACGTACATCCCTTTGGTCCATCGTTGATGACAATCCTGAACCCTTCTTCAAGATTTTCTTGCTTTGCTACAACCTTTGCAGTGTAGAGTAGATGGCCAAGGATTTCAATATGTCTCTCCTCAGCCTACAAAATTCAGGTGAAAGTATATGAATTTACAAATTTCTAATCTGATGATTTATGTGTAAATGCCATCAAATAATGATGACCAAATGGAACAAGAAACTTTGAGATTGTGAGAATACTCTTTTCATTATTTCTTAACTAATCCAAACCAAGAAAATTGCATATTGATCCTACATGTAGTTTGATACAGGTTTTCGATTATCAAAAAGCAGTATAACATACCTTGACCTATTGATCCTACATGTAGTTTGATAAGGTTTTTGATTATCAACCAGCAGTCTAACATACCTTAATTAATGGTAATAATATGGGAATTTTGTTGATAAAGAAAATACAACATCAACTATTTGTAGCAGCGTTCAATAACCAAATTGAGTCATTTTAGGTTGAAAACAGCTTATAGAAAACATAGTATTCCTAAGACATCCCTGTTATAATAACATAAACTACCAACAATTAAAGACTCAACTCTTTCAAGAGAACTTGATTAATCAAAATCGATAATATGTTTATTCTGCAGTTCTCCAAATATACTTTGTCACTTTCTAGCAATCTTCATCCTAACCTATAGTTTACATGCACATTGGATATGCTTAAAAGAAAAGGAAAAAGAAAAAAAATAAAAACAACAACAAACCGATAGCTTATTGTAAAACCCGCCAAGCGGCCCAAGTGTATGATCAGTACACTTGAGAAGAAACATGCAGCTATTATTTATTTATTTATTGTATAAAAAAATTACAAGGAAAAAGAATAAAGAAAAAAACAACAAATCGATAGCATATTGTAATACCCGCCAAGTAACCCAAATGTATGATCAGTACGCTTGAGAAGAAAAATGCAGCTATTATTTTTTCTATAAAAAAATTACACCATTTGAATATACGTGATTACCTTAGAGAGACCAGTCAAGCCATCCCTAACTTTTGGAATAAGCAAAATATGTGTTGGGGCTTGAGGAGCAATGTCTCGAAATGCAAGAACCTGCCAGAAGATAAAATATTGGGGGTGGGGTGTAATATATAACAAACGAACATGGCCAAATGTACGCAGTCATATAATCTAGGACATCAAGGATCTTAAGAATTAAGACTTACAACATACAATAAAGATTCTAGCGTGTGATATGATTTAGAAAGCTTAAAAACTATACCCGACGTGCATGTTTAGTTCAAAGTGAAATTTAACAGTTAATGCATTACCTTGTCATCCTCGTAAACCACATTTACTGGGATTTCCTTGT